>JASDFA010000012.1:1250000-1875000 GCA_035772735.1 Datura wrightii | reverse complement strand
TAGGTAAAATTTTATTGATTTGAATTTCAAGAACTTTTTTTGAATTGATGTAACTATTATCATAAATTTTTAAAATTATTTTATAAAAAATAAAAATATTTAAAAAATAAAGTGACATGAACAGTGAGAATTTATATACTATTGGATCCATATATACTATTATATAGAGACAGGTCAAAATGAAATGACTTGAATAGTGAGAACTTATATAGTCGATTCCAATTTATTTGAGATTGATATATATTTGTTATATTGTATAATCAACATATATTAAAATTCAATATATAATTTATAATTACATGGTTGTATATTTTATATTTGGGGTGTATGTTATCTCTATGTCCAATGTATCATTGGACATAAAGTGACATACAAACAACACATGAAGTACATAAAACCATATAAATGTATGCAAGATGTATATATAAGAAATAATTTTAATCTTTTATATACACAGTATAATTTTTTGGCGGCGGAGATTACATCCTTGCGCCCCTAAGCTCCGCCGCTGGATCCACATATACTAGTGGACACAGACAAATTTGAATGAAACGACACGAATTGTGAAGATTCATATAACCAACCCCAACTTATTTGGAACAGAACAGCAGCTGTTATGTTGTGTATATCCACGTGTACTAAAATTCAATATGAGAAAAGAAAAAAAACTAAAAGAAAGGAAGACACAACAATTTTCCTTCATTTCCACCTCTTTTTCTTTCAAAATCATACAAAAACTATAGGGATAGTGATTTATTCCAATGACAAAGACAACCACAACCATTTTACCTTGACTTGACAATTTCTTCTTTCATGGCAAGTGAAAGAGCATTTAAACAACAATCACTTTCTACAACAACACCAGGCATTGCAACAGCTCTACTCCCCACAAAACTTCCTTCACATATTCTAACTTTCCCAAATTTCACTACCCCTTCACCTTCATATATGTGTCCAAACAACAATGCTTCTTTGCCTACACATCCACCTCTTTCAATCTCTATCATTTCAGGATTCAACAAAACTCCATTGCTATCTACATAAACCCCTTGACTTAACTCAACCTCTGATCCCATGAGTTTCATCCAAATGACAAACAAGAATGATCCTGTTGTCATTTCCATGAAATAGTCACTAACAAGTGTCCTATATGCTTGCCATAATGTTTCCATCAAAAGACTTTTGCTCCATATGAGTGATTTTCCTCCATCTTTCTTTCTTGTGGTGAAAAATAGTTTTGCCAATGCACAAGTCAATGCTGCTAGTAGCCCTGAAGATATCCAAAAGAATGGGAAAAACCAGTATAGTGGATGATTTGTTGTTAAAAACAGCAGCCAATTTAGAGGACCATGAATTGAATATGCCAAGAAAAAGTATGACAAGAATGTTTGGAGTAGTGGCTGAGCAAAAGTGGACCAAGATGTTTGATGCCATGTTCTTGATAGAGCTACTTCTTGATGTCCAGTTTCTTGTTTCACTTGTAGTGCTGATGCAATAGGACAACCAGAGAGATCAACTTTTACATCTGATTGTTCTATGAAGTTCTTCCAGGCTTCTGGAAGTGGTTCACTATTTCTCAAATGTTGGCAAATTTCATAGATCAGTGAACGACCATGATCGATGGATGCACTTTCAGAGGCTGATGTTGCCTTCACAACATCAACCTCGTGGCATCGAAGAAAGGGGTTGAATTCCAGCTTCTCTGATTGTTCATTGGTGAGGTTCTGATCAAGAATAATTTCTCCAACATCAACATTTGGGAATTCAGCTTCATCCCATGGCCTAGTGCAGTCAAGTGCAATGTCTTGTGTTGCTTCATCCTTAGGGACAGGCCTGAATTGTAGTTGGAAAATGTAGCGAACGCCACCTTGTGAACTCACCCTTCTCTTGAAATCATCAACAAGGAAAAGCAACGGGCGTGTGTCGTTATCTTTCCTAGGAATTGCACCTGTTTCTGGAGGAAGTATTCCAATAGGCTCAACTTTACCAGAATCTTCACTAATGTTTTCATCACAAGGCCTCAACTTGAACTTCACATACATTTCTTGTCCATCTGTGAACCTGAAAAGCCTGCATATATTTGAGTAATAATGCATCTCTGTATATGAGTTCGAATCACGTAGTGATGTCCATACTGCATCCCGAACATGTGGAACGCGTTTCACATGCGCCTCCCTTGCTGCTAAGCCACAAACAAGCCATGTCGCGAAGTCTGAGATAGTCCGAGCATAGAATGCTTCCCCTGTCTTCAATGTCAAATCTAGAATTGGTTTTTCGTCATTTGAATTTGTGTCAGAGAGTATTCTCAATGCAGCACCACGAGCATCGAGCCTTGCATCATCATCGGCACTTAAGCTGTTGCTATGCCGGACTATGACAGGATAGTGTTTGCCAGATCGAAAGATTTTATGGTCTGGAAATCCTTTGATGTTATCATATATTTTGAGCATTCCCTTTCCACTAACACCAATTCTATGGAAGTATCTTGTTTTGACCTTGAGAGTGGTGGCAGCTAAATTTGCAGCTAGATTGCCAACTATCTTCTTGTATTTCGTATCCATCTCTTCTATCCTTTCATCCATGGCATGGTGTGTGTTCTTTATCATGACCAGAGCTTGAGATCCAACATAAATACCACCACTATGAAGAACAGAATTCATTGGAGCAACTGAAATTGCACCAAGAATAACATCTTCTTGAATAAGTGATCTTGGAAGGACAACACTTTGGCTCCCAACAACTGAATTGTCTTGTATCTCCACTACCCCACTCGTGAATCCATTCGACGAATAGAAACCAGTTATAATCCTGCTGAAGTCACCTAGATGGACACCATCACCTAGTGAAATCAATTTCGGGTCAGAAACCGCGTTGATGGCTCGGATAGAACAATGTTTTCCAACTTTTGCTCCCAAGAGCCTCAAGTACATGCAGAAAGCTTCAGTTCCAGAAAGTAGTTTAGCAAATCTGAGATGACAGGCAATGTTAATTCTATGTTTCATCCACATTCTTAGTGAATCATCTGTGTTTTCTTGATTTTTTGAGAGAAAACTGTTCACAAAGATGGTAAGGAAACTGAGAATCAATCCATGAGCCAAGTAAGCAGTTGCTACTGAGATAGCGAAGATTATTGGACTTGAAGTGGTACTAGAGATAATGGTCATGTAAGCAATGATACTGAAGGGAAACCAGTGGAATGCTCCAGAGAGACATATTAAGGAAAAGTGTTGAAGAGATGGAGATTTTTGAGCTAACAGTATGTACAAGAAATAAAGGATAGCTCCTGATAGCGCGCTTATGAATCCGACAATGTAGATTCCCATCAAGTGATACATAGCTTTACTGAGACCACCTTCTGTTTCTTTTGGCTGTTGAATGGCCTGAAATCACAACATAAATGAATTTCAATCTGTTCAAATAAAGTTCACATGATATTGTTATAAACCATTAAAACAATTGAATAATGAATTCTTGTTGTAGATAAAGAGAAAGGGAAAGGGACATAGTGATATTATTTAGAGAAATTTTCACCAGCTGTCCCTCTTTGCGAAGAGGGACAACTGTTTAGTAAATGACCCTCGTTTTATTTCTCCTGCATATTATGGACCTTTCGACCACGATCTAAAGATGTCTTTTGAGCAAAACTGAAAATCTTATAAGAAAATGTCAAGACCACAGTCTAAAATTTTGCAAGTTATTGCAAACGTTAGACGACAGTCTAATGTTGCTTGTAAGGTTGAGAAATATCTAAGAAAATATTAGCTTGAGTCTAAAGTTGTCCCTGATGGTAATATTCTAAGAGCTATATTTGCACAACTTCTAAAAATAGGGGAAAAATCTAATTGAGGGCCTAACAATCAGATAAATTTAACATTTGAAATCGAAGTCCTCACCTTCTTACTACTGTTTGATTTTGATGCTGATGTCTTCTGTAATGGTGCTACCTCAGTTCCTTCTCCCAAAACACTTCCTTTCTGGAGTACGGCGTAAGGACCAACAGAACAGTTTTTGCCAATTCTAATTGGAAGGAAACTCAGGATTCCATTCTTCACTTCATGTCCTTGAATTAAAGCTCCTTCTGCAATAACAGCTCCATCTCCTATCGAAACGAGTGCTGGATCGCTGATATCGACAGTATCCAATATGACTGATGATCCTATCCTTGCTCCAAATACTTGGAACCAGTATTTCAGAAATACTGTTCCTCTCAAATGCACTGCCATAACTTCAGATGAAATTTCTTGTGCCTTGTATAGAGCCCACCACTTAACAAAATCCAATGACCAGATGGACACCTCTGGGGTCAGGGAATAATTTGGTTGAAGGACTAAATTTCCAAGAGTACCGATGCATATGCAGGTGGTGGATATGCATAGAAGCCAAGCAAATGGTGCAAACACCAAGGAAATTACATAACCAACCCAAGGAAATGAAGTCATTAGAGTAGGACTTGTCAAAATCAGGTTCTTAAAGACAGATATGGATGAGTATGCAGGAAGGACCAGCATGATAATGGCATAGACAAGAGCAAGAAGTTGCAATAGCATGATACCGAATCGATGAGATGGGGAAACTTCTTCAGCCACCAGATTGCAAGAATCATCCTCTGAGTAGTCTGGAAGATAAGAAGGATTTTCTGCATCGTGAGGTCGAGATTTTATAACCAAATCCTCTGTGAAGCTTGCCAAGTCCTCGATGCAAGTTGCTGTGAAGATATCGATTGCACCAACTTGCACTCCAAGAAAATCTGAAAGTTTTTGAGCTGCCCTGACTACACCAATAGAATCAATACCATAAGATACTAAGCTCTCAGTAGTAGTAATCTTGCTGATAGAAATTCCTGTCTGCTCCGAAACCAGTCCCTTCAGGAACTCAACAATTTCCTTTTTATTCAGTCTTGGAGTTGGTGAAAGGGATGTTGTATTCAAATGTGGCCTTGGTGTATTTCCCTCCCTGCAAGAACCTGTGGTAAAAGATCTAAGAAGCTTCCGCTTCGACGAGATTTGATCTGGAACCACATCCAGTGTTCCATCAATGAATTGTTTCAAGCACTCAAATCTCTTTATCTTTCCAGATGTTGTTTTGCTGATTGTTTTTGGCTTGATCAGCTTAACAGAAGCCAAAGTGACACCATGTTCTTCAGCAACTCTTGCCTTAATTTCCTCCGCGATATCTTTGCTAACAGGTTTACCATCCCTTACTTCTGCAATGACAACTAAGCCAACCTGGTCAGAGTGATCAGGTACTGGCACTCCTTTTCTGGATAAAGTCTCTTCTGGAACTCCAATAACAGCACAACAACCCGGGCGGAGGATTTCAGATGAGCTTTCGACAGTCTTTTCTATGTCTGACGGGTAAATATTTCTTCCAGCAACAATAATGAGGTCCTTGATTCTTCCAGTTATAAACAAGTTCCCATCAATTATCCTTCCAAGGTCTCCAGTTCTTGTGTATACCTTTTCAGAACGCGAACCGAGCTTGTTTCTGAAAGTTTTCTCAGTCAATTCCTCTCTGCCCCAGTATCCAATGCCTGCACTAGGACTGCTGATCCATATTTCTCCTTCCCTTCCGGATTCCTCCTGCTCCTCACCACTTTCCGGATCAACTATTTTTATATCAACATCCGCCTCATTTTGATTCACGTAGCCACAACCGACTCTTCCTTGCCAATCCACCAAGATTGGTCTTCCTTCTCCATAAGCACAGCTTACAAACACACAGTTTTCTGCCAATCCATAGCCAGGCGCCATCACTCTTTGGGAAAGACCAAAAGGTCTCGTGAGCTCAATAAAATTCTTAAGAGTTTTATGCCTTACTGGTTCAGCAGCAACCATTAGAAATTTGAGTGGTGAAAGATCATACTTCAATTGCTTCTCTTTACTAGTCTCTAACCTCCGGACGACGAGCTCAAATGCAAAGTTTGGGCCAGCACTGTGAGTTGCTTTGTACTTGCTCATCGTCTCGAGCCACATGAGAGGGTTCCTGATGAATGTCATTGGAGAAAACAAAATTGCTGATCCTCCACTTACTAGAGCTGTGAAAAGGCCACCAATAAGTCCCATATCATGGTACTGAGGAAGCCAGCTTATTAATACTGTGTTTGATGTGCTCTTGTATACTCTTCGCATTAACTTCACGTTGTGGATTAAGCCACCATGAGTTATCATAACTCCTTTAGCATCTCCTGTTGACCCTGATGTAAATTGTAGAAAGCATACATTGTCCGGTCTGGGCTCAAACTTGTCATTGCTATTAGAATGAATTCCTTTGGCATTCTTAACCCAAGAGTCTGTGTGTATCCATGGAAGATTAGGCCAGCGAGCGGTGCTTGTTCCATTTTTACGGTTCAGTGATATCAGATTCTTCACGGAGCCTGCTCGAACAGCTGCATGATAACCAGCAGTTGACAAAATAGCCACTGCATTGCACGATTTAGCAATGTTTTCAATCTTGAGTAGTGCTTGTCCTCCTCTTTGCATTGGATCTGATGGAAGTACCGGGACAGGCAATACTCCAGCTCTTAAACACCCAAAGAAGGCATCGATAAAATCAAGCCCTGGGACATAAACTAGGAGAACTCTGTCACCTTGCTTCATAATTGGTTTTCGACTAGATAACAGCTTCTGAGCAATAAAAGAAGCATTGGCATTAAGTTCTTCGTATGTCCTCTCATTAACTACTTGTCCTTCTTCACTAATCCATTTGTACAAAGTCTTCTTGCAGGTAATTTTATGAGTACCCCAGTGCTTCAAATAACCATCAAGGCTAGACAAATCAGGAAATTCCACTTGCTGAGATTCTTTCAGAGCTATTGGATTCTTATCTGAGCAATCAGATAACAGCGGAAATAATCTCTGCAAAATCAATGATTTTGGAATGGAATTATTTCACATGTCACACTTAAACTCTTCTTAATTTGCAACTTAATCTGCAGTATTTAAGTCATTTTCTGTTTCAGGTACCTTAACGTAAGGAAATCCCGGTTGTGGATCAGTATTTGCAAAGTGCTTGGAAATTAAGGCCATGGAATAGGATGAATTTCTTTCAGTAAGCTCAAATGCCATTAATCCACCTACATAATAAGTGTTTTTCTGACCTTGTAGCTGGTTTTCTATTTTGTCATAGAAACCGTCCTTCATATCTGTGTTCGAGTTCCAAAGAAATTCAGTTACACCTGATTTCTAGAGTTAATTTTTGACAGGAAGGACATGTCTTTAGCTATGCTTCTCGGACTCCTCAAAAATTACCCCAGGTGCGTGTTGGATCCTCCAAGAGTAGTACATTTTTGGAGGATCCGACAAGGGTGTGGGAGCATTTTTGAAGTGTCCGAGCAACACAGGTTTTTAGTAATAAGCTTTATATACCTTGGCTATTTACATGAGGAAAATACTTGAATCGTCGTTGCAGGACTACCATTTCAACTTCTCCTCCGATCCTTTTGACAGCATCAACCGCGAGCTGTAAAACTGTTGAACACTCAACGTTGGCTGAGTTACCATAAGACCAGAACAAGAAGACATTTGTATCAGAATAGAATCTCTGCATGGCAACTGGATTTCCTATTGTCGCGGGATCATCCATAAATTCCTCAAAGTAATAAAATCCGACTAGCATGTGGTCCAGTCCTTTAATCTTCAGAACAGTCGTGTAATAGTCGATGGTCTGTACTTTACTAAACAACTCTTTTTCAAGTTCACTCAAATCCAACACTTCATTTTCAGGATCTGTTATATCAAACTTAACATTAGCATCAAACTAATAGTCTGTTTGGTCGACCTTCCAAAATTTGTTTATTTTGAAAAGTGTTTCTCGAAAAAATACTTTTAAAGAGTAGCAGTTTATGTTTACGGATAATCAATTTGAAAAAGTACTTTTTCCAATATTAGAGCAGCAATTCGCATTTGGCCAGGTTCCAAAAGTGCTTCGGAGGAAAAGCTGCTTTTCTCAGCTACTACTCTAGAGCACTTATTTTTTCCCTGAAAGCGTGGCCAAACACTGAAATAAGCACTTTTTAAAAAAATAAACGCTTTTGACTTTCCAAAAGCTTGGCCAAACAGATCAAAACTCAAGCACAAATGAGGATACATATCTTGATACATGGACTTATCATACCTGCTGCAATGGAACTAGATGGTGATCTATAAGTTCTCCCATTCCGAAAAGGAAATGCCCCGGATAATATAACTTTATCAAACTCCATACTTTCAAAATCACCACTGCTGTTTTTGACATCAATTTCAACGCCTGTATTGTCGCGTCTGACTGAAAGCACTTCCGTTTGGCACATGACTGTTATTGGCAAAGATTCACTGACTTTCTTCCACAGGCTTGTGTATCCTTCTTTGAAACGTCGAATTTTCCCAGCCATAGATGTTCGAGTGAACTCATGAATATACGCGTAAGGCATGTCTCGAACAAATCCATATCCAGAAGCAGTGTAACCATATGCAACAGATTTTGGAACAGACTTGAATCCGCGGCTTTCAAGAAATGCAGGTGTTATATCAGAAGCAATATCACTCACTGCATGAATTCCAATTCTACCTGAATCCTTTGCTTTGTCCTGTAAATAAAATGTTAAGTAAGAACTCTTATATAACAGTCATCCTCTACAACAACATTTCACTATAGCGGCCAAATTTTTTCTTGGAACTGATTTATATGTTCTTTATAATAGCATCTCGCTATAGTAACCTGTAAAAACATAACACCTGTGTCTAACCCAACCCCAAAAACTAGCTTATGAGGGAAAGATTGCTCGGGTTCATATAAGCAGACCACCAGTTCATTCTCCAACCAATATGAGACTCTAACCCACTCCAACCCCCCACCCAGATCGAACGGGATACCATGTAATGATATGATACCTACGTCTAACTCAACCTCAAAAGCTAACTCATGAGGGAAGGATTGCCCGAGTACTATGTTGCTCGGACTCTTCAAAAATGTCGATGGGTGTATGTCAGATTCTCTAAAAGTAGTGCATTTTTGGAGTATCCGACACATGTGCGGCACTTTTCTTGGAGAGTCTAAGCAACATAGCCCGAGTCCATATAAACAGACCACCAGTCCATTCCTTGACCAATGTGGGACTCTAACACAACCCAAAAAATGTCGGAACACTTGACAAGAGGTTTGACTGTAGTTCAAACAAACTGAATTATGATTTTTTCTTTTTCAACTGAATTATTGTACATGACATAGACTGACCTGGAGTTGTAATGTCAGTGATATTACAGACACATAATCATCTGCAACTTTATTGTCCTGATAATTCCCTGTTTGGCTATCAATTAATGCAAGTTTGTGAGAGTCTAATTCTACAAGATCACTTCCTGTTTCCTTTGCCAAATGGAAAATTGTTGGAGCACTATTTGCTGCAAGGACTTGACCTCCAAGATCATAAATTCTTCCTGTTAACACACACACACACACACACAAGAAAAATATGTTACTTTAATTTTCACACAACATCAAAATAAATCTACCTATATATAAGACGAGTTTAAGTTATATATATATATATATATGTATGTATGTATTCATATACCGACAATTTGAAGAATTTTCATTTTATATTGTTAGTTGCGCAGAACATAAACTCTAATTAAGACGTTTTTGCATACCTTCAACATCATCAGAGTGACATAAACTCTACATAAGACAAGTTTAAGTTACATATACCGACAGTTTGAAGAATTTTCATTTTACACGGTCGGCGTATAAAAGATAAACTCTATATAAGACGTCTTTGCATACCTTCAACATCAACAAATTCAATCAAAACTTAGGTATAATACATAAATAGACACTTAAATTTGGCCTCAACTAGCAATTAGGCATTCAAAAAACTTTAAGAGTGCACATCTAGGCTCCTCAACTTGTATCCATTGTGTCAGTTGAGCACTCCAACAAAATGATCATCTAGATATTTTCAAAATTTATGTGTCACGTCAGCATTGGGTGTCTACAAGACACAGTGAGGACTGGTTGGAGCGTTTAGTTGTCAGTTAAAAACAAGTTAAGATGTCTAGATATGCACTCTTAAAGTTTGAGTGCTTAATTGTTAGTTGAGGCGAAGTTTGAGTGCCTATTTACGTATTATGCCTAAAATCTATACAAGACAAGTTTAGTTTAAGTTACATATACTAACAGTTTGAAGAATTTCCAGTTTACATTGTTAGCGCACAGAAGATAAACTTTATACAAGACGTTTTCTGCATACCTTCAATGTCAATAGATTCACATAAACTCTATATGTGACAGTTTGAAGAAGTTTCTTTTTACATTGTCAGGGCACGTAACAGAAACTCATATATATAAAAGACGTTTTCACGTACCTTCAACATCAACAGATTCACACATGCCACCAACCGAGTGATGTTTCTCGATGACTGTCACATTGTTGTAGCCAAGATTACACAGTGCATAAGCAGCTGATATCCCACTTGGACCTGCTCCAACTATAGCTATTCTTGTATTCACTGGAAAACATGGATGTATCTTTGTGAATGTATCTTCAATGGATTTTTGAGCATTCATTTCACTTTTCACCTTCTGCTGGTACAAAACAAGAATTTTAGCCTCCAACTTCAACTTACATTATGCTCCAAGTTTCTAATGAATACTAAAGGAATTCAAGAAGATGTAAATCTTGAATTTTGATGATCAAAATGAGAAAGACTACAAGCCATAACTATTTGTAATAGAACAACTTTCCCCTTGTTTCATTTTTCTGCATGAAAATGCCTTCGCCGTTAGTCAAGTAGCTCAGAAATGCCCTCCCATAAGCAACGTAGCTCAAAAATACCCTTCCCGCTAACGGTTCCTCCTTAGTCAAGTAGCTCAGAAATGCCATCCCAGAGGCTAAGTAGCTCAAAAATACCTTTCCCACTAATGGTCCCTCCCGAACAAGGGAAAAAAGGTTAATTTTGCCCTTGAACTATTCGAAATGAGACCATAGCTTTGAAGGATTTTCTTACTAACACTGCGATTTAACCAGCTATACCTTTTTACACTGTCAGTGCACAAATCATAAACTCTCTATATACTAAGAATTCTAGCCTCCAACTTCAACTTCCAACAACAACAACCCAGTGTAATCCCACAAAGTGGGGTTTGGTATGGGTCGAATATCCGCAGACTATACCCCTATCAAGGTAGAGAAAAAAAGGGAATTCAAGAAGATGTAAATCTTGAATTTTGATGATCAAAGTGAGAAAGAATACAAGCCTACCTTGTTATTATTATTTTAAAGTATAAAGAATATGCTGAATATTTCTATAATCAAAACTACATATGGCAAAAAGAACAGAGCAGAACTTGTTGATATTAAAAAAAAAACATTTAATTGATGAAAACAAAGAGAAAAGTCTGTTCTCAACAAGACATTGTTCAAGGACAGAATCAACAATAATATTCTTCCTCTTGTTTGTCACTTGTTTATAAAGTATGTTATTTGTTTTTTTTTATTATTATTAATAACATTTTTTTAAAAGAAAAATTATTGTCATCGTAATCCGTGAGACTAGAGGCGGATACAGCGTTGCTAACACTGGATCCATCTGAATCAAGTATAAAAATCCACTAAAATTAAATATTCATAATTTTAAAAAGCCACGATGAGTTCAATGTTAAAAATGTTAAAGGTTACATCTATTGAATCGGCCTCTATGTAGCACATATCATCCAACACAAACCTGCTTTGTTCTTTCTCATTTTGTTTCACCCATGATATAGATAGGCACGCGTGGATGTAGACGTTTATATACAAGTACTTAAGCAAGATTCAGTAACTTTGGCTCATAACCCGACCTGTATATATGTGTGTGAAAAGATTTGTTTAAATATATATGTAGGAAAAAACAAAATCAAGAAACTCGTGATGTTCAAATCCTGTTATTGTTAAATATGAGTCACCCTGACCTACTCACTACGACCCCCTTCTATAGCTAGTAATAGGAGCAAATAATCCATTAAACAAGAAATAATGCAACTAATGCTACTGTATTAGGATGGACCGTCTACGAACATGATCACAACCCTCAAAGTGCTGTTCACGCTTCATCGGACCTTACTAACACGGGATATTTTGTGCACCAGACTGCTCTATTATGCATGTGATGAAGATTACTACGTGAAACATAAACAATGCAACTAAGCCACACAACATATATATAAATATTCCAAACTAACTTGAAAATGAGAGGTGATGTGAGCAAAATTAATATTAAACTAAATCATTGAAACACTATATAACAACTAACCAAAGACACATATTGAGCATTTAAATGCCATATGGCACACACAAAAAAAAAAAAAAACCTTTGACAACTTTTTAATTCAAAGTTAGTATCGTTAAATTCATCGTTATGTAATGATAAAAAGTTTCATTTTATGTAATAATCGATTTGGTGTGATCACATGTTACCTTTTTTTTTTCTTCTTCTCATTTTGTGATCTTTGCTTATTATGTAATAACTCTATACTATGCTTTACCTACCTTTTTTAAAAAATAGTTCTACATGTATCCTACTTTTCTCATAGGTTTATCCTTCAAATGCTGATGCGTGATATTATGTAGCGATGAAAAAACGATACCATCTATCTAAACGATACATTATGAAACAATACGTCAGACACAAAACAACTCAATAAGGACACATGTTGAACATTTAAATACCAAAATAAATAAGTAAATAAATAATGAAACCAAACCTTTGAAAACTTTGAATTGCTGAGGTGAGAAGTTGAGAGTATATAGGATTTAGAAACACAAAAGAGATGCTTTTTAATTTCACAATTAGTAGCAGACAAAGTGTATATATAGTCATCAATTTTTCTTAGTTAATTCCGATAATTAATTTTTGACTGTCTTTATTTTTTTATTATTTTTATTTTTATTTTTAACATTAATATTCTGGAATATTCCAAGCTTATGCCACATTCATAACTTTGTAAAGTCCGTTTTTAACACTGGAAAAAAGGTATAATTTTGTTCTCCGTGTGATTCGGATTGTAAGGGTGGGCATGGTGCGGTATATATTGAAATCAAATTTTTTGATATCGTGGTTTCAGTATTATGATATTTGGTGTGCATTTTTTGGTATTCAATACGATATTCGATTTTTATATTTAAAAAAATATATTGAATGTCATGCCGAAATATATACTTACATATACAATTTGTTATATATTATTATGATATTAATAAATATATAAATTAGTATTAAAAACAAAGTCAATTGTTTAGACGTTAGAACTTGAATACTTTATCTTGATTGAAATATCTTTTTTGTTTAGTTAAATATCACAATAATTAAAATTAAACTTTATTAATAATTAAGGGACCAAAAGTGCAAATTAATCCCCCAAAAAATTGCAATTGAAGAACTTTAACCACTAAGAAAATCAAGAGTCAGATATATACATTTTCGTTAAAATCAATAAATTATGGATATTCCATATTCTTGTTGGATGCATTTGAATTTACAAAAGAAATAAACATAAAAAATAAATAAAAATTAAAACTAATAAACTATGTTTTACTAGTTTAAGACTAAAAGAATAAGAGTTACAAGTATTTATTTGGTTATCGTATTATTTGTTGATGTACTAGTATTATTTATTGTATTTTCTTTTCCTTCTTGTTTTGTTACGCTTTACTTGAGTCAAGGGTCTATTGGAAACAACCTCAACCTCTCGATCCTCATAAGGTAGGGGTAAGACTGCGTATACACCACCCTTTTCAAACCCTACTTGTGAAATTTCACTTGATATGTTGTTGTTGTAAACTCTGTGGAGACATCGAAATTTTGTGGGATTCTGGGAGACGAGTCCAATCTCTATTAGGGTTCTTGGAAGCTACCCTACTCTAAATCCTAACCCAAACCTATATAAAGAGTAACATATTGAGTTCCTTAAAGAGGCATATTGAAATCCCATAAACTCTCAAGACATCAAATATATCAAATATATCACAAAGATGCGATCCAAATAGCGATCAAATATATCAAAAAGATGTCATCCAATTCACAACGATCAAATATATCACAAAGTCGCGATCCAAATCATTCTACACTCAAAAAATACACAAATATATCAAAAAGATGCGATCCAAATCATAACGATCAAATATATGGAAAGGATGCGGTCCAACTCATCTTAATTCTTACACTCGAGAAACACGTTACTAACCTCCCTTGAATTACCCTAGAAATTCAAGAAAAAGAAAATCAAAATAAGGAACAGAATTATATTCATAAATATTCATCAATAAAATCTCTATTTCATTAATACATAAATAGACACTTAAACTTGGCCTCAACTGGCAATTATGCACTCAAACTTTGATAGTGCATATCTAGGCACCTCAACTTGGTCTCAACTGACAATTAAGCACATCTAGACAAATGACACAGCGAAACCAAGTTGAAGTGCCTAGATGATCATCATGTAAGTTGGAGTGCTCAATTGACACAATCAAATCAAGTTGAGGTGTCTAGATGTGTATTCTCAAAGTTTGTGTGCTTAATTGTCAGTTAAAACCAAGTTTGAGTGCCTATTTATGTATTATGCCTTTAAAAAGTTATTGCAAACTCACTACTTTACTAATACTCTCAACTAATTGATTATTTTTATTGAAGTTAAAGTTTTTGGTTTATGATTGGGGAACAATTATTATAAAATTAATTAAAGATGACTTAATTAGCCACACTTGTGTCACAAAAAAGGCCGGCATTTGTTGTTAATCAAAATTTTCTAACTCACCAAAACCTTAAAAAACATTTGTAGAATTAGTTAAGTCTAAATTAAAAAAGAACAAGAAGAAAAAAACAAAAATAACACAAAACTTTATACCTTTTTTTTCTGGATTTTTATTCCTTTCAATAAATATATTTTAAAATTATTAGTTCAAGAAAATCTACTAGAGAGGGCTGTGGGGCTAGGAGGGATTTAAGAAGGAAAAAAAAGAATTGTTATTGAAAAATATTGGTTCAAAATATTAGTCCATTTGCAGTAACTTATAAAATTTTAGATCACGGTATAATAATTTCTCATAAGATTTTTAGTTTGTTTAGAAGGGAGCTTTAGACCGTCTTCTAAAAAGTACAAAGTGCGTCCCGCGCCTACCATATCTTTTCATCCTTAAATCGACGGTCAATTTAAGGAGAAAATGAGATCTCTTGCCTTTTTACAAATTGAATAGAAAAAAAATAGTCTTTTCAGATCTTTTACCATATGTAAAAATAAAGATTTTTTTATTAAAAAATCATAAAATTAGAATTTTTTTTAAAGAATTCGAAAACCATTTCTATTCGATCTAAGAAGACTTATTGTGAAAATTGGCATAATGTATAAATAGACACTTAAATTTAGTCTCAACTGGTAAATAAATTCTTTAATTTTAAGTGTGCACATCTAGACGCCTTATATAACTCATTTTTACCGTGTCAGTTGAATACTCCAACTTATAAAATGATTATCTAGATATCTCAAAAATTTATATGTCACTTGATCAGCATCGGGTGTCCATGAGACATAATGGGGATGAATTGAAGTATTTAATTGCCGAGTTGAGACCAAGTTAAAATTACGAGAATTAAAATACTTACTTGTCAGATCAGACTAAATTTAAATATTTATTTATGTAGTAGGACATTGTTCATATACATACCTTTGGAAAATGTATGTGAAACAATAGAGGGACCAATGGAATGTGTTTACATTGTTCTAAATAGATATTTTTGAATTCAATTTCTCTACCTTAATGCTATATATTCATCACTCATGTCAAGTCAAAGTTGTTTATAATAAGTGGTAGAAAAATAAATGGTAAATAGGATGTCTAGTAATTGAGCTTTGATAAAATGAAGATGTAATAAGTAATCGGATATTTAAATTTAGTATCAATTGGCAAGTAAATATTTGTACGCATTTAAATACTTCACCGTGATTTTAACAGACAATTAGATAGTCTAATTCATCTTTATTGGTGTCTTCTGGACATCGAATGATTAAGTGATACATAAATTTGGAGACTAGATGATTATTTTATAAGTTAATGTATTTAATTGACACAGTAAAAACGAGATAGAATAATTTAAATGTATATTTTTAAAATTGAAATGGTTACTTGGTGATATCTAAGTTTAAGTGTTATTGACCAGACAAAATAGATTTAGTGCAAATAAAATTTGTGAAAAAATAGAAATTATTGTTCAAAACTTTTCAGACCAGGTAAAAAATGTTGAAACTTTTAAAATTTACCTTTTTACTACAATTATATAGCTGTAGTGAAATTGAAGAATAGGTATTCAAATCAAACTGAAAAATAGTATACTGACTATTATTCAGATCAATCAGTGTTTAAGATCTGCAAATGGCTCAGCCTCAGCCACCCCATATAGCCATTCTTGGAGCTGGCATTTTTGTTAAAACTCAATATATCCCCAGATTAGCTGAGATTCCTAATCTCTTTGTTCTCAGAGCTATTTGGAGTCGCAGTGAGGTAAATAATGATTTTGCCCCCACTTCTAATAGTTCTTCCATTTTCTTGAATTGTTGTTCAGAGTAAAGAACTGGGTTTTTGGTGGAAAGTAAAGTTCTTCTGCATTTGTTTGGGGATTTTAGTTTCTGGGTTTGATAAAAATGGGATCTTTATGTAGTCTAGCTGTGGAATTGTCTCTTTTTTCTACCACTTTCTTGGATCATTCTTCACAGCAAAACATTGGGTTGTTGGGGAAACTGAGATTTTTCTCTATTTCTATGTATTTGTTTGTGGATTTTGGTTTTTGGGTGTGATAAAAATGGGATGTTTATGTAGTCTAGCTGTGGAAATGTTTCTTTTTCTTCCATTTTCTTGGATCATTCTTCACAGCAAAACATTGGGTTGTTGGGAAAACTGACATTTTTCTGTTTGTATGCATTTGTTTGTGGATTTTACTTCTGGGTATTATAAAAATGGGAACTTTATTTTGTGGAGCTGTGGAATTGTTCTTCTTTGGCCCCACTTTTAGAGATTTTTCTTGCATTTTCTTGGATGATCATTCAAAGCTAAGAACTGGTTTAGTGAAAACAAAAATCCTTCTGCATTTGTTCGTGGATTTTAGTTTCTGGTTTGATAAAAATTGGAACTTTATGTAGTCTAGCTGTGGAATTGTTCTTCTTCTTTTGCTCCACTTTTGGAGATTTTTCTTCCATTTCTTGGATCATTCTTTAAAGCAAAACATTGAGTTGTTGGGGGAACAGATATTCTTCTTTATTTGTAAGCTTTTTTTCTGTAAATTTTAGTTTTTGGGTTTGATAAAATGGGAACTTTATTTGGTCTAGCTGTGGAAATTACTTAAATTATTATTTCTAGTTTGGGTTATTTAATTTACAAGAAATCCACCTACTCTCTGGCTTTTCTTATCTTTCATTTTCATGGATTAAGAACCTAGGTGTGATAAAAGTGGCAATACTGTGTAGTCTAGCTGTTGCATTGTTCTTTTTTTTTTCCCTTTGCATTGTTTGTGATAGCAAGAGTTTTTTTTCTTCTGATGAAAATTACAAGTTATATACCAATTGTATGCTTTTGTTCCTAAGGGTTAGGTCTCTAGGAATGATAAAAGTGGCAACTTTTTTTTTCTAGTTGTTGCGTTGACCTTGACAGCAAGAATTGGATTGTTTGGGAACTACAAGTTATAAACTATAATACTTCTGCTATTTGCATGCATTTGTTAGTGGATTTACCTTTATGCAGTGTAATGTAGCATTGTTCTTGAAAGAGAAAATTGGGTTGTCGGGGAAATGCAGAATACTTATTGGTGGTGTTTGTTTGTGGATTGTTTCTGGATTTGAAAACGAAAACATTGTGTATTCTAGATGGTGCGCTTTCTCGAAATAAAAGTTTCGGTTGGATAATAGCAACTGCATCTCCTGTGTACCTTTTCTGTCTATCAAGTTATTATTTGTCGCTATTGTTACTTTTAAGAGTCATTAAAATGTGTATATGTTTGTTAGGAATCTGCCAGAAGTGCTGTTGAAATAGCACAGAAGTATTTCCCAAATGTGGAATGTAAATGGGGAGATGCTGGGCTCGAGGAGATCATTAAGGATAGTTCCATTACTGGTGTTGCTGTGGTTCTTGCTGGACAAACCATGGTATATCTCTCCGTCTGGTCTGTATGCTTTTATATATCATCAAATTTCCATATGCACAAAGTAACTAATGTAGGCTGCTTGTATCTTATAACCAACTCTCTATTTTATTTCATGTCAAGGCAGTAATCATGGAGTAGGAAAAAAGTATCACTTTTTGTCAGTAAGTTTTTTTTTTTTATATTATTAACTGTGGTGTCCGGGCCAACTTTCGCGCACCTCAACTAATTCCACCTGGTACTTGTTACCTCCCACCAACACAGGTAGTGGGTAACTCTATCCACCGAGGCTTGGACAAAGGGGAAGAAATCACCTAGTATTATTCTTATCAGTGAGTGTTTATTCAAGCAAAATACACCAAGAAAGTGCATGAATATGTACAAGCAAAAGCTCAATAGTATATGAACTTACAGAACTGAGAAATTCAAGTAATGTGTCAGTATCATATACATTTAGCATCTTACACCAGAGTGCCGAAAAGTATAAGCATCTATGTTTAAGTCTGGCACAGGTTCAACTTTCCGCTCAAAACATCTCTTGTTCCTCTCCCTCTAGATAACCCAAAATATACAGACTGGAAAAGAAATTCCATAGCGTTCTGAATTCCTTCCTCGGTTGCCTGCCATACCGGCCCGGCAAAAGCTCCTTAACTGTTAAAGGCATCAGGCAATGCAAACCAAAAATACATGAGAACATATTCCAGTTCTGCGAAGCCACCTACAGTGTATCAAAAGATGATTAACTTTGATGATTCACACATTTTAACACCTGCAGCCTAAGTAAAAACCTCTCTTCTGAAGGTTATTCTGCATCAAGCAAGCTTCATGTGTTGCGGTCGAGCAGAAACCAACCACTCTTGGAGGGATATTGCAATTCCATATAATTTTCCATGGCCGAGATAATTGCTCGGAGTAGGGATTGGATAATATCTTATAGGCTTATTTTTAAGTTACCAGTTTTCAAAAAGAAATATCTTATAGGCTTATTTCACCGAGAATTTACCATCTCTTTGTGGTCTCCATTTAAGTGAATCTGGAGTATTCTGAGAGGCTCACTTTCTGGAGTCTCTGTAATAGTTGGCTGAATGTCTCTATTACAGAATCCTCAAAGTTTCTGCTGAAAGGGATAACCCTATCTGCTTGAAGTAGGAAAGAAAGTATCATTCTTTCATTATGAGCTTCTAGAAGACAATGAATTATATACAATAATTCACTTAATTTTTTCCATCATTTTGACTTTCATGATACAGTTTATTGGCTTAGTTATTATTCGGGGTCAGGACCTTTATAAACTTGGTCTTAAAGTTGTATTGGGCATTTATCTATCAACAAACATAGTTCTTTTTCTTTTTGGCTACGAAGATTTTGCAGATTCATGGCATAGGAAGTCACTGCATGGTTATACAGATTATTATAGGAATTACTCAGTAAATTGTGAAGGGCTTAGAGAAACAGCAGAAAAGAAGATAGTTAAAAATTCATTGATGTTAGATTTACAATATCTGGAGTAGGGAATTTTTTATCAAATAAGACTAGGCTGTACTATTTATTAAAAGAAGAAAGATATACACTTTCACTACCCAAAATCACAAGAATTTTTTTATCGGTGTCAATCACATGGAAGGGGAAATCTCTTCACTATCAGCATTGACAAATTGCAAGTATTTTTGAAGTGAACATTCTTGACTATCAGCATTGCACTTAATAAATCACAGTTATTTCAGAAAATTTTGTTTGATATTTTCATTAATTCATGCAGGTGGATATGTCACTGAGGCTGCTTAAGGCAGGAAAACATGTCCTTCAAGGTAATTGCATAAAAAGTTGCAATAAATGGTGTATTTTCTTAACGTTTCTTTTTTCTATTTGTGTATTTGGATGAAGCTACCTTGAGTTGGTTGAGTGGGGCATGGATAATGGCCAGACATTTTTTTGAAGAAGTTCATTTTCTAAAAAAATTCCATTTTTTTTTACCTTCAATAAAGCATGACAAAATACTTGCTTTTATCTTTCTTTTTTCTCCTTATCTTTTACAGTTTCTGTCGATGAATAGTTGGAATAACTTGTGCTCATTTCTGTGTGACATGAAAAAACCTAACCACTATGTATTTGCATATGTTCTTTCACTTGGCGAAATTGGGATGCTCCAGAGAAACCAGCCGCCGCAAGTAAGTAAGATGCAGTTTTATTTCATTGAACTTATGAGTGTCGATGTTGCTCTGATCAATTTGTTTCTGTTTGAAGTGCATTTAACTAATCAACTTCTAGCATTATTCCTATCGCTCGATTTGAATTTTCACATTAAATGTATTCCACTAGTTCTTTTCAATAGACTGACTAAAGTTCTTGTGACATGACTGATATAAGAAGTTGTAAAGTAACTATAAAAAAAAAAAAGAAGAAAGTTTTAACATGTCTTGGTCTTGAAGGCTAGTGTAGAGCTTTTTGAGATTCAAATTAAGAGTTTGCATGTCTTACATCCAAAGTGCTGTTCTGGAGTTAAATCTGAACTTAAAACCTACAACATCCTTCATTAGTATACTGAGGCCAGTGGTGGGAAGACACGCTGACAGTACTCCTTTTTCTCAAGTAAAGGGTGTATTTTACTCACAAAAGCACCAACGAGGTGCAGGAGTGTACTTTCTTAACAATCTAAGGAGCCAATGTCATGTTTACACCTTCCTCCAAAGGAAGTGTTCAATTTTCTAAAGTCTGGCGAAAAATCTGAATTCAGGGGGGTTGGTTGGGGTACCTAACTCCTTTTATTTTCTGTGGGAGATGAAGCTTCATCCATTCAGTCGCCTTTTCACTTTGTTGCTTGTTAAAGAACTTGACATAAGCTCCTAGGATTTAAGATAATTTCCAAATACTCATCTTGGCATCTACAGATACCAATGATAATTTTGGTTTTCTTCCACTGTGGGTCGCTTCAAATCCGATGGTGCCTGCACCTGTCATTACTAACCCTCCTTAGGATTTTTGATGTTTGTTAAATAAAAGTGTACAACAAAAAGCAAAGGGAGAGTCATTTTCAGCTATGAAATCAGACAGACATGCAACAGTTTTGCGTGACAATTAACTGAGCAGCTGTGACTGAATTGTGGTGTTTTTAGGGCTCCCAGCTGTCATATGATTAGGCATCATGCAAAGTTTTTATTTTTTGAAAAAATAAAGAAAAACTGAAAGATCTGGAATTAATTAAGTTAAGGAAAAGCAAAGGAGAAGGATTTGTTTTCTTTTTTCGTGTTTCACCTTTATATATCTGAGTTTGGGATTAGTTGGAAATTGGAAGATCTGGAATTAAGTCAAGGAAAAGCAAAGAGCATGTTTTCTTTGTTGCTATCTACGTTTGAATACATTTCACCTTTATATATCTGAGATAGGTCTATTAATACAGCTATGGACGAGGCAGAAAAAGCATTGGCTCATTATAATTCTCTTAGCACCCCATTGCCTCATCAACCACTATGGGCAGTTGCAGAAAATTATCGCTTCGAACCTGCCTTCATTGAGGTACTGTTAATGGTGTTGTGATCTTAATTTTCAATATGACTAGGTTGAGTAATTAACTATTGTCTTATACAGAGCAAAAAACTAATTTCTGAAATTGGAGAGATGATGAATATCCAAGTAATCGTTGAAGGATCAATGAACAGCTCAAATCCTTACTTTGCCAGCTCCTGGAGACGCCAGTTTGTTGTGAGTATTTCACTAAATGATATGTTAGCTTCTCTATCTTATTAAAAATAAGAATTGGCTTCACTTTTTGAATATCAGTGAGGAAAAATTTCCTCTAGATAAAATAGCTTCTTTTAGTGTAGACCCTGATGCGCTCCTCTGCCATAGTACATGCTAAATAACTTTAAATATAACATTTGTCACAAATTAATATAGTACTGAATAGTTGGAGTCCGATATGACGCCAAAACTATTTTTGTGAGGAAATTGAGTGCCAAAAACTAAAATATAACTGTAACGGCTGTTAGGCCAAGTTTGACCAATTATAATGCATGAAATTCATGGTTATGTTCAATTATCTCTGACTGCATTATTGACCAGATTGTCCTGCTACCTGTACTTGGAACTCACATAACTTAGAAAATTCATGCATTATAGTTGGTCAAACTTGGCCTAACAGCCGTTAACCTGGAATGTCAGACTTGTCACAGTTAACACATGGAATTCATGCGCTAACATTATTTTTTAAAATTCGTTGCAAAATCTGTGTTTTTGCGTCATTTTGGTTCTGGACTCAAAGATCTTTTGGGTAGTCTTAAGAACAATGGAAGCATTTGTGAGTTGCTAAGTACGGTCTGTGCATTGTCTTCTCTCTTTTGGTTAAAATCATTGACTTGCTCTTTGACAATCTCATTTGATTTCTTCAGGGTGGTTTCATTCTAGACATGGGTGTACATTTTGTAGCTGGACTAAGGATGGTAATCTTCTCATCCTTCCAGTCTTCCTGATCTGTAGCAAAAACTATTGAGTGATATCTCTTTCTTGTCCTCTATGTTTACAGTAGATCTATTGCAAATTGGTATCTCTGAAGGTTTCTTTTCTGGCTCTTCAGTATCATAATTGATCTGAAATTTCTTTAAATCCTCGAATGTGCACCAAAAATTTAATTGACGCAGTCATTCGTGAAGTCTGACGTGAACACTCTTTAATGGTATCAAATTACTAATTCCAGGCTAGACCCAATTCATGTTCCAACATTTGGGCTCATGCAATAAACTCATCATAACCGTCCAATTTTGTTGGCTGTCTAGGCTAGACATTGATATAAGGGCTTTCTTTCACTCAATGGAATGAATCATTCATCCGTTATTGCTCACCTGGTGAAGAAGAATATGGTTGCCTAAACTGTCCAGAACAAGGGATTTGCTACAATTGACTCAATTGAAACACATTGTATCTTTCATACATCCAAAGTACCAATAGGTCTTTGATTTTAAGGATCCCTTAATATTTTGATGTTTGTGATTGCTGTTTCTCTAAATAACCTCCTATCTCTAATCCTCATAAGCTCTTGGTGGAATATCTTATTCATAATGAAAAGATATTACATGGGGAGGGGGACATAGTGAATCAACCACCTAATTCTATTTGATAGTGTAGTCTGTACTTCTAATACAATAAAGTAAAGATTCTCAACCTATAAAACAGAGATTAAATAGGTACGTGCTGCAAATTTCCATCCATTCCTCTTTGGCCCGAAGCTTTCATATTCATGAGAAAAGTTCACCATAGAACTCCATGATAAAATATCAGCCAAATGTAAACCACAAAGGGAACAAAAGATGCATAGTGCCCCATCTTCTTCTAAATACTGAAATATTTGTTGATCCATGTGTTAGTGGTCTGTCAAAAATACTAGGAGTAATGGCACCGACTGCGTGGCCTAGTGGTCAATGAAGTGGGTTGAGAACCATGAAGTCTCAGGTTTAAATCCTAGCAGGAGCAAAAACACTAGGTGATTTCTTCTCATTTATCTAAGCCTTGGTGGATAGGTTTATCCTGTACCTGTGTCGGTGGGAGGTAACAGGTACCCTGTCCCATCGCACATCTGATTCATGAACAGAGGATTCATAAACAGACAGACCTGTGGAATTAGTTCAGGTGCGTGCAAGCTAACCCCGACATCACGGTTATAAGAAAGAAACACTAAGCGTAATAAGATATTTCGGAAAGTCTTAGTTTCTGTACCAGTTTTAGTGAAAAACTGCAGTCTTGTCACTTCGGTGTAATGATGTCTTTCTTTCACCTGTACTGTAGCCATTAGCCTCCACAGAGAATAGATGTCCTCAATAGCCAAGGGATGGCACAGGTTTCTCTACCATACCAACATTCGTAAAATATCACTCTCAATCCACCCAGTGCGAATGAAACCAGTAATAGAATGCCCAATGCGAACCTCAAAGCAATTGAATTAGGTCTGCATTATGTTAGTACCTTTGTCATTAAGCTTCATACTGACTATGTCTCTTAACTTTTTTAAAAAGTATATTTTTTACATTTTGGTCATCTCTTACTAGTCAAAGCTTCTTTGATTTTTAATAAGAACTATTGTCCTCTCCAAATGAGCAGCTTGTTGGATGTGAGATTGCATCATTGTCATCCATGAATTCTCATGTGGATAAGACTTTGCCTCCTCCAGATAACATCTCGTCGATCTTGTGAGTTCAACACTATTATCCTCATCATACTAAGGACTTTTTTTTAACGATGTTGAATGTAATCATGATGAACTTTTCTTCTATTTAGCCAACTGGAGAATGGGTGTTCAGGAGTTTTTGTGATGGTAGTTTCTTCGAAGTCACCAAAGGCAAGTAATATACTAACTAGACTGTTTTCTCCAGAATGTTCTTTTTTTATGTGTGATAACATTTCTGTAGAGCGGTAACTATTGATTAATTATGCTTTTTATGTTTCCAGATAATCTGGAGAGTTGTGGGTTTGAATGGAGTGCTGCAAGTTGAGCGTGGTAACAAGGATGGAAAGCATGGCTACTCGGTAATTGGAAAACTCTCTTCTTAATTCCGATGTGAATGAAACGCAATGTTATATAACTTCTTTCCGTTCACAAAGAACAATTCACATATCTTTCGTCTTTAAATTGCTGTCGCAGGTTTCCCTACATATGGCTGATGGTCAAAGCAAGAGCTTCTTTTATCCATTTAGCGGGGTCACTGATGAACTGAAAACATTTTTATCAGATGTATTGACGGCCAACCTGAAGGTAAAATGCTTCCTGAAGTTCACATTTCCTTATTTAGTAGTGATCTACAAATTATTAGTCAGATGAATTTCTGCCTCGCGAAGGGTATATATATTTTAAGTCACGTTCTGTTTGCCCGTTTGTCATGGGAAATGAACAGTCATTTTCCCCATGCCTATAGTCCTTTTAGTCGGGTCAAAGATTTATATGCTAGTAAAAAACATAGAGAACTTCTAGTACTTTGTTTTTTGTATAATATTTGTCCGAAATGATTGACATAGTTGGTGATGATTCATATAGCCGACCCTAACTTGCTTCGACCAGAGGCATAGTAGTAGTAATAGTACTAGTTGTTAATGTTGTTGTTGCAGTGTTAACCTGCCTACTCTAGATCATTGATGTTGTGCTTTCATTGATGCAGAAGGACCATAGTTCCCACATCGATCCTCGCCTCTCATTTGCTGAAGGTGCTCGTGATGTTGCTGTTTTAGACGCGATGCTCGAATCAGGAAAGAGACAAGGAGCTCTGGTCCAAGTAAAAAGGTTCTAATTTTATGCAGACCTAACACTCCTTCAACATGTCATGCACATGATTCTTGATCTTCATACCATGAAGCGGATACGCTACTGGAAATAAACGATTCATAATCCGAGGCCACAAAAAGAAGAAGAAGAAAGAAGGATCGATTGGAGATCATGACTTTCTCTCTTCTGTAAGCTACATCTTAGTTTCATCATCTCATTGTCTATAAACTCGACTAGTAGTTTACCTGATAAATTGATTTGTCGGGGCGAAACCTGTGGTTTCTTGGTCATGACCAGCTAAGGCTAAAGTTCCATTAAAGAGCGTTTTCGATTTCTTGATAATAGCCATTGTACACTTTCGATTTCATTCATTAAGATCCTTTTTGTGCGTCTTCAAGGTTTAGAAGGAAGAAAATTTGGGATTATGTCAACAAATGCACTATATGGGATGGAATCTTAGTGTACCTAAACTTGTTTAAAGCTGACTCGAACACTACGGTTATAAAAAAGAAACTGATGAAAAACAATTTCTTGCTTTTTTATTTATTGAGTTTAAGTTATATATACCTTCTGATATTTTTTTTCACATTATGAGGTCACTTTTACTTGTTATAGCAGTTAATTCGTCTTATTTTTAAGATTATAAATTTCATATTTTAAAGAGGTTTACTGATAAATGTCCTTCGGGTGATATGATAGTGTGAATTTGTTTTTTTACTCTGTCGGTGTATATAAGTGAAGCTCTTGTTTTTATACCACATTCAACGCGGGGTAATTGTGCTAAGGTGAATATGATCCCTCCATCTTTAATCAAATATTTCGGGTTCAACTCTTAAATATGAAAAAAAAAACGATAAGGAGCGGTTTCTTTTTTAATGGGCTTTACACGATGCGAATTTAAATTAATCGGGGGTTCTAATATCGATATCAAACACTGATGCAACAAACAAAATCTTATTGCATTAACTAATAAAGGAAAAAAAAAGATTTCTTGTCGGAAGAAAATAGATTAAGGAGAGCAATCAACCTGGGTTGTGGTGGGATGGTCGGAATTTGTCCACCCTTAATTAGAAATCACGGGTTTAAATCTTTAGAAATTGAAAAAGTTTTGTTGGGAGTGGCGTTCCTAAAAATAAACCAAACAATGTGCGAATCTGGATTCAGTTGGATTCCAATACGGATACGAGATATTCGATAGCAAACTAAAATAAAAACCAAAATAAATAAATAAATGACAGTAGATGGGAAGAAAATGACTTGTATTTTAAACCAACCACACCTAACATCAATTCCCCCTCATAATTTTTATGATCTGTATTTGAAAGTGACTTTGAGAGACAAATAGAGAAACTTATAAGACGGTGAGACGGTTGGAGTTTTTTTATCTTTAATTAGAGGTTTCGTGTTTGAGCTCTGAATATGAAAGAAATTCAGTTGGGAACGCCACTCTCAGATTTGGGCCCTACAATGCGTCAATCTGAATTAGTGGATTCCAATACGAATATCGAGTGAAACCCAAAAAAAAATAAAATTATTGACATTTTCTTACCAGATCAATTGAAGAATATTGATTGAGAAATGAACAAATAGCACATTACTAATTGAGTCAAGTAGTTGATTTTGGACCCATTTTGAAAGCAATCTCTTATTAAAATTATTATGGTTGAAACTTGAAAATATAACCAATTGAATTCCTTCTTCAAAAATTTTAATTGCAATTTGGACAAGTTATTTATTTATTTATTTTTGTGTGTATGTAGAAAAGATAGATAAGGAACTAGAGAAAAAAAAAGATGTTAGGAACAAGGAATTCTTATTATAGACTCAATTCCTTTTTAGGGGCTAACTTCCCCATGTACATAAGGTAATGTTTTAGGTGGAGAAAATTCAATAAATAGCTATAATTCAGAGTGTAATTACGAAATGTAGTTATACCTATTATATTAGGAAAGAAGAGTTATATCAGGCGGGTATTGTTGTATCAATAAAAGAGTTTGTATTCAGGCAGTGGGCATCAACTCTATTAGGCAGGTATCAGCTGAAAAACGCGCGAAAGAGTTGTATTATCGCATACTAGATTAGCGTATGTGTATTGTGTATTTGCTACAAAACGCAAAATGTAATTGTGTTTCGTAATTTTTTGAAACTATAGCTATATATCTTAAATACAGTCTAGATATTTATCACTTCAGGTAATTTTTTCTTCTAAGTAATCTATTTAAGTACACAATCATTAATAGAAAAATTATAATATCAAGATATTGAACAAATTTTTTTGGACCATTATTTTGCATGTGTTAACATCATTTTAATCAAATTTTAATGTTGTCTATGTCATTGAATAAGACAGTGACTTTTAAACACAATTTAAACTATCTTTCACATAATTAATCCATTATCAACTTAAACATATCCATAACACTTATAATCCTTAGTAAAATTTGAACCCATTACATACCTCTTTTCTATTCGTTAATACATAAATAGACATTCAAACTTGGCCTCAACTAGCAATTATACACTTTTGAGAGTGCATATCTAAACACCTCACCTTGATCTCAACTGACAACTAAACATTCTAACTAGTTCCTATTGTGTCTCATAGACAACCGATGCTGATGTGACAAATAAATTTTAAAAGTTTCTAGATGATCATTTTGTAAGTTGGAGTGCTTAGCTGACACAGTGGATACAAGTTGAGGTGTTTAGATGTGCAACCTCAAAGTTTAAGTGCTTAATTGTCAATTGAGACCAAGTTTGAGTACCTATTTATGTATTATGCCTTCTTTTTATTACTGAAGCAAATAATCGTACCAAATGCAGATACCGAAGAGTCTACTAGTTTCTTCATTGTTTGTAACAGTTCTTTATTTTGGAGGTTGGAATCTTTCGAACTACAAATACGAGATTCATTGAAATAACTCTTTGACTGAAAGAGGATGATTCATATGATACATTACTCCAGTAGAGTTTAACGAAATTTCAAAATAAATATATTTTTATTTTATTCAGAACGTATTACAAAACGATCTAGAAAACAATTGATATTGATAGGACATGCAAAAATATGATTACCCAAAAGGATCAAATCAGATTATTTTCTACATCTTTTAAAGATCATATGAAGATCACAAAAAAAGGCAATCCAAGACTCATTCCACAACAATCTTCTTTTGTGTATGTTTACTTTATTTCTACTTCACTCCCAGAATTTTTTGTTATTTACAAATCTGTGCATACTAAAATTTTGTGTACATTTTCTTTATTTCTACTTGGTATAATACATAAACAGACACTTAAACTTGGTTCGAGCTTGCAACTAGAGTGCACATCTTGACACCTTAACTTGATTTCAACCGGAGAGCAAACACTCCAACTTGTCCTCACTGTGTTTGATGGACACTCGACGCTGACGTGATATATAAATTTTGAAAGTGTCTAGATGATTATTTTGTAAGTTTGAGTGTTCAACTGACACGGTGGAAGTAAGTTGAGGTGTCTAGTTGTGCATACTCGAAGTTGGAATGCTTAATTGCCCGCTGAGGCCAAATTTGACTGTTTGTTTATATATTATGTCTTTCTACTTCAGTCCCAGAAGTTTTTGTTAGCTTTAAATCTGTCTAATACCAAAAGATTGTGCACATTTTCTTTATTTCTACTTCACCCCCAGAACTTTTTGTTAATTTACAAATCTGTCTATACCAAAAAAATTGTGTACTTTTTCTTTATTTATACTTCAGCCCCAAAACTTTATGCTAATTACAAATCTGTCTATACCAAAATTTTCTACTGTTCTGTTCTTAGTTATAACTACCCAAAACAACTCTCTTGTTTTCTTCAACTGCCTCTTGAAGTAAGTTATCAGTTCTTCCATTTTCTTCCCCACCATTTAACTTTTCCTAATCACTAAAAAAAAATTGAGGATTTTTTTTTTTTAATTTATAATTTTGCTATACTTAAAATTTTCTTAACTCATCATATAACATTGAAAAAAACAATCTTTTTTAAAGCATTGTTTTGTTTTTTTTCCTCTGTTTTCTAGTTCTTGATCCTTTTATTTCCCCTTTTTTTTGCAGGTTTTTCATGGTTTTGAATCATAAATCTTAGCAAATTCAGAATTTTTACTCAAATTTTCTATATAGTAATCTATGAAGCAATTTGATCTTGAGAAAGGTACTAATACTATAGCAGCATTGCTACTCTTGATCACCCCTTTGATATTTTTTTTTTCTTTTTTTCTCCAAGAATTGTCCTACTAAAGTATTTTAGATTGTTCTTATCTGCAGGCGCGGAGTCAAAATTTGACCACAAATTTTTTTTTTTGGCTTATTGGATTCTGTATAGATTATTTTGTTCATGTTAAGTGAGCAATTGATAGTTGAAGTGTGTTTTGACAAATATTTTCGGATAGTTTAGGTGGGAAAAGTAAACACCTGATAGTTAGGGTAGGAAACTCAAAAAATCGTGATACTTCAGGTGTCGTTTTTCACCCTTCACCCTTCACTCAGCGGAAAATCTATGAACTTCTAATAGATAACAACAATATAAACTCAAATCTTGATTCTTTGAGGAACTTACCATAGTCCAAGAAGATAAAAGATGTTGTTCATATTCCTATATAAAGAAGGAAAAATATTTGCTGTTCTTGATCAACTTTTCAAAGCTTTTCATCTATATCTCCAAGAAAATGTCCTACTAAATTTCTTTAAGTTGTTGATTGTGGTACCTGAGTTTTGTGTGTCATTGTATAGAAAGACTGTTAACTTATAGCTATTGAGCCTCAAAGTTTATGTCTTTATGCTTGCTACATCATAATAGGTGTGGATGGGCTGATCGGAGTAGTTATTTCTCGCCTAGTGTAACGAGGAACCTATAGAAGGTGATCCCAGAAGCAAGAGGGAATTGAAACAGTTGCTCGTGAGCGGATCTATTTGCCAATGCAATTTTTTCGATTTGCTTGTTAGAATGGATTGGTAGTACTACCTATCCTGATAGATGACAACAATATAAACTCAAATCTTGATTGAACCATTGATTCTTGAGAAATCCTAACTACTGTCCAAGACAGATAAAATTTTATTCATATTCCTATAGAAAGAAGGAAAAATGCAGAAAGGTCTAGTACATGAAGAGTTTGCTCTAAAGCAGACAGCTCCAAAAATTGTTGGATCAGGGGTGATGATTGGAGGAGATAAGGTAACTGTTGCCTATGACCTCGTCGAGCAGATGGAATACCTCTACGTTCGTGTTGTCAAGGCGAAGGAGTTGACAAAGGATGTCACAGGGAGCTGTGATCCTTATGTTGAAGTAAAAGTTGGGAACTACAAGGGTGTCACGAAGCATTTCGAGAAGAAAACCAACCCTGAATGGAACTATGTGTTCGCGTTCTCTCAGGAACGGCTTCAGGCTTCTTACATTGAAGTCTGTGTGAAAGATAAGGATGTTGTGTTGGATGAAATGATAGGACGAGTCGTGTTTGATCTCGTTGATGTACCGAGAAGAGTTCCACCGGATAGTTCACTAGCCCCACAATGGTACAGGTTGGAGGATAAAAGAGGCGAAAAGTTAAAAAAGGGGGAGATCATGCTTGCTGTATGGAGAGGAACTCAAGCGGATGAGGCGTTTTGTGATGCCTGGCATTCGGATGCAGCAGCTGTGGGAAGTGAGGGAATTTCAAGAATTAGAGGAAAGGTATATCTTTCCCCTAGACTTTGGTATATCAGAGTTAATGTTATTGAGTGTCAAGATTTGCTTCCAAGTGAAAAGAATCGCCAACCCGAGTGCTGTGTGAAGGTTATATGTGGAAATCAGGCCTTGAAAACGAAAATTTCTCCGATAAGAAGTGTCAATCCAATGTGGAATGAGGACTTGGTTTTTGTAGTAGCTGAACCATTTGAAGAGCCTTTGGTTATAACTGTGGAGGATAAAGTTGGATCAAACTTTGAGTTCTTGGGAAAGTGTGTGCTTCCTTTAAGCATTGTCCCTAGAAGGCTTGACAACAAACCTGTCCCTTCTAAATGGCACAATCTTGAGAAATATACAGTTGTGGAAGGGGAAAAAAAAGAGACTAAATTTGCTAGTAAGATTCATTTGAGGCTCAGTTTAGACGGTGGCTATCACGTGTTGGATGAATCGATACATTACAGCAGTGATTTCAAGCCAACGTCGAAGCTTTTGTGGAAATCCAGCATTGGACTACTTGAATTGGGGATCATCAGTGCAACAGGATTGTCAGCTATGAAGTCCAAGGATGGACGAGGGACGACAGATGCCTATTGTGTAGCTAAGTACGGGCCAAAATGGGTTCGTACAAGGACAATCATCGATAGCTTGTCACCAAATTGGAATGAGCAGTACACTTGGGAAGTACATGATCCTTGTACTGTAATCACAGTAGGGGTGTTTGATAACGGGTACCTACAAGGGGGGAAATGCACGAGCATCGGGAAGGTGAGGATTAGGCTCTCGACCCTTGAAACCGAGAAGGTATACACACATTCCTACCCTCTCATTGTCCTGCATCCGTCGGGTGTTAAAAAGATGGGAGAAGTTCAACTAGCTGTGAGGTTTTCGTGTACTTCTTATGTCAACATGCTGTCTAAATACGCTCAGCCGTTGTTTCCAAAGATGCATTATGCTCATCCATTGTCAATCAGTCAGCAGGATTTCCTCAGGTTCCAAACTATTCATATACTGTCAACGAGGCTAGGACGAGCAGAGCCACCATTGAAAAAAGAGGTTGTGGAGTACATGCTAGACGTTGGCTCGCATATATGGAGTGTGAGGAGGGCTAAAGCAAATTTCTTCAGATTAATGTATGTTGTGAGTCCAATAATGGCTGTTGGAAGATGGTTTGATCAAATATGTCATTGGAAGAATCCACTGACTACAATTCTGATACACATACTCTTTATAATATTAGTCCTCTACCCTGAACTAATACTTCCTACATTCTTTCTTTACCTTTTCTTGATTGGTATTTGGCACTATAGATTGAAGCCAAGACATCCACCTCACATGGACATCCATCTTTCACACGCTCACGCTGTTTTCCCTGACGATTTGGATGAAGAATTCGATACATTCCCAACATCCAGGGGCTCGGATAAGGTGAGGATGAGATATGATCGTTTGAGGAGCGTTGGAGGCAGGATACAGACCGTGATAGGGGACTTGGCGACTCAAGGGGAAAGGTTCCATTCATTGTTGAGCTGGAGAGATCCAAGGGCGTCGGCTTTGTTCTTGACATTCTGTTTGTTTGCTGCAATAGTCATGTATGTCACACCATTCCAACTCGTCGCGCTTCTCATTGGACTCTACCTGTTAAGGCACCCGAGGTTTCGCCAAAAACTTCCTTCATTGTCTACTAGTTTCTTCAAGAGGCTGCCTGCAAGAGCAGATTGCATGTTGTAGAATTGGTTAAGTAGAAAATGAGCTTGAGATCACAAGGATTTGTCCTGTTACCTATTTGTTTCTACTAATGTGTAATGTATTTGTTAAATCTGATTAACTTTATTGGTGTTTTTAGGATTGTGAATGTGCATTTCCCCTTGGAGAAAGAAAAGCTTAGAAGATTTGAAACTGTTATTATGTATATATGGTGTTCAATTACTCACTGGGATTACTTTACGGGGTCGTTTGGCAGGGAAACAAGTTATCTCGGGATAACTAGTCCTGGGTTGGGATAACCCGGATTGTTATCCGACCCTCAATGAAGAATAAGGAATAAATAATCCCTGGATTAATTTTTGGATGAGTTTATCTCAATATTTTATTGGAATAAAATTTCGGGATAACTTATCCCGGAATTAATTATCCCACATTGAGAATGGAATAAAAATAATACTATAATCCCCGTAAAACTTATCCCGAGATTTTATCCCAACCAAAGGTGAGATAAACTCATTTAAAAATTTACCCGGGGACTATTTATTCATTATTCTTTATTGAGGATGGAATGACAATCCTAGATTACTCCGAATTCAGAATTAATTATCCCGAGATAACCTGTTCCCCTACCAATGATTCCCAAGTGTATGCTATGATGTTAACGTCTGATAATTATATGAGATATTTAATGCCATAACTCTAATGTGTAGTATTTAACATCTTTTGCCAGTTGATTTTTTTTTTGTCCGTCTTGCATTATGGTAAGTTGTCGACATCACACTCCTCAAAGTGCGGTCCTTCCTTGAATTCTGTTAACGTGGGATGCTTTATGCATCAGTTGTTAGGAAAAGATTGTCTTTTCCACGAGGTTCTTCTACAAACATACTTATATTAATTTCCATCAAATCAAATAATTTAGTTACGATTTGAAATGAGTAATTAATGCTAAGGATAAAACAAGAAAAAAGAAAATTATCAACAATTAAAAGTGAACAGAGGAAGTATTTGTTACTACTCCTAACACATCCACCCTTATCATTAATAGATAAGGATAGTTTAATCAAATATCACTGATAATTAATTCTATTAAATAGTTTTCTTAAAGAATGCGTCAAAATTTTAAACGACTGATAAAAAGGACAGGAAGGTATTTTCAAAAAAAAAAAGATTTTTTGTTTGAAAAAAGCAAATATATTATTCAAAGTTAAAATAAATGCACTTTTTTTTTTACCTATCATTTTGTTGATTTTTTTTAGGGAATAGACAAGAAAAGAATCACTTTGAATATACTCTATAGTTATATTGAATTTTCCAACTTATCTTTTTAATCAAAGATATATTGAATGTTCCATCAAGACCACAAAGTTTTATCTTTTTCTTTTAATTTAGACTGTGGAATTGACCTAGTCAATAGTCTTAATATTTGTTCTTTTAAATAAAAAAGTAGCATTAAAATGGAGCTAAGTTGTGGTAATGGGGTTGAATTGAATTTCTTCGTTAGAAAAATTATACTGTGTAAATAGAATTATATATAAATAATTAAATGTTCTTGACATAAGGAAAAATTCTTGACACCCCATGTATGCTGATGTGACACATAACTTTTGAAAGTCTCTTGATAATCATTTTATAAGTTGAAATGTTGAATTGACACAATGAGACGAGTTAACGCATCTAGACGTACATATTTTTGAAGTGTTTATTTGTAAGGCTAAGTTTATTAATGCCTAAAATGTAACATCATTTAACTAGTAGACTATCTAATTCCGCATTTCTATTTTTCTTTAACTCTTGATTTGAAAATTATTTATAACCTTTTTTTCCCAACAGAGAAAAGTAAGAGTTGACTCTGTAAGTCTTCATAGATAACCCCAAAACTCACACTACACAAAATCAAGAAACACCAATTAATCTTCTTATGTATATGGTGATGTTCTTGATTTGTTCAACAAATCAAATTCCCTCTTGGAATGGCTAATCCCTTTTCTTATTTTCTTGTAATACTGCTTCTTTTTATCTTTCCATTACACAATTTAGCTCAAAATGATGGCAGGGTAGCTACTGGTACTTCTCTTACTGCAACAGATGGAAGTACCCCATGGGTTTCACCATCTGGCGATTTTGCATTTGGGTTCCAAAAGATTGAAGAAAGTAATAAAGATCAGTTCTTGCTTTGTATATGGTATGCAAAAATACAAGAAGAGACTATAGTCTGGCATGCTAATGTGAGTGATCCAATTCCACGAGGATCAAGATTGAATCTTGATCCTCAAAGGGGTCTTATACTTGTTGATCCTCAGGGGAATACACTTTGGAGAAGTGATTTGGTTGTTGGGAATATTGGCTATGGACTCATGAATGATGCTGGGAATTTTGTTGTTATGGGAAGTGATTCTACTGATCCACTGTGGGAAAGTTTTAGTAATCCAACTGATACTTTGTTGCCAAATCAAACATTGGAAAGAGGGAGCTTTCTTGTTTCTCAAAAGTCACTAGCTAATTTCACTCAAGGTACGCGTTGTTGAAGTGTGTGACCAACTCATTTGATTGTTTCATTATATTACTATGTCTAAAAACACAATATGTGTATTATGAGGATTCATCAATAATTGACTAGTTTTACGCTGACTGCCAGCCTATCACGACCCTAGTCCTTTATTCAGGCTTGGGACCGACAAATTGAGCAAGCTCACATGGGCGGTGTTAGGAATATGCTTTAATCATGTTAGTGCACTTACTTCATATCCTATGCTTTTAGCCCCTATTTTAGATGAATTTATATAACCGAATCCAACTTGTTTGGGATTGAAACATAGTTGTTGTTGTTGTATGTCTTAACACGCAACCTCACGTGTGGTCTTATTCTTTTCCATGAGCCAAAATAGTTAACTGTGAAAGATTAAAGTACGATTTTGATGATTTAATTATATTATGTGTCGACAGGTAGGTTTTATCTTCGGATGCTTGATAACGGGAACTTGGTGCTTGTTACACAGAGTGTGCCTTCCAATTCAGAATATGATGATGAGTACTATAACAGTCGAACTTCTGACTCAACAAATGCAACAAATTCTGGGGATAAGTTGGTTTTCGAAGAGAATGGTGTGATGTACATATTGAAGAGAAACAATCAAAGGCAAACTCTTACTCCGCGATCCATTCCTCCAGCTTCACAAAATTACCATCGCGTGACACTTAGCTTTGATGGAGTTCTTAGTCATTATTATCATTCAAGGAATTCGAATAGCAGTGGCTGGAGTATCCTATGGTCTCAACCGAATAATATATGCATCGAAATTGATGGAAACAATGGACCTGGTGCTTGTGGCTACAACAATGTATGCAATCTTGGTACAAACAACAGGCCAGTTTGTAACTGTCCACAAGGATATTCACTGGTCGATCCGAACGATGATCATGGTGACTGCAAACCGGATTTTCCTCCAAGTTGTGATGAAGTTGGGAGTGGTTCACCTGAAGACTTTTACAGTTTTATCACGATTCGCGATACTGATTGGCCAAAATCTGACTTTCAGCAAATTAGCCCTTCTACCGAACAAGACTGCCAAAGTGCTTGTTTGAATGATTGTTTTTGTGCTGTTGCCATTTATAGAAGCAATAGCTGCTGGAAAAAGAAGCTGCCCCTGTCGAATGGGAGAATAGACACCAATCTGAATTCAAAAGCTTTTATGAAGACAAGGAAAGATGGTGTTCCTAGGCCTCTAAGTCCTGGCCTTCAAAATTCAGGATTTCGTGGAAGCAAGAAATGGCAAAATTGGGCAATTATGGCGTTCGCGCTCTTAGGCAGCTCTGTGTTGGTAAATGTTCTGCTCATCAGTGTATTCTGTTGGGGATTCTTCCACATTTACAAAAAGAAAGTGAACACATCATCATCCCGCCCTACGAGTCACGTAGCAAACTCTATCTGTCATAGTTTTGCATACAAAGAACTTGTTGAAGCAACAAAAGACTTCAAGGAAGAGCTAGGCAGGGGTGCATTTGGGATTGTATATAAAGGGGAAATGCCTATCGGTTCAAGAAACATTGTCGCTATAAAGAAGCTGGACAGAGTTGCTCATGAGGCAGAGAAAGACTTCATGACTGAAGTAAATGTGATTAGTCAGACTCATCACAAGAATTTGGTCCGTCTGATCGGATATTGTAACGAGGAACCTCATCGTTTGTTGGTCTACGAGTATATGAGTAATGGAACTCTTTCAAGTTTCATTTTTGGTGATCCAAAACCAGACTGGAGCCAGAGGACTAAAATTGCAATAGGGATTGCGCGAGGACTTGCATACCTCCACGAGGAGTGCAGTGCACAGATTATCCATTGTGACATAAAGCCTCAAAACATCCTCCTTGATGACTATCACATTGCTCGAATATCAGATTTCGGATTGTCTAAACTGATGATGATTAACCAGAGTCGAACGCTTACTAACATTAGAGGAACAAGAGGTTATGTTGCTCCGGAGTGGTTCAGGAATAGTCAGGTCACGGTTAAGGTGGACGTTTACAGCTTTGGCATATTGCTACTAGAGATCATCACTTGCAGGAAAAATTATGAGAACGAGGAAAGCTATGGATCAGAGGCGATTCTTACGGATTGGGTTCTGGATTGCTTTCAAGAAGGAAAATTGGAAGCTCTGGTGCAAAGTGATGTAGAGGCTTTGAATGACAAGAAACAGCTCGAGAGGTTCGTGATGGTTGGCGTTTGGTGCATTCAGGAGGATCCGTCAACGAGGCCTACTATGAGGAAGGTCTGTCAAATGCTTGAAGGATCTGTTGAAGTGACTACTCCACCATGTCCATATAATTTTAGCATTACTATTTAACATCATAAGCCTCATTTGTATGCAATTTCCTCCTCCTTTTCTTTTTTACGTTCGAGTGATCAGTTATGTTACTTGCTTTCGTGTTGAATGTTCAACATAAGAAAGAAACTCATTCACAAGAACTTAGTCCGTTTTATCGGACTTTGTGATGAAGGTTATCATAGATTGCTTGTCTATGAGTTGTTGAAAGGATATGTTGCACCAGAATGGTTTTGAAAAATGCCAGTCACAGTGAAAGTTATATGTGTATAACTTTGGTGTTTTATTCCCAGAAATCAATTGTTGTAGGAGATATTGGACTTACTGGGCTTATGAATGTTACCAAGAAGGCACAAAACATGAACTCGTTGAAAATGATTCTGATGCCATTAGTGACAGAAGAAGACAAATCAATGCTAGAGGCGGCAACAGCAGACACTTTGAGACTCTCCAGGACATAGAGTTCCCCCGACCTACGGCCAATCCCAATCACCTTCTGAGTGTGTTGGTCCTGTACAACACAAACATAATCAGAAAAGAATACCCAATGACCAGTCCTACACAACTGACTAACCGAAGCAAGATTAAAAGCAAGTTTAGGAATATAATAAACATTAGACAGAACAATGTGAGAAGTAGTAACAGAACCAACACCCTCGACTGGCATAGATGTAGCACTGGCAGAAACGATGACAAACAATGTGACATATGATGGGCCGCACCAGAATCCAGAATCCACAAGGATGAGGTAATACCTGATGTACTAGAGGAAGCTGGACTTGAGCTGGATGCTGACATGGCAGTAGGATTGGAGGCCAAAAGCTGTATGAACTGTTCGAACACCTGGGGATCCAACGCCGAAGGAGGCACAGTGCTAACAGACTCAGCATCTACTGATGGTGCAGCAGCAGCGAACTGTGGAGGACGTGGAGGAAACACCCTCAATTGTTTCCTTTATTACAAACATACATCAATTGTCTTATATTCTCTTATGTACCTTTGTAGTTAGCCTTTTGACTCTTTCCTTTCTTGTTCTTCAATAAACTCTTGTTATATATCAACAACAGAAAACCGTTACTCTGTCCCTTTCAATTTGTTTGTCTTATTTTCCTTTTTAGTCCGTTTTGAAAAGAATGTCTCTTTCCTTTTTTGGTAACTCTTTCATTATAACTTTCCACATGACATGTTTCAAACTACAAGATTAAACGACATTTTGGTACATTCTACATATCTTTAGGTTAAGACCACAAGATTCAAAGTCTTCTTTATTTTCATAAACTCTGTGTCAAGTTAAAATCAGTCAAACAAATTGAAACGGTGGAAGTAGTACTCATTCTTTAATGAGTGAAGGGTGAAAAATACATAAAGTATCATTATTTTTTTGTTGCATGCCTGAACTATCACCAAATATTATTGAAACATACTTAAACTATCGGTTGTTCCTTTTCTATTTCCTCTTTTGAAGTACACTTTGAAGTCTTCTCTTCTCTCTTTTTTTTTCTCTCTCTTTGTGATATTCTAAAAATTCATCAATGGAATCTACCAAATTGAGATAGAGAGAAACCTCATCATATCTATATATGAAGGGAAAATTCCAAACTTTCTCAATCATCACTTGCTCACTTTTACTATCTAAAATATTATCATCATTGCAATAGGAAAAGAAAATAATTGATAGTTTAGATGTATTCAAATAAATATTTGGTGATAGTTCGGGTAGAAAACTCACACACCTGATAGTTCGGGTGATTAAAAAATTGTGATACTTTAGGTGTGATTTCACCCTTCACCCTAATAATATATATGAATTGTATATATAACTATATACTTCGATACAATATGCGATATTTTCGTATATTTTTTTATAAAGACCAAATACAATACCGTATATCAAACACCTAAATTTTTAAAAGTATATACTGATACCACAATATTGAAATCATGATATCAAAAATTTCAATTTCGATATGATACTCGGTATCTATTATACCATGCTCATGAGACTCAGGAACCTGTAGACATAAATCACAAGTAGTGCTGGAAATCTTACGGAAAATACTTGGTCACTGAACCTGTAGAGAATCCTATATAGCTTGAGCCCTGTCAAGACACTGTCCGTAAGGATATTTCACCTGGTATAGATGTATTCCCGAAGATCAACAAGCTCTTCTAGTATAGAACTATAAGAAATGAGTTGATGTGTTACAATAGATATTATAACCTTCCATACACACATAAAAGCTATTTAAAGCTAATCAATATCATTCAAAGTCATGATCCGAGAATAATGATCAATTAATGATTCTTAAAAAATCAGAATCAATTGTCTTATAATTATTATTGTAAACATAATAATTCTTGTTGAGATATTAAATCATCCTCTTCATTGTTGAAAAAAAAATTATAATATCTAAAAAAAAATTATATTAATGTCTAAATATGTTATTAATTTATTTTAATATCATTTGATAATGCTATCAATCATATGTAGGCCCCACTTTCTCAATCTATCATCAGTTGTCAACAAGACAGCGTCACATGGTGAAGCAGAGCTTTTAGGGTCGGTTGATTCGCCGACAAAGTTATTTCAAAATTATATTATTAAAAAATAAAAAATTAGTAACGAATAAAATTTTATTATTAAATAAAAAATAATTTATGTTAATTTTAGTTGTTTACGAATTATAAGAAAATTTAATTAGCTGAAAGCTATTTAGTGATGAATTAATTGGGGGTTATTGACAAATTTCATTGTTAATTTCATATTTTTCGGTAGATATATAGTTCTGAGTTTATAATCTCGAAACTAATTTATCTCACTTTTTAGATGGGATAAATAATATCAAGCTAGATAGGAAAAGATGAAACATTCAGGATTTAGTCTGTAATTAAATATATACTCTATTTGATTGAAGATAAAAATTTAATCTGATTCAATTGAACAAAATATAATTTTAATCTCAATTTTAAATTTAAAATATTTCACTTTATTTTGCGTACCATCTGCCTGTAAACACCTAATAATTGAAGATAAAACTTTCTAATAAAAGCTATTTATGTAGGACGAGATAATCGTTGCATCATAATTTTTTAAGTGTTATATTCGAATTATCAGGTGCGCAAGTTTTCTACCGTCATTATCATCAAATATTTATCGAAACACACCTAAACTATCAGTTGTTTACTTATTTTACCTGATATTTCATATGAGAAGAGTGAGTAATTGATAGTTGAGGTGTGTTCCGATAAACAATTGATAATAGTTCAAGTAGGAAAAATAAACACTTATATTCGAGTAGAAAACTCAAAAGATTTGGATACTTTAATTGTGTTTTTGATCTCACTCTTATATATAATATATATATATATATATATATATATACTAGGGCTTGTTTGATATGAGGAATAAGAGATAAATAGTCTCGAAATTAATTTTGGAATGAATTTATTTCATATTTGATTAAGATAAAATTTGAAAATAATTTATATATATTAATTATCTTAGATTTATAATATTATAACTAATTTCAGAATAATTTATAAAATTAAAATTTATCAAAAAGTTTAATAGGTAATCGAAGTATTCTACCAAAAAATAAAAAAAATTTAGAGACATATTTCAAAATTATTCTTAAAATAAATAAATTTTTAGAGAAAAGAGCATATATTTGTGATTTTTTATCAAATAAATGAGATCCAACATCGATAAAATTAAAAATGTTATTAAATATTTTCTAAATAAAAAAATGTGTTATTCTTTTTTGAACTGGCTAAAAAAAAAATATATGTTACATAAATTGGGAAAGCAAAAATATTTTTTTTTAAATATAATAAATTTAGTAATATTTTTTGAAAATTAATATAATCAATGACAAAAGTAAACTAAAAATGAAATGATAAATTATTTTAAAAAAAAAAACATTTTTAGAATGATATTTGCATTTAAAACCTGTGACTAAAGATGTGCCAACTTTTTGTCTCTTTTTTTGCCCCACATACTCCTTATATTGAAAAGACAGTTCGAGCTGCTTGTTTACCTTTAGTTAGGGGTATTTTTGGAATTTTATTTAGTGTTCTGCATTGCTATGCTTGTACATTTATGCTTCTAAAGATGTATTTTTTTCTCTTGATGGTCTTACAAATCTAAGCTTAATCAACTGTTTTAAGGGTATTTTTGGTATTTAATATTTTTATTTTTTGCTGCATTTACGTCACCCTCACTTTTCTCCGATTTATCACCGGTAGTCTGTTACATCATGAATAAATGATAGTACAATATGATTTAATTTAGGAAGTTGCGTCAAATTTGTTAACTATTTTCATTTTGTTGCGTAGTTAAAATTTTGGGCCCATTTCTCTGCCAATCAATAATGGAGGCAACAAAGGAAAAGATTAAATTAACGTAAGAATCACAGATCTATAAAAGCTATTTTTTCAGAAACAAAAATTTTTGAAAATTATATATTAGACATAATACATAAATAGACACTCAAATTTGGTCTTAACTGACAATTAAATACTCAAACTTTGAAAGTGCACATCTAGTCACCTTAACTTGGTCTTAACTGACAACTAAGCACTCCAACTAGTCCCCACTATGTCTTGTAAGCACAAGATGCTGACGTGACACATGACATAATGAAACTGGAGTGCTCAATTGACACAGTGAAACCAAGTTGAGGTGCCTAGATATGCATTCTCAAAGTTTGAGTGCTTAATTGTCAGTCGAAGCCAAGTTTGAATGCCTATTTATGTATTATGCCTATATATTATTTTAGGTGATTTTCAGTTTAAAATGAAGGCAAACTGCTTCAATACAAATAAGAAACCGGTAGATTGAAGAGAAGTACTCTAATACAATAACAACAAAAGGCGAGGGTATATAATTTTGAATTACAGGAGAATGTTGAAAAAATTAATTCAAAGTTATAGGAAATGAAATTTATTTAGGATCTAATATTTATTTAATTCATGCATGTCTAATTAGAATTTATAGTCAAATTCATATAAGAATAAATTTTTGTATTTTGAGTTAAAGTAAGTTTCATACTATTATAGAGGGATACTGTTAGTTTTCATATTGTGGCAAATTGTGAGAAATTATAGAGAACATTTAGATTTATGAGTTTATTAATAAAATATTTTCCTTCGTCCTGTTGAGTTCGTGTTGGGCCAAATTCACTTTTAGGGGCAGGCTTTGGGGGGTGGGGGTGGCGGGGGAATTTTTTAGGCTTTGGTGGGTCGAGTCGGGCTTTCCGACGACTATATATATATATATATTGATTAATTACTAAAATTATGATTCACATGAGTTATGAAAGCCATTTAAATATTGAATTATTTTTTTTTAAGCATAAAAATTTATAGATCGAATGTTTAAAATCTTGTATTAATTTAAGGGAAAAATTGAAAATAGAATAGGGAAACAATCGTTTTTCTTGATACTTTAAACTTCAATTGATAATATTATAAATGGTCACAAATTTTAAAAAGAAACTTCAAACTTTAATTGATCATTGCAAATTCAAAAAATATAAATTTATTTATTATTTTATGTAGCGCAGAAGATGAAATGACTAATACATGAATAATTAAATCTTTCACAATAAAATTCTAACGGCTCGTTTGGTATGAGAAATAAGGAATAAATAGTCCTAAATTAGAAAATTTTGATGAATTTATCTCATGTTTAATTGAGATAAAATCTCGAGATAACTCTAATCCCGAGATAGCTTATTTTCCAACCAAATGATCTCTAAATAAAATTAATCCTTGCATTATTAGATAAAAATTAAAAAATGATATAGCAAGATAAATTCAAACAGATATCTTAACAGTTTATCATGTTTACAAACCGATCACTGATAAGTAAAATCGATAACTTTCAAATCCGAACCAAACCGACCGATACGCAACCCTAAAACCAAATCAACCAGCTAATCTAGTCAATTCACCTATTGATATATAACCCAAAGCCGCCCATGTTGCTATTGAAACTTTTGATTAGACATTATTTCCTTTCTATGTCACTACTAGAAATAGAGATTTTTTTACCGCAAATTAATGAAAATTTTGTATTATAAGACATGATTTTCCCACTCATTTCCCACCGAACTTGTTCACAGAGAAACTGCACGGTGAGAAACAGTTTCCCACTGAAATACTGGAAAATTCCATGATTTTTTCATATAAAAACACTATTATTTTTTTCTTTTACCATCGATAATCGATGAGAATAGTCACATAATATTTTTCACTAAAAAATCAATGAGAAAATAAAAATTTTTATTGATAACATTATCCTTTTAACAAACAAACAAATAAAATAGAGAAAACATTCTTATATGAAATATATGGATACTAATATTAAGAATCAAAAGAAATGAGATATTTCTATATTTTTATACCAAAAAAAAATAGTTATGTTATAATTAAAAATTATTGAAGAATATATTTGGTAAATATGTATTTAGGGTAGGGATATTTTGGTCTTGAAAAAGAAAATTTTGCTCTTTTTTTTTTTTTTTTAAAGAAAAGAAGCAGAACTTTTTAGCTTCTTCCCAATAACAAAAAATTATTTCTGCTGTTACTTAAAATTACTTTTAATTATTGGGCGAACACCTCAAATTTTCAAAAGAAATGCCGAATTTCATACATTTTCACATGAAGTTCAGATGAATAAATTTTTGCATAAAGTTAGTTGGAAAAGGATTTAAAATTTAAAATGTATAGATTTCCATCGATTTTAAATTAAAATAAAGAGAGAGATAAAATCAAGGCCAACATATTTTTTTGAAAAAAAAAAAATACTCACAACAACCAAGGGGAATTAAATCCTAATCAATTTTGCCACTTAATCAACAACTCCTTTTATTAATGAGTTTCCAACTAGCAACTTTTTATATATTTAATGGATTTTCAATATAAATATAGGATTTAGGTAAAAAATATTGAATTTTTAAAAATTTCACATCGTATAAATGGGATAACTTTTAAAATTAGTAACTTATTTTTCGACTTTCGAAAATCAAACACATAATTTGACACTCAAATCTACATTAAATAAGACCAGATTTAAAAATAAGTTTCATATATCATAAAGAACAAGCTTCAATCATCAGTTTACCAAATCAACAACATTTCTAGTAAATCCAGTTTGTAATAATAGTAATTTTTCATTATTTTCAAGCCTTTTCAATAATATCTATTCATTTTCAAACTCTTCAACTATTATAAACATATTATTTTTATGTAAAACCAAAATAAAATCAATTCAATATCAATTTAAATGAGCTAATAAATTTAATTGGACAAAAAAAATAACTCTCAGAATTAAAGTGTTTATTTTTCTATGGATAAACGGGCAAATATACCCCTCAACTTTGCTATTTAAAGTGGAGATAACCCTCATTAAAAAAGTGGTGCATATATACCATCATCATTTAACAAATGGTGGATATATACCTTCGTCATCTAATAAATGATAAAAATTTATCATTTTTCATTAACAGGCTAAATTTTAAAAAATTATTTTTTTTAATTTTAAAAATATCACATGACCTTAAAGTGCTACTTCACTCATTTTTTTATTCTCCAAAGCCCACCCAACTAAAAACAATTCAATTCCTCTTTTATTCAGATCCATTTCAAACTCATTTTATGACTGAATAGAAGAGTGATTGAGACATTTTTTTTTCATTTGGATCAGGTCTAGAGGGGCAAAAAAAATAGCAAGGTAAATTTTTTAAAGACAACGTGGCATTTTTGAAATTAAAAAATAAGTTTATAGAATTTTTTTAATTCAGTAAATATAGGTCAATTACCGAAAAGAGTAAATATGCACCACATGTTAGACGACGAGGTTATATATGCACCATTTTTTTAACGAAAGATATATTCACTCTAACTCGCAAAGTTGAAAGACATATTTGCCCTTTTCTCCTTTTTCAATTGAAACCAAATTCGAATGTTTATCTTCGTGTCAATGACATAACCAAAAGGAAAACACACACACACACACATAGGTTCCCTAAGCAAAACTCCATCATCTATATAAAGAGAACTCCTTAGAGACCATAATACAAACCAACACATATATCTTCTTCTTCACCCAAACAAGATAAAAAGAAAATGTTGAAGCCTCATTTTCAACAATCAACAAAAACCCTAATTCCATTTAGTACTAAACCATTCATTTCAAGAGAAATCTTGGCACTTTTCCCCATAAATATTATAAATAATAATGTTAGGATGAATCAAAAGAAGAAGAATATTTTTAGGGTTCATAATTATAATGAAGCAAATAGCACTAAGGCTGTGCTAAGTTCTATTGAAAAATCCACAAGTGTTAAAGCTGTGGTGACTGTTCAAAAAACAGTAAATTTAGGTTTATCAAAAGGACTTGATGATATTGGTGATTTGCTTGGTAAATCACTACTTTTGTGGATTGTTGCTGCTGAGATTGATCCTAGTAAGTATATATATTCATTCACTCATAATTAACTTTCATTTTATGTTGCTCGGATCTCCAAAAATGTTGTCGTACTCATGTGGTCGGATCCTCTAAACTTTAAAGTTAACTGAATTCGATTACTAAAAATCACTATTTCTCCATTGAATTTTTTCACTGAAAAATGCTAAGTGGCTATTCCCACCTATTATCGATAGGAAAAGAAAAAATATAATACTGAAAAAATTATGAACCTTCCCAGTATTTTAGTGAGAAACTGTTTTCCACCATGCGTTTTTCCATTGAACTGGTTCTGTGGGAAATAAGTGGAAAAAAAATTATATTTTATAACATAAATTTTTTATTGATTCGCGGTAGAAAAAATCTCTATTTCTAGTAATATACTTTTGAAATCACGATTTCAGAACTTGAAACTTATTGATATTTTAGTGTTTTTTCACACATATATCTATGATAATATGCTTTGTAATTAAAAAAAATTGATGGTTCAATTGAACACGTTGAAATCAAACGAAAGTGTATCCACAACCTCCAAACGCAAATCGAAAATTTTAAACTTGTTGAGATAAATTCTAGAGTTCGAACATGATGATTTAAACTTTTAAGATTCTCTTCATTAAATTTACTGTACTTTATTAGTTTGCTCCTTTCCTCTCTTCGAGATTTAAGGTAGCTCTCGAAGAGGAGGAGGGAGCAAAGGCTAGTCCAAGTAAGAGAAAAAGTACATTCAGCGATAAAATCAGAAATTTATAACAAAAAAAAAACTAAAATGTCACATTCAAAATTTGAATTTCTTAAGACAAATCACATTTATCTCTTTACTAGAATTTTTCTTTCATCGAGAATAAAATATAAAACACAATAAAGAAGCAAGAATTAGTTACAAAAATTTGGGTTGATAATCTAACAATTTTTCTTGATAAATCCATATATCACTAATTGTCACTCATTAAAATAGTTTTACGTAAATCGAAACGGAAAGAGTATTAACACTTTATAGCATACTCCCTCCGTCTGAAGTTATATAACACGTCTTTTTTTTCTGTCACTTCAAAAAAATAATATCTTTTTTATATTTAATAATAATTTAAATTTAAATTATTATTTTTAATTAAAATAATTTATAATCACATAAATATTTACGTATGACTTATTTTAAATTACAAGTTATAAAAATCTTTCTTTTATTTTTAAACTCTGCGCCCTTTTCAAATTGATTTCAATTTATTTTCTGACCATTTATAAGTAGTGTACTTAAATAATTGTGACAACAATTTGACAAGACATGTCATGTGGATACCATTTAGTTTGCAATTTTTCTTCTATCACAAAGTACTAAATAAATTAAAATTTGAGCCAATGAGTTGAAACAATACATGTGATTGAAGGTACCAAAATGCCCTTCAATCTTGTATTTTTAAATTATTTAAAAAAAATCCAATCCCTCTTAATTTGAGTCAGTCATAAAATGGGGTTTGGGTCGGATTGAATAAAAGATAGATTTCGGGTCTGAAGGAACAAGGAAATCAGTGAGATAATTTTTAAAGCTAAGCCGCGTGGGATCTTTGAAATTATAAAAAAAATAAGTTTTTTTTTTAAAAAAAATTAAATTCAATAAATATAGGTTTGTTAACGAAAAATGAGGGTATATACATATCATTTGTTAAACAACAAATGTATATATGCACTATTTTTCAATGAGGGATATATTTATTCTAAATCGCAAAATTGAAGGATATATTTTTCCCATTTTCCTTATTAAAATTCTCCCTCTTTTATGCTAAAGTTAATATATCTTCCTTTAATCTTTTCCAACTTGCATTTAATTATAACTTTTGAATACTATTATTAATTATATTTTGTTCTCTCTATGTTTTTAAAAAAATAAAATAAAGAGACAGGAATTGAGAAGCCAAACATTAAGACATTTGCACATCGTGGACGAGATGTGGATGGTGACACACATTATGAGGCTGATTTTGTAATTCCTGAAGACTTTGGGGACGTTGGTGCAATTTTAGTAGAAAATGAGCACCACAAGGAAATGTATGTGAAGAATATAGTGATTGATGGATTCCCCACTGGCAAAATTGATATTGCATGCAACTCTTGGGTCCATTCCAAATTTGATAATCCTGATAAAAGGATTTTCTTCACAAATAAGGTTTGCAAACCCCCCACCCCCATTATTTATCCCAAAATAATTAATAAGTTATAATATAAAATTTTGATTTATTAGATAAGATTTCTTTGTTCGGAATAAAAATTCAGTTTCACTTATTCATTTGATTTTTTTTACGGGATAATAAAACTTGAACTTAGAAACTCCATTTGTTCTGATACCATATAGAAGTCATGTGCAATCATCTTTTAATAAGAACGTTTGAACAATTAGAAATATATTTTTATTTGATTAATTATATCTTTGAAGTTTAATTTAATTTTTTTTTCATGCATGGATGTAGTCATATTTACCATCTCAAACTCCAAGTGGAGTGAAGAGGTTAAGAGAGGAAGAACTTGTGACAATAAGAGGTAATGGATTTGGAGAAAGAAAAAAATTTGAGAGGATTTATGATTATGATGTTTATAATGATATCGGAGATCCTGATGGTAATGGTGGTGATGGTAAAAGACCAGTACTTGGTGGCAAAAAATTACCTTATCCTAGAAGGTGCAGAACTGGTAGACCAAGAAGTGAAAAAGGTACATTATTTCATTTTCGGATCTGAGCATTGAGAATAGATAAAGCTTTCTGTCTTGTAAATATGCCCTATGCATGTGACATGAATCTTAATTAATTAGTCGAGCTAATGAATTTCCACTATCGAACGGTTATATATAAATGTAATTTAACATGTCATAGCGGAAAGTAATTTAAATCGGCTCTCTCTCAAAGTAATTTAACATGATTTAGCATATAGCAACCTAAATCGACTCTCTGTCAATGTAATTTAACATGTTATAGCAGATAGCAGCTTAAATCGGCTCTATCAATGTAATTTAACATGTTATAGCAGATAGCAACTTAAATCGGCTCTCTATCAATGTAATTTAACATATGGTAGCAGATAGTACCATAAATTGGCTCTCTATCAATGTAATTTAACATTTCGTAGCAGATAATAGTAATTTAAATTGACTCTGTATCAATGTAATTTAACATTATGTAGCATATAATAGTAATCAAAATCGGCTCTCTATTAATGTAATTTAACATGCCATAACGTATAGTAACGTGATAACTAATAAAATTATTTATACTATCAGTACGTAGAGTTAAACTCGAAATTGAATTTTGTAAAAATAAAAATTTGTGCATGCATGCAGATCCATTATCAGAATCAAGGAGTGGATTTGTGTACGTACCAAGAGATGAAGCATTTTCAGAAGTGAAGAGCTTAACATTCTCCGGCAACACCGTTTACTCCGTCCTACACGCCGTCGTGCCGGCGTTGGAGACCGTCGTCACGGATCCCGACCTCGGGTTTCCCCATTTTCCGGCCATCGACTCCCTTTACAACGTCGGCGTCGATCTTTCGGGACTTGCGAAAACAAAAAATGGCTTGTTTAATGTCATACCAAGGCTTATTAAGGCTATTTCTGATACACAAAAAGATGTCTTGCTCTTTGAAACCCCTCAATTGCTTGAGAGTAAGTATGTTGTTAGTACTTTTCAAAAAAGGTCACACGGGTGCAATATAACGTTTTGAAGAGTTTGAATAACGTAGCCTAGCTACAAATATTTGGATAATTCAATACGGATGCGATGATATTTTTAGAAAATAATATTATATTATTTTGATTTTTAATTTGTGGCAGGGGATAAATTTTCTTGGTTTAGAGATGTGGAGTTTGCTCGTCAAACCTTAGCTGGTTTGAACCCATATAGTATTCGATTGGTCACGGTATGTATACAGTGTATAGATAATGTATATTTTATATTACGATTTACATACATTTTGGTTAAAATATAAATTTATTTGTTGAAACAATTTGTGCTAAATATGGAAATATAGGAATGGCCATTGAAGAGCAAGTTAGATCCAAAGGTGTATGGACCTCCTGAATCAGCAATCACAAAAGAGTTAATTGAACATGAAATTGGAGGATTTATGACTGTTGAAGAGGTATCAACACATACCATTCTTATAAAGTCTTCATTCCTTGTGATTTTGATTCTTGACTACTTACACATATATAACCAATGCAGGCAGTAAAACAAAAGAAGTTGTTCATCCTAGATTACCATGATTTGCTATTGCCATATGTGAACAAAGTGAATGAACTCAAAGGGACAGTACTTTATGGATCAAGAACTTTGTTCTTCTTGACACCTGATGGCACATTGCGACCATTGGCCATTGAGCTAACTAGGCCACCAGTAGATGACAAGCCTCAATGGAAGCAAGTATATTGCCCAAGTACATGGAATGCCACTGGTGCTTGGCTATGGAAATTGGCTAAAGCTCATGTTCTTTCTCATGACTCTGGCTATCACCAACTAGTTAGTCACTGGTAAGTCATAAGTGGATCACCTGCATAAGGTGCAATTTATGACTTTCCTAGCTAATATGAAGAATTTGAGCAGTTTTATTGTTTCAGGCTAAGAACTCATTGTTGTACAGAGCCATACATAATAGCAACAAATAGGCAACTAAGTGCAATGCACCCAATATACAGATTATTGCATCCTCATTTCAGATATACAATGGAGATAAATGCCTTAGCAAGAGAAGCTCTTATTAATGCCAATGGCATTATTGAGAGTTCATTTTTCCCTGGAAAGTATGCAATTGAGTTGAGTTCTGTTGCTTATGATCTTGAATGGAGATTTGACCATGAGGCACTCCCACAAAACCTTATTAGCAGGTAAATAATTTTCTATTTTCGTGTTTTCGATTCAGTGTCCAGTATCAGTTTAACATGTTGTTTTACAGGGGATTGGCAGAGGAAGATCCAAATGCACCACATGGATTGAAACTAACAATACAAGATTACCCTTTTGCTAATGATGGTTTGGTACTTTGGGACACACTTAAACAATGGGTAACAGCTTATGTCAATCATTATTATCCACAACAACAGCTCTTTGAATCTGACAAAGAAATCCAAGCTTGGTGGACAGAGATCAAAAATGTTGGCCATGGTGACAAGAGAAATGAGGCATGGTGGCCACAGTTAGAAACCCCAGATGACTTAATTGCAATTATCACTACAATCATTTGGGTAACTTCTGGCCACCATGCAGCTGTTAACTTTGGCCAATACAGCTATGCAGGTACGCACCTTACCCTTTTGCCTATACTTCAATTTTGTGTTTATAAATTTAAATAACTATTGCATTGCCATATTATGTAGGCTACTTTCCAAATAGACCAACAATTGCTAGGTCAAAAATGCCAACTGAGGATCCAACAAATGAAGAATGGGAGAATTTCTTGAAAAAACCTGAGGAGGCACTATTGAAATGCTTCCCTTCACAAATACAAGCAACAAGAGTAATGGCAATTTTGGATGTTCTATCAAACCATTCTCCAGATGAAGAATACCTTGGTGAAAAAATTGAGCCTTATTGGGCTGAAGACCCTGTAATTAAGGCGGCGTTCGAGGTATTTTCGGGGAAACTGAAGGAACTTGAAGGGATAATTGATGCTAGAAATGCAGATAGTAAGTTGATGAATAGAAATGGAGCTGGTGTTGTGCCTTATGAATTATTGAAACCATTTTCTGAGCCTGGAGTTACTGGAAAAGGTGTACCTTATAGCATTTCCATTTGATTTTTGATTTTTGATCAAAGACATGAATTTTGTTATGAAGTTTCATGTGAAATAAAAATAATGCTCATTGAAACAATATTGATACAAATTTCGTCGTTGATCCTTTACTAAATAGCTCGTACTTAATAATTATTTTTGATAATCTATAGCTATTAATCATATGTAGCGATGAATTTTATTGTCTGAATCTATAACTAGGTATAACGGTAGCACAAAATCAAGTAGAGAGGAAATGTAGCCACGATCAAGGTTGAAATTGACCTCCTAAAAACCAAAACAAGATGAAATTTGGCTCGAATTTGAGAGACTAGAATTTCTAAAAGGAATAGATGGGTCAAAATAGAGTATGAAGGTGCACCCGACTATTGCAGACTTTTGTAAGGTAGATCCTTAGTTTAAGTATAACGTATCAAAATCAATCAGAATCTTCTAGTACATATGAAAAAACAAAAGAGACTCAATCATACAAAGGATACAAATATAGTTCTTAACATCATAACATGTTGCATAAACAACCACACTTTTCACCTTAAAAATTAACTTTATTCAAACATTACTCCCTTTCAACCTGTTTCATTTTATTCGACACTATTTCCTTAAAACTCCGTAACAGTATTCTTCAATCTGGCAATATGCTACATCGATAGTAATATTGATCATCGAATGGATCCGAATGCCACCAACACCACCTGCACATCCAACCATCCGAGCATTCAGCGTCTGAACTACATCTTCTCCCACAAGTCGATTGATATTCATTTGGAAGCAATTTCAATTGCATCATGGACATATATAAAGGAAAATTCCCTACTGCCATTGCTTTATTCACCCCTGAGGTTCCAGACAGATCAACTGCATATACAAAATTTCGATTATTATAATCATACATCGTATAATATGGATTGTCCAATTATGTATAATCAGAGGTAGATTCAGAATTGTCCAATATATATTAAAATTAAATTTAAAAAAAAGGGAGAATAGATTTATAACCTGCAGTAGTAGTAAGGAGAATTGTGAAGAAAATAACAAACTTGAGTAAAAAATATTTCATAGCCATGTTGCTAATTATGCTTTAATTAGCTTGAAGATGTAGATTGGAAGTGTATAATTATTCCATATTAATTTGGATTCATATTTATAAGCCAAAAAATGAATATTATACAACAGTGTTTTATATTACTTCATAATATAAATTAATCAAAAGGTTATCGAATTTATCCAAAAGGAATAAATTAGATATATACACATGAAAAAGTCAAAGAAATTCAACATCTACTATATACCCAAAATATAATTTTAACCTTGTATATACACTGTAATTTTTTCGTCAAAAGGGGTTCAGATGAACCGCCTTTTCTCCCACTTGGCTCCGCCCTTGATTGAATACTATGGTTGAGTCAAAATTGGCAGAAAAATAAACTATAGCCCAACTCGACCAACTCTAATCAAGTTTTAATTATTGTTTTACTACTTTCTTGTAATTTGTGTTAATTACCAAATAAAATTAATATATATATATATATATATATATATATATATATATATTTTAATTTATTATGAATCAATTTGAATTACATATTTAGTCCTAATCAACTTAATTTTTAGATGATCTTGACTTTAATTATGTCCGAATTAATCTGTCATGAAAATAGGCTCTTCATAATCTGTTCAAATTTAAATCGATCATATTTTTATGAGCTAATATTACTAGATATATTATCAAATTACATTAGTGGAAAAAGAACTAGATTCCCTAATTAAAAGTTATTCTTGCCATTGGAATAAAGAATAGTTCACAAGGATATTCTTTAATGATAAAGCATCTGTATATCAATGGAAAAATTACGCGATGTAGCAAATATTTATACTATATTTATAAAATATAGCTATAATTTTAAAAAATTATGTAGCGTAGCTACTGTATTTACGAAATGTAGCTATCGGTGTTGATATAGTTTTTTCACGCGATTTTCAGTTGATACTCGCATGATACATATGATACTATTTGATACACTTCTTTCACTGATACATCTCGAATACAATAACTGTATCTATTTTTTTTCAATGCACAAATTGTAACTACATTTCATAATTACGCTCTAAACTATAACTTTAATGAAATTTTCTCATAATAATTTCATCAATGGCCTTCATTGAAAATGCAAATTAGAGCCCATTCATTAAGTGGGCCTAAAGAGTTCGGGACTAACAATTGTCTCTCACAAATTCTCTGGCCAAAACTGAAGTCTCTAACTTAGAATGCCTACATTGTTGATACTATTTGTGTACGTAAAATATAAATATAATATATGAAAACGTTACTAAAATTTTAATAAACATTAGGTTATGAATTTATAATTTCAAAAATATAATAAATTCAATCATAAAAATTTAAAAATTGAATCTGTCAAACTAAAATCTTGAATACGCCTATGCTAATTGAGAAAGAAATAGCCTTAATTAATAGATACTTGTCAACTTTCTCCTCAAGTAAAAGGAAAAGACATGTATTGGATAACTCCGTCCGCAAAGGCAGGGTCGTGTTAGCTTGCGAGCATATTGACATGTCAAAGGCACCAGCATGTTACTTTTCATCAGCACATATATTGGATAACTCTGTTTGCAAAGACATGGATAGATTGAAAGATATATATCACTTAATGATTTTCTCTCTGCCGAAATTTCAATCTGAGACCTCAAAGTTACTAAATCACTTCATTAACCACTAGAACACAAACTCCACCAAACATGGTTAGAAATACTTCATGTCTTTTGACAAACATCAAATGGAAATGCTATAAGGTACACCTTTCCCAGTAATTCCAGGTCCAGAAAATGGTTTCAACAATTCATAAGGCACAACCCCAGCACCATTTCTATTCCTCAAATTACCATCATCAGTTCTAGCATCAATTATCCTTTCAAGCTCCATCAATTTCCCCGAAAATACCTCGAACGCCGCGTTAATTACGGGTTCCTCAGCCCAATAAGGCTCAATATTTCCACCAATGTATTCTTCATCTGGAGAATGGTTTGATAAAACATCCAAAACTGCCATTACTTTTAATGCCTGAATTTGTGAAGGGAAGCATTTTAGTAGTGCCTCCTCAGGTTTGTTCAAGAAATTCTCCCATTCTTCATCTGTTGGATCCTCAGTTGGCATTTTTAACCTAGCAATTGTTGGCCTATTTGGAAAGTAGCCTACATAATATGCAATACAATAGTTACTAATGTTTCAAGAATTGAGGACATATATGTATGTATAATGTAACTACAATCAGTCGATCTATTAGAAACAACTTTTTTATCTCATAAAAGTAGGGGTAAGGTCTGCTTACGTCCTACCCTTTTCAGATCTCACTTATGAGATTACACTGGATATATATGTCGTTACTTTTGATGTAATGCAGAAATATTACAAAAATTCTTTACTTTTCGGTGTGCAGAAGTTGAACTCTTTTAGATAATTTAACTTATATGCACTAAAAGGTAGTCTGGTGCATAAAGCATCCTGCATGGTTCAGTGAACGGCCGTATCCTAACAACAACACACTCAGTGTAATTCGACAAGTGAAGACTGAGGTCTAGGATGGATAGTGCGTATGCAACCTCACCCCTACTTCATGGAGGTAGAGAGACTTTCTTTGCTAGACCCTCGACTATGGTATAACATATGCAGTCTACCCTGATGCAAACATTAGTCGCTGATTTCATAGCTTGAATTTGTGATCTATAGGTTACAGGAAGACAACTTTACCGTTTGCTCTAAAGACTCGTCTTTCAAAGATAAGGAGAGTACCTGCATAGCTGTATTAGCCAAAGTTAACAGCTGCATGGTGGCCAGAAGCTACCCAAACAATTGTTGAGACAATACCAATTAAGTCATTTTGAGTTTTCAACTCTGGCCACCAAGGCTCACCTTTCTTGTCACCATGGCCAACATTTTTGATCTCTAACCACCAAGCTTGGAGTTCTTTATCAGATTCAATGAGATTTTCTTGTGGATAATAATGATTGACATAAGTTGTTACCCATTGTTTAAGTGTGTCCCAAAGTATTAAACCATCATTAGCAAAAGGGTAATCTTCTATTGTTAGTTTCAAACCATATGGTGCATTTGGATCTTCCTCTGCCAATCCCCTGTAAAATAACATGTTAGTGGAAGAAGGAGCACAAGGGGGCTCATCTGATTTTTTATGTTGGAAAATTATATTGTATATATAAGTTCAAAATTATTTTCTGTGTACTTATAGTAAATATTTAATCTTTATTAAAATAGTATTCAAGTTGTATATACGGACAGTGCGCTAGTATGGACGTGTGATAGTAGGTTAATTATCACTTTTATTAGTTAATCAAGTAAGGAATTATTACAGAGATTTACTGGTAAATACTTTATAACTGATCTGATTGTGTAAATATTTCTATACTATCAATGCATATAATTTAAACTAAATGAGAAAAAGATAACCTAATAAGAAATTAGGGACAATCAAAGAGTGTGGTGGAATGATAAATACCCCTCCATCTTTAATGAGAAGTCCCCAGTTCGACCCCATGAATGGAGTCACCTTTGATTAGGAGCGTTTTACCCCAAAAGTTATATTTTTTTACTCAAATTTAAATTAATCAGAGTAAATACAAGACATCGGATGGGAAATTTAAAAAAAAAAAGAAGAAGATTACGGACCAATAAAGGTACTGTGGTAAGTAGATCTTTAACCCTCGATCTCGAGTTCTACTCCTGTGAATCGATTTACTTTAGGCTGGGAGCAAATTACCCCCAAAGTGATATTTTTCAACACAAATTCTGATTAATCGGAATGAGTACAATACATCGGGTGAGAATTTCTTTTTTTTAAAAAGACAAGATTAGTGACCAACAAAGGTAGAGTGATAAGTACCCTTTTATCCTTAACCATGGATCTCGAGTTCAACTCCCGTGAATCGAATCCTTTTGGTTGGGAACAATTTGCCCTTAAATTGAGACTTTCTGATGTGAATTCAAATTAATCAAATCTCAAAACAGATATCGGACACCGAATCAAAAACAGAAAAAAGATAGAATGGTTAGTGAAATTATTACCTGCTAATAAGGTCCTGTGGGAGTGCCTGTCTATCAAATCTCCATTCAAGATCATAGGCAACAGCACTAAACTCCATTGAATACTTGCCAAAGGAAAATGAAGTCTCAATAATGCCATTGGCATTAATAAGTGCTCCTCTAGCTATTGAATTTATCTCCATTGTGTATCTGAAATGAGGAAACAATAATCTGTATATTGGATGCATTGCACTAAGTTGCCTATTTGTTGCTATAATGTATGGCTCTGTAGCACAATGAGTTCTTAGCCTGCAAAAATTTTGGTAACCAACATGAGTCATAAAATTTTCAAAATAGAAATTACTCCCTCCAGTTTTAATTTGTTTGTTTGGTTTTTGACTTGACACGGAACTTAAGAAAGTAAAGAATGAGTTTTGAATCTTGTTGTCTTAAATTAAAGATAAGTCGAATGATAAAAATTATTCCCTCCGGTTTCAATTTGTTTGTCTGGCTTTTGACTTGACACGGAGTTTTAAGAAAGTAAATAATGACTTTTGAATCTTGTGATTTTAAATTAAAAATACGTAGAATGATAGAAATTACTCCCACCAGTTTCAATTTATTTGTCTAGTTTTTGACTTGACACGGAGTTTAAGAAAGTAAAGAATGACTTTTGAATCTTCTTGTCTTAAATTAAAGATATGTAGAATGATAGAAATTACTCCCTCAAATATCAATTTGTTTTTCAGTTTTTTAATTTGACACGGAGTTTTAAGAAAGTAGAGGACTTTGAAATCTTGTGGTCTTAAATTAAAGATATGTAGAATGTACCAAAATACCCTTTAATCTTATGGTCTTAAACATGTCAAGTCGAAAGTTTGAAACTGAAGAGTTGTCAAAAAAAATAAAGAGATTTTTTAAATGGACTAAAAGAGAAAGTAAGACGAACAAATAGAAATAGAGGGAATACTAAGAGTTAGTTGAATTTAACTAATTTAAAGTAGTTGATAAATATTAAATGCGTCAAAACACACTTATATACCAAAACTGATTTTAGAAATAGCAATTACAGACTTGAATAGAAGTATTGAAACTGATAATAAATACTAGTTATTCATATATTTGAAAAAAGTGAAAATAAGTATATTTTTCCATTATCATGCACAATCTTGTTGGTGGTGTGTATTCCATAGTACATTCAATAAACTTCCAATAAAAGTTCAAAGCATGAAGTATTATTGATCATAACTTTGTCAATTCTACTATATACTCTATATTTACTCCACTCTGTTTGTTACACCATGTATAGAAGGCCTACAAGACTTCATCTCAGCCATATCACAAGTTTCAATACATTATTTGAACTCCCTTGTCTCAGATTTTACGGTCAAGAAGCAACTGTCTTCTATACAGATCGGGTATTAATCTATTATTATTATAGGATATTTTCCTTTTGCGAATTACTGCGTTTAAGTATTTACATAATCTTCTTCATTTCAGAAGAAATGATTCATTGAAATAATGAGTCACCATTGATATCGACACATCTGAGATCACCAAATGCTCGGGAATTCCTCTATTCAATCCTTTTCCTTTCTTCTTATTGCTGGATATACAACTAGAACATAATATTGGTTTTCATTCGTAATGGACCTCTGTTTCACTTTAATTGCCTTACTTTCCTCTTTAGTCTGTTTAAAAAAAAATGTCAGTTTCTATATTTAGTAACTTTTTGCAACCAACATCTTAGATGACATATTTGAGATTACAATATTTAAAGAAAATTTTAGTACATTACACATATCTTTAGTTTAAGACCAGAAAATTCAAAAGTCTCCTTTATTTTCTTAAGTTCCACCTCGAGTCAAACAAATTAAAATGAAAAGAGTAGTAGTGTTAGGATTAACTTACCAATGACTAACTAGTTGGTGATAGCCAGAGTCATGAGAAAGAACATGAGCTTTAGCCAATTTCCATAGCCAAGAACCAGTGGGATCCCAAGTACTTGGGGAATAAGCTTGCTTCAATTGAGGCTTATCATCTACTGGTGGTCTAGTTAGCTCAATGGCCAAAGGTCTCAATGTGCCATCAGGTGTCAAGAAGAACAAAGTTCTTGATCCATAAAGTTCTGTCCCTTGGATTTCATTCACTTTGTTCACATATGGCAATAGCAAATCATGGTAATCTAGGATGAACAACTTCTTTTGTTTTACTGCCTGCATTGGTAATAAATGTGTAAGTACTCAAGAATCAAAATCACAAGGAATGAAGACTTTATATAGATCATCTATAATCCAAGAGTTCGGGACATTTCAAGAAATTAAAAAGACAGTGTTATAATGCGTTGCCTATTGAACAAAGAGTTTCAATTGTATTGACTTGTGAATAATTGAGCTAACACATATAAATTTTGCCTATGAGACGTAACTTGTGGCAAATCGAGAAGGTTCACTGTATTGAAATGTGTTGAAACCCTGCCTCATAGGAAAATGTTCACAAATAATTGAGCAATTGAGCATGTTTACTATTGAAATATGTTGAAACTCTACCTTAATAGAAAAAATAATAATTTATGTTTAATGGGCAACAAAATCATTTTTTTAAAAAATAATAAAGATAGAGTAATTTTATTTTTCAAAAAAAATTAAAAATATAATGCTATTTGTGAAAATAAAAGGATCCAATCATTAGCCTATATATCCAGATATCTCTATCCAACAAACAAATTAAAATAAGTCATAATACATGAATAGACACTCAAATTTGGTCTCAATTAACAATTATGCACTCAAACTTTGAGAGTGCACGTATAGGCACCTCAGCTCGTATCCATTGTGTTAGTTAAGCACTCCAACTTACAAAATGATCATCTAGACACTTTCAAAATCTATGTATCACGTCAACTATCAGGTGTCTATGAGACACAGTGGGGACTAATTGGAGTGTATAGTTGTCAGTTGAGACTAAGTTGAGATGCTCAAACGTGCACTTTCAAAGTTTTAGTACTTAATTGCCAGTTGAGGCCAAATTTGAATGTCTGTTTATGTATTATACCTTAAAATAAATATAATTTTCCTCAAACTCTATATATATAATAAGAATGGTATGTGTTGCTACCTCTTCAATAGTCATAGATCCTCCAATTTCATAATCAATTAGCTCTTTTGTGATTGCTGATTCAGGAGGACCATACACCTTTGGGTCTAACTTGCTCTTCAATGGCCATTCCTATATTTTCATATTTAGCACAAAATGTTTCAACAAATAAATTTATATTTTAACCAAAATATATGTATATCGTAATATAAAATATACATTATCTATACACTGTATACATACCGTGACCAATCGAATACTATATGGGTTCAAACCAGCTAAGGTTTGACGAGCAAATTCCACATCTCTAAACCAAGAAAATTTGTCCCCTGCCATAAATATAATTATTTTAGAATATTTATATAAATAAATGTATTACGTAAATTAAGATTGAGGAATTACTTTTAAAGTTCCACGAAAGTGAAGCATATTAATTAATAAGTTATATATAAGTTGTTTGTTTTAGCAATATTGCTCGCATTCTTCAAAAATATTGCTACATCTGTGTTGAATTATTTCAAATGCTATGCATTTTTGAAAGATCTTAACGAACGCGGCTACATCTTTTGATGAATCCACGCAATGATTCTTGAATCCTTGAAAAAATCGCCGCAATACCCTTATGAATCATCCAAATATTATGTATTTTTTGAAGTATTGTAATCAGAACAGAGTGCGACGATATTTTTAATAAATTCGAGCAACATATAAGTTTCTAGTGCATGCAATAGTTGATATCAAATATGAAAATAAATGTTGATCCAACTACTACTACAGCAACAACAACATAATTAAAAAAAAAAAAAGCACTAACGACAAATTAATTAGATCATATTTGTAGGCAAAGTTACTCGAACTCTTTTAAAACAACGACGTCGCACCCGTGTCGAATTCTTTAAAACTGTATTATTTTTAAAGTATCCGATCGACATGCGCCCATTGATATTTTCTAAAGAGTTCGAGCAACGTGTGATGAGTACTTACTTTCAAGCAATTCAGGAGTTTGAAAGCGGAAGACTTCATTTCTAGTATTAGAAATAGCCCTAATTAGCCCTCTTATAGGATCCAACAGGACATTTCTTTTATTCTCAAGTGGCTCCAGCGGAGAAACATCGACCTCGTACAACGAGTCGATGGCCGGAAAATGGGGAAACCCGAGGTTGGGATCGGTTATGATCGATTCCAACCCCGGCACGACGGCGTTTAGCACTGCGCTAAAGGTGTTGGTGTTGAATGCTGAGTTCTTCACTTCTGAAAATGCTTCATCTCTTGGTATGTACACAAATTTACCCTTTGATTCTGATAATGGATCTGCATGCATGCAACACAAATATTACCAACAACAAAAAAAAAAAAGGTACACTAAGCTACCGTTATGCGCGGAGTTCGGAGAAAGATCGGATTATAAGGGTCTATTGTATGTAATTTTACCCTATATTTCTGCAAGAGACTGTTTTCACTGATCAACCGGTAATTCAAAAGATATTTAGCATTTTGTAAAAAGTGGGAGGTGTAATCTTGAATATAAAGTATTTAAGTTATTAATTATGGTTAAGATCAAATTATGCTTTACCATCATGCTAAAAAATTATAACGGATAGCAAGAGCATAACTTTTATCATACTATGACTCTGACCCGAGCTATCCTGAACCTGTCACCTAGCTCTAGACAGGAAATGTTGGTTTTCTCTAACAATCTCCCTCCCAAGACCAGTCACATGCAATATGTTACTCAAGGAAATCGAACTCATGACCTTAACTCTGATACCACTTGTTAGGATCTCAAGTGCTTACCAAGTTACCATCATATCAAAAGATATAACTGGTAGCAAATGCACAACTTTTATTTATTAACCAAGTTCACCAAGCAAGCGTCATGTTTGAGTTCAACCATGGCTCTGATCCAGACCATCACCTGCATGAGCTAACATCGCCATATACAGCATGTTGGTGTTGCCTCCAACAAACTTGGTAGCATAAAAACTATTTTACACATTTGTGGATATTAAATTAAAACTCAAAAAGAATATATTTAAGTTGTATGCACCACAATTTAAATATTTTATTTTATGAAATAATGTTGTACCTTTTTCACTTCTTGATCTACCAGTTCTGCATCTTCTAGGATAAGGAAATATTTTGCCACCAAGTACTGGTCTTTTACCATCACTACCATTACCATCGGGATCTCCGATATCATTATAAGCATCATAGTCATAAATCCTCTCAAATTCTTTTCTTTCTCCTAATCCATCACCTCTTAATGTCACAAGTTCTTTCTCTCTTAAACTCTTTACTCCACTTGGAGTTTGAGATGGTAAATATGACTGCCATAGAAAAAAAAAAGAAATACAATATTAAACTTGTTCATATGCCTTAATACTTAGCTATATACCGTTGAGCATATAATTAAGTAAATAACTGTTTAAGCATTTTAAAGAGATGATCGCATATTTCTACGTAGTAATATTGGTATAAACCGAGGTCCTAAGTTCAAGTTTCATTGCCACCTAAAAGTGTCAAATGAACGAGTAGGTCTGAATTAATTTGAGAGAATTAAATTAGACTGAGTTAATAAATGACAATGACCCATCCAAATATTACTCATTCTAAAATAAGTCAGTTCAAGATTAACGACCACTTATTTATTATTTCGGTGTCAGAAATATTTTCGACCACTTATTTGTTACTTAAAGTACTGAAGAGTATAAATTAAAGACCACATATTCGAAGGACTACAAAAATTAAAGAACACCTCAAAATAGGGGCATTTGTGCTTATAACCCCTATTTTAACCCATTTAAGATCAACCGATTTAACTCAAGTAACTTTTATATGAGTCATTAACTTGTCCATTTATTAATTCATTTCATTTTGATCCGCCTAAATTCAACTAAGTTTGTTCATTTTGTGGTCTCTTTCTTGTATGTGGTCCTAGAAGTCATGTAGCTTGTAAGTATCAATGTACTATGTATAATTTTCAAAAAAATAATTTAATGTTAGATAATTTGTTAAATTGCATGTTGTTTTTTATGTACATGTTAAATGCATGTTGCACAATTAATTGGGGAAAAAAAAAGGACCATTAATATAAGGTGCACAATAAAAGCATCATCCTATATTTTGTACTATAATAAATAATAATTGTAATAGATAGGACCACAAGGTCCATTTTAATCCAAACTTTTGGTATAATTTTTTTTTTTTTTTTTTTTTTTTGTCTTAATAAGTAAAACATGAAATATAAAACAAAGTATACTATTTCTTTTTTTTTTTTCAGAAGTTAATGGACCACAACTTCCTAGTATATGTATATGTGGTCCAGTATTTCGATTGCTTATTACGTCTATCGGTTTCAAGTTATCTATCGTGATTTTTTTTTAATATATCTCTTAAAAAATATGAATTTGGAAGGTTAATCGTTCTATCCATTCATTCGTATTTATGAACAATATTCATAACATATATATACATAACTCATAATTAAATAAGATATTCTTGTCTTGAAATTTTATAATAATAAATAATTTAAGATAATTACTTTTAAAAATCATGACAGATGATTCGATACGAAGGAGTATATACAACGACAAGAACAACAATCCAATGTAATCCCACCAAGTGGAGTTTGGAGGGGATAGAATATACGCAGATCTTACCACTATCTCAAAGGTAGAGAGACTGTTTTCAAAAGACCCTCGACTTTAAGAAATACAAATCCAAAAACATAAATTTATATTTATTGAGAAAAATAATAGATACAATTGAAATACTAGACCACATATACATATATTACGTGATCATTAATTATTAGATGTTTTTTGAGAATTGAACATTCTTCCTCCGTTCCTATTTAGTTATCGGGATAAAATTTTGCACGAACCTTAAGAAAAAATTAATTTAAGAGTGTAATTTGATGAATATATCTCTTATTATTTTTTTAATCTTTGTTTAGTTACGTGCCAGTTGAAAATAATTACTATTTTTATCTGAAATTTCTAAATCGATACTTACTTTAAGATAATTTTTTTTTTATTTATTAAAACGACACTTATTTTGAGACGAAAATTTCCAGTGTAATAAATCAAGGTTTTTTCAAAGCATAAATAAATAGAGAGGGAATTTTTTGCAAACCTTATTTGTGAAGAAAATCCTTTTATCAGGATTATCAGATTTGGAATGAACCCAAGAATTGCATGTAATATCAATTTTGCCATGGGCAAAACCATCAATTACTATATTCTTCACATACATTTCCTTGCGGTGCTCATTTTCTACTAAAATTGCACCAACCTCCCCAAAGTCTTCAGGAATTACAAAATCTGCCTCATAATGTTTGTCACCATTCACATCTCGTCCACGGCGTGTAAATATCTTGATGTTTGGCTTCTCGATTCCAGTCTCTTTATTTAAAAAATTAGAGAGAACAAAATAATTAATAATAATAATATTCAAATAATTACAATTAGGATCTAAAATCTATAACCTAAAAATTCTGACTCCATCTGCAATTAAAAGCTACCGAATCAACTTAAATCCGATTAAATGCTCGTTTTCGAAGAAAAAAAAAGATTTTTTTAATTTTTAAAAACTTAATCAAATAAACTATAATTGAATTTTGGTTACGCTTGTCTTTTTCGCTTTAAGATGGGGTGATAGACACATTTCTACATAAATGAGGGTGTAAACATTAAAAAAATGATATTCTCTTTAACAATTTAATCTTTGATACGAGATAATAGCTTGACGCACCTCTATACTATAGCTAAAAATAAAAAAAAATAAGTTACACAAATAACACTTCATGTTGACTGTATCCTTCTGCACCCTCCAACATATTTCATCTTCGCTTAGCCACCATGCATACAAATTCCTAAATGTCCTAAATTCAGTTGATCTCTAATTAAGATACTAATTAATATTAAATCAAATCATAAATAGTATTATTAATTATGTCAAGCTCCAAAAAAACCTATTCATTTCATGTACTTCATAGCCCCATCCTGCCTCATGCATGTTTAATGATGAGAACCTTAAAAGTTGAAATAATTACGTTTAAATTTTGTAATTCATCTCAAATTTTTGATTTGTGTCTGAATGTTGTAAATACACTTTAATTTTATATGCGTTCAGTTGAATCAGTCAATATTTTTTTTATACAAAGTATAACACTATTAAAAAATTATTATTTTTCCAATTGAAAAATGTTAAGCAGGTTATTTTCATCAATATTTTAATTATATCGGTGGTAAAAGAAAAACTAAGAGTATTTCACATGAAAAAACCATGAAACTTCCCGCTATTTCAATGAGAATCTGTTTTCAACCATAGGTTTTTCCAGTGAACTGACTCGGTGGAAAATGCAGGAAAAAATTATATTTTTTAATACAAATTTTTCATTAATTTGGCGGTGAAAAGAATCTCTATTTCTAGTAGTGTAAATATATATTGTGTCTAAAAAAAATTACTAAAATTTCAAGTTCTGAAATAATTATAAATCCAAAAGTACAACGAGTTCAATCACAAGAACTAACTTCAAAAGTTTGAAGGATCTAACACGAGTATGACGACATTTTTGAAAAATCCGAGCAACGACACAGAATACTACTCATGAATTCAAATATATATATATATATATATATATATATATATATATATATATATATATATAGTCTTTACGAGGACGCTCCTAACCAGATTCAATCCATCAAATTAAATAACTAGAATTAATTTAAAGAAATTGAAGTAGGGCTAGAGAAGAGAAACTTAGGACTTTTTCCTTTTTTAATAAAAAAATAATATATTTTTTTAAAAATAAGTGAATTTCTAACAAAATATAATTTAAATAAATAATATAAAAGGTAGGGTGGAATGGTGGGGGCATGAAATAGTGAGGATATAATGCGTGTTAGAGAGACAGGGAACGCGGGCACAAATGGTGCATGACTGTCGTCAACTCGTAACGTAAGGTGTTGGGTTAAGTCCCGCAACAAGCGCAACCCCTCGTGTTTAGTTGCCATCAAATATCACTCATACATCTTATTGAAATCACCCTATAGACATGTGAACAACTTGACAATATATCAAAATTGACATTATTATCTTATAAAACAATTTAACAACTTTTTGGTAATCTTAGAAACATGTAAAATATTACTTTCCCCGTTTCAATTTAAGTGTGTTAATTTAATTATATATGAATTAATCACTTAAAATATGTCAGCTTTTTATCGTAAAGCCGCAGACCTGTTCCAATTGAAGCCAACGTGTATAATTAAAGGAGTGCTACTTTTTATGGGGGTTAACTTATCTATGTAATAAACCTTTGAGAATATATTCAGAAGTTTTTGTAAAATTTAAATTGAAAGTACTGTCTAGTAGGGTCACTTTATCATATACTCGGTTGCTAGGTCAATCAGAACATGCCGTAATTCGAGTGTTTAAATAAAATATACAGATACGCTTAAGGGGTTGTTGATGTATTTATCGTTTTATCTTTATTTTTTTTTCATTCGGCTACACAAGGACCTTTTTTCAATTATTCCATCTCTCGCAATTTATATGTCATTTTTTTTTCTTTTTAATCAATTTTAAAAAGTAATAATTTAATTTCACACTTTTTATTTTAACCTAAATGATAAATAATGAGTTTTTTATATAACTTGTATTAAATTATAAATTTCAATCTTTTTTTATTTTTCTTAAATTCCTCAATGACATGGACCTTCTAGAAAGATATTTTAATGCACTAAAGTTTAATTTAATAGCCACCACTTTTTTCTTGTCATTTAGTACAAATTATTTAATGGACTTGTTTTACACGTGCTATTTATATAGCTTCATTTTTAAAAAATAAAATAAAAATTTATCAGTATTTTATAGCATCATAAATTGTGATGTCATTATTTTGCCATGATTTTTCTTTTTCTTTTTCTTTTTTTAACAACTATGAAATGTTTTTCCTCGAGTTGATGGTCTATCTGAAATAACATATCTATCTTCAAGATAAGAATAAAATCTGCCTACACCGTACCTCTTCAGACCCAATTTTTTTTTCTCGCATGCTTAAAAGTAGAGGGAAATATTTTAAAACTATTTATTATTAATATAAATTAATTATAATTTGACTAATGTGTCTTTACTTTAGTCTACTATACATTTTGAAGTATGTGATCATCTCATCCAAAAGTTTAAATTGTTAGAAAGAACATATATTTCAAATTATGTCTCAACACGTCCCCCCACGTATAAACATGATCTGTTTTCATGGACCGAACACATGAAAAAAATAATAATAATAAGTAATAGCGAGACTCGAATTCAAAATCCTTTATCTCCATTCTGATATCATGTTAAATTTTTTGGTTATCTCACCTAAAAATTTATTTACCAATTTCACATGTTGGATTTTTTTTTTCTCAGATAGATAGCAACACATCAAAAAGATAATTTATGGCAATTTACCACCTGACAACTTAAATTTTAGGCTATCATATGAAAATGATTTTTTTTTTGGCTAAGTTCTTAAAAAGTCAAGAATAAGTTTGGTGGATTTTTACTTGTTGGTTTTGGGACCAATTTAGGAAAATGATATATGTGGTGTGGCTATAATATGAAAATGAATTTTATGGCTATTGGACCAATAATTAAGAATTCTAATATGTGGTGGTGTTTGTGTCCCCCACGAATCTTATCCATAGACACTTCAAATAGTTTGGATGGAAAATAAGTTTTTTTGAAATTATAATAACGGGATTATAAAATAATTAATGTTTTGAGAACAATTATTTTTTTATAATAATATTTTATTGTAATAATTAAATTTTTTTGAAATCGATTTTTCATGTTAAGTTCTAGTCCTCTGAACTTTTTTCACAGGAATAGATTTTTCTCACCGCAAATCAATGGAAAATTTGTATTATAAAATGTCATTTTCCCACTCATGTCCCATCGAACCAGTTCATTAGGAAAACGCATGGCGGAAAATAGTTACTTACTGAAATAGTGGAAAATTTCATAATCTTTTCTGTGAAAATATTATTATTTGTTCTTTTCCCACCGAGAGGGCGTAGCCACTTAACATTTTTCAGTGAAAAATTTTCAATAGGAAAATAGTGATTTTTAGTAGTGTTTTTTATGCCAAACGATGGTGATTAATTAGTAATCCTTTATACAGTTACTCAGAATCATTATACGATCACCATATCTTTCATGTCTCGTTATGACAACAAACTTCATTGGTAAATATGATTAATAGCGATAGATTATCACAAATAATTATTAGCTACGAGCTATTTAGTGAAGGATCAGATGAAATTTGTAGCAATACAAAATTTAAGAACTAATATAGTTTCAAATGAGCATTTGATAAAGAAAAAAAAGAGACTAGCACATTTGGTAAAGACGAGCCAAATTTCATCTTGTTTTGATTTTTAGGAGGTCAATTTCAACCTTGATCGTGGTGACATTTCCTCTCTACTTGATCTTGTGCTACCGCTATACCTAGCTATAGATTCAAACAATAAAATTCATCGCTACATATGATTAATAGCTATAGATTATCAAAAATAATTATTAACTATGAGCTATTTAGTAAAGGATCAACGATGAAATTTGTATCAATATTGTTTCAATGAGCATTATTTTTATTTCACATGAAACTTCATAACAAAATTCATGTCTTTGACCAAAAATCAAAAATCAAATGGAAATGCTATAAGGTACACCTTTTCCAGTAACTCCAGGCTCAGAAAATGGTTTCAGTAATTCATAAGGCACAACACCAGCTCCATTTCTATTCATCAACTTGCTATCTGCATTTCTAGCATCAATTATCCCTTCAAGTTCCTTCAGTTTCCCTGAAAATACCTCGAACGCCGCCTTAATTACGGGGTCTTCAGCCCAATAAGGCTCAATTTTTTCACCAAGGTATTCTTCATCTGGAGAATGGTTTGATAGAACATCCAAAATTGCCATTACTCTTGTTGCTTGAATTTGTGAAGGGAAGCATTTCAATAGTGCCTCCTCAGGTTTTTTCAAGAAATTCTCCCATTCTTCATGTGTTGGATCCTCAGTTGGCATTTTTGACCTAGCAATTGTTGGCCTATTTGGAAAGTAGCCTACATAATATGCAATGCAATAGTTATTTAAATTTATAAACACAAAATTGAAGTATAGGCAAAAGGGTAAGGTGTGTACCTGCATAGCTGTATTGGCCAAAGTTAACAGCTGCATGGTGGCCAGAAGTTACCCAAATGATTGTAGTGATAATACCAATTAAGTCATCTGGGGTTTCTAACTGTGGCCACCATGCCTCATTTCTCTTGTCAGCATGGCCAACATTTTTGATCTCTGTCCACCAAGCTTGGATTTCTTTGTCAGATTCAAAGAGCTGTTGTTGTGGATAATAATGATTGACATAAGCTGTTACCCATTGTTTAAGTGTGTCCCAAAGTACCAAACCATCATTAGCAAAAGGGTAATCTTGTATTGTTAGTTTCAATCCATGTGGTGCATTTGGATCTTCCTCTGCCAATCCCCTGTAGAATAACATGGGCTCAACCGTGTCCCAAAACAGATACTGGACACTGAATCGAAAACAGGAAAATAGAAAATTGTTTACCTGCTAATAAGGTTTTGTGGGAGTGCCTCATGGTCAAATCTCCATTCAAGATCATAAGCAACAGAACTCAACTCAATTGCATACTTTCCAGGGAAAAATGAACTCTCAATAATGCCATTGGCATTAATAAGAGCTTCTCTTGCCAAGGCATTTATCTCCATTGTATATCTGAAATGAGGATGCAATAATCTGTATATTGGGTGCATTGCACTTAGGTGCCTATTTGTTGCTATTATGTATGGCTCTGTAGCACAATGAGTTCTTAACCTGCAACAATAAAACTGCTCAAATTCTTCATATTAGCTAGGAAAGTCATAAATTGCACCTTATGCAGGTGATCCACTTATGACTTACCAGTGACTAACTAGTTGGTGATACCCAGAGTCATGAGAAAGAACATGAGCTTTAGCCAATTTCCATAGCCAAGCACCAGTGGCATTCCATGTACTTGGGCAATATACTTGCTTCCATTGAGGCTTGTCATCTACTGGTGGCCTAGTTAGCTCAATGGCCAATGGTCTCAATGTGCCATCAGGTGTCAAGAAGAACAAAGTTCTTGATCCATAAAGTACTGTCCCTTTGAGTTCATTCACTTTGTTCACATATGGCAATAGCAAATCATGGTAATCTAGGATGAACAACTTCTTTTGTTTTACTGCCTGCATTGGTTATATATGTGTAAGTAGTCAAGAATCAAAATCACAAGGAATGAAGACTTTATAAGAATGGTATGTGTTGATACCTCTTCAACAGTCATAAATCCTCCAATTTCATGTTCAATTAACTCTTTTGTGATTGCTGATTCAGGAGGTCCATACACCTTTGGATCTAACTTGCTCTTCAATGGCCATTCCTATATTTTCATATTTAGCACAAAATGTTTCAACAAATAAATTTATATTTTAACCAAAATGTATGTAAATCGTAATATAAAATATACATTATCTATACACTGTATACATACCGTGACCAATCGAATACTATATGGGTTCAAACCAGCTAAGGTTTGACGAGCAAATTCCACATCTCTAAACCAAGAAAATTTATCCCCTGCCATAAATTAAAAATCAAAATAATATAATATTACTTTCCAAAAATATCATCGCATCCGTATTAAATTATCCAAATATTTGTAGCTAGGCTACGTTAATCAAACTCTTCAAGACGTTATGTTGCACCCGTGTGACATTTTTTGAAAAGTACAAACAACATACTTACTCTCAAGCAATTGAGGGGCTTCAAAGAGCAAGACATCTTTTTGTGTATCAGAAATAGCCTTAATAAGCCTTGGTATGATATTAAACAAGCCATCTTTTTTTTTCGCAAGTCCCGGAAGATCGACACCGACGTTGTAAAGGGAGTCGATGGCCGGAAAATGGGGAAACCCGAGGTCGGGATCCGTGACGACGGTCTCCAACGCCGGCACGACGGCGTGTAGGACGGAGTAAACGGTGTTGGCGGAGAATGTTAAGCTCTTCACTTCTGAAAATGCTTCATCTCTTGGTACGTACACAAATGTACTCCTTGATTCTGATAATGGATCTGCATGCATGCATGCACAATTTTTAAAAATAAAAAATAAATTCAATTACGAGTTTTAACTTCTATATACTAATAGTATTACATTAGTTATCAGGTTATTATCTTCTACGATATGTTAAATTATGTTGATAGTGAGCCAATTTGAGTTAGTTGATTAAAAATATATATACTGAATTATTATTTTGGTGGAATATTAGTTTCTCGTTACAAAAACTATTAATGATATATAATTTTCTATATAACCATTTGATATTCGAAATTCATTAGCTCGACTAATCAAGATTTACGTTGCATGCATAGGGCATATTTATAAGAGGAAAATTTTATCTATTTCTCAATGCTCAGACCCGAGACTGAAATAAGGTACCTTTTTGACTTCTTGGTCTGCCGGTTCTGCATCTTCTAGGATAAGGTAATTTTTTGCCACCAAGTACTGGTCTTTTACTATCATCACCATTACCATCAGGATCTCCGATATCATTATAAACATCATAATCATAAATCCTCTCAAATTTTTTCCTTTCTCCAAATCCATTACCTCTTATTGTCACAAGTTCTTCCTCTCTTAACCTCTTAACTCCACTTGGAGTTTGAGATGGTAAATATGACTGCATCCATGCATGAAAAAATAATAATTAAATTTTCAAGACATAATTAAGTAAATAAAAATATATTTTTAATCGTATAAACATTTATTAAGAGATGATATATTGCACATGACTTCTACATGGTATCAGAACAATTAACGGATGTCCTAAGTTCAAGTTTCACTATCACCTAATAAATGAGTGGGGCTAAATTTAAGTTAGACTGAGTTAATAGATGAAAATAATCTTTCCAAACGTCAGGGTATTGGATGAGTTTGAGTGGATTAAAATTAGATTGAGTTAATAAACAGACGGACACTAATTAACCGGTCCAAAGGTTATAATTTTGACAGCCAATGGGAAAAAATAAATAAAGAAAGAAAATATTAGACTTGTTAATTAATATATTTAGTTAGGATATATAAGTGTTAAAGATATAATTAAGTAAATATAAATATTTTTTTGTAATACTTTAAATTTTCAAAGAGATGGCACTACTAAAAATTCACTATTTTCTCATTGAATTTCCCGCCAAAAAATATTACGTGGCTATTTTCACCGATATCGGTGGGAAAAGAAAAAACAATAGTATTTTCACATGAAAAAATCATGAAGTTTTCTGCTGCTTCAGTGAGAATCTGTTTTCCGCCATGCGTTTTCTAAATGAACTGGTTCGGTGGGAAATGGGTGAAAAAATCATGTTTTATAAGACAAATATTGATTTGCAGTGAAGAAAATCTCTATTTTTAGTAGTGTAGAGATTAGACATACTTTGATCAACGTGGTATCAGAATAATCTGAGGTGATTGATTCAAGTTTTTTTGCTATCATGCACCTAAGTGTGTCAAATGGGGATGTTGTGGGCTGAATGTGAGCGGGGTTTAAATGAGTGAGTCGTTAATCAATCGTTTAAACGTTATTTGGGCTATAGCTGCAGTGATTTGCATCAAGATGAGTTAAAAAATGAGTTATAATTATCAAACACGGTCAAATCTCACCAAGTGTTAATTTCTTTGTATGTATTTTTATAATTTGTTTAATTACCAAACAAAACTAATAAAACTTTTGCATGAGCTATAAATCAGATGTGTTAAAATGGATCACAATAAAGTTAATAAAAAACCGAATCATTAACCCTAATTTGAACGGTTAGACAAATCATACTTTCATGAGCTAATTTCACAATTCTTATTACTTCCATTAATTATTATCAAAAAGAATGTTTTCCGTGTCAATATTTCTTTTATTCTTTTTTTTTCAATTATTATTATCGTGATGTCCAGAATAACTCGTATGTCATGTATTTGATGCATGCATGTTGTTTTTTACGTACATGTTAAATAAGTACATGTTGCTATAGATAATTAAGGACCATTAATATAAAATGCACAAGAAAAACATTTGCACATATTTATTCTTTTGTTTGGTAATTAAAAGGACCACAAGGTCCCCAACACATCTTTTTGGTACTTTTTTTTTAAAAAAAAAGAAATGGATTCTTAAAAGTTATCCCTTTTTTATTTAGACATTTGAATTCGAGCTAATATTTAGCAAATTTATTTCAGTTCATAAAAAATTAAGTTATATATAGTTTAAATTGACTTATGAGAAATTTTATTAAAATATTTTCAAAAAGATAGTCAAAATAAAGAAAAAAATAGCTTTATCAGGTACTTAAAAAATACAAAAAAAAATGAAGAAACTAAAACTTAGAAAAAATTAGGCGGGTTGGATTATAACCAGCATTTTGACTCATTTCGTGTCCAAGTAACTTTTTATAGATCAATATAACCCGCTCATTTATTAGTTCAATTCATTTTTCCGACCTACCAATTTGACACTTTTAGACGAGTCATTAATCTGTTAAAAAATTATAAATTATAATTCAACCCGTCCAACATGTTGGACAAATACATGTTGATATAGATTTTAAGAAAATAAAAATAAAATAAAATATGGACCACCTAATATAAGTTGCACATGAAAAGCATCATTTTACACATGTTTTTTTTCTTAATAATTGAAATTAATAGGACCACAAGGTCCACAATCTCACCCTTTTCATACTTTTAACCTTTTTTTTTTTTTTTTGTCTTAATAAGTGAAACATGAAAGGAGAGTACTTTTAGTTCAGAAATGGACAACAACTTCCTAATATCTACAATGTGGTCCACCTTTTTTTAATTTATAATAATGCTATTTGTGGATTTTTCTTAGCTTTGGGGGAAAAAAAAAAAACTCAATAATGTATTTTCTTTGTATGTTGTCAATATCTTAATTTATGTGTCATATTTTTCTTTATGGTCTATTCTAGAGTTGTCTAATGGAGTGCGATTGTCAATTATCGTCTCGACCAGTTTCACTACTGGTAATGGACCAGTCCGATACCGTATAGGTGGGATTTGGCCAGAGAATAATAATAGATTTAGAATTTTCACTAAAAGGGTTGAAAATGTGAAGAAGTAAACATACGAAGAAGTTAAGAGGATTCAACATTTCCTATCACTACTAGAAATAGAGATTTTTCTTCACAAATCAAGGGGAAATTTGTGTTATAAGATATGATTTTCTCATTCATTTCCCACCGAACTTGTTCACTAGTAAAATGCATGGTGGGAAACAGTTTCTCACCTGAAATAGTAAAAAATTTCATGATTTTCATTTATGTGAAAATACTATTATTTTTTTTCTTTTCCCATCAATAATCGGTGGGAATAGTCACTTAACATTTTTCAATGGGAAATCAGTGAAAATATATTTTTTTAATAGTGTATATACACATAGATAATAATTTTAATTATATATATAGTATAATTTTTCAATAAAAAAGAATTTGGATGAAACCCCTTTAGGTATCCTAGCTCTGCTCTTGCCAGAGCGGCACATGAATAATCTATGCAAAAAAAAATCATAATATTACCTTAACCGACGTATATTTTTATAGGTCAAACTATATTATATAAAAGATATTTATATTATCAGTCACTCAACTTATATAACTCGAATATATTCTTCCATAAGAAGACTATATTTAAATTTTATAAAATATAGTTTGATAATTATTTTGGAATAAATAAATAGAGAAGGGGGAAATTTTGCAAACCTTATTTGTGAAGAAAATCCTTTTATCAGGATTATCAAATTTGGAATGAACCCAAGAGTTGCATGTAATATCAACTTTGCCATTGGGGAATCCATCAATTACTATGTTCTTCACAAACATTTCCTTGTGGTGCTCATTTTCTACTAAAATTGCACCAACGTCCCCAAAGTCTTCGGGAATTACAAAATCAGCCTCATAATGTGTGTCACCATCCACATCTCGTCCACGATGTGCAAATGTCTTAATGCTTGGCTTCTCAATTTCTGTCTCTTTATTTACAAAAAAATAAAAATAGAGAGAACAAAATATAATTAATAATAATATTCAAAGAATTATAATTAAATGCAACATTCAAGGAAGAAATTAATAAGATATATATATATATATATATACACACACACCCACGCGATTTAATTGGTGCTGATTTGATACAATTTGATTTACTTTTTTGAGTTTTAAAATATCTAATGATATTTCTCTCTTTCTTTTTTTTTTTTCTTCCTACAATTAATAAAGAATTTTTCATTCTTTGCGAACTTATAATTCTTTTCTATTATTTTATTATGACTGCTATAATTTATAATAAATATATTTTAAGGTCTAAGGTCCATTAGTTTATTGGAGATAAAATTAATGATAAAAATAAAATTTTGGTGAAAAATTATACAAAAATTAATGCTAAATGGGATTAGCATGGAATTTTTGTTGTTTAATTACATAATTTTGTCCATAACTAATTTCATATTTTCTAGTAATCTCCTTATATGGTTTTGGGCAATCCTCTCCTCATGAGCTAGTTTTTTAGATTGAGTTATGTCAAAGGTTCATTTCTTTAGAACTCATCCCACATTGGTGGTTAATTCGCGCCCCCCACCCCACCCCCACCCCACCCCCTCCACCCCCCCATATCAAATTGCTCACGCTTTAGATATCCATCCCTGAGCGTGAAGTGAGGTGTTGAAAAGTGAAGAAGTCCTACATCGATGATTAATAGGATGAGTAATCTCTTATTGTATGGTCTTAAGTTTTTGAGGTTGAGTCAGACTCATCATACACTTCTTTATGATAAGAACTTTAAAATTTAGAGGATTCCCATGCACACAAGTACACAACAGCATTTCTGAAGGACCCGAGCAACATAAAATACTACTCCTACTATAACTAAATAAAATCAAAATGGAAGTTAATGAGTGAATGAATATATATACTTACTAGGATCAAGCTCAGCAGCAACAATCCATAATAGTAGTGATTTACCAAGCAAATCACCAATATCATCAAGTCCTCTTGATAAACCTAAATTTACTTGTTTTTGGACAATCACCACAGCTTTAACACTTGTGGATTTTTCAGTAGAACTAAGCACAGCCTTAGTGCTATTTGCTTTACTATAATTATGAACCCTAAAATTCTTCTTCTTCTTCTTTTGATTTATTCTAAGATTATTATTTAAGATATTTGTGGGACAAAGGGCCAAGATTTCTCTTGAAATGAATGGCTTAGTACTAGATGGAACTAGGGTTTTTGTTGATTGTTGAAAATGAGGCTTCAACATTTTTTTTTCTTTTGTTTGGGTGAAGAAGAAGATATATGTGTTGGTTTGTATTATGGTCTCCAAGGAGTTCTCTTTATATAGATGATGGAATGTTGCTTGAGGAACCTATGTGGGGTGTGTGTGTGTGTTCCTTTTGGTTATGTCATTGGCACGAAGATAGACATTCGAATTTGGTCTCAAGTGATAAGTAAGCACTTTAATTTTGAAAGTGTACATTTAGACACTTTAACTTATTTGTGTCTCGTAGACGTCCAATGTTGACGTGGTGCATAAATCTTTGAGGTGTCTGATGATCATTTTGTAAGTTGGAGTATTTAACTGACGTACATAATGATGTCTAGATGATTATTTTTTGTTCAAACACAGCTTCAAATTTTAAAAACTTAAAATTTTAAATTTTAAATCTGAATTTTAAAATTTATGACCAAATAGAAGCTAAATACAAATGCAAAGTCTAAATCAAATTTACTGATTTTTGCCAATTATATTTGCTTGAAATCAAGTACTTGATCTTCCTTTGAAATAATGTTTGAATTTGAGTACTAATTTGAAGGAAAATATCAAGTACTTCATACTTGGACTTTATTGGAATAAGCAAAATTGTATGTGCACATCATTAGTGCAATTGTACTTATTTATAGGGGTGACAAATAAACAGATTGAATTGAATTTAGACGAATTAAAAATAAACAGAGCAGAAAAATAGGTCATATTTATTTTGGTTTTTAAATACGTGCGTTGTATATATATTTAATTTTAATCAGTATAAATAAATAAAAATTCACATAAAACATGAAAGATGGATGAAGAAAAACTCTATTGCTTAAGATTTTCATTTATGGAACAAAGTTTATATGAATATGATTATCGAAAAAAATGAGAAGTAAAAAAATGAGTGCGGGGTACTTTTTAAGGTAATGTGACATTTTTACAATTAAAAAATCAGTTTGAAATTTTTTTAAAATTCAATATGTTAATGAAAAGGGTAAATATGCACTATTTGTTAGACGATGAGGGTATATATGTACCATTTATTAAACGACGAGGGTTTATATAGGCACTACGTTTTAAATGAGATATATATCCACTCTAAATCGCAAAGTTGAGGGGTATATTTACCTTTTTCCCCTAAATTTTTATTCAATCACCCATGCACTTTAATTTTCAAAAAATCACATACTTAAATTTTAATATTTCTCAAAATATATAAAAATCAATTGAAAAGAATTTTTCTTTTTTTTTTAATAATTGACATATATCATTTAATTGATTTACTTAATCATTTATTGGTAGGTAAATTTGCTATTTAATATAAAAATAGTATAGAAATAGTGTTTAGATGAGGGGTAAAAATGTCAACTAACTTTTGATGAATATTTTAGTAATTTAACTTTATAATTTAGTATTGTATTCCCACTTTTAAAATAATATGATATGATGTATTTGAAACAATCAAAACGGCCATCCTTTTAAAGAGATGTTTCACACCATTAAACATTTTAAGTTTTAACATTTCAAAATAATAAATATTATTAGTATTGAGTAAAGATTTAGCCGCATCTGATGTTCATATCAAGTCGATGTATATAACCTAAATCTTATTTATTTTTAATATCAGTCACCCAACCCGTTTAAATATTAGCGAATTACTAAAAAAAAAGAAAATGAATTATTTTGCCAAATAAATTGATTGATTGATTATACTTTGACCCATATTCTTTTGCCAGCCAAATATGATAGGCCAGAATTTTGGAAGTTATAATTAGCTGTCTGAAAGAGAGAATTGATTTTTTGTTTATTTATATTTTTTAGAAGTGTGACATGGACTTTAATAAATCGGAGACGGATAAAGGATTTAAAGTTTATAAATTTATAAAATAATTTAATAATAATAACGTGATCATAATTAAATATTTAGTAAATTTTATTTTTTCGATTTTAAAATAAGTGGTGCTTTAGTTTGGGCATACCCTTTAAAAAAACTACTCATTTCTAGAAAGTAAAATGTATTTTTACTCACTTACCCTTAATAAATATCTTTTTAAAAAATGTAACTCTTTAGTATTTTCTTGGTTATATAAAACTCTCTTTATTTAAATAAGGGTAAAATTGGAAGAACATTATTAATGTCTTCTTGATTATGTAAAACGACACTTATATTGAAATAAAATCAAAAGGCTAAAACATCACTTATTTTTAAACGAAGGGAGTACTCTTTTTATTCTAAAATAAATGTTGTTTTACGTCCATTAAGAAAAATAATAATTATATGATATCAACTACTAAGTTACTCCTATTTATTAAATGTATCTCGAGAATTGGACACTATTAGGAAGAAGACTTTAATATAAGGATACAATTAAAAATAAATTACTATTAAATATACTAAAAATAGTTGTTCCAAAATATTTGCTAATTTCAAAATTCAAGAAATAATTGACCATTTTTTTCCAACTCTACCCTTAGTACTTAAGACACTTTAGAATGTAAAAAGAATGATTATTGTATATGTTATCGAAAAGCACCTAATATATCATTTAATAGGGTTATATTAGTCAAATTGCAACTCCTATTAACTTTTTCTCAAAGAATGTGTAAATCTTATCCTAACAAGTAAAAAGAAACGGAGAGAGTATTGTGGGAGGCGAATGAAGGGTGTGGGGTGGTAGGATGGGGCCTATCGAGGTAGGGGTAAATATGGAATGCCATCTGTGAAGTTTATTTTTTCTATTTTCACTAGAGAGATTATTTTTCTCATTTTTAAGAAATTTAATTTCTCCAATTAAAAAATCTTTTAAAAATTTTAACCAATTAAACATAAAACTTGAAGAAAAAAATAAAAATATTTTCCTCCACAAGCCCCATATTGAATCTTGTATATTGATTCATGAAATCAACTTAAGTTCAAATTTAACCAATATATATTGGTCCAAATATCAATGGTAAATTTTATGTGACTATCTAATTTTAATATAAATTCGAACATAAAATTTTTAATTTATTTAAATAAAATTTATATATTTACAAAAAAATTATAATCTAAAAGAAAATTTGTCTCTTCAAATAAATTAGAATGTGAGCCCAACTCTTGAAAAATATTACAGTTTTAGGTGGCGAAGAGTTAACATTGAGGTGTCAAACCTTCTTATCGATGTGAGTTTTTGAAAAGGATCAGCTAAATTAATCAATATTTCTCTCTTTTAATGTAACAACAAGATCTCGGATAGGTACTTTCTTCCGTTTATTTTACTTGTCATATTTTTTATGCACATTACTTAAGACAATATTAGCTAAAAAGTTTAACTAAATTATTCTTATTTATTCTTTAATCATAATTTAATATTACACTTTCTTTTCACCACATTTATTGAGTAATGTGTAAAGATGAAAGGTAATATATAATTAATTATATCTTAATTTTAAAATTAAGAATTACTTATTTTGAACCAGTTATTTTTAATAAGGTGACAACTAAAATGGGGTCAAGTTCAGAAATGACCGTAAAATGGTTCAGTCTTGATATTTTGTCTCTCATACTAAAAGTCTAACAAAAATGACCTCCAAAAAAGGGATGATCTTTATTTTTTGACCACTCTTAGCGATTTTCTTTTTTAAAAAAATAGTCTTTGCTTAAGAAAATTTTAATTTTTGCCTATAAAATAGACGTTCAAGATATTTTTAAAACAGTGAACCTACTCAATTGACCAAAAATTCTACCTTGTAGGAAAATATTAAAACTAACTAGGTATTGTTCTCCACCGGGCATAAGTTCTAACTTTTGCCCATAAAACAGACGTTCAAGACAGTTCAAGATAGTAAACCTACTCAATTAACCAGAAGTTCTTCAGACAAGAGTTAGAACTTAGATATGTTGTCCATCAGACATAAGTTCTAACTTTTTCTAGTAAAGCGGACATTCAAGATATATTTCAAGACAGTAAATCTGTTCAATTGAAATAAAATTCTATGTTATAAACAAACCTTAAAACTTATATCCGATAAATAACATAAATTTTTTTCAATAATTTTTTTTTAAATAAAAATTATTTTTTAAAAATATTTAATTTCAGACTTAAATGGACATGAGGGAGTAGATTGTATCATTCCAAGCTGCAATATGCTAATAAGATCCACATGTTGGATTTAGATGGATAGCTATAAATCAAAAAGATAATGTCTTTGCATTTTAAACATGTGACTTATTTTGAAATTATGAAAATGAAATTTTAATTAGGATATGTTTTTAAAGGTCAACAATAAGTTTTGTGGTGCATGTCCAACCTTATCTTTTATAGCAGAAACGGATGCATGATTTAAAATTTATGAAGTTTTACGGTGATTTTGAGTGAATAAAATAAAATAAAATAATAATAAAATTTAATTTTAATATATTTTTATTTAATCGCTTAAATTATGAATAGCTGATGAGTATATAATATACGTATAATTCATATTATTTTTTAGGCCACCAATAATACACTGGTTTCCATACTTTTCTAGACTGTCAAAATAAAATTATTTTTGGTTTCTGTGTTTTTGTTTTTTTGAATATAGACAAATTATTAAACTGTCCATTTTTATAAAATTACATTCATGTCTAGATACATTATGAAAAATATGTGGTTAAAAATATCTGTACTTAAATAATGGTCCATCATTTGAAGTTGAGTATAAAAATCATGTCATAATTTTGAACAGGGGTGTGTATTGGTCGGTTCTGTTCGATTTGTTTTAAAGGTTATCAGCTTTATTTATCGGTTATCAGTTTGTAGACATGCTAAACGGTTAAAGAACAGTTAAGATATCGATTAATCGGTTATTGATTATATCATAATCGATTTGGTTATTGGTTTAATCGTTAATTTGCACAGCCCTAATCGTTAGAATTTCGACACAAATTGTATCACAACTTTTATATATATTATATCTCAAGAGATCATTGTCAAAATTCACATCAAAATTTCAATAACACGTTTTTGTTTTAAAAAAATTCCAAATTAGTTCAAATCATGACTCCGAAATTGATATGACCTATCAATAGAATTCGATATATTACAAACTACTGAATAAGCTATGATCAGTCTGATCGAATCAATATAAAAATCATAACGTAGATTCGATATGATTTGTTGTAACATATATGTTGCTAACATAAAGTTCTATCAATTTTTCATGACTCACATGTCAAATGTTCTTAGATGTTTTTCTTTTTCTTTGTAGCTTTAAATCGTAATAGAGAAAAATCGTGAGAGAAATAGAATAAATAAAGAAGAGACATATAAAAAGAAGAAAAAGGAATAAGTGAGTTATTCAATATGATAGCTAGATTAAATATAGCATGAAATTCTACCGATTTGTAATTATAACTTGCATGCCATCATTCTGGACTTTTTTTTTACTGGTTTAAAATAATAAAAGAGTAGTATCATGAGTGAAATAAAATAAATATGGGAGAAGTAGAAAAAAGAAATCGAGTAAATTTAGATGAGTTATCATGAGTGAAAACTTAAAATCATGACATTTCGATACAGTTTGTGAACTATCCAACATGTTAGTTAGGTAAATTCTCAAAATAACCCTAAACTTCATCTTTTATAAAATTTAGCACTTATTATATATTTGATATTCATAGTTATAAATTGAGTATACATTTATTTTTCTTTATCATATAGTATCCTTTTTTCTTAAAATGGCTATCGCTAATTCTATTTAATGACGGATTACTGGCAGAACATCCTAGTTACGTGTGTGGTGTTTGAGCTAGTTTGTGTATATGTCATAACATGAGCCTAAATACATTTGATTTCAGTCCTCAAATGGGGAATAGAGAAAATCAATCAACTTAATAATGTATACTACTTAGAAGTTGCAAGTTTAATTAAAGAATGAGTACCAACAGTTTTCTGTCGCTAATTCTTTTTTATTTCTTTTGCATAGTTAGGGTACGTCATGTGTCAGTTGTATTCGTATATTTGATTGTAGAGGTTCCATAATATACTATAAGAGGGTTCGTTAGTTCATAAGTGTTTATATAATATGCACACATGTTATAAGAATCATACTTCAAGTGTACAAATTTATGATTCGACGAATGAGCCACACGTTACAGTTACTTCAAACATGAATATTTTCATATGGCCCAATAACTGGTATCAGAGCTTAGGTTCAATGGGATGAGTATGACGAACCTTACGAGCTTAAAGAAGCACACATACAAAAAGAAGCTAGTTATGGGCTTCAGTTGCCATAAAAATACTCAAATGATGTGGTGACACACAGTGAATCTCGTAAATTGACCCGTGGATCATAGTAATGAGTCACGTGAAACTTAGTTGGAGGAGAAGAGTAAGTTTACTCAACAAATTCATGTATACAACAAGTAATCAACAAAGTAATTCTGGTATACAACAAGTGATCAACAAGGTGTACTAACTATCCCTAGAGCAATATACAAACAAGAAGAACAAAGAAAAAGGAGCTAATTAGTTGTTCCAAAAGCCATAGTTCTTGATGCAACTTTACGAGGGGAGACTTGAAACAACAGTAAAATTAGTTGTCTCCGTATGACCTATAGGTCACAGGTTCTCGAGTCACTGATGCTTGCGTCTGCATAGGCTGCCTACACTACACCCCCTTAGGACCCTCTTAGGGTGTGTGCGTCCTGCCTCCCGCCCCCCAGGCCGGCGTTCACGCAGGATGCTTCGTGCACTGGATTAATGGAATTTTCTATTATACTACATCTACAAGAGAATTTTCAGTCCTAAAAGGATTCGGGCATGGAGGGTTAGGAACTTCAACAATTTCTTCAAGCATTAGCACAATCTTTTTCATAGTAGGTCTCAAAGAAGGATCTTCTTGAATGCACCAAATGGCTACCATTAGAAATTTTTCTAATTTTTTTCTGTCACTTATTGCATCTGAATCATTTTCAACAAGCTCATAAATTGTGCCTTCTGTGTAACAATCATAAGCCCAATATGTCAAAATTGCTCTGTCTTCACCAACTTCATTGTCCACATTTCTCCTACAACAAATGATTTCTAGTAGCAAAACACCAAAGCTGTAGACATCTGCTTTCACTGTGATTGGCATGTTTCGAAACCATTCTGGTGCAACGTATCCTTTCGTTCCTCTTATTGCTGTTTGAGTCTCGGATTGATCCATCCTCAGAAGCTTTGCTAGTCCGAAATCCGATATTCTTGGATCATAATGATCATCAAGAAGTATGTTCTGTGGTTTTATGTCGCAATGAATGATCTGTGTGTTGCATTCGTCGTGCAAATACAACAGCCCTCTTGCTATCCCCAGTGCCACTTGAGTCCTTTGGTTCCATGTCAATTTTATATCACCAAAAAGGAAACTTGCTAATGATCCATTGTTCAAGAACTCATAGACAAGCAACCTATGAGGACCTTCATCACAGAATCCCATTAAACGGACTAAATTCTTGTGATGAGTTTGGCCTATCACGTTAACTTCAGTCTTGAATTCCTTCTCCCCGTCTTGGACTATCCGATCCAATTTCTTGACAGCCACCGGAGTAGGATTGCCAATTTCGACAACACCTTTGTAGACTATGCCAAAAGCCCCTCTACCAAGCTCTTCCTTGAATCCTTCTGTGGCTTTTGACAGATCTTTGTATGAGAAGTACCTCAATGTTTGATCCATGGAACTTCCATTTCGATCAAACGTTGAGATTTTGTTACGATAAACGAGCAAAAACCCGAGGGAAAGTACTCCAAGAAGTAGGCAATTAACAAAAACAGAACTACCTAAGAACACTGATATAATAAGGATGATGGTTTCTTGATTCTTGTTTTTTGGCTTTGATGAATTTGGATCTTCTAAAGGAATATTACCTTTCCTTCTCTTGATGAATGCTTTAGAATTCACCCTGTTATCCACTCTTCCATTTGAAAGTGGCAATTTCTTCTTCCAACAGCTGTTTTCTCGAAAAATCGAAACAGCACACATGCAGTCATTCAGACATGCATTCTTGCATTTTTCTTCATCGAAAGGCTGCAGAAGCTCGTAATCACTCGTAGGCCAATCGATATTCGTTACAGTTTCCATATCAACCTGATTTCCTGCATTTTCTTGATTGTCACCACAGTCCTGAACAAAGTCCGGTATGCAGCCTTTGTAATCATCATCTGGATCAACTAGTGAAAACGCTCGCGGGCACTGACAATCTGGTCTTTTGTCAATACTTAGCCTACAAATTCTGTTATATCCACACACACCAGTACCTCTTTCTGTAGGCAAACTATAACAGATATTTTCAGGAACTGACCAAACAACAGACCAAACATCACTTCTTTTAGCCTCTTTCGGGTACTGATACAGAGTAAATACGCCATCAAAATTGAGCATGGCTCGGTGATAGAACCGTGTTGATGGTCCAATATCACCCTTTGACAGAACAACCTCTTGGCTGTTGTTCACCAAGAGGAAAATTTGGCCTGATTCATTGAACTTGAACTGATAATTTGAGGCATTCAACTGATCGAAGCTTCGGATCAAGAAGAAGTTCTCATTTATATACTCACTTGGCAAGTTCACAGTAGCAATTCCAATATTCCCATTCTGAAACATCCTGAGCAAGAATCTCCCCCTCGAAAAGTTAGTATCTGATCGACGAGATGAAATCTTGAATCCTTCTCCAAATTCTTGAGTTGGCAAGATTGTGTCTTTACTTTGATTGAAACTTTGCCACAAACTTTCAGAATTCTTGTTAACAAGCACGAAATTACCGGTATCTTTCATAGAACCATAAGCAACTGTACCAATCAAAGGATCAGAGATCGAAGTCTCGTCTTGCTGAGGACTAGTAAGGACTAGTCCGCGATCAGCAAGAAGCTCGATTCTTGATCCTTTAGGACATGGATTGTCACCATTTGCATACCAAACTATGGTTTTTTCAGGTATTTTGTTGTACCATATTGACACTAGGAATTGATCTTCATTCCCTAGTTGTTGGAAACCAAATGCAAAATCTCCACTAGGAGAAATCCATGGAGATGTTTTATCATCACCAGCAATGAGTGATGATCCAATTTTCACATCATTTTTGGTTTGGGACAATGCAAAATTTGGAATAAGAATCAAGAAGTTGAGTAGGAAATGAAATTGTAATGAACTCACTTTGGCCATTTCTTGTTTTGGTTTCACAAGTAACAATAACATGGAATTTAAATAGAAGAGAGAAAATAGAGTCCGTTTGGATTAGCTGATTATAAACGGTTGATAAAATTTAAGTGCTTAAACAGGAGGTCACGAGTTCAAGTCGTGAAAACAGACTCTTGCAGAAATGTAAGATAGGTTACGTACAACCTGCCCTTGTTGTCCGACCCTTCGCGTTTTACAACACTTAATGTTTATCAGCTAATCCAAACGAGCTCTAAATACGTAGATAAGCCAAAAAAATACTTATAAGCCTATTTGACCGTCTTATAAACTTAACCAAACGCCTTCATAGTCTTTTAAGAGAAGAAAAATTGGTTTGCTATTGAAGTCACAAGTGGAATTCAAGAATTGGAGAGTCAATACTTTTACACTAATATTAAATGATGGCTGGTTCTGAATTTTAAGAACCAAAATCTTGAATGACAACATAGGAATTTCCAACCTAGAAGGAACTTAATTTAATAACACAAATCATGGCCATCCACTTGTTCTTGATGTGACAAAGATTATGATCAAATAAGTTCTTTTTTTTCTAAACTTTTTAGTCTAAATTCAGATAATGGAAAGAAAAGTCAACAGATTTTTACAGTGGATAGAAACATATAAGATTAAAATAATTTGGATTTTCCATCTAGAACCATCAAAGTATGTTAATTGATGTCACTTATTTAAATTTTAAAAAAAAAAAGTTGACTTGGTCCATTTGTAACCAGCAAATAAGCAATAGACATCTAATGCTGATCCGACTGATTCAGATTTGCACCATGTAGGATTCACTATAAGGAGAAGTGTTCCCTATTAAAAGTTCTTCTATTTATCATGGTTCGAACTCGAGGCTTATAGTGAAGGGTGGAGGGTTCCTGCTAAGATGCCCAAAAGTATTGTTGAAAAATTAACCTACTAAAAATAGCCGGCGGATGTATACTGTTTGTTCATAATGCAAATTGCTCATAGATGAGGCCTACAACAGCAACAATAACATAGTCAGTGTAATCTCACGAGTGAATCTGGGGAGCATAGGATGTACGCAGACCTTATCCCTACTTTAGTGGGATAGAGAGGTTGTTCCCATTGAACCTTTGGCGGATGAGGCTTATGATCTTAAATAGTAATGCTGAAATTATATGGACATGGTGGAGTAGTCACTTCAACAGATCCTTCAAGCATTTGACAGACCTTCCTCATAGTAGGCCTCGTCGACGGATCCTCCTGAATGCACCAAATGCCAACCATCACGAACCTCTCGAGCTGCTTCTTGTCATTCGAGGCCTCGATATCACTTTGCACCAGAGCTTCCAATTTTCCTTCTTGAAAGCAATCCAGAACCCAATCCGTAAGAACTGCCTCCGGTCCATAGCTCTCCTCATTCTCAAAACATTTCCGGCAAGTGATGATCTCTAGTAGCAGTATGCCAAAGCTGTAAACGTCCACCTTAACCGTGACCTGACTATTCCTGAACCATTCCGGAGCAACATAACCTCTTGTTCCTCTAATATTAGTATCCGTTCGACTCTGGTTGATCATCAGCAGTTTAGACAATCCGAAATCTGATATTCGAGCAATGTGATAATCATCAAGGAGAATGTTCTGAGGCTTTATGTCACAATGGATAATCTGTGTACTGCACTCCTCGTGGAGGTATGCAAGTCCTCGCGAAATCCCTATTGCAATTTTAGTCCTCTGGCTCCAGTTTGGTTTTGGATCACCATAAATGAAACTTGCAAGAGTGCCATTACTCATATACTCGTAGACCAACAAACGATGAGGTCCCTCGTTACAATATCCGATCAGACGGACCAAATTCTTGTGATGAGTCTGACTAATCACATTTACTTCAGTTATGAATTCTTTCTCTGCCTCATGAGCAACTCTGTCCAGTTTCTTTATAGCGACGACGTTTGTTGAACCAATAGGCATTATCCCTTTATATACAATCCCAAATGCACCCCTGCCTAGCTCTTCCTTGAAGTCTTTTGTTGCTTCAACAAGTTCTTTGTAAGTAAAACTATGACAGATAGAGTTTGCCACGTGACTCGTAGGGCGTGATGATGTGTTCACTTTTTTTCTATAAATGTGGAAGAATCCCCAACAGAATACACTGATGTGCAGAACATTTACCAACAGGGAGCTACCTAAGAGCGAGGACGCCAAAATTGCCCAAATTCGCCAACTCTTCTTCTGATGAGATTCCGGAATTGGAAGGCCAGGACTTAGAGGCCTTGGAACACCATCTTTCCTTATTTTAATAAAAGCTTTCGCATTCAAACTGGTGTCTATTCTCCCGTTCGACAGGGGCAGCTTCTTTTTCCAGCAGCTATTGCTTCTATAAATGGCAACAGCACAAAAACAATCATTCAAACAAGCACTTTGGCAGTCTTGTTCAGTAGAAGGCTTAATTTGCTGAAAGTCAGATAATGGCCAATCAGTATCACGGACCGTGAAAAAACTATACGAATCTTCAGGCAAACCGCTCCCAACTTCATCACAACTTAGACGAAATTCCGGTTTGCAGTCACCATAAGCATCATTTGGATCAATCAATGAATATCCTTTCGGACAGTTACAAACCGGCCTGTTGTCTGTACCAAGATTGCATACATTGTTGTAACCACAAGCTCCGGTGCCTTTGTCTCCCATAATGTTGATGCATATATTATCTGGTTGAGACCATAAAACTGTCCAGCCACTGATATTAGAATCCCTTGAATGATAATAATGAGTAAGAACTCCATCAAAGTTAAGAGTCACGCGATGGTAATTCTGCGAAGCTGGAGGAATGGATCGCGGAGTAAGAATTTGACTTTGATTGTTTCGCTTCAATATGTATATCACACCATTCTCTTCGAAAACCAACTTATCCCCAGAATTTGTTGCATTTGTTGAGTCAGAAGTTTGACTGTTATAGTACTCATCATCATATTCTGAATTGGAAGGCACACTCTGTGTAACAAGCACCAAATTCCCATTATCAAGCATCCGAAGATAAAACCTACCTGTCGAGACATAATATAATTAAATCATCAAAATCGTACTCTCATCTTTTACAGTTAACTATTTTGGCTCATGGAAAAGAATAAGACCACACGTGAGGGTGCGTGTTAAGACATACAACAACAACAACTATGCTTCAATCTCAAACAAGTTAGATTCGGCACTATGAATACCATGTTTCTCCTTATAAATTCATCTAAAATAGGGGCTAAAAGCATAGGATCTGAAGTAAGTGCACGAACATGACTAAAGCATATTCCCAACACCGCCCGTGTGAGCTTGCTCACTTTGTCGGTCCCAAGCCAGAATAAAGGACGAGGGTCGCGATAGGCTGACAGTCAGCGTAAAACTAGTCAATTATTGATAATCCTCATAATACAGATATTGTGTTTTTAGACATAGTAATATAATCAAACAATTAAATGAGTTGGTGACACAGTTCAACGCGTACCTTGAGTGAAATTAGCTAGTGACGTTTGAGAAACAAGAAAGCTCCCTCTTTCCAATGTTTGATTTGGCAACAAAGTATCAGTTGGATTACTAAAACTTTCCCACAGTGGATCAGTAGAATCACTTCCCATAACAACAAAATTCCCAGCATCATTCATGAGTCCGTAACCAATATTACCAACAACCAAATCACTTCTCCAAAGGGTATTCCCCTGAGGATCAACAAGTATAAGACCCTTTTGAGGATCAAGATTCAATCTTGATCCTTGTGGAACTGGATCACTCATATTAGCATGCCATACTATAGTCTTTTCTTGTATTTTTGCATACCATATACAAAGCAAGAACTGATCTTTATTACTTTCTTCAATCTTTTGGAACCCAAATGCAAAATCACCAGATGGTGAAACCCATGGGTTACTTCCATTTGTTGCAGTAAGAGAAGTACCAGTAGCTACCCTGCCATCATTTTGAGCTAAATTGTGTAATGGAAAGATAAAAAGAAGCAATATTACAAGAAAATAAGAAAAGGGGTTAGCCATTCCAAGAGGGAATTTGATTTGTTCATTTAAGTGGTGTTTGTTGATTTGTTCTAGAGTGAGTTTTGGGGTATGAAGACTTTCAAGTCAACTTCTATTTTTTCTTTCTGATGAATTAATGGTTGTATTCTTTTCTTTAGTTTGGAGTGTACTAATGGGAGAAAATAACAAAAATGGTCCATTATGTTTGGAGGTAGGTCTAAAATAGTAATTTAAATATGTTCTTTAGCAGTTTTGGTCCTTTAAATTAGCGGAAATTCACATTTGGAGATGAGGTTTGAGCAATCTATGATAGTTTTGGTTTGTCCGTTAAGAGTCTTGTGCAGTTTTTTGAAGTGCAACTCCTGTTATCTTTTTGTCGATCTTGTGTGTTTAGTATATTCTTTTGACATAATACATAAACAAACATTCAAACTTGTCCTTATATGGCTATTAAGCACTTCAACTTTGAGTATGCACATCTGAACACCTTAATTTGTCTTTCAGTGTTTCAATTTGAACACTCCTCCAACTTGCAGAATGATTATCTAGACACCTTCAAAATATATGTCACGTCAGCTTCGAAATTCATGAGATACAGTGTGGACGAGTTGGAGTGTTTAGTTGTCAGTTGAGACCAAGCTGATGTGTAAATGTGCATTCTCAAAGTTGAAGTGCTTACTTGTCAGATGAAGCCAAATTTTTTTTAAAAAATATTAGTATCTTTTTACCTAAAACACCACAATACATCCCTCAAATTTGTATAACTCTCTTTCTGGATATCTACAGTACTCCTTGTACTGATTTAGCTCCATAAAGGATATATCAAATTTTTCGAAGTCATGATGGAACATTTAATGTATTTTTCGTAATACCGATGATGTAATAAAATGGTTGAAATATATTCATTCTTAATCAGAAATTTAAAATCTAAGGATGAAAGATTTCATCGAAAGCATTTTATTTTTAAGTGAACTTGTCTGACGTTAATCCGAATTAGTTGAGAAAGAAGATATGAGAGTGGACAACATCGTGGGGAGCGTCTTACGGTGAATTTTCCTCAGACATGATTTTTCTAACATTTGAAACTTAGATATGCTCCTTATAGACACAAATTAAATTAAGTAACTTGACCCTCGTACTCTGAAGCCCACCACATAAATTGAAACAAAGAAAATATATATTAACACAAATGTTGGTAGCACCTCAAGCAAGTTAGCCAACTACTCTATCAGTAGATATTCGAAAACTTCGACTAATTCTACAAAAATACTTGCTACTTTCCATCAATACAGGTATCGAATAACTCTACACACCAAGACTTGAACAGAAAAGAAACCATTTAATGTTTTTGGCTCTGCTAGGACATTCTCAACACTTGGTGTCTGAACGAACTTGCGCGCACCTCAACTCATTTCATGAGGTACCTGCTACTAACCGCCAATACAGATACTGAATAACTCTATTTACCAACAGTTAAACAGAAAAGAAACCAAGTAATGTTTCTCGCATCTACTTAGACATCCTCAACATTTAGTGTCTACGCCAGCTTGCATGCAACTCAGCTAATTTTCACATGATACCTACTACTTCCCATCAGCATAAGTTTCGAATAGCTCTATCCACCAAATATTGGACAAAAAAAGAAACCACCTAGTGATTTCTTGCCTTAACTGAGAAATTCTCAACATTTTCAACTAATACATAGTTCTTAAAAAGCATAAAACACTCTTTTTGATGTACATTTTCATAAATATTTAGTAAAACACTTATTTTTCTCTGTTTAATATATGGAGAAATTTAACCATGATAAGTTTATATTTTAATTACAGATTAAACATGACTTTAATAGCATCACCACCACGAGCACTTGTTTCAAAAGCTTCTTCAACTTCCTTTTGAGAGAATCCAAACCTGTGTGTAATCAAAGGTTTCACATCTATCTTTCCACTTCTTAAGAATTCAAGACACAATGGCCATGTATTCTTGTAGCGAAATATGCCGATCACATCGACCTCCCTGAACACAATTCGTCGAAAAATTAGTGTAGTGGCAAAAGGGATACAGAAACGTGCAAACCGTAAGCTTATTACATACCTGGCGACATTTTAGAAAAGTCCGAGCATCATAAGTATAAGCAATACCAATTAGTGGGAATATATGTTAATCATGTTAGTATGTTTACTTTAGATCCTATGTTTTCTAGTAGTCTGTTGATCTTGTTTGAGAAGTATATGTCAGTTGAAAATATAGGAACGTCTAATACTTTTATTTTTCGTTTTGTATAATATTGGTAAGCGACAAACTTAAATAAAGCGACACGGTCATTGAGGATTCATATAGCCAACTCCAACTTAGTTAAGATTGATGCATAGTTATTGTTGTACCTTGCAGCAGCAGGAGTGAGAGGAACGGTCATCTCGTGATGTCCCATTCCCACCAAGCAAACTTTGCCGCCTGGACGAGTTGCACCAAGGGCAGTCGACATAGTTTTGTTAAAACCAGCACAGTCAAAACTCACGTCGATTCCACCTCCCATCGCTTTCTGAATGTTTTCTATATCTGTAGCTACATCCTGTTCAAAAGTATAAGTTAGGGAAGTGGAAAAAGAACTGGAAAATCTTCAACTTTGATGTTTGTGTATTCACGGGTTAATTTCACGTAATGGTCACTGAACTTTACTCAATATAACAGTAAAGTCACGATACTAGTTTGTCACATCACAACACTAGTTTGTCACGGTAAAGTTCAGTTGGTCAAGTTATTTTAATGAGACGAAATAGTTATGTGACTTTATTGTTATAATGTAAAAAGTTAATGATCATACATGAAAGCAACTCGTGTATTCAGTCTCAGAAGTGCACATGAAACATGGGAGATTTACAGCAAGAACTTCGAAATTAGGATCCTGACCTGAATATTGGTTGAAACCTTGACGACTTCATCTGCTCCTAACTTCTTTGCAACAGAAAGACGATAGTCATCTACGTCCACAATAACAATTCTTGGGGCACCAAAAGCACGAGCAGCGAGCAGTGTGACAAGACCGATTGGTCCAGCTCCTAGCACTAATATGTTTGTCTCGGGACCAACATTTGCACGCCGACAGGCATGAACACCCACACTAAGTGGCTCACACATTGCTCCCTCCTCTAAACTTATATTATCAGGGAGCTTGAAACATAGATCTGCAGGATGGACTACCTGTTGGTGATCGAAAAGAAATCAGCATTTTAGCTTTTAGCAAGGTCAAAATTTATTATCACTCGTAAGCCCTCCATTCTGCACAATGCCTCTGTAGGAAATTTTATGTGATCTTACGTACAATAAGCCTATGGAAAATTCGAGTATATTCGAAGGGACAAACGAGCTCAATATCAATTTTATCATTTATGTAATCTATAGAAGTCTAAAAGGTACAAGATTTAAGAACTACTGACATTTATATTCCAACATCTAGCTTAATTAAACCCGCAAAGGATGATCATGTTGCATGACTTTGCCACTAGTGCCTTATGCAAAATCAACATAGAGAGAGTTTTTGAATCGTAAGAAAATTGATAGAAGTAGGTAAGCTTATTACCTGATTTGCAAGAGAACCATGAACAGGGGGAGTAGCAAAGAACTTCATCTCGGGGCAGAGATTATATCGCCCTTCTTTGCAAAGATCACATCTCCAGCAACTAATTCCGGGCTCTAGTGCTACACGATCTCCAGGAACCAATGTCTTGACTTCACCGCCAACTTCTTCTATGATCCCCGCACATTCATGTCCAATCACCATTGGTTCTTTAACCACAAAATCCGCACACCTCAAGGTCTGAAGTTCAAAAAAATTATATCCAATAAGAAGCTTAACTGATTTTTCTCAAGTTTGAAACTCTATTTGACATATAAGCACCAAATTGGTGCTCGAAGAACATAGATTCCATAACATATCTAGTGCCTAAAAGTTCTGCAATAGGCTCTAGTACATTTTCGTACTCCAATTTACACCAAAAACTCAACAAATGAACACACATTAAATTTCAGATATAAAATTGCCCTTGCTTTGCTCTCAAAACATCTGTAATTTCTATCTAACCAAACTGCCCAGGGAATGCACATTGGCATTGTCCTCAACGACATTTCGAGGCTCCAAGCTACTTCTTTGTTTGAGTAGAATCAATGTATGCTGCAGCCCAAGAAAACGTAACAGAACTTCACCTGTGTTAGAAAGACACTTTATTTTGCTTTGCAAACAGCTACATTACCAAGACTCTTCAAAAATGTCGTTGGGTGCATGTAGGATCCTCCAAAAATACCAACACGAGTGTGACAACATCTTTGGAGAGTCCGAGCAACATAGCAATCATGTATATGATATAGGTACGGGCATTTCACATTAACCTTTCAAAACACAATAAACATTCTAAAAGGTGGATGGTCATACCAATACGAGAAGCATAATAATGTTCGGATCCGTATAATATAGATTTTTACGTTTGAACAATGGAAGTCCCAACAAGCTAGCTTCTTTCATTCTTTTTACATGTTTTGCTAGGTCTCTATACACAATAATCATATCCCCACCACAGTAGAGCCAATCAAAACATTACCAAATTATAGACCACAACCAACACTAAGTCCATAAACAAATTATAGACCATGTACATGAGCTATCAAGATAGTGAACCAGAAGAAAGCTTTTACCTTGAGGTAGTGAACATCACTTCCACAAATACCAACTGCCTTCATCCTAACTCTAACATCATGGGGTCCTATGAAGTAACAATGTTAGTCACTGGGTGTTCATAACCAGAATCTGTCATGTAAACAGTAATACTTAAACAGTGACATTAAAACAGTAAATTTATTCCGAGTTTACAGAATTCATTGTGTGTCTTTAAGGAATTTAATCCCTTCAAAGTGCCCGAAGTAAAAGATTATTTCCTCGCAGGATAGAACGGAATGCATTTACCAGAATAGCAGTAACTCAAACTCCAGCAACGTTCGGATGCAAAGACCAACGCAAATCAGACAACAATGCAAAGAAAAGAGAAGAAGAAGAATTTGAATTTGCAGTGTAAAGAAGAGGTGTATGTTTGGGAAATTAGGTGCGTCTTTATTGATAAGGTAGGCGCCTTTCCAAAAAAAACAAGACTTGCCTTTACGGGAAAAAGGCGCGAGGAAAATAAAACGGGAAAAAGACTGTTGCCTTTATGAAAAAGGCGCGAGAAAAACAAAATGTTCAGTCCAAAAAAACTTATCAATCCAACCATGGCCTTTACAAGAAAAAAGGCACGAGGAAAATAAAATGGGAAAAAGACGTTGCCTTTACGAAAAAGGCACAGAGAAAAATAAAATGTTTGGTCCAAGAAAATTTATCAATCTATCAAAAGCCGAAGCCGAGCAACTAGTGTAGAAGTGTTTTTCTATTTATACCCAATAAATTCTTTTCCTTTCTCCTATGTGGGAAAAGCCCCTTCATTTCCCATTCATTACCTACCAAAAGGTCATGGGATCGAACCTCGTTCACATAAGAAACCCAACACAAGTAAAAATGAACAGTGTGAAAAATCAATTGAAACAAAATCCTAGAACAAATTAAGCAATTTGCAAATCAAATCAATGTCAAGAGCTACTCCCTCTGTTATTTATTCTAAATTGACTTTGACAGACTAAATTACAGGACTAACAATCAAATCACTATCATTGTATACATGAAATCTGATCAAAATGAGTGAAGGGGTAAAAACATACCTATAGTATCACGATTTTTTGAGTTTCATACTTGAATTATCAGTTATTTGAGTTTTCTACCTGAACTATCACCGAATGTTTATCAAAATACACCTCAACTATCAGTTTCTCACTCTCAGCTCAACTATCAGTCGCTCACTTTTAGGTAGGAAAAGTGATCATCTGATAATTGAAGTGTGTTTTGATGTTTTGATAATCATTCGGTTCGGTGATAGTTGAGGTATGAAAAATAAACTACTGATAGTTCGGATATAAAACTCAAAAAAAAAACTGAATACTTTAGGTATGTGTCAAAATTGATCACCAGCAAGACATATCAATGCATCAAAACTTACACTGTGGAAACTTGCTCCAAAACCAATTATTATTGTGTATTAAACTTGACTTGTTATACAAACTCACAACTTTTAAATCCTGAATCCGTCTGTGATCAAAATGGGTTGAGCTAAAATGGATTAAAAAAGGGTTATGACTCAACTCGCCCACCATAACTCAACTTCTACTCAAAGTCTGATCCAAAAAGTCTAACCCCAAGCTCCCAAAATCAAATCTTTAAAACAAAATTCATGATTACAACAGATATAAGTTCAAGAAAGAACAGAAAAATGAAGGGAAAAAAATTTACCCAAAGCAGGGAGATTGAAAGGCTGAATCTTGAGGGTGTTAACACCAAGAAGCCAAGCAGCCATGTTTTCTTCACTTCCACCTTTACCCATTACACCTCTCTGCTCTTTTTTCTTTTTTCCTCTCAAAAAGGGGAAATCAAGATTTGATTTTTGCTCTTCTAACTAAAGAAGAAGAAAAAGGGGGCAATCAAGATTTGATTTTGAATGGGGTTTTGTTGATTTTTTGATTTTTGGGGTGAATTTGTCCAAATCTCTGAGTTTGTGAATGTTATTGAATGATGATGCAATTTGGGTTGTGGACTCTTTTGTGGATAAGAAGAAAACTCAGATTGTGCAAATCAATACTGTGGGCACTGAAATGGTTTGTTTGATAAAGATTGGTTTTGTCTTTATTTTTAGTGTCATTTTTGCAATGGATGCCACTCAAGTTCTATTGAGATTAGGCACTTAAATATTTTTTAATTTTATAATCGTAATTATGTTACACGAGATGTTGAAATTACGAAATTGTCAAATTATTGAAAAATATTTTTTTAAATAGATAAAAAAAATAAAGCAAGATAAAGAAATTAAAACGAAGGGAGTATGATCATATTCATTTGTATTTAATTAAAGTTTGAATCTTTGATCATTCAGATCTCTGTCATTACGACAGTTTGTTTTTTAAGGTCTGAATTTTAATCATTCAGATCTCAATCAATAAATGAGTTTTTTTTTATATTACAATTATTTAATGAGCCTGAATAGATCGTAATAATTAAGATATGTAATAAAGTCTTAATATTATTAACATGTCTATACAAGAATTTTTATAAAGATGACAGTTCGTCACTTTCATTCATTACCACTAACGTCATCTCTTACCATTATCAACTTACCACTCACAATCACCATTGCTACCAATCGCTACAGTTAGTTGTCACCGCAAAGAGATACTATTTACAATCAACACCATCAATCACTATTACCACAACAACAACCACCATCAATCATCACTATATATCACCAATCACTGTTATCATTCACTATCATTATTAGTTATCATTATCATCCACCATAATTATAGCCACCACTACTATCTAGCTACCACTATCAATCGGCATTCATCATTACCGTACCAGTAGCCTACTATTCATAGCACCACCATTAGCAAACACCATTTTCAAACGGCACACACAACCACCATCGTTAATATCACCACCAGCAACCATCATATAACTTTTAAAAATATTTTATTAATATAATATTAAATTAATTTTATTAAATTTTATATTTATTAATTTTTAACCAAATAAAAATATTTTACATTCATATGTTGAAAAACAAATTACCTTATATTAATCATGAATAGCTTGTCTTCAAGATCAATAAAATAGAAGGCAACTTATGGCTATTAGTGGTGCAATGCCGACGCCGGGCTATCTTGTTTTTAATTTATCTCTCGAAACAGCAAGACGATCTTTTTGGTAATAGACTTTATTCGATACAAAAGAAAATGGACCTTCAACTTAATTATATTTAATATCGTAAAATTTAAGTCATGGATATGAACTATTCAAGACATTAAAAAGGAAATAATGATTTATTTTGTTCAAATCTAACATCTCCTCACACGTAGAGGCTTAGTTAACTGACACTACTAAAAAAATTACTATTTTTTCATTGAAAAATGTTAAGTGGTCTACTTCAAAGATATTTTGATTGCATAGGCAAGAAAAGAAAAAATAACAGTGTTTTCACATGAAAAAATTATAGCTAGCTTACCATTATTTCAGTCAGAAACTATTTCTCACTATGCGTTTTTCAGTGAGATGGTTTGGCGGAAAATAAATGAAAAAAATATGTTTTGTAACACAAATTTCTTATTGATTCGCGGAATCTCTATTTCTAATAGTGTGAAATAGGAATAAAATAACATATGGGAATCTAGCTTTGACAACTATATATATGTTAAGAAAAATTAGATTTAGGTTTAACATTACCTCAAAATAACAAATATTCCCTTAACCAATATGAAACAATCTAACAAATACTGGGCTGATTGATTTTATATATACATTTTATCCTAAGGTAAGCATTACCGAATGATTTCACCAGTCAAATATGCATGTGACCTATAGGTTACAAACGAAGATAATTTTACCGTTATTTCAATACTCTTCTTAAAAAAAGATAGTCAGCTCGGCGTCTCCCATTGCACCACCAACAACTATGTTGCAACACAAGAAGGGTCTTTTTTTTTCTTTTTAAGAACTAAACAAAATCTTGAATGAAGAAGTTTTTGGTTAGAACTCAAGAACTCTTTGCCTTTATATAGGAAAATTTTGCTGCATATTTTTTGCTAAATAGTGCAAGATTCTTTTTAATTAGGATTTCTCATTACACTTGGAATTTCTTATCATCAAATTGGCATATGATGCTATTTGTGTGATGCCTATGTTTTCTTGTTATTCTTTCCCTTTTGAGTGAAAATATATAAATATAACTTATATACATCGACAGTGTAATAATACGTTCAGTCAATATGCCTTTAGGTAACTAATTATTAATCAAAGCTTTTACTTTTAAGTGATTTAATAATATGAAAAATGTTTACAATATATATAAGGTTAGCGTTGACATTTGCTCGGAGATATACAAGGATTATCAGTTGGATAAAAACTTACGCGCATATAAATATATATGACATGTCTTTGCAATTTATAACACTTTTATCGCTACATCATAATTAATTAATACGCATTCTCACCTTAATTTTTGTCTTAACTTTGGTAGATTAGTATGATATGATGTAAATATCGAATTCAAATAAGTTTTTACACCTGATAGAAACTTTCGTTGTGGTTGTGGTTCTTTTCTTTTTCAACTCATCTTTAATCATATGGTAAACAAATTGATCTGACTAATTCGAATTCGTATAAAGTATGTTTGATTTTATCTGGAGAGAATAATATAATCTGATCATATAATTTACTTTTTGGTACTTTGATTCTTCCTTAGATGAATGTGATTCCTCTTTTTACAAAATAGTGGGAAAAAGGTTGTGTTCCTTAATTTGTTGCTAGTCCTTATCAAAATAAAAAAATAAATAAAATTCTCTCCAAAGATGTGGATAGCACGTTGCAATCTACCATTTATTCATGCCTCTATGAATTTACATCGTCAGTATATAAAATTTAAATCATAAAATAAAAAAGTAAGCATTAGCGGTTGCATTCACGACGTGAACCTATGACTTATAGATCACACAGAGACAACTTCACCGTTACTTCAAGACAACTTTATCCGTGACATATATCTTGTGTTTACACAGCAAGACCTAAGGCAAGGTTCACCACATGGTCGTTGATGCTTGGAAGGTTGGTAGCTACTAATCGACTACTAAAATTTTAATATAATTTTTTAATTTAGTTTATCAGTTAAATCGGTTTTCGGCCTCATATTTTCGACATCAGCGAACACAGGGCAACTCTAATGGCTTCCCTCTTCGGACCTTCCAATCCAATTCCTCCACCATCATTCGGACCACCAAGAGCCGACCCATTAACCCGAAGGAATGTTACAGTACCCGGGTCCAAACCGAATTCATCCATGGAGCTTGAGAAGCTGAAGGAAAAGGAAGCAAAGGAGAGGAAAGAGGAAACCAACAGAAAGATAGCTTCCCAGAAAGCCGTATCTATTATTCTTCGAAGAGAAGCTACAAAAGCAGTTATTGAGAATAAGAAGAAGAAAGGGAATTCGAAGAAGCTTTTACCCCGTACTGTTCTTGAAGCTCTTCATGAGCGTATCACTGCTCTGCGTTGGGAATCTGCTCTTAAGGTGCGTGTTTTTCTAGTCATTTTTGAGTTTTTTTGGCTCCCTTTTTGGAACCCAAGTTCGAATTTTTCTGGGAATTGATAATCTTGTTGCAATTCTTACTGCATATTGTGCAACAGATTTGAAGCACGTATTGTGTGGTTCTTAATTTTGGAACCCAAATTTGGAATGTTTCTGGGAATTGATAATCATGGTGCAATTCTTACTGCATATTGTGCAACAGAAACATCTATTGGGTTTTATGCTCCTTTTTGTTTCTTAACTTTGGAACCCAAATAGGAATTTTTCTGGGAATTGGTAATCATGGTGCAATTTCTTGTCTGTACTGAGAAGGTACTATTGTAACTTCATATTGTGCACCAGATTTGAAGCAGGTATTGGGTTTTACGCTCTTTCTGTTTCTTAACTTTGAAACCCAAGTGGGAATTCTTCTGAGAATTGATAATCATGGTGTATCAGTATTTCTTTTTGTCTGGAAATGAGGAAGGTACTATCGTAACTGCATATTGTACAGCACATTTGAAGCACATATTGAGTTTATGTGCTCTTTGTTTCTTAACTTTGGAACCCAAGTTGGAATTTTTCTGGGAATTGATAATCATATTCATAGGGTGATCTTTTGTCTGCACCGAGGAAGGTACTATCGTAACTGCATATTGTATAACTAATTTGAAGCACATATTGCTGTTACATACAGCTGCTGAAGCAAAGAATAAGCTTTTATGCTCTTTTTGGTTCTTAATTTTAGAACCCAAGTTGGAATATTTCTGGGAATTGATAATCATGGTGATTTTTATTTGAATGGAATGAGAAAGGTATAATCATCAATGCATGCTGTACAACTGCTGAAGCACACAATAAGCTTTTATGCTCTTGTTGGTTCTTACTTTTGGAACCCAAGATGGATTTTTTCTGCGAATTGATAATCTTGGTGCATATATATATATATTTGGACCGAGGTGTTGAATTAAGGGCTGGGCATGCAGATCTTACTCTGCCTCCATTGCAGAGTGTGCATGCAGAGAAGGAAAAACAGAAAAGGAAAGAAGAGAAAGAAGAGAAAGGAAGAGGCAGATGGAAAATAATGGAAAGAGATATTTGGGAAATTTTAACCGATTCAATTGATTGCTGCAAAAGAGCTAAATGATCTATTTATATACACAAAGTAAACTAGAATGATTAATTAACCAAACTACTCTAAACTCTAGTTAAGTAACTAACTCAACTAACCTAACTACCTTAACTAACTTGTAACCAACTATAACTAACTAGTAACTAACTCAACAATTAAATCTCAACACCCCTCCTCAAGTTGAAGGTGAGTGAAGCACAGCCAACTTGCCCATGATATGGGAGTGCTTATTTCCAGGCAATGCTTTTGTTAGAAGGTCGGCAAACTGATCTGTTGTGGACACATGATGTAGGCTAATGAGACCTTCATGAAGTTTTTCTCTGACGAAGTGACAATCCACCTCTATGTGCTTAGTTCGTTCATGAAAGACAGGATTTTTGGCTATGTGAATAGCAGCTTGGCTATCACAAAATACAGGTATAGGCATTTCTGATGGCATGGCCAATTCATTTAGTAATCTGCTCAACCAGACCAGCTCCCCTACTACCATTCTGACTGCTCTATACTCTGCTTCAGCTGAGGATAATGAAATGGTGCCTTGCTTCTTGGATTTCCAGCTGACTGGACAATTGCCTAGGAACACAATATAGCCACTAACAGATTTCCTGGTGACTGGACAAGTTGCCCAGTCTGAATCACAGTAAGCTGACATACTATGGCCTGGTTTGTTGGATAGGAAAATCCCAAGATTTGGACTGGATTTGAGATACTGCAGGACATGTAAACCAGCTTTAAAGTGAGACTCCTTAGGTGATTGCATAAATTGGCTGAGATGTTGCACACTGTATGCAATATCCAGCCTTGTGTGTGTTAGGAAATTTAGTTTTCCAATCAGTCTCCTAAACAGAGAAGCATCAGCATCAGGGGAACCATCATCTATGTGTAGTTTAGCATTACAATCAAGTGGTGAATTAACTCCCACACAGTTTGAACAATCAAACTCTTGTAAAAGATCAGCAATAAACTTCTTTTGAGTCACCATTACCCCTGCCTCATTATATGCAAACTCCAATCCTAGGAAATAGTGGAGTCTGCCCAAGTCCTTAATTTTGAATTTGTCATGAAGGAAGGACTTGAGAGTTTGAATTTCACTTGAATCTGTACCTGTGATGATAACATCATCCACATACACTGCAACAAAAACAACTAAACCTCCAGATTTCTTAAAGAAAAGTGAATAGTCACTGGTTGAGTGGACATAACCTCTTGAACAAAGAGAGGTAGAAAGCTTGTCATACCACTGTCTGCTAGCTTGTTTCAGACCATATAGAGATTTCTTTAACCTGCAAACCAAACCTTTGTCTGCAACTATCAAACCCTGTGGGACTTCCATATAAACCTCTTCATAAAGATCACCATGAAGGAAAGCATTATTAACATCAAGTTGGTACAAATTCCAACCTCTCTTAACTGCTAAACTTACCAGAACTCTTACTGTAGTCATTTTGACTACTGGAGAGAAAGTTTCTATGTAATCAATACCAGCTTGTTGAGTATACCCCTTTACTACAAGTCTAGCTTTAAATCTTTCCACACTTCCATCAGCCTTGTGTTTGATTTTGTATACCCATTTACAACCTATAGCTTTCTTACCAACTGGAAGTTCTACCAATTCCCATGTGTCATTAGCACATAAAGCTTCAAATTCTTGTATCATGGCTTGTTGCCAAGCAGGATTCAAGACAGCTTCCTCATATGTAACAGGTTCAGACTCATGAATTACCTTGTGAGCTACCTGCTTGTTATCTGAATGTACTGTAATTAAGGCTGTTTGGTGATTGGAAGATGAATTAGACAGTAAGGATGTGTGGAAATTAGGCAATGTGTAGTTATAATCTTTCAAATATCCTGGTACAGTGTGATGTCTAGCAGATTTTCTAGTAGGCAGTGTTGTTGGTGATATAGAATGTGAATGTGACTGGTTTATACTTAAGGATTCTGAGCATGTGTCATTAGAGATAGGTGAAGTAGGAACAAGTGTGTCAGTATTTATGGTTTGAGGATGTGTATTAATATCAGTGTTGTTTGTGATTGGATTAGACAAAGAATGTGGATGATCTGGTATTAAAGAAAAATGGTTCTTGGACACATCATCAGCAACAAATGTTGGTAAGCATTGATTAGGTATCTGATCCTCAACAGAATTAACTGAGCTAATGCCTTTAGAGAAGACATTAGTAGGAATTGTTGTAAGTAATTTTAACACAGATTCAAAAGTTGAACCAGAAGGAACAAGAACAAAAGGAAAAACATATTCATGAAATACTACATCTCTAGAAACATGTATCTTCTTAGTAGCTAAGTCTAGAATTCTGTAACCTTTTGTATCATAAGGGTATCCAATGAAAATGTGAGGTGTTGATCTTGGTTCAAACTTGTCTTTGTGTGTTTTAAGAACAGTTGGGAAACATAAACATCCAAAGGCTCTTAAATGAGAATAGGTAGGTTTCTTGTGGTAAAGGATTTCAAAAGGGGTTTTATTGTTAAGAACTGTGGATGGGAATCTATTGACTAGGTATACTGCAGTTTTAAGGCATTCACCCCAGTACTTTAATGGTAATTTGGACTGGTAAAGCAAAGCTCTAGCTGTTTCAAGTAGATGCTTATGCTTCCTTTCCACTATTCCATTTTGTTGAGGTGTGTAAGGGCATGTTTTCTGATGTATAATGCCCCTGTATTGAAAAAAGTTGAAAGCTTCATTGCTGGTGAATTCTGAACCATTGTCAGACCTTATAATGTTGATTTCTTGTGTGAAACTGATTTTCAACCAGAGATACAAAAGCTTTGATGCACTGTATAGCACCACTCTTACATTGTAGTAATTGTATCCATGTAGCTCTGCTGTAATCATCAACCATAGTAAGGAAATATTTGTGATTATCATGTGTAGGAGTATGGTATGGTCCCCAGATATCCACATGAAGAATTTCAAAGATTTTGGCTGTTTTGGTAGTGCTATGACTAAAAGGAATCCTGGCTTGTCTTGCCATGGGACAAATTGAACATAAGAAAGGTTGTTTTGGTGCAAATTTGATGGGAATTGTAGAGATACACCTCATCTTTACAAAAGGTACATGTCCTAGCCTATTATGCCACAAAAGATCAACATTATTACCAGAAGATGCAGAATTCATAAAGCCAATCCTTTTCATTGAGCAAAGAAATGGATCACTAAGCATTACAGATGTATGTTTGGACAACATTGAGGCAGTAACATTTGGTCTCTCATAAGTAGAAGACACACTAGAATTGTTTACAGAATTTGAGTCACACTTATTCAAAACAGGAAAAAATGGATATCTTCAAGCTCATCCCAGAGTTCCTTGGCATTGTTCACAAATTGCAAACTGTCCATGAGCTCTGGCGACAATGAGTTTAACATCCATGAGGTAACCATGTCATCGCACCTCTCCCACATCATATAGTTCTCAGAATCTGGATCTGGCTTTTTGCATTTTCCATTTATGAATCCCAGTTTGTTCTTCACTGAAAGTGCTCTGAGCACTCCTCTTCTCCAAGATCTATACCCTGTTCCATCGAATTTCACTGGAATTAGGGATGAGGCTGCACTTTCAGACGGATGTATATACAATGGATGTGATATATCGAAGTAACTGCTTGATTGTGAGTTCGATTCTTCCATTGATGAATCAGTTAAAGCAAAACAATGTGATCAAAAGGAAGACAGGGGAAAAGATGATGATTGATCAGTTGCAGATCAATGAACTTGATCAAACAGAAAAAAAAAGGTCGAGGAAGAGAGAATTAATTGAGAGGAGAAAATTGCAGCTGCTGATTGCTGGAAATCAAATGCAGCTACACAGTGAATCCATAAGCTCTGATACCATGTTGAATTAAGGGCTGGGCATGCAGATCTTACTCTGCCTCCATTGCAGAGTGTGCATGCAGAGAAGGAAAAACAGAAAAGGAAAGAAGAGAAAGAAGAGAAAGGAAGAGGCAGATGGAAAATAATGGAAAGAGATATTTGGGAAATTTTAACCGATTCAATTGATTGCTGCAAAAGAGCTAAATGATCTATTTATATACACAAAGTAAACTAGAATGATTAATTAACCAAACTACTCTAAACTCTAGTTAAGTAACTAACTCAACTAACCTAACTACCTTAACTAACTTGTAACCAACTATAACTAACTAGTAACTAACTCAACAATTAAATCTCAACACGAGGAAGGTACTATAGTAACTGCACATTGTCCAAAACATGTGAAGAACCTAAGTTGGAGTTTTTCAATGAATCGATAATCACGGGTCCACCTTTTTGTCTGGAATGAGAAAGTTTTAATCATAAATGCATGCTGTACAACTGCTGAAGAACTTTCATGCAGTGCATTGCCAGGAGAGTGGTTTCTACTAAGGGAGTGCCGTTGCTGTGCATACAAGAGATGGCTTCTGTTTATCGATGTTGTATGTTCATGTGTTGTAGGAAACGTTTTCTAGATTCCAAATAAAACAATATATTCTAAATTCATTTTGATAGTTCAGAAACATTTGCTTATGTTTCTGCAGTGTTACTAAATTTTGTAGAGATGCCCAAGAACCTGAGAATCCGTTATTATCATGATTTTTCTTTGCCCTTCAGGTCTTTGAACTCCTGCAGGAGCAGTTGTGGTACAGGCCCAATGCGGGTATCTATATCAAATTAATTGTAATGCTTGGGAAATGTAAGGAACCTGAGAAAGCTCAGTCTTTATTCGAGATGATGGTGGAGGAAGGCTGTGTCGTGAATCAAGAAGCTTACACTGCTCTTTGTTCTGCCTATAGCCGCAGTGGTCGTTTTCACGAAGCTTTTTCTATCCTGGAAGAGATGAAGAACACTCCGAACTGCCAACCTGATGTCTTCACATATACCATCCTGATAAAGTCCTGCCTGCAGGTTTATGACTTCGACAAAGTGCAAATCCTGCTTTCTGACATGGAATGTATGGGGATCAAGCCCAATACAGTAACATATAATACTCTCATTGATTCCTATGGCAAAGCGAAAAGGTTTGATTGCTATTCTTTGTTATGGTTCTATTTCTAATTTCCCACCATAGCTGACAAGAAAGTTCTAATCATACACAACTAGAAATGCGTTTCTATCAACTTATGAAATCCAAAATGTGAGATGAAACAGCTGAAACACGTTAAGTGGACTATCAGATGGAAAACCTTAAGCTGCACAACCATATCTAACTTGGGTTTTGTGATATCTTTGCTGAGAAATGCTTTTGTACCTGTTGATTATCATTTTCTCGAGGCAGGTGCCTGGCATTAGTTTTCTATGATAGGGAAATTGATTCTTTTCTTTAATTGCCAAAGGTTCAAAGAGATGGAATCCACACTTGTTGAAATGCTGCGACGAAGAGACTGCAAGCCAGATGTGTGGACCATGAACTCAACACTGAGAGCATTTGGTGGCAGTGGGCAAATAGAAATGATGGAAAAATGCTATGAGAAGTTTCAGAGTGCTGGAATTGAGCCCAGTATCAAGACATTCAACATACTCTTAGATTCATACGGGAAAACAGAAAATTATGAGAAAATGAGTGCTGTAATGGAGTTTATGCAGAAATACCATTTTTCATGGACCATAGTTACTTACAATATCGTAATAGATGCATTTGGAAGGGCTGGAGATTTAAAGCAGATGGAATTTCTTTTTAGGCTGATGCAGTCTGAGAGGATAAAACCAAACTGTGTTACACTCTGTTCACTCGTAAGAGCTTATGGGAAAGTTGGTAAAGCTGAAAAACTTGGAGCTGTTCTGCGGTTTATTGAGAACTCTGATGTGGCACTCGACACTGTGTTTTTTAACTGCCTAGTGGATGCGTATGGGATGATGGGATGCTTCACAGAGCTGAAAGGGGTGCTCGAGATGATGGAACGAAGCGGATGTAAGCCAGATAAGATAACATACAGAAGTATGATTAAAGCATATTCAGTAAATGGAATGACTAGCAAAGCAATGGAGCTCCGAAACCTACTTGCCTCATTGGAGAAGGCGTGATAGCTTCATAGTTCAAAGGGCTAGCAATAGCAATGAGCCAAAAGGTGATGATGTTGTGTATCACGTCTTCTTGGCTCAGATAACTTCTGAGATGCTGTTGTAAGTGGCTTCAGAAACAGTTGAAAGAAATTGTTCTCTGTGGCCTTAACATTGAACTGAATGCTGTCAGCGAAGGATAAAGATCGTCGTTAATCAGCTGAAATCACCAACGAAAACAATCAGGTAAATTGTTTACGTGCCTTGATATGCAACCAGTTCTGTTGTACATCCTCTAACAGGAATTTTCCTTATTAACGTCTTATTTTGAAATCAAATACTGATAAATTAGGGGAGAGACTGACAAAATACCCTTTCCTGAGCTCTTTTTAATCAGATATTTGCAAATGGTATTTCACTATACTGATTTATTTGTCTTCGTTTTCATGAAAACCTACTCGTTTTTTCCCTTTTCAAGGTAGAATTTAACATTTGACAGTGTTTGATATCTCTAAAACGGGATTTATTGCTCGTCAGTCGGAACTGGACCGCGGCGGAGACGAGCAGTCAATGATTTCGCAAACTCTTGGCTTTCCAGTCTCTTGAGGCTCAATTGAAGTAGCAGCTCTTGGACAGCAATCAAATAATTGAATTACCTTTCTCAAACGAGTTTCGAGGAACTGTTTGTTAAAGCCCTCTGAACATTTGTTGTTCGGACTCTCCAAAATGTTGCCACACCTATATTGGATGCTCCGCAAATGCAGCAACACCAACATACCTAATGTAATCCCACAAGTGGGGTTTGGGACTCTATCTCAGGGAGGCAGAGAGTCTATTTTCGAAAGATCTTCGGCTCAAGTGCAGCAAATCAAAGCAGTAAGGATACGGATCTGGTGACATTTTTTGAAGAGTTCGAGCAACATATCAGTTTGAAGTAGTATACTGCTCAAGCAGGTTACCTAGCAAACAATGTCCAACATCATATGTATCAATACAGTTTCAGAAGAAAACATTGCAGCTGTTACTGAGATTTCCATTCTTGATTTTATGAAAACACACTGTTATAGAATCTAAAATCAGAGTATAAAAACGCTAGATGGTTTCTTCTCGTCAGTCTACTGCGGCCCCCTTCCATTACGCGAATTTGAAACCGATAATACGAGCAAGTTCACACAGGAGGAGTTACATCCAAGATCATTAGCAACATATCAAAATTGTAATCTCACTAAAAGAGCCTCCTAGACTCTAATTTACTTTTCTATCAACATTGAAGAATATAACAAAATATGCTAGACGGTAAATACTTACCGGCATGGGGTAAGGTTAGTATATACTTTATCCTTTTTTGTTATTGTTGTATCATGCATTTATTGATTTGATGTAAATATTAAATGTGAAAATTTTTTTATCCATGCTAGACGATGATTTGGTAGCCACGTTGATATGCATCATCATTGTCGTTGGAGATTGACGATAAAAATTGTTCTTGCAAATATCATGTTAATTTTCTCTGTATCGTTATAATTTTATTAAGAATACAAACAAGACAATGAAATGGACAAAAACAAGAAAGAAAATAAGCAACAAAATTGAAGAAACAAGTAGGATAAATTCAATTAGAAACTAAGTTACTAAAGTGAAAAAAAGAAAGAAATAAGAAAATGAGAAAATAATTATATATTCATTTGGTTACACTTGTACTATTTGAAGAAAAAAAAATATGAACACAATACCAAAATCTTTTTTTTTTTTTCAAATTCCAAAATTAGTATTGCCAAGAAAATAGGTAGGACAAAAACAAACAACAAAAAGTCAAAAGTCTCAAAACACAAAAAGAAAATTATATTAAAAAAAAAAACTAGTAAAGTCCAAAGAAACATAAAAGAGTAAATTGCAATTATGGCTCTTCACACATAGATAAATCTCTAATTTTGGTCCTCATCTTTTAAGATTGAGCACACAACACCTTTCCTTCTTGTAGTTGTTGTTTTCTAATTTAAGCTTCAATATCAAATAAGTTAAAATCGGCTATATAGATTTTTATTAATATTTTCTTTTATCAAACCAATATATAATAATAAAAACTTTAATGTGCTCAAATAGACAAAGAAAGTCCTTAATTGGACAACCTCATAATCAAGAGGTGCAATACCATTGATTCATATTCTAGTTGAAGTAAAAATATTAAATAATTTCTTTTATTTGTCGGTGAATAAAGTTACACAGATTTTTATTGATAAAATGTAGTATCTAATCTATCCCGTGGAATAGTTAAGGTAGATGGAAATTAATTCGAATATCACGATTATAAGAAAAGAAGTAATAATACGATACCTTCAAGCATCTAATGTTTGTTATATATCAATTTGACTAATTTGGATTCACGATATAGAAAGTTCACTATCGAGAGATTTAGCGCTCCTTATTAAAGACAAACTAATTCTTAAAGCTCGAACTCAAAATATATTTAGTAAGGATTGAAGTGACATTTATCAGTTCACTACATCCGATGGTGATTAAGCCTACACCTTGTTTGGATGGTTGCATATATCATTTCACAATATATTGTAGTGTACTGTATTGTTTTGATGAATACAATGTTTGAATAGATAATATTGTATCAGTTTCTATCGTTATATAATGTCACGCATCGTTAATTTGAAGGATAAGCCTATCAGAAATGGAGGATACATGATAGAACTATGAAAAAAAGGTGGAGTATAAGACAAAAAAGAATTATAAGATAATAAGTAAAAAGACAAAATAAATTACAAAAAAGATAAGATAATAACGCGATTTCACCAAATCGATCGTTGCACAAAATGAAACTTTTCGTCATTACGTAATGATGAATTTAACGATACGATTATAATAAAATTTGAATAACAATCAAACTAAACATTATATTTAAACTAACAACTTAATACAATACAACAAGTAACAACCCCCCCAAACAAGCAATTAAGAGGTATTCATGGTTCCATGTTAACTTTGTTAACAATAATAATAAGAAGAAAATTTTTCAGATAGAAAGGGGCAAAGTGGATTTTAACAAAGTTGAGAGACCAAAGTTTCAAGTAAAATTATACTTAGTACTATTTCAATTCAGCCCCCCATTGAAATTAAAACTCACAAACAAGTATGCAAATATTTTCCAGAATTTCAGCTTCACTCTCTCATACTTGTTCTTCGTCCACCGCTCTTCTCCACCTCCGTTCTTCTCTTCTCCTCTCCAAATCTCTCCGACCCAAAATTATTTTTCACCCAAAGAACCCCTTTCCGTACCCAACTCAACACAATCGAGGCTGGGGTTTGTTTTCTTCTTCTTCTTCTTCGATGGACTCAGCTGCTGCCACGGTTGATTCAGTTGCTGACAATTTGAAGAAGCAGAGTTTGGGAAATGATGACAGTAACAGTCGACGTATGTTGAAACTTGAAGAGCTCAATTGGGATCATTCTTTTGTTCGTGAACTGCCTGGTGATCCAAGAACAGATATCATTCCAAGAGAGGTTTTTTTTTTCCTTGTGGATTTTTGTTTTGTATTGATATTGGGTTTTAGTTGAATTTGTGATCTTTATCGATTTATTGTTTTGAATTGAATAGTTGGAGTTTCATGAATTTTTCACAGATATTGTTGAGTCTGATTTCATGTTGGGACTTTTGATGCTCTTTACTCGTGGAGAGGTTCATCTTCTGATAGTTTATGAGACAGTTCCTTTTGGGGCAAAGCAAAAAAGTCGAAATCTTGATGTTGTATATGTAATGGGTGCTGCAGTCCTTTTGAATTTTAATGTGAAGAAAATATTTTATTGCTTTAGGGGATGGAGAAGTTTTCTTGCTAGTTATTCATGTCTGTAGAATTTGTGCTTCCACCAATTGTCTTGATAGAGATGTCATTAATAATAGTTTCAGTTGAGGTTCCCTTTCTTTAACTCCCGTAGTTCAGGTACTAGGTAAGTTCTATGAATTCAATTCCCAACAACATAGCTGGTGTAATCTCACAAGTAGAGTATGGGAGAATAATGTGTATGTAGACCTTACTCCCATCTTGGAAGGTAGAGAGGTTGTTCTTGATGGACTCTCGGTTCAAGGAAAAGCTTATCAAAGCACACCGGAAAAAATTATGAAAGTGAAAGTCACGACAAAATACTAAAGATATCACGACAAAACATTCTAAAAAAGAAACCATAACGACAACAAAATAATACTGTCATTGAAGTACACGACCAACAAATTATAACAGTAATCAAAGAATATGAAACTATAGGAGTACTACTATGACTAGTATGGAAGGATTATTAAGACAACGCTCAACTACGTACTAGCCTTTTACCCTAATTCGTGTCCTCCATTGCTTGCTATCTAAGGTCATGTTCTCGATAAGCTGAAGTTGTATCATATCCCATTTAATCACCTCCCCCTATACTTCGTTGGCCTACCTCTACCTCTCCTGAAACCATCCATAGTCAAGCTCTCACACCTTCGCACTGGAGCATCCGTGCATCTCCTCTTCACATTGCCGAACTATCTCAATCTCGCTTCACCCATCTTTTCCTCCACCGAGTCCACTCCCACCTCGGATATCTTCATACACTATGGCACCTCTCTTTGAATTTGCCATGTCAATTCATCCATCACCAAGGCAAATAAAAACGAGCTAAGAGTTGATCCCTGATGCAACCCTATCACAACTGGAAAGTGCTCCGAGTCTCATCTCACTGGCCTTACCCGAGTCTTGACTCCATCATACATGTTCTTAATCGCTCTAGTGTACGCCACAGGTACACCTCTAGCCTACAGGCATTTCCATAGAACCTCTCTCGGGACTTTGTCATATACCTTTTCTAGGTCGATGAACACCATGTGTAAGTCCCTCTTCCTCTTCATATACTACTCCACCAATCTCCTTACAAGATGAATGACTTCTATAGTTGAACGTCCCGACATAAATCCAAATTGATTCTCGGAATAGACACGCCCTTACCCTCATCTACACCACCCTTTCCCAAACTTTCATAGTGTGGCTTAGCGGTTTTATACTCCTATGGTTGTTGCAATCCTGAATATCACCCTTGTTCTTCTACAACATAACCATTATACTCCACCTCCATTCTTTGGGCATCTTGGCCTTCTTAATAATGAAATTAACTCAATCAACCACTCCAAACTTGCTCTACTTGTGCTCTTCCAAAATTCGATTGGAATATCGTCTGGACCGGTCGCTCCTCCCCTGCGCATCCTCGGTAGCACCCTTAACCTCCTCCATGTTTATACACGTACAATACTCAAAGTAATGATGCCTTTAGGAGTGCTCCAAATCTCCTAACACAATGTCTTCGTCCCACTTTCCGTTCAAGAGTTTATGAAAGTATAACTGTCATCTCTGTCTAATGAGTGCCTCCTCCACCAATACTTTGTCCTCTTCATCCTTGATGCACTTCATTTGGTTCAGGTCTTGGGCCCTCCTCCGTGTCGTCTTAGATAGCTTATACAATTTTTTATCCCGCTTTTGTCCTCTTATTCTACGTACAAATGTTCAAAAGTTGTTTTTGACGCCGTAACCGCTAACTTTGCCTCCTTCGCCATCTTATACCTTTTCCTATTCGCCCATTTTTCCTCCTCATCCTTGCTCTCCACTGCCTTCGCATACGCCACCTTCTTCACTTCCACTTTCCCTTTGGATTCTCCATTCCACCATCAATTCCCTTGATGCCACCAAAGTTACCCCTCGAGACCCCCAACGCCTCTGTAGTTGTTTCACTAATGCAACTAGAGGTCTTATCCCACATATTGCTCGCATCCTCAATACTCCCCAAGCCCCGATCGCCACCCCCCCCAAACCCCCCCCCCCAAACCCCCCCCCCCCCCCAAAAAAAAAAAAGAAAAAAAAGAAGCTCATGGCACTAACCATTTGCTCCTTGGCCGGTCATACACAACCCTGTGCTTCCTTTCCCTCTTGATCTCTAAATTCATCACCGAGAGCTTATGTTGGATCGTAAGATTCTCACTCGAAATAATCTTGCAGTCTTTACAAATACCTTTATCATCCTCCGTAAGGAGAAAGTAATCTATACAAGTCCTAGCCATCGTACTACAAAAGGTAACCAAGTGCTCCTTTTTCTTTGAGAAACTAGAATTATCTACCACCAACCCAAAAACTTTAACAAAATCCAAAAGTGAACCTCCTCCTTTGTTCCTATCCCCGAAATGAAAACCTCCATGCACATCGTCATAACCCCTCAGAGTTGACCTAATCTGTCAATTGAAATCCCCTCCTATGAACACCTTCTCAATGTGCGGTATACCTCTCACCATCTCGTCCAAATCCTCCCAAAAGCGCTTCTTGTCCTCCTCAACCAGGGCCGCTTGCGGTGCATATGCACTAATATTGTTTAAAGTGAGCCCTCGAACGACTAACTTAATTCTTATTGTTGACCCTCTTAACCTCCGCCACATGCTCCCTTAACTTCCTCTCTACCAAAATGCCTACTTCTTTCCTATTCCTCGAGCGTCCTGAGTGCCACAACTTATAGCCATCCACATCTCTCGTGTTAGTTCCTACCTATTTGATTTCCTGAACACAAGCTATTTTAACTCCCCTCTTAAGAATCTTCATTAGCTCTATGGACTTCCCGATTAAAGTCCCTATATTCCAAGATCCTTCTCTCAGCGTAGAGGCTCCCTTAACCCCCTTACCACCCTCACCCCTGTCCCCTATTCCCATTTAGAAATATTGAAATGGTTTTACAACCTTTTAAAAAAAGAAAATACACTTGTTTCATGGCTACTAGCTAAATGAGGAAGATCAATCTTCTGCTAGTAGTGTCTGCATAGCAAGAAAGTTGAAATCCTGGTTTCCATATGTGGTAAGTGCTGCAGTCCCCTTCGACTTTGAAGATGATGAGATGACATTGATATTTATTAGCATCAAATGTTGTGCTTATGTAGGTATTGCATGCGTGCTATACGAAAGTGTTGCCTTCTGTTGAGGTGGAGAATCCTCAGCTCGTTGTGTGGTCAGAATCAGTAGCAGAGTTACTTGAGCTGGATCCTAAAGAGTGAGGTTTTAATGCTTGCTGAAGATTTTCCTTTCTAATGTATTGTGATGGAAGTGACGCTGAGTTCTTTTAACCTTTCAGATTTGAGAGGCCTGATTTTCCACTTCTGTTCTCAGGGGCATCACCTTTAGTTGGAGCGTGAGTGTCACTTCTCTAGTTTGGATCTGCTTAAACTTTTAATAGTCTCACAGCATGTTAGTTTGAATTTGCTTCTGCAGTGTGCCTTATGCCCAGAACTATGGAGGACATCAGTTTGGGACGTGGGCTGGTCAGCTAGGTGATGGTCGAGCAATAACTCTTGGAGAGGTTTTGAATTCAAAGTCTGAAAGATGGGAACTGCAGCTAAAGGGTGCTGGGAAGACCCCATATAGCCGTTTTGCTGATGGTCTTGCAGTGCTTCGGAGTAGTATCCGGGAGTTCCTCTGCAGTGAAGCAATGCATAGTCTTGGAATCCCAACTACAAGAGCACTCTGTCTTGTAATGACAGGAAAAGATGTCACCAGGGACATGTTTTATGAGTATGTTACTCTTACAGTTTGCCATTTAATCAGCAAGGATACATTGAGACTTCAATCTCTCTCTCTCTCTATGTAGTTAATTCAATTGTACAATATGTCTATCATTTTTGCGTTGAAATGTTCTTGAGTCTAGAACTCTTGGGAGAATGATATGCTTGCAGTTTATTTGCTAAATTTGGTGAGAACCACCTAACCACCTATATAGTATTTTCACTGTAGACTTGGAATATGAATAGGGAGCCATGCTATAGGATGATGCTCGCGATAGTTGTTTTTTGATCCATTCAAGTCTATTATTTGTTCTTGCTATGCATGATTCTATTCTTTTTCATGCAGCGGGAATCCGAAGGATGAGCCTGGTGCCATTGTCTGCAGAGTTGCTCAATCCTTTCTGCGCTTTGGTTCTTACCAACTACATGCCTCTAGGGGTAAAGAGGACCTTGAGATTGTCCGTACTTTAGCAGATTACACAATTAGACATCACTTCCCCCATCTAGAGAACATGAGTAAGAGTGAAAGCATATCATTCAGCACAGGCGAGGAAGATGATTCGGCTGTGGATTTAACTTCAAACAAATATGCAGGTAAATATATTGGTTTTCTTGAAGTTGATATAGTGGTGGATTGTTTGTGTCTGTGCTAAATCTGTTCTCCTTTTAATGCTGAATTGAGTGTGGCCAAATAGAGTAATCGTAATTGCCTCTTGATGAGTAGCCCTTGTCTCAACATTGCGGTTGTCAGCAAGACACTTAAAGTTTTTATGTGGCTCTGCCAGTGGTCCTTAATATCCTCCCATGTCAAAGTGGAATCTTTAATGTACTGTCTTTTACTAGCCATTTGTATGGGCTTGGTAATGATCTATCAGGCTTCTAACATCCAGCTGGTTCGAGGCGAACAACTATTTTCAGAATCTTAAACACTTACTGTCAAGAAAAGAAAGTACTTTATTTTCATTAAAAGATGCTATGGGCTTGGTAATGATCTATCAGGCTTCTAACATCCAGCTGTTTCGAGGCAAACTTCTATTTTCAGAATCTTAAACACTTACTGTCAATAAAAGGAAGTACTTTATTGTCATTAAAAGATGCTACTTTTTGGTCTCCATACAATGTGGTAATATTGATTATCTTGAAGTGGATATAAGGGTGGATTGTTTACGTACTAAATGTGAGTGATGGTAATTACCTCTTGATGATAGTAGCTGTCTCAATATTTCTTTGTCAGCAAAGTCTTAATGACCTTCTCATTTTCACCTTTTTCTGTCAGTGGACTTCTTTATCCTCCCATGTGTACGTGAAGAAGGATAATACAATATTTTGCTGGTCACTTGTATGGTCTTTGTGATTATTTACTAGAGCTCTACTGTCCATGTTAATATAGTACCAAGCAAACTTCTAGTTCTAGATTCCAAATATTTAACATTGAGGAAAGGAAGTGCCTTATTGTCATAAAAAGATGCTACCTTTTGGTCTTATAAGAGAGAAGACCATATGTTTTAATTTCTGTTTGCAAGTATTTTCAGTTCATCTGACACCGGATAAAATGGACTTGGAGTTTACATGTATTCTTATATCATAGTTCTAACTTCATTTTCTTTATATCCCGTGCTATTTATTGTGCATTTTTGTTACGGAACTGAAGAAAAAATATTTTTATCTGCATATTTTGACAAATTACTTTTCTCACATGCATTAATGTATGGGTACATTTTTTCAGCATGGGCTGTGGAAGTTGCTGAGCGGACTGCTTCCACGATAGCAAAGTGGCAAGGTGTTGGGTTCACACACGGAGTGATGAATACTGACAACATGAGTGTATTAGGCCTCACCATTGATTATGGCCCTTTTGGATTTTTAGATGCGTTTGATCCCAGTTACACACCAAATACCACTGATCTACCTGGCAGAAGATACTGCTTTGCGAATCAGCCGGATACAGGTTTATGGAATGTTGCGCAGTTTGCAACTACTCTATCTACTGCACAGTTGCTAAATGATAAGGAGGCAAATTATGCCATGGAGAGGTGACAAAGAATACTACCATTTGCTGGAGTGTATTCTTTCCGTTGCTGGTCTTCATCTCTATACTGTTGAGTGACGTTTCATCTATCGGCTTTTTTTAGGTATGGCATCAAATTTATGGATGACTATCAAGCTATCATGACCAAAAAGCTTGGTTTGGTCAAGTACAATAAACAGATGATTGGTGAACTACTGAAGAATATGGCTGTTGATAAAGTTGATTACACAAACTTCTTCCGATTACTTTCAAACATCAAAGCTGATCCTACTATTCCAGATAACCAGTTACTTACTCCTCTGAAAGCTGCTCTATTGGATATCGGTAAGGAGCGGAAGGAAGCTTGGACAAGCTGGGTGAAATCCTACATACAGGAGGTACGTATAATTAACTTATTTTCTTCGAATTAGGAGTTATCTTCTTCTTGAGCTCAGTCGTAGTGCATCGTAAATCGTGTCGATAAAAGTCATATCATCTTTGTAAGTTAAATCCCATTGCTTAACTTGTTTACTAATAACTAAGGGTCGAGCAACATAAGCATGATGGAGCACTATGAAGTCCCTGCTTTTTAGACTATTTTCTTGGCTCTCTCATTTGTGGAAGAGCTATTTGCTCACCTGCACTATTCCCCTTAGACACGGGCTGCTGTTGGTGGAACAAGCAACAACAACAAAACAACATACCCTTTGAAATCCCACAAGTGGGGTCTGGGGAGGATAGAGCGTACTCAGACCTTACCCCTACCTCATGGAGGTAGAATATTACTCTCCAAGAAGACAACATACTTCATCTGCAGATCTATTTATTTTCAGGGCTTCAGTATCTCTGTCCCCACCCCCCTTACCCTCCCCGGCCTCAGAGGCTTACATGATCTAAAATCGGCGGATCTGGAATGAGTTTGATCTTATTATATATATACATTTTAATTTTTTTTTTGTTCGAGTCAAAAGCAATAGGTATAGTTAGAACTACTGAACCCATCTTAGATCCACCCGGCTCCTCCATGGTGTAAAAACATAAAAATGGAAAAAACACAAGGGAAAGAAGTGGGATGTGCTTAATGTAAATACATAACTTCATTTTACTGCAACTGTGATTGCATTTTTAATTGTTGTCGTCGACGATGATGCTGGCGTGAAATCATCATTCGTTCGTACGACTTCTCCTCCTCTGTTGTTTTTTTCCTGCATGCAAGACTGCTTAACTAGTCGCTATTCAACTCTACAGCTCTCTACTAGTGGTGTATCGGACGATGAGAGAAAGGCCTCGATGAATTCTGTAAATCCAAAGTACATCCTTCGAAACTATCTATGCCAAAGTGCAATAGATGCAGCTGAACAAGGTGATTTTGGGGAGGTCCGACGACTACTGAAAGTCGTGCAACGTCCATTTGACGAACAACCTGGCATGGAGAAGAAGTACGCGCGCCTGCCTCCAGCTTGGGCTTATCGTCCCGGTGTAGGCATGCTTTCTTGTTCCTCATAAATTCTCTATACTATGTAATACAAGATAGTAACTTGTATATGCAATAGAAATTTTAGCTTACATTCTTGTAGTAACGTGTAAAAGGTGTAGCTATTTCCCTTTTTTTTGGGGTGGAGGGTGGATTTGTAGCATTTCGACGCGTATTTTTGTGTTTGAGAATGCATTTTTTCGCGAGTTACATACCAAATATAAATTCAGTTAGCTTGTTTTTTTTTGAGCATTGATCAAGCCTTTCCTCTTGAAAGGCGCATCGAGTTGGAAACAATGTGATCTGCCTCTTCAACTGTGTATCGAAAGGCATACGGTGGTTTAATCGCGAGTCAATGATCTACTTAATAGGTCCTTAATTTCTTATTCACGAAGGTAGATTTGAACTCGTTGATAAAAGTATCGGAAGTGAAGATTGCGAGGAGTAGAGATGGTCTTGATTCTCGTGTCTTATTCAAGTTACAGATTTCCTTCATTAGTTTTGAGTTTAATTGTTCTTAAAAAGAGATGTTTTATGCATGGGGATACAATTATTAAGTGCGTAAATACAATATATTTCATTATTGTTTTACATGCGCGAATATATTATATAAGCGTGGATACAATATTTGTTGCTATATTTTGAAATCAAAATGCTACTACATTTCGTAATTAAGTAAACCCTCGCTATTTTCATAAATCTGAACTTAAAACAACATTATTTACAGTAATTTTTCTAAAAAAAAAGCTGTTACGTAAATAATTATTATAGAAAGATCTGATCGTATATTAAATAATGAAAAACCTTGATTCAAATGTTTAAAATATAATACAAGAAAAAGGACACAAAAGAAAGTGGACTAATGTGGTATGTTGTCAAAAAGTCACATGAACATGTTCTTTTATATAGTCAATTAAATTAGAAAAAATTAATTGATTTGAATCAATGAGATCTACTAAATATTAGTCAAATCAGGTCTCACATGATTCTTGCTGTTTCCAAGTCCCTATCCTATTAAACAAAAAAATTAAGTAAAAGAGAAAAATAATTGTATCAGGCGGGTATCAGCAAAAAAAAAATTGTATTTAGACTGCAGATATCAGTTGTATCAGTGGATACTATATTAGCTGGAAATACGCAAAAGAGCTAAATTACCGCGCGTGTGTGTTGCATATTTGCTACAAAATTTATAATATAGCTATAATCCGTAATTCTTTAAGACTATAGTTACATATTATGATTACAATCTGAATATTTAACACGTCGGGTAATTTATAGCATTTTTGTCTAGAAGTACGGAAGCCACTTAATTAAGGGAATAACCGTATCAAGTAGGTATTAGCAAAAAAGCTATATTCAAGTGCCAGATATCTGTATCAAATTAGTATCAGTTGTATCAGCTGAAAACGCCAACAAGATTATATCAGAGTGCGTGTATGTTGCGTCTTTGCTACAAAATCTACAATATAACTATGTTTCGTAAGTAATTCTTTAAAACTATAACTTATATATCATAAATACAATCTAAATATTTAACACGCCAAGTAATTTATAGTATTTTTTGTCTTGAAGTATGAAAGCAACTTAATTTTGACTTGAAAACTATGGACTATAGCTTTTAAATATTAATATCATTTTTCTTATATTTTATATCCATTTACACATGTTTTGTCAGATTTACTCACAAGACAATAGTTTCACTATATATATATATATAAAAACCTAATTTCCATTCTTATAAAACCAAGTTCTTTTTGTGTTAAACATATTCATAATCACTTTCTTTCTATGGAAAACAATTATAATAGAACATTATTATTTCTTCTTCTTACTTTATTTTTATTTTTCTCTCATTTATTCATGTTTTGTGAAGGAATAAAATCTCAATATTCAAGAAGATTAATGGTTTCTTTCAATTCAATTTCTACAAATATTGGCAAAGTGAATGAAGCAATTAATGGAGATCATGAGAAGAAAGCTATGGGAAATGTTTTAAGAAGAAGGCCAAAAAGTTCTTCAAATCCAATTCAAAATAAAGTACATCATTGATATTTCTTTTTAAAAAAAATAAAAAATTGTTCTTGATTAATTTCCTTTATTTTAACAATTTAGGATACAAATGAAGAAAGAGAATTTAACATTTTTTTTCTCTTTCTGAAATTCTTTTGTAGTTCTTTCTTTTAGATATTTGTTTGTTTTTTTGTGACGGTCATGATGGAGGACGAGTCAAGAGAAGGACTTGCAGGTTTCTAGCTTAGCTGGCAAACGCTTCAGAATGGGAGAGAAAAGTGAAGGCTCCGCCTTAGCTTACGAAGCATAATAGAAGTTTCCACATGGTATGATATGTGCGTTTTTGGGACGAGTTTCGTGATGGCGTGATTCAGAAAAATTCGCAAATAATACGTATCATGAACTTTGGATGGTAACTTTTTCAATATCACATGAAGTTGATATGATTGTGTGAGTGTTCTATTCATCTCTTATTAACTAGTTTTATGACAATTGTGGATCAATTGATGATTAATGTAGGAATTATGACTAGATTGATTTTATCTTTATTATTGTATAACATTGATGGATATTATATGCAAATATATTTTTTTAAAACCGCGTTATTTATCTGAATATTTTTTTGGATTTCTATAGTAAAATATTGTAATACAGAGTATATAATATAAGTAATATCAGCACTAAAGAGGTACGATGAGATTGGTGGGATCAGAATTTCCTTACTCTTAATCAGGTATTTCGAGTTTGAGCTTGGTGAATGGAGAAGCTCCTGATAAGAAGCATTTCTCCCTTTAATGAGTCTATACAACACGAATTCAAATTAGTCGGATCAGTAAATTCTGAACACAAAATGATTATACCAAACCAAAAATAAAAGAAAAATAATGCACCTCTTTTTTTGACTACTTGATTTAGTATGTAATCCTTAACTTTCAGGGTCATTTTGATAAATAAAATGCTAGATGATTAGAAGAAACATTAGTCCAAATAATTTTTTTAATAACTTATTAAGGTACAAATTTTGCATCACTTATTGATTCATAGTTAAATATTTAATAAATTTTTTACTATATATAATTTTGACAAAAAGTAAAAGATTCTCGTGAACTCATAATCAAGCCTCTGACCATCAAGGATTGAGATGGAAAAGATGAAATATCTCTCTTTAACCTTTTCTTCTTCCCTCTCTTCTACTCTTCCTACTCCTAGCAGTTAAACCAAAGAGGTTCACGACTTAACCTAAAAAGGCGGGTTTTACTCTATTCTCCATTCTTCTTTCTCTCTTCCATCATTTAAAAAGACAACTTCAATCTCATACTGCAGATTCTAGCGCTGTCCTATATTGAAACAGGCTTGAAAATTCTATAAAAAAGGACCAAAGCTTTATTCTAGATATGCTCAAACTCGGTTGACTACTCACCTTGATTTCAATATTCAGAAAAGACAATGAACATAGTCCAAAATGAGGAGATTACAGAGAGAGGCAATGCATATGAGACGATAGGAAAGCATTGATATTCAGAAACTTCCCTTCTTCCAGAAAGAAAAAGAAAGAAAAAGGAAAAGGCATGTATCATCACAAAGCAAAAAACAGTAATATCCATTAACACCAAAGGGAAGTAGGGAAAGACAACCAAATAATTTTGGACATACCAAGTATTGCTTTTTCTTTTTTTTTTTTGACACCCAAAATTTAATCTGTCTGGAGCCAACCCTTAGGACCAACCGCAGCCTTTGAAACTAGGGAATAATGGGCCCACTCCTCTACCCTTCCCCTCTTAATTACAAGGCTTAGTTCGTGTAGGGCTCGAACTTGTGATCTAAGCCTCAAATCCTTCAACCTTTGCCAAGTGAGCTAAGCCTTGAGGCCAAGACACACCAAGTATTGCTATTGCATGCAGTTTTGGTGGCATGAAGGAGATGAGAAGTAGTTGAAAAGAAATACTTCCTAAAAATAATTCATGGTCATAACTAAATTTTCCATCGGGTGAATGTTATGAGTCAACTTCGTCATGATATGATTTTAGACTCTTAACATACTTGAGGACTACTTTACTTCAGTTGAGTAATGCTGCTGCATGCAGATACTGTCTGAAGCTCACTATCGATAATTCATCAATTTGATTATTTTATGGTAACATTTCCTTTTTTTCTTTATCACAAACAACATTAGCATAAGTGTAGACTAATTTAAAATATTTGAGGTACACTTCATGGCCAAGTGAAGAAAGGGAGAAAACATTCAACGCCTATGCAATAGTGGCAGCAAAAAGAAAATAAGTAATGATTATGGAAACTCGAGCAGCAGCACTCCAAGTTTGCAGAAAGCATGGATGTCAAGGACACTAACTATCCACAATATGGAGCTCTCAACCTTCTTGAGCACAGATTAAAATAGGAAATCATTTAAGAGAAATAACGTAAATGTTTGCTTTTCAATATAATAACTTACATCATAAGAAACACATAAATGTACTTGCCAAAGCTAAATCACAAACCTGCTGAACTAATCAATAATTTCAGCCCCTAAATATGGTAAATACAGACCCCCCACCCCCACCCAACAACAGCTAGGGTTGGGAGAGAATGAGTATTTTGCTAAGTTTAACTACAACCATAATAGGACCAGAGTCTGGGCTAAGTTTTTAGCAACATCACATGCATTTCTAGAATAGGCATGCCAAGAGTCCTTTATTTAAAACTTGCACCCTTTAGGACTACATGGTTCTCTATGGATTACAGCACAAACATGGTGATGGGACCTTGTTTTGTCACGCTTACAAACTTTGCCAGCCAACTGGTTACTGACTTCCAGTGACATTCTTTACTTTATCTCCTCTTTATCCATGTAAATATAAGAGTGTAAATTGTAATATTTGGGATACATACCATTTTAAACCATTAAAATCTCGAGTAGATTCATCATTTTAGTTATTACTAGGAGTTGACATCAATTCAAATCATTAATATCTTGATTAGCTCTTTCAGTTTAGTTATTAAAGCCATCAGCTGCTTTGCTACCGATGCATTAATTGGATGGATTTTTTTATGGAGTTTTCCTACCAACAAAACAATTGTCTCAAAATGTTAGCTTCAAGTCTTTTAAGTTGTTTTTTCTCTTCTTTTCTTTGTTTCAGGTGGGTGGGTGTTTCTTTATTTCTTCAGATTCCAGTTTCCCTAGATTTGGGAGAAAGCATGCAGCAGCTAGGGAGAAAAAGGAGAATATGTTTATAGAGGAAAGGCAAAAAAAGCTTAGAAACTCAAAATAAGCTTTCTAGGAATTCCACCGGCAGCAAGTAACAAACATGTTGAAATGATTCAAATGAAACATGCACGGGCTGGAGATGGAATGATGGACAATATGTTTGCAGCTAAAAGATGGAAAAAATTATAGAACTTCAAAAGCAGCTCTCTAAGAATTACATTGGCGGCAAGCAACATTTAACAGAGGCAGAGCTAGGCTTTGAACTTTATGGCTCTATATTCAACAATAGGGACATTTGGAGTTAGTAACTGGATTCTCAATTTAACTTTTGTACATATTTAGTGGGTTCTTAGAACAAATACAGGGTCTGGACTAGAAGCTGAACCTTAGCTTACTTTCTAGCTCTGCACCTGGCAACATACATGTTGAAATGAAGAAAGATCTCCAATTTCTATAGACAAAGAAACTGGCACATACTATCTTTAACCTTAGGGCCACTAGGAAAAGGATGAAAGTTTACCTCCAACACTGAAATGATAACGCAGTTTCCTATCAAATGCAACTCAAGAACTAACTTATACGCGTTCAACTTATAAAAAATCAACTTACATATCCTTATCAACCAACAAATTCAAGCATTGAGCAGTTCATATGCAACTACACTAAACTAGAGGATTTAGCTATCAATTAAGGCTAGCAGAAAAAAATAAGTAATTCTCTGAAAATTAAATGAACTACACAATGCACTCTTTATTTGGAATAACACAAAGGATGACATTTTAAAATTGGAAATCCTTCTAAATTGTGAAAATACTATATCAGGTCCATTGAATCAAACATATTCATCAAACAGACTTAATTTAGAGACAGCTCCAAAGAACCACAAAACCATCTGTAGACACTAATAAATACAAAAATAATTACACTATCAGTGCAATTTAACCATTAAATGAGCTGACACAATGCAGTCCTTATTTGGAAAAAGAAACAAGGATGACACTGAAAATTTAGAGAATCCTTCTAAACTGTGGAATACTATATCAGGGCCATTGAATCAAACATCAAACAGGCTTAATTTAGAGACAACCCCATAATCCTAAAAAACCAAAAAAAAAAAAAGCAAAAAGCAAAACTCCAAAAGTGCAAGAAAAGAAATCCTACCTGCAGAAGAACCCACTAACAAAATCTTGTTCACAGACATATTTTCACAAGCCCATTTACAAACAGCCACCACATCCTTAATTTCCTTAAACCCAGTGATAGAAGGCTTCCCTGTTGATCTCCCCACACCTCTCATATCAAAGGTCACAGCTTTATACCCTTTTCTTGCTAACCCACTTGCTATTCCTGTCAATAGACTCTGGCAACCACCTAATATTGAATATGGATGAACCAAAACCACAACCCATGAGCTGTTTTTGCTTTCTTCTTCATCTTCTTCTTCTTCTTCTTCTTCTTCTTCTTCTTCTTCTTCTTCTTCTTCTTCATATGGGTTTGGTTTGAAGATTCTGGCATGGACCTTGACCTCGTCACTGGTTTCCACTGTGCAAGAATCTATGGCAATATCTCTTGACATTTTCGATGACTTGGGGAGAATGGGAAGAATCTTGGAAAGGGACAGATATTGGCTGTTTTAGTTTTGGGGGTTGAAAATGAAGAAATGGAGAAGTCAAGGGAAAGTGACACCAGTGAATTAACTAATTTACATGTGATATTTTGAGGGAAAAAAAAGGATGAAAATTATTAAAATCTATTTAATAATAAAATAACAATAATATTCTCCCAAAAAAAAAAATTAGTTTACACCCAAGAAAATCGCAAATTTTAGAAAAAATAAAAATAAAATTTTTGAAAAAAAAAGTTCAGGAAAAAACTATAAAAATAGAAAGAAGCACACATTTGAAAAGGGTCTGACGAGCTAATCGCTCACCTAGTAGCCGCCATATTGGTGATGTGACCCGGGGGTGTTAGTAGATTGTTTGTAATAGTTGTATCACTTGTTTTTGTTAGATTTAGTACGGTAAGGAAGGGGCACAGTCTGTGATATATATTTGTGGTACGTGGAATCGAGCTATGTAAGGTTAAAACCTCCTTCGCCATTAATGAATGACCCCTTGTCATTTGTTTCAGTTATATGGGTCAACTAGGTCCAAGTGATATATGTCATATACTCTTCACGTATTAAGTGTTATATACATGATCGTCACTTGTTTCATGCTTTATTTACTTTTCTACTTCAATTATCCACTTGTTTATACATTCCAATCATTTGTTATTACTCCTTGAGAGTTGAGTATCTATAATGTTTCACATGATCGTATTTTTCTTTACTTGAAATATCTATATGACTCGCATGGTTGTTCTTTTCTTCGTTTTAAATGTTTATATATCTCACATAGTATATTTTTCACGTGTTTAAGGTGAATTACTTGCTAAAGAACTACCATCATTTGAATAATTGGTCAATGGGAACATGATGCACTCGTTCCATTGATTCACTTGATATATGCATATATGACTCATTTACATCATTCACTTTTTTATACCTTATGAATTTATTTGATACTTACTCTAAAATATGAAGCGGTAGACATGTGCTCACCAGACTTCGATGCGGTGTTGATTCCATGCACGGGTTGAGAGCTCGATCTAACTTGTTGAGCCATGCGTGGCGTACCCAGCTATTGTGGTATAATTCACTTGTATACTTTATGAATAGGAACATGATGCACTTGTTCTACTATTTTACTAGATAGGCTATTTATGACATACTTGCCTGCGAGCTGACCCTCACTTGTTAAGCCTTTAGAGGAGTACCTTCATGTGCTACAAAAATTACGAGATTGAATCACTTGTAAATGATTTTCATAAGTAAATGATAACGTATGTTATTCATGTGCCAAAAGATTACCTTTAAGACTTATTCATTCACTTGATCACTTAAGATGACACAAGACATTATATTCCACATGTATAATTTGGTACACATGATAATGGACAATCTAAAGAGATTTAGATAACTATTTAATAATGCTAAGTCATGATTTACGATTTTAGAAAGTGTTTCTGGATTTCACTTGTCTTCACTTGCTTATATTTGATATACTATTCATTTGAGCTTCCTTACATGATTTGCTTGTTATTCTGTCTGTTCTACATACAAATCCATATTTTATACACACTCACTTTTCTATTGCCGCGGTGCTGCATTTAAATAAATGCAGGATTTGACGCACATGTTGGTAAACAATCTCATTAGGCAGTTGTTGTTCAGTTGTACATTTGGTGAGCTCCACTTCTACCTGGAGCTATGGTGTTTCTGGTATTCTTTTTATTTGTACATATATTGCAATATGGATATGTCGAGACCCTATTCCAACCATATGATAACTTTACAAATTCAAAGTATATAAGGTGGATTGAGGCCATGAGACTAGATATCAAAGCATTGGAAGATAACAAAACTTGGGAGATTATGAATCTGCGCAATGGAAAAAATGCAATAGGATCAAAATAGGTGTACAAGTCCAGCTAAAACTTGATGGAGAAGTTGAGAGATTCAAGGTTAGATTAGTTGCAAAAGGGTATAACCAAAAGAAAGGCTTGAATTACCGTGCGACATTCTCATCTATTGCCAATTTGGTAATAGCGAAAATATTGATAGCCTTAGTTTCTTTCAGAGGACAGAATATATATCAAATGAATGTATATGCATTCCTGCAAGGAGACTTATTTGAATAAGTGTACATGATCTGCCTCAAGGATTTAAGAGATAAGTGTAGAAAAAGAAATTCTTGTATAAATTGAAGCAAGCATCAAGGCAATGAAAAATTTAACTCATTGAATCCTTGCTTGATGTTAGATATTCTTAAGGCTTGCATGATTTCCCATTGTTTACTAAGAAGAAGGAAACTAAATTTGCGGTTGTTCTAATATATGTGGGTATTTTATTAATCATACGTGACAGTGTTGCACTGAAATCGATTTAATTGATTTAATCAGTGCTTTGTCTTATACAATGAAATCGATTTAATCAATACTTTATAAGACTTACCTTTAAATTTTGATGGTACTTTTTTTATCACACAAGACTCCTAAGGAAAGTCTCCATTTCAGACCTCTCTTCTCACTCCAACAAGAAGAAAACATTTAATAAAATTACAAAAATATAATATATGAATGCAGAGTCTGAAGTTAAACTTGATAAATTTCACCTTTAAAGTTCTTAATATTAAACTCATTATATTTTTAAAATTGTAAATTTAATATTAATTAATTGATATTTTAATAGGGACTTCACATATACATGTTTACGATTCGCGTTGGAAATACTTAATTGCATCTACCATTTTATAGACTTTATGCATTTAAAAAAATAAAAAAAGTATTATTATTTGCTTTAAAAATCAAATATTATTTAAATATCAAACAATATTATAAGTATATAATAACCGGTCACTATAATAGTAAAAAGAAAATCAATGATTTTATTATAGAGACATATATATTTATAGGCATAATACATAAAATAGATACTCAAATTTGGTCTCAACTGACAATTAAGTATACAAATTTTGAGAGTGCACATCTAGACACCTTAACTTGTATCCACTGTGTCAGTTGAGCACTTCAATTTACAAAATGATCATTTAGACACTTTCAAAATTTATGTTCCATGTCAGCATCGGGTGTCTATGAGAAACAGTAGGGATGAGTTGGAGTGTTTAGTTGTCAATTGAAACTAAGTCGAGGTGCCTAGATTTGCAATCTCAAAGTTTGATGTTTAATTGTCAGTGAAGGCAAAATTAGAGTGTCTTTATATATTATATTTATGATTTTTATGAAAAGGGGACGAAGAACAAAAAAAAACACTTATTTCTTATTTTCACATTTGCATTAACTATTCATTTAATTCATATATGACCAAAATCAGATTCTCAAATCTAATAGCTACTCATTAATGCTAGGTATGACCATTTTAACAAAGATAATTAAATCATAATTCACCAAGACATTTAGTTGCTCTAAAATCAACACTCAGAAATATTTTTTCTGAAAACATGGAGAAACTTCAAGAAGATATGTTTCTTGCATATTCAGTGCAACGTCATGGATTAAAAAATTGGAACATGGTGGCAACGACTTTTTCGCGAGCCATTTCTCTCTATCGTAGGTGTAGATTTGAGTTGTTGCCTACAGAATGTCAGGTCAGGTACGAGAATTTGAAAGAACGTTTTAAGAGTCAAGCAGATTTTAACGAAGGAGATGATGATGAGAGAGTATTCATAAACTTCATGGCAGATAAACTTACAAAGACTTATATAGCTGAATTGATAAAGGACGTGAAACGAAGGGAAGCATCAATTGAGTATGATTTATCTTTTTTTTGGTTTATGATGCTTGAAAAATTATGGCTTTTCAATGATTTCTTGTGTTATCCTAATTTATATACTGATTTTAAACTTTAAAAAAATTGCTTAGGAAACATAAAACTTATCTTGATGTTGGGAACACTAATTGGTACAATCAACCACAATATTTAATAATTATTTTTTTTCAAAAAGAAATGTTCTTGATCCAATTTTATCACTAAAGAAAATAGGAAACAACAATTTCTGTCCCTAAGCATCAAAATTTCATTATTAATCTTATTTCGCGATAGATTATGAAAAAATATTATTAGCTACAAATTTTATAGTAAATTCTTGATTTTTTAAAATAAAAATTACTAATTGATTGTTGCCTTTGATACTTGGCTCCATATAATTATGCATTATTTTTTTATTGTCCATATGTGTGTTTGTAAATCTATAATATTAAAAAGAAAAAATTAAAATTTTTAATAAGTTAAATTGTTTAAAGAGCGAAAAATTCATATCTTTGATTATGTCTAGTAACTCTTGGTTATGTTTATAATTTTTATTTTTCAAAGATTATTTGTCTATCTCTCATCAAATCCATATATTATTCGCCATGGTAATTTTTAATTTTCAATAATAATCCTAAGAGGGTGAAATTGCATATTCTCTCCTTTTTCTTTTAATGAGTTTGACAACAAGAAAATAATCTGATGACGGGTATATTCTTATTTATTCTATGTTTATATAGGAATGAATTTCTCCTTTTGTGCAAATTGGAAGCTGAAAAAAGGACAGAGCCAAATGAGGAAGAAGGTGATAAATCTAATGAGAAAACATTGGAGAATACTAATATTAATCAACATTTCATAAAAATTCTTGATGAACTGAAATCTCACAAGCATTGCCATCTTTTTGAATCTCAACTTCCCAGTCAGGTAATATCGTTATTTAATTTTCTGTGAAATTCATTGTCAATCTATTGCTAAATACCTTGTATATATCTAGCATATTTCTTTTGAAATATTCATCGCTAATTATATATCATTCAATAGGGCTTGCGACTATCTCTTTTAATGTTTAATTCCTTCAATACAGCTCAACTCCGTTAAGCCAACACACCCTAGAGATGCATTCGGTTTCATGCATGAATAACTTTAATAGCAATCCTCTTTAGATTGCATTATTGAGATCCCAAATCTTAGGTTATTAATTCTTTATTTAGTGCTATTATTTTATTTTTTTCAGGGTAAGCCAGAGTATATCCAACAAATTAAGCAGCATATGGATCTACAAATTATTCAAAACAAGTTAGAACAAGATGCTTATTCTAATTTAAAAATTGCCAGCTTCTTCAGAGATCTCTTGTTGATGTTCAACAACGCCATTGTCTATTACCCGGCAAAAACTCTTCAACATTCCGCTGCCCTTGAACTCAGAGCTATTGTTGTGAGAGAAATGGGTAAGAAACCCTTATTTCCTCGTGAAGTTGTGTGTGGATTAGCTGCGGTGGGCAACCCTATATTGGCCAAACTAAAATTGAAGAAAAGGATGTATAATATGAGAAGCAGCGCTTATGAAGTTGGTGAATCATCGGTCCGGAGGAGTGAAAGACTGAAAAATAAGCCTTCGAAATTGAAGAACAAGAAAGAATAAGAATATTTTTGGGAATTTAAGAAGTAAACCTTAGTAGATTATGGATGCTTTTTTTCTTGTTAACTGTCTTTTTCCCTTTCTAAGTTATGTGTGTTTTAAACAACAACATAATTCTGTTGATGATTTCAACAAAATGTTTGGGTGTGTTAGCTAATTGTTTTCTTTTTTTTTTATTTTATCTCTCTCTGTGTGAAAAACTTAAAGAATTTTATGTTTTTGGTGCAAATTAAGCCATAATTTCACGGCTTATCAATTGTTCATACTATATTGAGTGAAAAGTCAAAAAATAAAAACAAAATTTTTGAAAAAAAAAAGTTCAGGAAAAAACTATAAAAGTAGAAAGAAGCACACATTTGAAAAGGGTCTGACGAGCTAGTCGCTCACCTAGTAGCCGCCATATTGGTGATGTGACCCGGGGGTGTTAGTAGATTGTTTTTAATAGTTGTATCACTTATTTTTGTTAGATTTACTACGGTAAGGGAGGGGCACAGATTGTTATATATATTTGTGGTACCTGAAATCGAGCTATGTAAGGTTAAAATCCCCTTCGCCATTAATGAATGACCCCTTGTCATTTGTTTCAGTTATATGGGTCAACTAGGTCCAAGTGATATATGCCATATACTCTTCAAGTATTACGTGTTATATACATGATCGTCACTTGTTTCATGCTTTATTTACTTTTCTACTTCAGTTATCCACTTGTTTATACATTCCAATCACTTGTTATTACTCCTTGAGAGTTGAGTATCTATAATGTTTCACATGATCGTATTTTTCTTTACTTGAAATATCTATATGGCTCACATGGTTGTTCTTTTCTTCGTTTTAAATGTTTATATATCTCACATAGTATATTTTTCACGTGTTTAAGATGAATTACTTGCTAAAGAACTACCATCATTTGAATAATTGGTCAATGGGAACATGATGCACTCATTCCATTGATTCACTTGATATATGCATATATGACTCATTTACATCATTCACTTTTTTATACCTTATGAATTTATTTGATACTTACTCTAAAATATGAAGCGGTAGACATGTGCTCACCAGACTTCGATGCGGTGTTGATTCCATGCACGGGTTGAGAGCTCGATCTAACTTGTTGAGCCATGCGTGGCGTACCCAGCTATTGTGGTATAATTCACTTGTATACTTTATGAATAGGAACATGATGCACTTGTTCTACTATTTTACTAGATAGGCTATTTATGACATACTTGCCTGCGAGCTGACCCTCACTTGTTAAGCCTTTAGAGGAGTACCTTCATGTGCTACAAAAATTACGAGATTGAATCACTTGTAAATGATTTTCATAAGTAAATGATAACATATGTTATTCATGTGCCAAAAGATTACCTTTAAGACTTATTCATTCACTTGATCACTTAAGATGACACAAGACATTATATTCCACATGTATAATTTGGTACACATGATAATGGACAATCTAAAGAGATTTAGATAACTATTTAATAATGCTAAGTGATGATTTACGATTTTAGAAAGTGTTTCTGGATTTCACTTGTCTTCACTTGCTTATATTTGATATACTATTCATTTGAGCTTCCTTACATGATTTGCTTGTTATTCTGTCTGTTCTACATACAAATCCATATTTTATACACACTCACTTTTCTATTGCCGCGGTGCTGCATTTAAATAAATGCAGGATTTGACGCACATGTTGGTAAACAATCTCATTAGGCAGTTGTCGTTCAGTTGTACATTTGGTGAGCTCCACTTCTACCTGGAGCTATGGTGTTTCTGGTATTCTTTTTATTTGTACATATATTGCAATATGGATATGTCGAGACCCTATTCCAACCATATGATAACTTTACAAATTCAAAGTATATAAGGTGGATTGAGGCCATGAGACTAGATATCAAAGCATTGGAAGATAACAAAACTTGGGAGATTATGAATCTGCGCAATGGAAAAAATGCAATAGGATCAAAATAGGTGTACAAGTCCAGCTAAAACTTGATGGAGAAGTTGAGAGATTCAAGGTTAGATTAGTTGCAAAAGGGTATAACCAAAAGAAAGGCTTGAATTACCGTGCGACATTCTCATCTATTGCCAATTTGGTAATAGCGAAAATATTGATAGCCTTAGTTTCTTTCAGAGGACAGAATATATATCAAATGAATGTATATGCATTCCTGCAAGGAGACTTATTTGAATAAGTGTACATGATCTGCCTCAAGGATTTAAGAGATAAGTGTAGAAAAAGAAATTCTTGTATAAATTGAAGCAAGCATCAAGGCAATGAAAAATTTAACTCATTGAATCCTTGCTTGATGTTAGATATTCTTAAGGCTTGCATGATTTCCCATTGTTTACTAAGAAGAAGGAAACTAAATTTGCGGTTGTTCTAATATATGTGGGTATTTTATTAATCATACGTGACAGTGTTGCACTGAAATCGATTTAATTGATTTAATCAGTGCTTTGTCTTATACAATGAAATCGATTTAATCAATACTTTATAAGACTTACCTTTAAATTTTGATGGTACTTTTTTTATCACACAAGACTCCTAAGGAAAGTCTCCATTTCAGACCTCTCTTCTCACTCCAACAAGAAGAAAACATTTAATAAAATTACAAAAATATAATATATGAATGCAGAGTCTGAAGTTAAACTTGATAAATTTCACCTTTAAAGTTCTTAATATTAAACTCATTATATTTTTAAAATTGTAAATTTAATATTAATTAATTGATATTTTAATAGGGACTTCACATATACATGTTTACGATTCGCGTTGGAAATACTTAATTGCATCTACCATTTTATAGACTTTATGCATTTAAAAAAATAAAAAAAGTATTATTATTTGCTTTAAAAATCAAATATTATTTAAATATCAAACAATATTATAAGTATATAATAACCGGTCACTATAATAGTAAAAAGAAAATCAATGATTTTATTATAGAGACATATATATTTATAGGCATAATACATAAAATAGATACTCAAATTTGGTCTCAACTGACAATTAAGTATACAAATTTTGAGAGTGCACATCTAGACACCTTAACTTGTATCCACTGTGTCAGTTGAGCACTTCAATTTACAAAATGATCATTTAGACACTTTCAAAATTTATGTTCCATGTCAGCATCGGGTGTCTATGAGAAACAGTAGGGATGAGTTGGAGTGTTTAGTTGTCAATTGAAACTAAGTCGAGGTGCCTAGATTTGCAATCTCAAAGTTTGATGTTTAATTGTCAGTGAAGGCAAAATTAGAGTGTCTTTATATATTATATTTATGATTTTTATGAAAAGGGGACGAAGAACAAAAAAAAACACTTATTTCTTATTTTCACATTTGCATTAACTATTCATTTAATTCATATATGACCAAAATCAGATTCTCAAATCTAATAGCTACTCATTAATGCTAGGTATGACCATTTTAACAAAGATAATTAAATCATAATTCACCAAGACATTTAGTTGCTCTAAAATCAACACTCAGAAATATTTTTTCTGAAAACATGGAGAAACTTCAAGAAGATATGTTTCTTGCATATTCAGTGCAACGTCATGGATTAAAAAATTGGAACATGGTGGCAACGACTTTTTCGCGAGCCATTTCTCTCTATCGTAGGTGTAGATTTGAGTTGTTGCCTACAGAATGTCAGGTCAGGTACGAGAATTTGAAAGAACGTTTTAAGAGTCAAGCAGATTTTAACGAAGGAGATGATGATGAGAGAGTATTCATAAACTTCATGGCAGATAAACTTACAAAGACTTATATAGCTGAATTGATAAAGGACGTGAAACGAAGGGAAACATCAATTGAGTATGATTTATCTTTTTTTTGGTTTATGATGCTTGAAAAATTATGGCTTTTCAATGATTTCTTGTGTTATCCTAATTTATATACTGATTTTAAACTTTAAAAAAATTGCTTAGGAAACATAAAACTTATCTTGATGTTGGGAACACTAATTGGTACAATCAACCACAATATTTAATAATTATTTTTTTTCAAAAAGAAATGTTCTTGATCCAATTTTATCACTAAAGAAAATAGCAAACAACAATTTCTGTCCCTAAGCATCAAAATTTCATTATTAATCTTATTTCGCGATAGATTATGAAAAAATATTATTAGCTACAAATTTTATAGTAAATTCTTGATTTTTTAAAATAAAAATTACTAATTGATTGTTGCCTTTGATACTTGGCTCCATATAATTATGCATTATTTTTTTATTGTCCATATGTGTGTTTGTAAATCTATAATATTAAAAAGAAAAAATTAAAATTTTTAATAAGTTAAATTGTTTAAAGAGCAAAAAATTCATATCTTTGATTATGTCTAGTAACTCTTGGTTATGTTTATAATTTTTATTTTTCAAAGATTATTTGTCTATCTCTCATCAAATCCATATATTATTCGCCATGGTAATTTTTAATTTTCAATAATAATCCTAAGAGGGTGAAATTGCATATTCTCTCCTTTTTCTTTTAATGAGTTTGACAACAAGAAAATAATCTGATGACGGGTATATTCTTATTTATTCTATGTTTATATAGGAATGAATTTCTCCTTTTGTGCAAATTGGAAGCTGAAAAAAGGACAGAGCCAAATGAGGAAGAAGGTGATAAATCTAATGAGAAAACATTGGAGAATACTAATATTAATCAACATTTCATAAAAATTCTTGATGAACTGAAATCTCACAAGCATTGCCATCTTTTTGAATCTCAACTTCCCAGTCAGGTAATATCGTTATTTAATTTTCTGTGAAATTCATTGTCAATCTATTGCTAAATACCTTGTATATATCTAGCATATTTCTTTTGAAATATTCATCGCTAATTATATATCATTCAATAGGGCTTGCGACTATCTCTTTTAATGTTTAATTCCTTCAATACAGCTCAACTCCGTTAAGCCAACACACCCTAGAGATGCATTCGGTTTCATGCATGAATAACTTTAATAGCAATCCTCTTTAGATTGCATTATTGAGATCCCAAATCTTAGGTTATTAATTCTTTATTTAGTGCTATTATTTTATTTTTTCCAGGGTAAGCCAGAGTATATCCAACAAATTAAGCAGCATATGGATCTACAAATTATTCAAAACAAGTTAGAACAAGATGCTTATTCTAATTTAAAAATTGCCAGCTTCTTCAGAGATCTCTTGTTGATGTTCAACAACGCCATTGTCTATTACCCGGCAAAAACTCTTCAACATTCCGCTGCCCTTGAACTCAGAGCTATTGTTGTGAGAGAAATGGGTAAGAAACCCTTATTTCCTCGTGAAGTTGTGTGTGGATTAGCTGCGGTGGGCAACCCTATATTGGCCAAACTAAAATTGAAGAAAAGGATGTATAATATGAGAAGCAGCGCTTATGAAGTTGGTGAATCATCGGTCCGGAGGAGTGAAAGACTGAAAAATAAGCCTTCGAAATTGAAGAACAAGAAAGAATAAGAATATTTTTGGGAATTTAAGAAGTAAACCTTAGTAGATTATGGATGCTTTTTTTCTTGTTAACTGTCTTTTTCCCTTTCTAAGTTATGTGTGTTTTAAACAACAACATAATTCTGTTGATGATTTCAACAAAATGTTTGGGTGTGTTAGCTAATTGTTTTCTTTTTTTTTTATTTTATCTCTCTCTGTGTGAAAAACTTAAAGAATTTTATGTTTTTGGTGCAAATTAAGCCATAATTTCACGGCTTATCAATTGTTCATACTATATTGAGTGAAAAGTCAAAAAATAAAAACAAAATTTTTGAAAAAAAAAAGTTCAGGAAAAAACTATAAAAGTAGAAAGAAGCACACATTTGAAAAGGGTCTGACGAGCTAGTCGCTCACCTAGTAGCCGCCATATTGGTGATGTGACCCGGGGGTGTTAGTAGATTGTTTTTAATAGTTGTATCACTTATTTTTGTTAGATTTACTACGGTAAGGGAGGGGCACAGATTGTTATATATATTTGTGGTACCTGAAATCGAGCTATGTAAGGTTAAAATCCCCTTCGCCATTAATGAATGACCCCTTGTCATTTGTTTCAGTTATATGGGTCAACTAGGTCCAAGTGATATATGCCATATACTCTTCAAGTATTACGTGTTATATACATGATCGTCACTTGTTTCATGCTTTATTTACTTTTCTACTTCAGTTATCCACTTGTTTATACATTCCAATCACTTGTTATTACTCCTTGAGAGTTGAGTATCTATAATGTTTCACATGATCGTATTTTTCTTTACTTGAAATATCTATATGGCTCACATGGTTGTTCTTTTCTTCGTTTTAAATGTTTATATATCTCACATAGTATATTTTTCACGTGTTTAAGATGAATTACTTGCTAAAGAACTACCATCATTTGAATAATTGGTCAATGGGAACATGATGCACTCATTCCATTGATTCACTTGATATATGCATATATGACTCATTTACATCATTCACTTTTTTATACCTTATGAATTTATTTGATACTTACTCTAAAATATGAAGCGGTAGACATGTGCTCACCAGACTTCGATGCGGTGTTGATTCCATGCACGGGTTGAGAGCTCGATCTAACTTGTTGAGCCATGCGTGGCGTACCCAGCTATTGTGGTATAATTCACTTGTATACTTTATGAATAGGAACATGATGCACTTGTTCTACTATTTTACTAGATAGGCTATTTATGACATACTTGCCTGCGAGCTGACCCTCACTTGTTAAGCCTTTAGAGGAGTACCTTCATGTGCTACAAAAATTACGAGATTGAATCACTTGTAAATGATTTTCATAAGTAAATGATAACATATGTTATTCATGTGCCAAAAGATTACCTTTAAGACTTATTCATTCACTTGATCACTTAAGATGACACAAGACATTATATTCCACATGTATAATTTGGTACACATGATAATGGACAATCTAAAGAGATTTAGATAACTATTTAATAATGCTAAGTGATGATTTACGATTTTAGAAAGTGTTTCTGGATTTCACTTGTCTTCACTTGCTTATATTTGATATACTATTCATTTGAGCTTCCTTACATGATTTGCTTGTTATTCTGTCTGTTCTACATACAAATCCATATTTTATACACACTCACTTTTCTATTGCCGCGGTGCTGCATTTAAATAAATGCAGGATTTGACGCACATGTTGGTAAACAATCTCATTAGGCAGTTGTCGTTCAGTTGTACATTTGGTGAGCTCCACTTCTACCTGGAGCTATGGTGTTTCTGGTATTCTTTTTATTTGTACATATATTGCAATATGGATATGTCGAGACCCTATTCCAACCATATGATAACTTTACAAATTCAAAGTATATAAGGTGGATTGAGGCCATGAGACTAGATATCAAAGCATTGGAAGATAACAAAACTTGGGAGATTATGAATCTGCGCAATGGAAAAAATGCAATAGGATCAAAATAGGTGTACAAGTCCAGCTAAAACTTGATGGAGAAGTTGAGAGATTCAAGGTTAGATTAGTTGCAAAAGGGTATAACCAAAAGAAAGGCTTGAATTACCGTGCGACATTCTCATCTATTGCCAATTTGGTAATAGCGAAAATATTGATAGCCTTAGTTTCTTTCAGAGGACAGAATATATATCAAATGAATGTATATGCATTCCTGCAAGGAGACTTATTTGAATAAGTGTACATGATCTGCCTCAAGGATTTAAGAGATAAGTGTAGAAAAAGAAATTCTTGTATAAATTGAAGCAAGCATCAAGGCAATGAAAAATTTAACTCATTGAATCCTTGCTTGATGTTAGATATTCTTAAGGCTTGCATGATTTCCCATTGTTTACTAAGAAGAAGGAAACTAAATTTGCGGTTGTTCTAATATATGTGGGTATTTTATTAATCATACGTGACAGTGTTGCACTGAAATCGATTTAATTGATTTAATCAGTGCTTTGTCTTATACAATGAAATCGATTTAATCAATACTTTATAAGACTTACCTTTAAATTTTGATGGTACTTTTTTTATCACACAAGACTCCTAAGGAAAGTCTCCATTTCAGACCTCTCTTCTCACTCCAACAAGAAGAAAACATTTAATAAAATTACAAAAATATAATATATGAATGCAGAGTCTGAAGTTAAACTTGATAAATTTCACCTTTAAAGTTCTTAATATTAAACTCATTATATTTTTAAAATTGTAAATTTAATATTAATTAATTGATATTTTAATAGGGACTTCACATATACATGTTTACGATTCGCGTTGGAAATACTTAATTGCATCTACCATTTTATAGACTTTATGCATTTAAAAAAATAAAAAAAGTATTATTATTTGCTTTAAAAATCAAATATTATTTAAATATCAAACAATATTATAAGTATATAATAACCGGTCACTATAATAGTAAAAAAAAAATCAATGATTTTATTATAGAGACATATATATTTATAGGCATAATACATAAAATAGATACTCAAATTTGGTCTCAACTGACAATTAAGTAAACAAATTTTGAGAGTGCACATCTAGACACCTTAACTTGTATCCACTGTGTCAGTTGAGCACTTTAATTTACAAAATGATCATTTAGACACTTTCAAAATTTATGTTCCATGTCCGCATCGGGTGTCTAAAATCAACACTCAGAAATATTTTTTTCTGAAAACATGGAGAAACTTCAAGAAGATATGTTTCTTGCATATTCAGTGCAACGTCATGGATTAAAAAATTGGAACATGGTGGCAGCGACTTTTTCACGAGCCATTTCTCTCTATCGTAGGTGTAGATTTGAGTTGTTGCCTACAGAATGTCAGGTCAGGTACGAGGATTTGAAAGAACATTTTAAGAGTCAAGCAGATTTTAACGAAGGAGATGATGATGAGAGAGCATTCATAAACTTCATGGCAGATAAACTTACAAAGACTTATATAGCTAAATTGATAAAGGACGTGAAACGAAGGGAAGCATCAATTGAGTATGATTTATCTTTTTTTTTTCTTTTTGATTTTTTTTTGGTTTATGATGCTTGAAAAATTATGGCTTTTCAATAATTTCTTGTGTTATCCTAATTTATATACTGATTTTAAACTGTAAAAAAATTGCTTAGGAAACATAAAACTTATCTTGATGTTGGGAACACTAATTGGTACAATCAACCACAATATTTAATAATTATTTTTTTTCAAAAAGAAATGTTCGTGATCCAATTTTATCACTAAAGAAAATAGCAAACAACAATTTCTGTCCCTAAGCATCAAAATTTCATTATTAATCTTATTTCGTGATAGATTATGGAAAAATATTATTAGCTACAAAATTTCTAACCACAAATTTTATAGTAAATTCTTGATTATGTCTAGTAACTCTTGGTTATGTTTATAATTTTTATTTTTCAATGATTATTTGTCTATCTCTCATCAAATGCATATATTATTCGCCATGGTAATTTTTAATTTTCAATAATAATCCTAAGAGGGTGAAATTGCATATTCTCTCCTTTTTCTTTTAATGAGTTTGACAACAAGAAAATAATCTGATGACGGGTATATTCTTATTTATTCTATGTTTATATAGGAATGAATTTCTCCTTTTGTGCAAATTGGAAGCCGAAAAAAGGACAGAGCCAAATGAGGAAGAAGGTGATAAATCTAATGAGAAAATATTGGAGAATACTAATGTTAATCAACATTTCATAAAAATTCTTGATGAACTGAAATCTCACAAGCATTGCCATCTTTTTGAATCTCCACTTCCCAGTCAGGTAATATCGTTATTTAATTTTCTATGAATTTCATTGTCAATCTATTGCTAAATACCTTGTATATATCTAGCGTATTTCTTTTGAAATATTTATAGCTAATTATACATCGTTCAATAGGGCTTGCGACTATCTCTTTTAATGTTTAATTAACGATGAAAGTTATCGTCTCGTAACACACGTAAAGTTATCCCACATCCTATCCCCCTTCCTATCACACGTAACACTTGTCTAAATTAAATATAAATACTTTTAGGATAGGAAAATATTTTTCTTATTCAGTTGAGACATTTTTTATTGATTGAGACAAAAAATAATTCCTTCAATACAGCTCAACTCCGTTAAGCCAACACACCTTAGAGATGCATTCAGTTTCATGCATGAATAACTTTAATAGCAATCCTCTTTAGATTGCATTATTGAGATCCTAAATCTTACGTTATTAATTCCTTATTTAGTGCTATTATTTTATTTTTTCCAGGGTAAGCCAGAGTATATCCAACAAATTAAGCAGCATATGGATCTACAAATTATTCAAAACAAGTTAGAACAAGATGCTTATTCTAATTTAAAAATTGTCAGCTTCTTCAGAGATCTCTTGTTGATGTTCAACAACGCCATTGTTTATTACCCTGCAAAAACTCTTCAACATTCCGCTGCCCTTGAACTCAGAGCTATTGTTGTGAGAGAAATGGGTAAGAAACCCTTATTTCCTCGTGAAGTTGTGTGTGGATTAGCTGCGGTGGGCAACCCAACACCGGCCATACAAAAATTGCAGAAAAGGATATATAATGCGCGAAGCAGCGCTTATGAACTTGGTGAGTCATCGGTCCGGAGGAGTGAAAGACTGAAAAATAAGCATTCGAAATTGAAGAACAAGAAAAAATAAGAATATTTTTGGGAATTTAAGAAGTAAAACTTAGTAGATTATGGATGTTTTTTTTCTTGTTAACTGTCTTTTTCCCTTTCTAAGTTATGTGTGTTTTAAACAACAACATAATTCTGTTGATGATTTGATCAAATGTTTGGGTGTGTTAGCTAATGTTATCTTTTTTTTGTCTCTCTCTTTGTGAAAAACTTAAATAACTTTATGTTTTTTGTGCAAATTAAGCCGTAATTTCATGGTTTATCAATTGTTCGTATTATATTGAGTGAAAAGTCAAAAAATACATCTAAACTATTAACTGCTCATTTTCTTTATCTGAAATGAATCACTATCGTTCAGGTAGGGAAAAAGAACAATTGATAGTTTAGGTGTATTTCGATAAATATTTGGTGATAATTCATGTAGGAAACATACATCTGATAGTTTGAGAATGTAGGAAATATATTTTTCTCTCTCTTTATGGAAGAGTTCAACGTAAATCTTTATTTTTTTCAAATATTTATTTAAATTTTACTATACTGACCGCATAGATTAAAAAAAACTAAAATAAAAGGAGTGATAAATTTTCACAAATTTATCCCTTTTTTAACTTCCTCAATTGAGTTGAATGATTTGAAAATTTTCAAGCAAAGAGGGTTTATTGCAAAAACTCTGCAATTCAAAATAGTATTTATGGTAATTATTTTTATTAAATATTTTATAACCCAAGTTACAGATTTGAGTTGTGGAAAAAGTCATTAGTATTTGTATTAGAGTAGGTGTCTACATCACACCCAGAGGTGTGGCCCTTCTCTGAGGACCTATTAACGCGGAATTAGAGACGAATTCAGAATGTCAAAAGCAAGAATGCATTATTACTAAGACATGGATCTACGATATAAAATTGGCTAATACGATTATTAGATTCTTATCATTGAATTCATTAAACTTTTAAAATTATAGATTCAGAATTAATTCTTATCTTTAATTTTTTTATTTTTTATTTGGAAGGGGTGGAGGGGTTGGGGGGTATATAGCTATATTCCGTGCTGAAAATATTGGGATTGGTCGAAGCCATTGACAATGTGCTTTATCATCTATTATTGCTATATAAAAATTTTATGATGATAAAGGAAAAATATAAATTTCAACGAGAAGATTGAAAATTTTAAATCAAATAAATTTAAAAAAAAATCTAAAATTAAAATGCAAGAAGTGCTACCAATAACTACTTAAAGAGAGAGTTATCCAATTTTAGAAATAAAAAAATAAGAAAGGTATAAGAATTAAAAATGGGCACCCAATCATACTTGTATTATATGATTGGGATAATGCATAAGTACTCCCTCAATCTATTTTTCATTTAATATTTTTTTAAAAAAAAAATATTTTTTTCATCCGTTATTTACAGTGCTTTTCACTGGACAAAATAGAAATTCTGACAATATTTATTAAGTAGTATATCTTTTAGTACTTCAATATTTATATTCTTATTTTATCCTTTTCTCTCAATCATGATCTCTAAAGATCAATTTCAATCTTTGATCAATATTTTTTATTGACCTATAAAATTATTTTTAAAAAATTGAACCAGTGAAAGAAAAAAAAGATAGAAATAACAGTAGTAAAAGAATTTTAAGACAAAGTTAGAAAAATAGTGGAAGAATGAAATTTGATCCAAAGTTGATTAAAATAGAGAGGAAGGATATAAAAATATTTAATTGATTGAATAAGGAAAATAGAGTATTTTAATGATAGAAAAAAGAGAAAATATCTTTAATGATAAAGTATATGTGTGGGGCGCATGTAACACACTATCAACTGCTCATTTAATTATTTATGTCACGTCTGCAATTAAAGTGGTATTTATTTCACTTATGCATTATCCCGATATGATTCTTTTAGTTTGGATTTGCACATTTATATATAATTATTTTTAAAAAAAATATGACACGACTATATATAATCTGCAGAATAGAGATTTAACTGTATATATATTCATGGTCAAAAATAAAGTATTGGATTTGAATGAACTTTATAGACAATTATGATTTTGGCATAATATATGAATTAAGCACTCAAACTTTGAGAGTGCACATTTAGGCACCTCAACTTGGTCTTAGCTGGCAACTAAACACTCCAACTAGTCCGCAGTATGTCTCATACACACCTGATGCTGACGTGACACATAAATTTTGAAAGTGACTAGATAATTATTTTGGAAGTTAATTAGAGTGTTTAACTGACATAGTGCATACGAGTTGAGGTGTCTGAATATAAACTCTCAAACTTTGAGTGCTTAATTGACAGTTGAGGTCACTAAAAATACTTATTTCTTTTTTTTTCACATTTGCATTAGCCGGTCTTGATTCATTTAATTCATATTTGACCAAAATCAGATTCACAAATCTAACAACTTACTTATTAATTAATGCAAGGTATGACCATTTTAAGAAAAACAACTAAATCATAATTTACCAAGAGATTGAGTTGTTCTGAAAACAACACTCAAAACTTTTCTTGAAAAAATGGAGAAACTTCGAGAAGATATGTGGCTTGCGTGTTCAGTACAACGTTATGAATTAGAAAATTGGCCAATGGTGGCTGCGAAATTTTCAAGCACCATTTCTGGTTATCGTAGGTGTGCTTTTCACTTATCGCCTACAGAATGTCAGGTCAGGTACGAGGATTTGAAAGAACGTTTTAAGAGTCAAGCAGATTTTAACGAAGGAGATGATGATGAGAGAGCATTCATAAACTTCATGACAGATAAACTTAAAAAGACTTATAGAGCTGAATTGATAAAGGACGTGAAACGAAGGGAAGCATCAACTAAGTATGATTTATCTTTTATCTTTTATAATTAGCAACAAAAAGAATCCCTCTTTTTTTTCTTTTTCATTTTTATTTTTTTCTTTTTTGATTTATGATGCTTGAAAAATTGTGGATTTCCATTAATTTCTTGTGTGATCCTAATTTATATACTGATTTTTTAAAAAAAGAATAAAAATTATTAACTACAAATTTTTTAACTACGAATTTTATTGTTAATTCGTATATTTTTTTTTAATAAAAATTACTAACTGATTGTTAGCTTTGATACTTGGCTTCATATAATTCTGCATTAGTTTTGACTTTTGTTATTGTCCATACTTATGTTTATAAATATATTTTTTTTAGTACATTGAATAATATTAAAAAGAAAAAATTAAAAATTTTAATAAGTTACATTGTTTAAATAGCAAAAATTTCATATCTAATTGGTTATGTTTATGATTTTTATTTCTCAAAGATTATATTATCTATTTTCATCAAATGCATATATTATTCGCCATGATAATTTTTAATTTTCACTAATAATCCTAAGAGGGTGAAATTGCATATTCTTTTTTTTTTTTATTTTATAATTTTCATTAATAAGAAAATAATCCAATGACGGGTATATCCTTATTTATTCTGTGTTTATGTAGGAAATGTTTTCTCTTTTTGTGCAAATTGGAGGCAAAAAGAAGAATAGAGACAAATGAGGAAGAAGGTGATAAATCTAATGAGAAAATATTGGAGAATACTAATATTAATCGAGATTTCATAAAAATCCTTGATAAACTGAAATCTCACAAGCATTACTGTCTTTTTGAATCTCCACTTCCTAGTCAGGTAATATCTTTATTTAATTTTCTGTGAAATTCATTGCTAATCTATTGCTAAATACCTTGTATATATCTAGCAGGATTTTTTTGGCAATATTTATCGCTAATTATATGTCGTTTGATAGGGCTTTCGACTATCTTTGTAGTGTTTCATTAACGACGAAAGTTATCGTCTCTATTTTATCTTTTTTGGTAGCGATTTATTGTGTCGCCCCCCACCCCCTCCAAGTACACCTCATCTTTACTCCACCTTCCATAGCACCCATCCCCATCATTCAAGACCCTACCTCACATAATACTTATCCAGATTATATACAAATAATTTTAGGATAATATTTTTTGTTTACACATCGAACAAACTAAAGTAAATAAGCAAAAAATTCACGTATTTTCTTAAAAGATATTTTCTTATCCAATTGAGATATTCTTGATTAATTGAGATAAACTATTCCCTCAATACAACTCAACTCCGTCAAGCCCCCACATACACACTCACACACACACAGTCCTACACACCTTATCTTCACTTTACCTTCCATAGCACCCATCCCCACCATCCCATACCCTACGCCCCCCCCACCTCACATAAAACTTGGCTATATTATGCAAATACTTTTAGGATAATATTTTTTTACTTATGTACCGAATAAATTAAAGTGAATAAGTGAAAAAATACACTTATTTTCTTAAAAAAATATTTTTCTTATCTCGTTAAGACATCTTTGATTGAGACAGACAAAACAATTCCCTCAATACAGCTCAACTCCGTCAAGCTAACACACCCTAGAGATGCATTCAATTTCATGCTTCAATAACTTTAATAGCAATCCTTTTTAGTTTGCATTATTAAGATCTAAATCTTAGGTTATTAGTTTCTTATTTAGTGCGATTATTTGTTTGTTTTTTTCCAGGGGAATTCAGAGTATATCCGACAAATTAAGCAGCATATGGATCTACAAATTATTCAAAACAAGTTAGAACGAGATGCTTATTCTAATTTGAAAACTGCCAGCTTCTTCAGAGATCTCTTATTGATGTTCAACAACGCCATTGTTTATTACCCGAAAGAAACTCTTCAACATTCCACCGCGCTTGAACTCAGAGCTATTGTTGTGAAAGAAATGGGTAAGAAACCCTTATTTCCTCGTGAAATCGTGTGTGGATTAGCTGCGGTGGGCAACCCAACACCGGCCATACAAAAATTGCAGAAAAGGATATATAAAGCGCGAAGCAGAGCTCAACAAGTTGGTGAGTCATCGGTCCGGAGGAGTGAGAGATTACTGAAAAATAAGGCTTTGAAATTGAAGAACGACAACCCCGATTATGATTGCAAAGGGCAATGAAGAAGAAGGAACAAGGAAAAATAAGAATATTTTGGGAATATGGAGTGAAACTTGGTAGATTATGGGTGTTTTTTTCTCATGAACTGCCTTTTTTTCTTTCTAAGTTATGTGTGTTTTGAACAACAACATAGATATGAACAATGTTTGGTGTGTTAGCTAATTTTCATAATCCGTATGGAGTATACGGATTAGGGTAGTAGGATATTAACTAGCAGTAATGTGTGGAACTATTTTTTTTGTTTTCAGTAGTAGAGCAAGATAATAGATGCTTTTTCGTTCTGTTATTAGCTGTTGTTACTTGTATCTCGATTAGTGTGTTATTGATTAGTTTTGCACTGTTACTAGTTGTTATTTTGTTATTATAAAATTGTCTCCTATGCTGCCGTTACTTTTTTGGAACTATTTTTCAAAAAGACGAGAGTCTTCCGAAAACAGTCTCTCTACCTCTGAGATAGAGATAAGCCTACCTACATTACCCTCCCTGACCCACTTTGTGAGATTACGCTACGTAGTTATTATTGTTGTTTGTTTTTTCTCTCTTTATGGAAGACAAGAATTCAACATAAAAGTTTCTTTCTTTTTTTTCCAAAATTTTTGCATCAACAAAATTAAACATAAAACTACTTGATTTCCCTTGAATATCATCCTGTGAAATATTTATTGATAATTCTTCTTAAAATTTAAATTTAATAATCTTCGCGATAAATAAATTACGTGTTATAACAAGTATACCTAACTTGATAATGTAAATTTTTATTACACTAAAATTTTATATAAAAAGAAAGAAAGAAAAAAACTAACCATTTTTCTGTTTATTTTCCTTTCTATCCGTTCTTAAATTACATTTTCTTGAGCTGAGGATCTATCGAAAATATTCTCTCTATCCTACAAAGATGAGAATAAGGTCTGCATACATCATACCTTTCTCAGACTTGTGATTACACTAGGTGTTGCTGTTGTTGTTGTTTTGTGATCTGGAGGTAAAAACTTGGTAAACCACGCACAAAGCTGTATGTACATGCTCAACCAAAGGAGGTATGTTGGTCTTTCTAATGTTATATGTACTTGTCTACAGCTCTCGAGGACTAAATATGTCGATGTGTTAACTGATATGCAGCATAATATGGCTGCTTGAGTGTTGTGAATTCAGTATGTTGGTCTTTCTCATATTTTATGTACTCGTACTGAACAGAAAATCCTTTGCATAAAGCATAGAGAATTTATTCGCGCTATCTTTTCTAGTGAAAGATGGACGGGTTGTCATAGATGTGGATGAAAATGGATCTCACCTTCTCTGTAAGATATATATACCTCTTTAAATCTTTTGTTGACATTGTACTTTACATTTGCCTAGAAGGACAAGCCTTGGCGTAACTGGTAAAGTTGTGGCTTGCCATGTGACTAGGAGGTCACGAGTAAGACTGCAGACCCTTCTGGTCCAGCCCTTCCTCAAACTCCGCACATAGTGGGAGCTTAGTGCACTTTGTCCTAGTCTTTTGTTGCTATAGTTTGGTTTTTTCCCTTACTAATAGGATCCTTGTATGTTCTATGACATGCATTTTGCAAGATTCTGGATTGATTTCTTTGTTACGCGAGATACCGATGAACATACCATCATATAATCACATTTTGCTTCTGCTTCTTGGTTTGAATACAGGTGATGAAGAATGCAGTAGCAGAAGGAGAAGAGTGGATGCCAAACAGGGACATAACGGCGAGTCCAGTCTGTACTGAAGCTAATAAACCAGTTCAGAAGGATGATTCTCGACGAATAGTACGTATCACTTGGGTTTTACACAAACCTTCAGAAGCCATGCCAACATTGGCAATGGGAGCCTGAAGAGGAAAGCTGCTATGAACATATTCTAAATAGGCTATTTTGATGTACATAAAGAAATTGCAGACCTACTAACTGTCTTAAGATCAATTTTTTGATGGCCTTAACATTCTTTTTTAGAATTAGTGCACTTTGAATGTAAAGTTTTTTGTTGTTTTATTGTTTTCCTATTACTCCCGCCGTTTCAATTTATTTGTCTGATTTTGAAAATACGCCATTTGTTTGTCTGATTTTGGAAATGGCATGGTCATCTCACTTTTCATTCATTTTCTCGATGAAAACATAGCTAGACGCCTATTCGCTTCATGCCCTTGAATTAGTACTCATGAATGAATTGAGAAAGACAACAGAAAGAGTCGAATTCTAACTTTGTAGAATCAGTGCTAAGAGGTTTTCAGGCAAAGCAGCTAGAAGTACTTTGCTTCACGCCTTGAGTTATTACTCACGGATGAATTGAGAAAGCCAACAAAAAGACTCAACTCTTAACTTCATAGAGCCGATGCTATTGTTGTCTGTACATAGGGCCATCCCCCAATCTCGTCTCAGCCCCCACGGGGCTGCTAAGGTGGGGGTGGGTGGGGGGAGGGGGCATTTGTTCTTTAAATAGACGGCAGTATTTTGCTGGCGCCTTGCCAAACATATCAACGAAGAGAAGGAGAATAAAGGTTACTGGAAAACTCATTGCTTCTATTTACTCTATAAAATTATCAATCATATAGCAGTAGATGATTACATGAAAGCCGCTGGACGAGCTACTTTTGGCTCTGACCATAACAATGTTCACAAAAAAGAAAAGCACAAATACAAATTCGACTAATTACACCTGATATCTTTTATTCCGTGCTCTTGGGAATGTTGAGGTCTTTAAATATAGGACTGTCGACTCCCACGCCCATTGCATTCAAACCGTTGTCAACATATATCACAGCACCAGTTATTGCTGAAGCGAGGGGCGATGCTAGGAATGCAGCTGTATTCCCTACTTCATCTACGACAAGTTTTTTTCCCCCGAAAGGTATATTAACAATAGCCCAGTAGGACAAGGTAGAAAACAGTAAAGAAAACATTTTTAGTGAGAAATAACTTGTGTAGAGATGATTTACCTGCTGATAGTTCTTTCTGGAGAGGTGCATTGGCTATGGAGTAGTCAATCATCATATCTATGAAGCCAATTGCTTTTGCAGCTCGACTTCGTAAAGGGCCTGCATAGTCAATAAAAGATTATGCACGAAATGAACACTGCATGAAAAAATGAGTTGGAACTAGATACTGTAGTAGTCGTTCCCTCGCTTCTTGGCAGGCTGTTAGAATTATAGTTCAGCTTTGATTGAAGAGGCTAGTGGCAGTTAACAAGTTAGTTAAAGTCAGTTAGAATTAGTTAGGGCCACTAGCTAGTTAGTTAAAGTTAGTTAGTTAGTTGAGAGTTAGTTATAACTAACTTTTTCCTTCTGATTTTCCCCTTCTTTTCCTTAGCATCAGATCATGTACAAGTATATATATCTCAAAGTAATCTACAATCAATCAAGTTTTCATTTCCAAATTTACATCACTATGTGTTAACTTTGCAAATCTGTTTTCTCTTCAGTTTTCTGCTTCCTGCTCTCTTCTTCCTTTTCTTCTTCTTCTTCTTCTTCTTCTTCTCTGTTTCTCTGCTTGTCTGCTGCTCACAGGTTCCTTTTCAACATGGTATCAGAGCAAGGTTACTAGATTCATCTCAAACTCAACTGAAGATCAATTAGTTTTACTTTCTTCATTTCTGTTTCTCTGGTCACTGATTTCCAGATTGTTTTGTGCAAAGTTGCTTGTGTTTTCTTTCATCTCACTCACAAATCCTAGCCATTCAACATAGTTTGATAATGGCAGACTCACAGGGAGTTTCAGATTCACATGGAGCTTCAAATTCAAGCTCTGGAAGTCAAGGTTTTCTGGACATGATGAATCCAATGTACATACACCCATCGGAAAGTGCAGGGTCTACATTGATTCCGGTAAAATTTGATGGCACAGGCTACAGATCATGGAGGAGAGGCATTCTCAGGGCATTATCAGTGAAGAACAAGCTAGGATTTATCGATGGAAAATGCAAGAAGCCTGACCCTAACTCAGATAGCTGCGCAATGTGGGAAAGGTGTGATGACATGGTTACTTCATGGATGTTGAATTCACTATCACCAGAATTAATGGACAGTTTGCAGTATGTGAATAATGCAAAGGAGCTTTGGGATGAGCTTGAGGAAAGGTATGACCAAACTAATGGAGCTAAGCTTTACCAGTTGCAAAGAGACATCAATGAGTTTGTTCAAGGTAATCTGGACATCACTGCCTATTACACAAAATTGAGGAAGCTTTGGGAAGAACTAAGTGCACTTGATCTGAATATGCATTGCACATGTTTGTGTGTTTGTGGAGGCAAAGCTGCTCTACAGAAAACTGAACAAGACAGGAGACTGATTCAGTTCTTAATGGGCCTAAATGAAGTTTATACTGTGGTCAGAGGCAACATCCTAATGATGAATCCACTACCTAGCATGGCTCAAGCATTTGCTATCTTGACACAGGAAGAAAAACAAAGGGCAGTTAAGCCTCAAGGTAGTCGACTTGGTTTTGAATCTACTTCACTTAATGTAGGTAGATTTGGAGACACACACTCTGGGACAAACTATAGGCAGCATAGTCAGCTGAAACATACCAGTGGAAGTAGTGCAGGTAGATCTGGACAGTCATTTAATAAGTCTGGTTTTTTTTGTGAACACTGCAAGAAGTCTGGCCACACTAAAGATAAATGCTATAGGTTACATGGTTTTCCACCAAATTTTAGATTCACAAAAGGAAGGAATGCAGGTGGAAGTGCATCACATGTTCATGGAAACTGTGTGACTGATAGTCAAGCAGGATCAACACAAACCAGTCCCAACTTGTCCAAGGATCAATATGAACATTTGGTAAGTCTTTTAACAAGGATGCAACAAGGTCATCCAGAAGATAGTGTGCACAACAATGCTTGTGGAGCTGTAAACCTTGCAGGTATCTTAGCTTGCTACTCCTCTATAACTGAAATAGGTAACTTGTCATGTAAATGTTTGAAGTTGCCTGCTGATTCCTGGATAATTGACTCTGGTGCTACACATCACATGACCTTCAATAGAACACTCTTGTCACAGATTAGACTACTACCTTATCCCTTCCTAGTAAGCCTACCTAATGGATATAAAGTTAAAGTAACTGAAGTTGGTAATGCAGTTGTTGGACCAGATTTAATCCTCCATAGAGTCTTGTTTGTTCCTAGTTTCAAATTCAATCTGATTTCAGTCCATAGCCTGGCTTCACATCTTAAAGGTATTGTTAGTTTCAATGATGCTTTATGTATAATGCAGGGCCCTTCAATGAAGAGGCCACTGGAGATTGGTAAAGCTAGAGATGGACTCTACTTTCTTTGTTCAAAATGCCACACTGGACATTCTGCCTCATTCAAAACCTGCAATTCAGCTTCTGGTTTATTTTCTCCTACTTTGAAAGGATGTAATCCAAGCTCTGTAAACATTCATAGTTTGTCTTGTGAAGAGTTGAACACTAAATCTTCTGTATTGCCTGGAAATTCCTCTGTAATGACTCCTCATTCAATAAGAAATGTACCTTCTTTACTGTCTAGTAATTCATCTATAGTGAATTCTCATTCAATGGAAAATGTTGATTCTTTGAATTCTATGTTTTGTGGAAACAGTGTTGATTACTTATGGCATAATAGACTAGGACATGTACCCTTTGTTAAAATGAGGTGTATTCCAACTATACCTGTCCAATTTGCACCTAAACAGCCTTTCCTATGCTCAGTCTGCCCCATGGCTAGACAAACAAGAATGCCTTTCACACAAAGCACCATTAAATCCACCAAAATATTTGATGTTCTTCATGTGGATATTTGGGGACCATATCATACACCAACACATGATAATCACAAGTATTTCCTTACTCTGGTAGATGATTACAGCAGAGCTACTTGGATACAAATGCTGCAATGTAAAAGTGGTGCCATTCAGAGCATCAAAACCTTTGTATCTCTCATTGAAAATCAGTTCCAAAGTACACTTAAAACCATTAGAACAGACAATGGATCAGAATTCACCAGCAATGAAGCTCTATCTTTCTTTCAGTCTAAAGGAATCATACATCAAAAGACTTGCCCTTACACACCCCAGCAGAATGGAGTAGTTGAAAGAAAACACAAGCACCTTTTAGAGACTGCAAGAGCTTTGCTTTACCAATCCAAATTACCTTTGAAATATTGGGGAGAATGCCTTAAAACAGCAGTGTATATCATAAACAGGCTGCCTTCCACAATCCTCAACAACAAAACTCCTTTTGAACTCCTCTACCACAAGAAACCTACTTATTCTCACCTAAAAGCATTTGGATGCTTGTGCTTTCCAACTACACTCAAAACACACAAAGATAAGTTTGAGCCAAGAACAACACCACATATATTTGTTGGATATCCTTATGACACAAAAGGGTACAAGGTACTAGATCTAGCCACTAAGAAAATACATGTTTCTAGAGATGTAGTATTTCATGAATCTGTTTTTCCTTTTGCTGTAACTGCTGCTGGTTCTAATTTTGAATCTGTGTCAAAGTTTTTCTCACAAGGTTCCTCTGTTACATTTCCTAGAGTCATCACTTATGGTTGTCCTGTTAATGATAATGATCATTTCTCCAAACACTACATACCTACTGTAGTTGCTGATGAACTTCCATCTGAACAACATTGCACACCAACTGTGGTTACTGATGACTTTATACCTAGACATCCTTCACCTTCAACAACATCAGAAACTAACCAACATCTGTCACAGCCAAACACAAGTCAAGATACTACCCAAAACCTTCCTACTTCTCCTAATATTCACCCAGACTCACTACCTGCAAACCACTCCACTTCTCAAACTACAACACCACCACAAGTAATACCACCTGTTAGAAGATCCTCCAGACATCATAATGTACCAGGATACTTGCAAGATTATGCCTATACTTTGCCTAACCTACACACTACTTCTTTGCTGACCATGCCATCCAATCACCTGACCATGCCATCCAATCACCAAAAGGCCTTAACCATCTCATATCCAAACATTGAGCAGGCAACTCAACTTACACAGCATGATAGGGAACCTACTTCTTATGAGGAAGCATCTTTGAGCCCTGCTTGGCAGAAAGCTATGCAGCAGGAATTTGATGCTTTGTATGCCAATGATACATGGGATCTAGTACAGATTCCAATAGGAAAGAAGGCCATAGGATGCAAATGGGTGTATAAGATTAAGTATAAAGCTGATGGAAGTGTGGAAAGGTTCAAAGCTAGGCTTGTAGTAAAGGGATATACTCAAAAGGCTGGCATTGATTATACAGAAACCTTCTCACCAGTTGTCAAGATGACCACTGTAAGGGTTTTAGTGAGCCTGGCAGTGAAAAGAGGCTGGAACTTATACCAACTAGATGTTAACAATGCTTTTCTTCATGGTGAACTTTATGAAGAGGTGTATATGGAGGTTCCACAGGGACTGTTAGTTGAAGGCAGTAACATGGCTTGCAAGCTTAAAAAGTCCTTGTATGGTTTAAAACAAGCAAGTAGACAGTGGTATGACAAGCTATCCACCTCTCTTTGTTCAAGAGGATATGTTCATTCAGCAAGTGATTATTCTCTTTTTTATAAAAAATCTGGCAGTTCATGTGTGTTTGTTGCAGTGTATGTAGATGATGTAATCCTCACAGGGACAGATTCTAGTGAAATTCAGTCACTCAAATCATTCCTTCATGACAGATTCAAGATAAAAGACTTGGGCAGATTACACTATTTTTTAGGCTTGGAGTTCAAGTATAATGACAGTGGTGTGATGATTACTCAACAGAAATTTACTACTGATTTACTTCAGGAGTTTGACTGCTCAGGTTGTACAGCAGTTACTTCTCCCCTTGATTGCACTTTGAAACTCCAACTAGATGATGATTCTCCCACTATTGATGCTACTCAATACAGAAGACTGGTTGGTAAACTGAATTTTCTCACACATACCAGGTTGGACATTGCATATAGTGTGCAACACCTTAGTCAATTTCTGCAATCACCTAAGGAGTCTCATTTCAAGGCAGCACTGCATGTTCTGCAGTATCTCAAAGGTGATCCTGCACTTGGGATTTCACTGTCTAGCAAGCCAGATTACAACTTGTATGCATATTGTGATTCAGATTGGGCAACTTGTTCAATCACAAGGAAGTCAGTTAGTGGATACATTGTATTTTTGGGTGATAGTCCAATAAGTTGGAAATCCAAGAAACAGAATACAGTTTCATTATCTTCAGCTGAGGCAGAGTATAGAGCAATCAGAAAAACTGTGGGAGAGTTAGTCTGGCTGGAAAGGTTGCTTGGTGAATTGAATGTCCCAATCGACTTGCCCATACCTATATTTTGCGATAGTCAAGCTGTTATTCACATAGCAAAGAACCCTGTGTTTCATGAGCGAACCAAACACATTGAGGTGGATTGTCATTTTGTTAGAGAAAAACTACATGGAGGACTCATTGGCTTGCATCATGTTTCAACAAGTGATCAGCTTGCAGATCTTCTCACCAAGGCACTGCCTGGCAGCAAGCATTCACAGATTTTAAGCAAGTTGGCAGTGAGTTACTCACTTCCAACTTGAGGGGGGGTGTTAGAATTATAGTTCAGCTTTGATTGAAGAGGCTAGTGGCAGTTAACAAGTTAGTTAAAGTCAGTTAGAATTAGTTAGGGCCACTAGCTAGTTAGTTAAAGTTAGTTAGTTAGTTGAGAGTTAGTTATAACTAACTTTTTCCTTCTGATTTTCCCCTTCTTTTCCTTAGCATCAGATCATGTACAAGTATATATATCTCAAAGTAATCTACAATCAATCAAGTTTTCATTTCCAAATTTACATCACTATGTGTTAACTTTGCAAATCTGTTTTCTCTTCAGTTTTCTGCTTCCTGCTCTCTTCTTCCTTTTCTTCTTCTTCTTCTTCTTCTTCTTCTCTGTTTCTCTGCTTGTCTGCTGCTCACAGGTTCCATTTCAACACAGGCTACAGAGGTTATTGTATAATCTCTCCGTTTCAATTTAAGTGTCTTACATTCCTTTTCAGTATGTTCTTAAAACGATGCCTCTTTCAATATTTTTTGATACGAGATTAAAAAATCTTCCTTAAAACTGTGTCTAGTCTAACTAAGACACTTAAATTGAGGGGGGGGGGGGGGTATGTTTTATGTAGAAACTAGAATCTAGGCAACTCCAGGGAAACGTACGGAACACTATCAATGGTGACAAACATCAAAGAGAAAAGATTCGGTTTGACTAGATCAACAATTTGACAGGAAGATAGGTGTTATACAGGGGGAAAATAAGCATCATATATCTGATCACCCCTGCAGACTAAAATACCTTAATAGGATTTATAGTTAACAGTAGTAAATATGGATAATCCAACAGACAATGGATGGACAACATACCGGCAGATATTGTGTTCACCCTAACTTTCTGTTTTCTCCCAGCCTCAAAAGCAAGTACCTACGTCATTAGAATGGTCGCTTTCAATTATTAGATGCAATAAAATTAGCGCAGTTATTAGAGATTCAAGGGGCGAAAATCATTTGGCTTTTCGTCTGATTTTCTGTTTCGACAACTCACTCTAGTGTCACTCTCAAGCGCTGCTTTGGCAGAACTCATTCCCCCTCCATATCTGTGCATGACATATTTCAACCGATGATTCATCAGAGGTACAGATTTAAATGTCAATGTCAGCAAACAACAAAACAAGAAAAGAGAAAGAATAATGTGTACCCTGGAATGATCCTCTCAGAAGCAATATAGGTCAGAGAAATCGAAGAACCACCTGTTATAAAACCATTATTGATTTCAAAGAAAATATATTGGGGAATTAGATAATTGTATAAAATCGGCAAACAAGAGGCAAGAAGTGAAAGAACAAACATAAATGAAACGGGAAACTAAATACATGCCTGGGTTTATAATTGGAAGGAAATGCTTTAGCAAAGATACGTAGGAATAACTTGATGCTGATATTGCTACAAGGTATCCTCTCCTTGTTGTCTCCAAAAGAGGTTTAGTCACATAATGGTCGAACGATTTCATGAGAAAAATTGCCAATGAAGAAACACTGTTTTGCAATTTCAGAAAGTGATACCTCTGGCCCATTAGTAGGTGAATGCACAAGAATGTCGATGCTGCCAAAATCCTCCTTCACAGATTCTGCATGCACTCTACCCTCCGCAGACTCCACTTGTGGAATTACACTAGGTTTGTTATTGTTGTTGTTGTTGCTCTTTAGCATGCACATTTATGTTTGAGTTACTCATTTTGCTCAGTATGCACAAAGAAGTGAGGATGCCTAGAACTACATACCGAAACTGTCCACTTAGAAGAACCAGCATAATGCTTATACACACTCATTTTTCTATTGTCGCGGTGCTGCATTTAAATAAATGCAGGATTTGACGCACAGGTTGGTAAACAATCTCATTAGGCATTTGTCGTTCAGTTGTACATTTGGTGAGCTCCACTTTTATTTGTACATATATTGCAATATGGATATGTCGAGACCCTATTCCAACCATATGATAACTTTACAAATTCAAAGGATATAAGGTGGATTGAGGCCATGAGACTAGATATCAAAGCATTGGAAGATAACAAAACTTGGAGATTATGGATCTGCACAATGGAAAAAATGCAATAGGATCAAATAGGTGTACAAGTCCAGCTAAATCTTGATGGAGAAGTTGAGAGATTCAAGGTCAGATTAGTTGCAAAAGGGTATAACCAAAAGAAAGGCTTGGATTACCGTGCGACATTCTCATCTATTGCCAAGTTGGTAATAGCGAAAATATTGATAGCCTTAGTATCTTTCAGAGGACGGAATATATATCAAATGAATATATATGCATTCCTGCAAGGAGACTTATTTGAATAAGTGTACATGGATCTGCCTCAAGGATTTAAGAGATAAGTGTAGAAAAAAAAATTCTTGTATAAATTGAAGCAAGCATCAAGGCAATGAAAAATTTAACTCATTGAATCCTTGCTTGATGTTAGATATTCTTAAGGCTTGCATGATTTCCCATTGTTTACTAAGAAGAAGGAAACTAAATTTGCGGTTGTTCTAATATATGTGGGTATTTTATTAATCATAGGTGACAGTGTTGCACTGAGTCAGAAAATAAAGTATGTGTTGAATCAGAAATTCAAGGTGAAGAAACAAGGTGAACTTAGATTCTTTCTGAAAATAGAGGTGTTGAGGTCTAGTAAAAAAAATCTGTAGAATCAAATCAAGTATATACTTCAATCAATTTCTAATTTGAGATTGGGAGGAACTAAGTCAGTAGAAACTCCAATTGACTTAAATTAGAAGTAGACTACAATAAAATATAATGAGCATGTAGGGATTATAAGTGATAACATGTTGGAGGATATATCAGTCTATCAAAGTTTGATTGGAAGACTGATATATCTATCAATCAATAGGTCAAATATTGTATTTGTAGTATATACATTAAGTCAATTTATGCAAGCACCTAAATAATCACGTTGAGAGGTAGCTTTGAGGATAGCGAAGTATGTGAAGATGCATCAGGGATAGAAATCCTAATGAGAAATACCTAAGCAGACACCTTGACATGTTATTGTGATACAAATTAAGTTGCATGTCCCAATACAAGAAGGTTAGTAATAAGGTTCTTGATGAAGTTTGAGGATCAAAAAAATAATACATAATCTCTAGGAGGTCAGAACTATTCAACAATGGTTGAACTCTGGATGTGAGCTAAACTCACAATATATACTACTACTATTAGAATTGTACTCATATGTTTAGTTATAATATTAATTACTCCCTCCATCTTAATTTGATTGATTAGTGCTTTGTCCTATACAATGAAATCGATTTAATCAATACTTTATAAGACTTACCTTTAAATTTTGATGGTACTTTTTTATCACACAAGACTCCTAAGGAAAGTCTCCATTTCAAACCTCTCCTCTCACTCCAACAAGAAGAAAACATTGAATAAAATTATAAAAATATAATATATGAATGCAGATTCTGAATTTAAACTTGATAAATTTCACCTTTAAAGTTCTTAATATTAAATTCATTATATTTTTAAAATTATAAATTTAATATTAATTAATTGATATTTTAATAGGGACTTCACATATATATGTTTACGATTCGCGTTGGAAATACTTAATTGCATCTACCATTTTATAGACTTTATGCATTTAAAAAAATAAAAAAAACTATTATTATTTGCTTTAACAATCAAATATTATTTAAATATCAAACAATATTATAAGTATATAATAACCAATCACTATAATAGTCCAAAAAAAAAATCAATGATTTTATTAGAGAGACATATATATTTATGGACATAAAATAGATACTCAAATTTGGTCTCAACTGACAATTAAGTATACAAATTTTGAGAGTGCACATCTAGACACCTTAACTTGTATCCACTGTGTCAGTTGAGCACTTCAATTAACAAAATGATCATTTAAACACTTTCAAAATTTATGTTCCATGTCAGCATCGGGTGTCTATGAGACACAGTAGGGATGAGTTGGAGTGTTTAGTTGTCAATTGAAACTAAGTTGAGGTGCTTAGATTTGCAATCTCAAAGTTTGATGTTTAATTGCCAGTGAAGGCCAAATTAGAGTGTCTTTATATATTATATTTATGATTTTTATGAAAAGAGGACGAAGAACAAAAAAAAACACTTATTTCTTATTTTCACATTTGCATTAACTATTCATTTAATTCATATATGACCAAAACCAGATTCACAAATCTAATAGCTACTCATTAATGCTAGGTATGACCATTTTAACAAAAATAATTAAATCATAATTCACCGAGACATTTAGTTGCTCTAAAATCAACACTCAGAAATAATTTTTTCTGAAAACATGGAGAAACTTCAAGAAGATATGTTTCTTGCATATTCAGTGCAACGTCATGGATTAAAAAATTGGAACATGGTGGCAGCGACTTTTTCACGAGCCATTTCTCTCTATCGTAGGTGTAGATTTGAGTTGTTGCCTACAGAATGTCAGGTCAGGTACGAGGATTTGAAAGAACGTTTTAAGAGTCAAGCAAATTTTAACGAAGGAGATGATGATGAGAGAGCATTCATAAACTTCATGGCAGATAAACTTACAAAGATTTATATAGATGAATTGATAAAGGACGTGAAACGAAGGGAAGCATCAGTTGAGTATGATTTATCTTCTTTTTTTCTTTTTGATTTTTTTTTGGTTTATGATGCTTGAAAAATTATGGCTTTTCAATAATTTCTTGTGTTATCCTAATTTATATACTGATTTTAAACTTTAAAAAAATTGCTTAGGAAACATAAAACTTATCTTGATGTTGGGAACACTAATTGGTACAATCAACCACAATATTTAATAATTATTTTTTTTCAAAAAGAAATGTTCTTGATCCAATTTTATCACTAAAGAAAATAGCAAACAACAATTTCTGTCCCTAAGCATCAAAATTTCATTATTAATCTTATTTCGCGATAGATTATGAAAAAATATTATTAGCTACAAATTTTATAGTAAATTCTTGATTTTTTAAAATAAAAATTACTAATTGATTGTTGCCTTTGATACTTGGCTCCATATAATTATGCATTATTTTTTTATTGTCCATACGTGTGTTTGTAAATCTATAATATTAAAAAGAAAAAATTAAAATTTTTAATAAGTTAAATTGTTTAAAGAGCAAAAAATTCATATCTTTGATTATGTCTAGTAACTCTTGGTTATGTTTATAATTTTTATTTTTCAAAGATTATTTGTCTATCTCTTATCAAATCCATATATTATTCGCCATGGTAATTTTTAATTTTCAATAATAATCCTAAGAGGGTGAAATTGCATATTCTCTCCTTTTTCTTTTAATGAGTTTGACAACAAGAAAATAATCTGATGACGGGTATATTCTTATTTATTCTATGTTTATATAGGAATGAATTTCTCCTTTTGTGCAAATTGGAAGCTGAAAAAAGGACAGACCCAAATGAGGAAGAAGGTGATAAATCTAATGAGAAAACATTGGAGAATACTAATATTAATCAACATTTCATAAAAATTCTTGATGAACTGAAATCTCACAAGCATTGCCATCTTTTTGAATCTCCACTTCCCAGTCAGGTAATATCGTTATTTAATTTTCTGTGAAATTCATTGTCAATCTATTGCTAAATACCTTGTATATATCTAGCATATTTCTTTTGAAATATTCATCGCTAATTATATATCATTCAATAGGGCTTGCGACTATCTCTTTTAATGTTTAATTCCTTCAATACAGCTCAACTCCGTTAAGCCAACACACCCTAGAGATGCATTCGGTTTCATGCATGAATAACTTTAATAGCAATCCTCTTTAGATTGCATTATTGAGATCCCAAATCTTAGGTTATTAATTCTTTATTTAGTGCTATTATTTTATTTTTTCCAGGGTAAGCCAGAGTATATCCAACAAATTAAGCAGCATATGGATCTACAAATTATTCAAAACAAGTTAGAACAAGATGCTTATTCTAATTTAAAAATTGCCAGCTTCTTCAGAGATCTCTTGTTGATGTTCAACAACGCCATTGTTTATTACCCGGCAAAAACTATTCAACATTCCGCTGCCCTTGAACTCAGAGCTATTGTTGTGAGAGAAATGGGTAAGAAACCCTTATTTCCTCGTGAAGTTGTGTGTGGATTAGCTGCGGTGGGCAACCCTATATTGGCCAAACTAAAATTGAAGAAAAGGATGTATAATATGAGAAGCAGCGCTTATGAAGTTGGCGAATCATCGGTCCGGAGGAGTGAAAGACTGAAAAATAAGCCTTCGAAATTGAAGAACAAGAAAGAATAAGAATATTTTTGGGAATTTAAGAAGTAAAACTTAGTAGATTATGGATGCTTTTTTTCTTGTTAACTGTCTTTTTCCCTTTCTAAGTTATGTGTGTTTTAAACAACAACATAATTCTGTTGATGATTTCAACAAAATGTTTGGGTGTGTTAGCTAATTGTTTTTTTTTTTATCTCTCTCGGTGTGAAAAACTTAAAGAATTTTATGTTTTTGGTGCAAATTAAGCCATAATTTCACGGCTTATCAATTGTTCATACTATATTGAGTGAAAAGTCAAAAAATAAAAACAAAATTTTTGAAAAAAAAAAGTTCAGGAAAAAACTATAAAAGTAGAAAGAAGCACACATTTGAAAAGGGTCTGACGAGCTAGTCGCTCACCTAGTAGCCGCCATATTGGTGATGTGACCCGGGGGTGTTAGTAGATTATTTTTAATAGTTGTATCACTTATTTTTGTTAGATTTACTACGGTAAGGAAGGGGCACAGATTGTTATATATATTTGTGGTACCTGAAATCGAGCTATGTAAGGTTAAAATCCCCTTCGCCATTAATGAATGACCCCTTGTCATTTGTTTCAGTTATATGGGTCAACTAGGTCCAAGTGATATATGCCATATACTCTTCAAGTATTACGTGTTATATACATGATCGTCACTTGTTTCATGCTTTATTTACTTTTCTACTTCAGTTATCCACTTGTTTATACATTCCAATCACTTGTTATTACTCCTTGAGAGTTGAGTATCTATAATGTTTCACATGATCGTATTTTTCTTTACTTGAAATATCTATATGGCTCACATGGTTGTTCTTTTCTTCGTTTTAAATGTTTATATATCTCACATAGTATATTTTTCACGTGTTTAAGATGAATTACTTGCTAAAGAACTACCATCATTTGAATAATTGGTCAATGGGAACATGATGCACTCGTTCCATTGATTCACTTGATATATGCATATATGACTCATTTACATCATTCACTTTTTTATACCTTATGAATTTATTTGATACTTACTCTAAAATATGAAGCGGTAGACATGTGCTCACCAGACTTCGATGGGGTGTTGATTCCATGCACGGGTTGAGAGCTCGATCTAACTTGTTGAGCCATGCGTGGCGTACCCAGCTATTGTGGTATAATTCACTTGTATACTTTATGAATAGGAACATGATGCACTTGTTCTACTATTTTACTAGATAGGCTATTTATGACATACTTGCCTGCGAGCTGACCCTCACTTGTTAAGCCTTTAGAGGAGTACCTTCATGTGCTACAAAAATTACGAGATTGAATCACTTGTAAATGATTTTCATAAGTAAATGATAACATATGTTATTCATGTGCCAAAAGATTACCTTTAAGACTTATTCATTCACTTGATCACTTAAGATGACACAAGACATTATATTCCACATGTATAATTTGGTACACATGATAATGGACAATCTAAAGAGATTTAGATAACTATTTAATAATGCTAAGTCATGATTTACGATTTTAGAAAGTGTTTCTGGATTTCACTTGTCTTCACTTGCTTATATTTGATATACTATTCATTTGAGCTTCCTTACATGATTTGCTTGTTATTCTGTCTGTTCTACATACAAATCCATATTTTATACACACTCACTTTTCTATTACCGCGGTGCTGCATTTAAATAAATGCAGGATTTGACGCACACGTTGGTAAACAATCTCATTAGGCAGTTGTCGTTCAGTTGTACATTTGGTGAGCTCCACTTCTACCTGGAGCTATGGTGTTTTTGGTATTCTTTTTATTTGTACATATATTGCAATATGGATATGTCGAGACCCTATTCCAACCATATGATAACTTTACAAATTCAAAGTATATAAGGTGGATTGAGGCCATGAGACTAGATATCAAAGCATTGGAAGATAACAAAACTTGGGAGATTATGAATCTGCGCAATGGAAAAAATGCAATAGGATCAAAATAGGTGTACAAGTCCAGCTAAAACTTGATGGAGAAGTTGAGAGATTCAAGGTTAGATTAGTTGCAAAAGGGTATAACCAAAAGAAAGGCTTGAATTACCGTGCGACATTCTCATCTATTGCCAAGTTGGTAATAGCGAAAATATTGATAGCCTTAGTTTCTTTCAGAGGACAGAATATATATCAAATGAATGTATATGCATTCCTGCAAGGAGACTTATTTGAATAAGTGTACATGATCTGCCTCAAGGATTTAAGAGATAAGTGTAGAAAAAGAAATTCTTGTATAAATTGAAGCAAGCATCAAGGCAATGAAAAATTTAACTCATTGAATCCTTGCTTGATGTTAGATATTCTTAAGGCTTGCATGATTTCCCATTGTTTACTAAGAAGAAGGAAACTAAATTTGCGGTTGTTCTAATATATGTGGGTATTTTATTAATCATACGTGACAGTGTTGCACTGAAATCGATTTAATTGATTTAATCAGTGCTTTGTCTTATACAATGAAATCGATTTAATCAATACTTTATAAGACTTACCTTTAAATTTTGATGGTACTTTTTTTATCACACAAGACTCCTAAGGAAAGTCTCCATTTCAGACCTCTCTTCTCACTCCAACAAGAAGAAAACATTTAATAAAATTACAAAAATATAACATATGAATGCAGAGTCTGAAGTTAAACTTGATAAATTTCACCTTTAAAGTTCTTAATATTAAACTCATTATATTTTTAAAATTGTAAATTTAATATTAATTAATTGATATTTTAATAGGGACTTCACATATACATGTTTACGATTCGCGTTGGAAATACTTAATTGCATCTACCATTTTATAGACTTTATGCATTTAAAAAAATAAAAAAAGTATTATTATTTACTTTAAAAATCAAATATTATTTAAATATCAAACAATATTATAAGTATATAATAACCGGTCACTATAATAGTAAAAAAAAATCAATGATTTTATTATAGAGACATATATATTTATAGGCATAATACATAAAATAGATACTCAAATTTGGTCTCAACTGACAATTAAGTAAACAAATTTTGAGAGTGCACATCTAGACACCTTAACTTGTATCCACTGTGTCAGTTGAGCACTTCAATTTACAAAATGATCATTTAGACACTTTCAAAATTTATGTTCCATGTCAGCATCGGGTGTCTAAAATCAACACTCAGAAATATGTTTTTCTGAAAACATGGAGAAACTTCAAGAAGATATGTTTCTTGCATATTCAGTGCAACGTCATGGATTAAAAAATTGGAACATGGTGGCAGCGACTTTTTCACGAGCCATTTCTCTCTATCGTAGGTGTAGATTTGAGTTGTTGCCTACAGAATGTCAGGTCAGGTACGAGGATTTGAAAGAACATTTTAATAGTCAAGCAGATTTTAACGAAGGAGATGATGATGAGAGAGCATTCATAAACTTCATGGCAGATAAACTTACAAAGACTTATATAGCTAAATTGATAAAGGACGTGAAACGAAGGGAAGCATCAATTGAGTATGATTTATCTTTTTTTTTCTTTTTGATTTTTTTTTGGTTTATGATGCTTGAAAAATTATGGCTTTTCAATAATTTCTTGTGTTATCCTAATTTATATACTGATTTTAAACTGTAAAAAAATTGCTTAGGAAACATAAAACTTATCTTGATGTTGGGAACACTAATTGGTACAATCAACCACAATATTTAATAATTATTGTTTTTCAAAAAGAAATGTTCGTGATCCAATTTTATCACTAAAGAAAATAGCAAACAACAATTTCTGTCCCTAAGCATCAAAATTTCATTATTAATCTTATTTCGTGATAGATTATGGAAAAATATTATTAGCTACAAAATTTCTAACCACAAATTTTATAGTAAATTCTTGATTATGTCTAGTAACTCTTGGTTATGTTTATAATTTTTATTTTTCAATGATTATTTGTCTATCTCTCATCAAATGCATATATTATTCGCCATGGTAATTTTTAATTTTCAATAATAATCCTAAGAGGGTGAAATTGCATATTCTCTCCTTTTTCTTTTAATGAGTTTGACAACAAGAAAATAATTAGTTTTATTCTATGTTTATATAGGAATGAATTTCTCCTTTTGTGCAAATTGGAAGCTGAAAAAAGGACAGAGCCAAATGAGGAAGAAGGTGATAAATCTAATGAGAAAATATTGGAGAATACTAATGTTAATCAACATTTCATAAAAATTCTTGATGAACTGAAATCTCACAAGCATTGCCATCTTTTTGAATCTGCACTTCCCAGTCAGGTAATATCGTTATTTAATTTTCTATGTAATTCATTGTCAATCTATTGCTAAATACCTTGTATATATCTAGCGTATTTCTTTTGAAATATTCATCGCTAATTATATATCGTTCAATAGGGCTTGCGACTATCTATTTTAATGTTTAATTAACGATGAAAGTTATCGTCTCCATTTTATTTTATTTTTTTGCTAGTGATTGTGCCCCCCTCCACCACCACACACCTCATATTCCCTCCACCTTCTATAATACCCATCCCACATCCTATCCCCTTTCCTATCTCACGTAACACTTGTCTAAATTAAATATAAATACTTTTAGGATAGAAAAATATTTTTCTTATTCAGTTGAGACATTTTTGATTGATTGAGACAAAAAATAATTCCTTCAATACACACCCTAGATATGCATTCAGTTTCATGCATGAATAACTTTAATACCAATCCTCTTTTGATTGCATTATTGAGATCCTAAATCTTAGGTTATTAATTCCTTATTTAGTGCTATTATTTTATTTTTTCCAGGGTAAGCCAGAGTATATCCAACAAATTAAGCAGCATATGGATCTACAAATTATTCAAAACAAGTTAGAACGAGATGCTTATTCTAATTTAAAAATTGTCAGCTTCTTCAGAGATCTCTTGTTGATGTTCAACAACGCCATTGTTTATTACCCGGCAAAAACTCTTCAACATTCCGCTGCCCTTGAACTCAGAGCTATTGTTGTGAGAGAAATGGGTAAGAAACCCTTATTTCCTCGTGAAGTTGTGTGTGGATTAGCTGCGGTGGGCAACCCTATATTGGCCAAACTAAAATTGAAGAAAAGGATGTATAATATGAGAAGCAGCGCTTATGAAGTTGGCGAATCATCGGTACGGAGGAGTGAAAGACTGAAAAATAAGCCTTCGAAATTGAAGAACAAGAAAGAATAAGAATATTTTTGGGAATTTAAGAAGTAAAACTTAGTAGATTATGGATGCTTTTTTTCTTGTTAACTGTCTTTTTCCCTTTCTAAGTTATGTGTGTTTTAAACAACAACATAATTTTGTTGATGATTTGAACAAAATGTTTGGGTGTGTTAGCTAATTGTTTTCTTTTTCTTTTTTTTTTATCTCTCTCTGTGTGAAAAACTTAAAGAATTTTATGTTTTTGGTGCAAATTAAGCCATAATTTCACGGCTTATCAATTGTTCATATTATATTGAGTGAAAAGTTAAAAAATACACCTAAACTATTAACTGCTCATTTTTTTTACCTGAAATGAATCACTATCGTTCAGGTAGGGAAAGAGAACAATTGATAGTTTAGATGTATTTCGATAAATATTTGGTGATAGTTCATGTAGTAAACATACATCTGATAGTTTGAGAATGAAACTCAAAAACCGTAATACTTTAGATGTTTTTCCGCCCTTCACTCTATTATATTTTTCTCTCTTTTTATGGAAGAGTTCAACATAAATCATTATATTTTTCAAAAATTTATTTAAATTTTATTATACTGACCGCATATATTAAAAAACCTAAAATAAAAGGAGTGATAAATTTTCACAAATTTATCCCTTTTTTAATTGTTACCAAAAGTCAAAACTTCCTCAATTGAGTTGAATGATTTGAAAATTTTCAAGCAAAGAGGGTTTATTGCAAAAACTCTGCAATTCAAAATAGTATTTATGGTAATTATTTTTATTAAATATTTTATAATCCGAGTTACAGATTTGAGTTGTGGAAGAAGCCATTAGTATTTGTATTAGAGTAGGTGTCTACATCACACCTCAGGGGTGTGGCTCTTCTGTAAGGACCTACTAACGCGGAATTAGAGGCAAATTCAGAATGTCAAAAGCAAGAATGCATTATTACTAAGACATGGATCTACGATATAAAATTAGCTAATACGATTATTAGATTCTTATCATTGAATTCATTAAACTTTTAAAATTATAGATTCAGAATTAATTCTTATCTTTAAATTTTTTTATTTTTTTTGGAAGGGGTGGAGGGGTTGGGGCGGTATATAGCTATATTCCGTGCTGAAAATATCGGGATTGGTTGAAGCCATTGACAATGTGCTTTATCATCTATTATGACTACTTTTAATATGTATATCTAATTTAATGATATAAAATTTTACGATGATAAAAAAAAATATAAATTTCAACGAGAAGATTGAAAATTTTTTAAATCAAATACCTTTTAGTGCTTCAATATTTATATTCTTATTTTATCCTTTCCTCTCAATCATGATCTTTAAAGATCAAATTCAATTTCTGATCAATATTTTTTATTGACTTATAAAACTATTTAAAAAAATTGAACCAGTGAAAAAAGAAAGAAAGAAATAAGAGTAGTAAAAGAATTTTAAAACAAAGTTAGAAAAACAGTGGAAGAATGAAGTTTGATCCAAAGTTGATTAAAATAGAGAGGAAGGATATAAAAATATTTAATTGATTGAATAAGAAAAATAGAGTATTTTAATAATAGAAAAAAGAGAAAATATCTTTAATGATAAAGTATATGTGTGGGGCGCATGTAACACACCATCAACTGCTCATTTAATTATTTATGTCACGTCTGCAATTAAAGTAGTATTTATTTCACTTATGCATTATCCCTATATGATTCTTTGAGTTTGGATTTACACATTTATATATAATTATTTTTAAAAAAAATATGACACGACTATATATAATCTGCAGAATAGATATTTAACTGTATATATATTCATGGTCAAAAATAAAGTATTGGATTTGAATGAACTTTATAGACTATTATGATTTTGGCATAATATATGAATTAAGCACTCAAACTTTGAGAGTGCACATTTAGGCACCTCAACTTGGTCATAGCTGGCAACTAAACACTCCAACTAGTCCGCAGTATGTCTCATACACACCTGATGCTAACGTGACACATAAATTTTGGAAGTGACTAGATAATTATTTTGGAAGTTAATTAGAGTGTTTAACTGACATAGTGCATACGAGTTGAAGTGTCTGAATATAAACTCTCAAACTTTGAGTGCTTAATTGACAGTTGAGGTCACTAAAAATACTTATTTCTTTTTTTTCACATTTGCATTAGCCGGTCTTGATTCATTTAATTCATATTTGACCAAAATCAGATTCACAAATCTAACAACTTACTTATTAATTAATGCAACGTATGACCATTTTAAGAAAAACAACTAAATCATAATTCACCAAGAGATTGAGTTGTTCTGAAAACAACACTCAAAACTTTTCTTGAAAAAATGGAGAAACTTCGAGAAGATATGTGGCTTGCATGTTCAGTACAACGTTATGGATTAGAAAATTGGCCAATGGTGGCTGCGAAATTTTCAAGCGCCATTTCTGGTTATCGTAGGTGTGCTTTTCACTTATCGCCTACAGAATGTCAGGTCAGGTACGAGGATTTGAAAGAACGTTTTAAGAGTCAAGCAGATTTTAACGAAGGAGATGATGATGAGAGTGCATTCATAAAGTTCACGACAGATAAACTTAAAAAGACTTATAGAGCTGAATTGATAAAGGACGTGAAACGAAGGGAAGCATCAACTAAGTATGATTTATCTTTTATCTTTTATCTTTTATAATTAGCAACAAAAAGAATCCCTCTTTTTTTTCTTTTTCATTTTTATTTTTTTCTTTTTTGATTTATGATGCTTGAAAAATTGTGGATTTCCATTAATTTCTTGTGTGATCCTAATTTATATACTGATTTTTTTTAAAAAGAAAAACAAAAATTTCTTAGGGAACTTAAAACTTATCTTGATTTAGGGCGCAAATTGGTTCAATCAACAATTAAAATGCTCAACTTTTTCTTTGAAAAAGAAATGTTCTTGATATCAATTTTATCACTAAAGAAAATAGCAAGAATAACAATTTTGGTCAATAAATATCAAAACTCTATTGCTAATCTTATTTCGCGATAGATTATCTCAAAAAAATTATTAATTACAAATTTTTTAACTACGAATTTTATTGTTAGTTTGTATATTTTTTTTAAATAAAAATTACTAAGTGATTGTTAGCTTTGATACTTGGCTTCATATAATTCTGCATTAGTTTTGACTTTTGTTATTGTCCATACTTATGTTTGTAAATATATTTATTTAATTTTCTCTGAAATTCATTGCTAATCTATTGCTAAATACCTTGTATATATCATGCAGAATTTTTTTGGCGATATTTTTCACTAATTATACGTCGTTCGATAGGGCTTGCGACTATTTTTTTAGTGTTTCATTAACGACGAAAGTTATCGTCTCTATTTTATCTTTTTGGTAGCGGTTTATTGTGTCGCCCCCCACCCCCTCCAAGTACACCTCATCTTTACTCCACCTTTCGTAGCACCCATCCCCATCATTCAAGACCCTACCTCACATAATACTGGCCCATCACCAGGCCCCGCAGGCTGCGCACAGCCAAAATTTGGGGCCAAACGGAGACGGTCGATCAAATATCGTTAAATCAGTGGGCTAACATACATCGAAAATCGCGAATATCGTAAATTATCATTTATTCAAAAAATATTTATGCCGATCAAATAAAGTTATAGGGCGCCTGTCACCAGACTTTGTAGGCTGCCCACAACAAAAATTTGGGGCCAAACGGAGGCGGTCGATCAAATATCCAAAAATCCCTGGGCTAACACGCACTGAAAAGTTTGAAAGTTAGCAACATAGGCGCACTATGCTAGTGTCGACAGACCGGCCGACATCGGATGTCACATGCTAACCTATGTCGAGACCCAACGCCCATCGATTAATGCCCAGCAAGCGAAAATTTAAAAGGAAACACCTATGCTTATCCTTATGATATAAAGAAAATGCTAGAGATTAGTGGTGGTAGTGCTGGCCTACCATGGTCACTTGCCATGGTGGTGTCGGTTGTGGTGGGTCGTTAGGACCAGTTTTTAAATTAAAATTGTCAACCATATTGGAAAATATGTTGAATGAGTGCGATAGAGGCATTTTTTAGAAAAATGGCTCAGCCAAACCTCCTTACGGCAGTTTGTCCAGATAGATCTCGAAAAAATACACAAAATGAAAAAAAATCGTGTAAAACGGATAATCCAGCCCAAAGTTATGATCATTAAGATAATATGCCTCTAGTGAACTCTTTTTTCGTCGATTATATTACAGTTTTAACAACATTATGTAAGATCTCATCAAAAGACTTGCATCTCGGCAGTTCTTATTTTGTTAATAAAGAGCTAACACACACCAAAAATCGCGAAAATCGTAAATTCTCATTTATGCAAAAAATAGTTATGCCAATCAAACGAAATGATAGGACTATCTAAATTCTGATTTCTTATTCTGATCTCTTTCTGTACTATACTGATTCTTTACTGATTACCGTAATCTTTATTTATCTGTTTGGCTAATCTGTAGCCAGGATACTATCTGTCTGAATGGCTAATCTGTAGCCATAAGACTGTCTGATTGGCTAGCCTGTAGCCATAATACTGACTGTCTATCTGATTTTACTTTACTAACTTTATTCTCAGAATCTGTATCTTTTTATTCTACAACATGCTTGCTAATCATACAATAGGCTATACTGAATCTGGAATGCTAACTCGCCCTTTGGCGCATGCTTTATTAATTTCGGACTGAGTACGATATGGAACGCAAACCAGATTTACTAAACTTACTCAATACTCAACATTCAACTCTGAGAACTCAAATACGGAGTTTACTATGATTTATACGGCTAAAGCTGCTAACTTGCCGAAGAAACTATTTCACATACCTTAACCTCGAGTTATCCGACTGTCGGACGAAGCTCGACCAGTACTCCAACTATTTCTCCCAACTGCATTCATATACACGTCAATTAGTACTAAATACAACACTATTCAGAAGGACGGTGTCACTTTCGATATAATTATAGCCTAAACTTAGGCTTATCGAAAGACGGACGAAAACTTGCTATTTTTCGGAGGTCCAGAAGGGAGAAGTATTCACTTTACGGCTAGGAGCACATAGACACTAGTTTGGAGCAATTCTACTTATCTTAGTCCGATAGCTCGACGATTCGTCGGCCGTATTTTGCGAAACAAAATCTGTAGGAATGCTCCTTGCTGCTAAATACCTCGGTATCTGAGGTTAATTTAAGTTTGGACTACGTTTGGCAGCGTAATGGAACGATAATATCTTCACCCTCTTCGAATGAACTGCGAATTCTCTGGAAATTATAACGAATGAAGAGATTTAAAACCGAAGTGGGGCTTATATATAATAGAGACTATAAATCGCATTCAGGGAATGCGATTTATAAGGCGCATTCCTAGAATGCGATTTATAAGTTGCATTCCCGGAATGCAATTTATAAGTCGCATTTTGCCTTGCGACGCGCCGACTTGGCGCTTGTCCGATCTTTCCCCTGGCCTTTTTCTAGCATGTATGGCTTTCAAATACTCTTAACCAACACGCGAATAAGCCATCTATATGCTAGAAATTTACGGGGTGTAACAGCGGATCAAACGAAATGATAGGGCGCCCGTCACCAGGCCCCGCAGGCTGCGCACATCCAAAATTTGGGGCCGAACGGAGACGGTCGATCAAATCTCCAGAAATCCGTGGGCTAACATACACCGAAAATTGCGAAAATCATAAATTCTCATTTATGCAAAAAATAGTGATGCCGATCAAACGAAATTATAAAGCACCCGTCCCCAGGCCCAGCAGGCTGTGCACAGCCAAAATTTGGGGCCGAATGGAGGCGGTCGATCAAATCTCCAGAAATCCGTGGGCTAACATACACCGAAAACCGAGAAAATCGTAAATTGTCATTTATTCAAAAAATAGTGATGCCGATCAAACAAAATGATAGGGCGCCCGTCACCAGGCCCCGCAGGCTGCGCACAGCCAAAATTTGAGGCCGAACGGAGGCGGTCGATCAAATCTCCAGAAATCCGTGGGCTAACATACACCGAAAACCGAGAAAATCGTAAATTGTAATTTATTCAAAAAATAGTAATGCCGATCAAACAAAATAATAGGGCGCCCGTCACCAGGCCCCGCAGGCTGCGCACAGCCAAAATTTGGGGCCAAACGGAGACGGTCGATCAAATCTCGTTAAATCAGTGGGCTAACATACAGCGAAAATCGAGAAAATCGTAAATTATCATTTATTCGAAAAATATTTATGCCGATCAAACGAAATAACAGGGCGCCCGCCACCAGGCCCCGCAAGCTGCGCATAGCCAAAATTTGGGGCCAAACGGAGACGGTCGATCAAATCTCCAAAAATCTGTAGGCTAACATACACCGAAAATCGAGAAAATCGTAAATTCTCATTTATGCGAAAAATAGTGATGCCGATCAAACGAAATGATAGGGAGCCCGTCACCAGGTCCCGCAGGCTGCGCACAGCAAAAATTTGGGGCCGAACGGAGGCGGTCGATCAAATCTCCAGAAATCTGTGGGCGATTAAATCGCGAAAATCGTAAATTCTCATTTATGCAAAAAATAGTGATGCCGATCAAACGAAATGATAGGGCGCCCGTCACCAGGCCCTGCAGGCTGCGCACAGCCAAAATTTGGGGCCAAACGGAGACGGTCGATCAAATCTCCAGAAATCTGTGGGCTAACATACACCGAAAATCGAGAAAATCATAAATTATTATTTATGCAAAAAATAGTGATGCCGATCATACGAAATTATAGAGCACCCGTCACCAAGCCCCGCAGGCTGCGCACAGCCAAAATTTGGGGCCGAACGGAGGCGGTCGATCAAATCTCCAGAAATCCGTGGGCTAACATACACCGAAAACCGAAAAAATCGTAAATTGTCATTTATTCGAAAAATAGTGATGCTGATCAAACAAAATGATAGGGCGCCCGTCACCAGACCCCGCAGGCTGCGCACAGCTAAAATTTGGGGCCAAACGGAGATGGTCGATCAAATCTCGTTAAATCAGTGGGCTAACATACAGCGAAAATCGAGAAAATCGTAAATTATAATTGATTCGAAAAATATTTATGCCGATCAAACGAAATAACAGGGCGCCCGCCACCAGGCCCCGCAAGCTGCGCATAGCCAAAATTTGGGGTCAAACGGAGACGGTCGATCAAATCTCCAAAAATCCGTGGGCTAACATACACCGAAAACCGACAAAATCGTAAATTCTCATTTATGCGAAAAATAGTGATGCCGATCAAACGAAATGATAGGGAACCTATCACCAGGCCCCGCAGGCTGCGCACAGCTAAAATTTGGGGCCGAACAGAGGCGGTCGATCAAATCTCCAGAAATCCATGAGCTAACATACACCCAAAATCGCGAAAATCGTAAATTCTCATTTATGCAAAAAATAGTGATGTCGATCAAACGAAATGATAGGGCGCCCGTCACCAGGCCCCAAAGGCTGCGCACAGCCAAAATTTGGGGCCAAACGGAGACGGTCGATCAAATCTCCAGAAATCCGTGGGCTAACATACACTGAAAACTGAAAAAATCGTAAACTGTAATTTATAAGAAAAATAGTGATGTCGATCAAACGAAATGATAGGGCGACCGTCACCAGGCCCCGAAGGCTGCACACAGCCAAAATTTAGGGCCAAACGGAGACGGTCGATCAAATCTCCAGAAATCCGTGGGCTAACATACACCGAAAATCGCGAAAATCAAAAATTATCATTTGTTCGAAAAATAGTGATGCCGAGCAAACAAAATGACAGGGCGTCCGCCACCAGGCCCCGCAGGCTGCGCACAGCCAAAATTTGGGACAAAAGGAGACGGTCGATCACATCTCCAGAAATCCGTGGGCTCACATACACCGAAAATTGTGAAAATCGTAAATTCTCATTTATGCAAAAATTAGTGATGCCGATCAAACAAAATGATAGGGCGCCCATCACCAGGTCCCGCAGGCTGCGCACAGCCAAAATTTGGGGCCAAACAGAGACGGTCGATCAAATCTCGTTAAATCAGTGGGCTAACATACATCGAAAATCGCGAATATCGTAAATTAGCATTTATTTGAAAAATATTTATGCCGATCAAATAAAGTTATAGGGCGCCTGTCACCAGACCTTGTAGGCTGCCCACAACAAAAATTTGGGGCCAAACGGAGGCGGTCAATCAAATATCCAAAAATCCCTGGGCTAACACGCACTGAAAAGTTTGAAAGTTAGCAACATAGGCGCACTATGCTAGTGTCGACAGACTGGCCGACATCAGATGTCACATGCTAACCTATGTCGAGACCCAACGCCCATCGATCAATGCCCAGCGAGCGAAAATTTAAAAGGAAACACCTATGCTTATCCTTATGATATAAAGAAAATGCTAGAGATTAGTGGTGGTAGTGCTGGCCTACCATGGTCGCTTGCCATGGTGGTATCGGTTGTGGTGGGTCGTTAGGACCAGTTTTTAAATTAAAATTGTCAACCATATTGGAAAATATGTTGAATGAGTGCGATAGAGGCTTTTTTTTTTAGAAAAATGGCTCGGCCAAACCGCCTTACGGCAGTTTGTCCAGATAGATCTCGAAAAAATACACAAAATGAAAAAAAAATTGTGTAAAACGGATAATCCAGCCCAAAGTTATGATCATTAAGATAATATGCCTCTAATGAACTCTTTTTCCGTCGATTATATTACAGTTTTAACAAAATTATGTAAGATCTCATCAAAAGACTTGCATCTCGGCAGTTCTTATTTTGTTAATAAAGAGCTAACACACACCAAAAATCGCGAAAATCGTAAATTCTCATTTATGCAAAAAATAGTGATTCCGATCAAACGAAATGATAGGACTATCTAAATTCTGATTTCTTATTCTGATCTCTTTCTGTACTATACTGATTCTTTACTGATTACCGTAATCTTTATTTATCTGTTTGGCTAATCTGTAGCCAGGATACTATCTGTCTGAATGGCTAATCTATAGCCATAAGACTGTCTGATTGGCTAGCCTGTAGCCATAATACTGACTGTCTATCTGATTTTACTTTACTAACTTTATTTTGAAAATCTATATCTTTTTATTCTACAACATGCTTGCTAATCATACAATAGGCTATACTGAATCTGGAATGCTAACTCGCCCTTTGGCGCATGCTTTATTAATTTCGGACTGAGTACGATATGGCAACGCAAACCAGATTTACTAAACTTACTCAATACTCAACATTCAACTCTGAGAACTCAAATACGGAGTTTACTATGATTTATACGGCTAAAGCTGCCAACTTGCCGAAGAAACTATTTCACATACCTTAACCTCGAGTTATCCGACTGTCGGACGAAGCTCGGCCAGTACTCCAGCTATTTCTCCCAACTGTATTCATATACACGTCAATTAGCACTAAATACAACACTATTCAGAAGGACGATGTCACTTTCGATATAATTATAGCTGAAACTTAGGCTTATCGAAAGACGGTCGAAAACTTGCTATTTTTCGGAGGTCCAGAAGGGAGAAGTATTCACTTTACGGCTAGGAGCACACAGACACTAGTTTGGAGCAATTCTACTTACCTTAGTCCGATAGCTCGACGATTCGTCGACCGTATTTCGCGAAACAAAATCCGTAGGAAGGCTCCCTGCTGCTAAATACCTCGGTACCTGAGGTTAATTTAAGTTTGGACTACGTTTGGCAGCGTAATCGAACGATAATATCTTCACCCTCTTCGAATGAACTGCGAATTCTATGGAAATTATAACGAATGAACTGATTTAAAACCGAAGTGGGGCTTATATATAATAGACACTATAAATTGCATTCAGGGAATGCGACTTATAAGTTGCATTCCTTAAATGCATAAGTTGCACTCAGGGAATGCGATTTATAAGTTGCATTCCCGAAATGCGATTTATAGACTTGGTGCTTGTCCGATCTTTCCCCGGGCCTTTTTCTAGCATGTATGGCTTTCAAACACTCTAAACCAACACGCGAATAGGCCATCTATATGCTAGAAATTTACGGAGTGTAACAGCGGATCAAACGAACTGATAGGGCGCCCGTCACCAGGCCCCGCAGGCTGCGCACAGCCAAAAGTTGGGGCCGAACGGAGGCGGTCGATCAAATCTTCAAAAATCCGTGGGCTAACATACACCGAAAATTGCGAAAATCGTAAATTCTCATTTATGCAAAGAATAGTGATGCCGATCAAACGAAATTATAGAGCACCCATCACCAGGCCCCGCAGGCTGCGCACAGCCAAAAAATTTGGGGTCGAACGGAGGCGGTCGATCAAATCTCCAGAAATCCGTGGGCTAACATACACCGAAAACCGAGAAAATCGTAAATTGTCATTTATTTGAAAAATTGTGATGTCGATCAAACAAAATGATAGGGCGCCCGTCACCAGGCCCCACAGGCTGCGCACAGCCAAAATTTGGCGCCAAACGGAGACGGTCGATCAAATCTCCTTAAATCAGTGGGCTAACATACATCGAAAATCGAGAAAATCGTAAATTATCATTTATTCAAAAAATAATTATGCCGATCAAATAAAGTTATAGGGCGCCCATCACCAGTGCCCCACGGGCTTCGCACAGCCAAAATTTGGGGCTGAACGGAGGCGATCGATCTGATCTCGAGAAATCCGTGGGCTAACATACACCAAAAATTGCGAAAATCATAAATTCTTATTTATGCGAAAAATAGTGATGCCGAGCAAACGAAATGACAGGGCGCCCGCCACCAGGCCCTGCAAGCTGCGGATAGCCAAAATTTGGGGCCAAACGGAGGCGGTCGATCAAATCTCCAGAAATCCGTGGGCTAACATACACCGAAAACCGAGAAAATCGTAAATTCTCATTTATGCGAAAAATAGTGATGCCGATCAAACGAAATGATAGGGCACCCGTCACCAGGCCCCGCAGGCTACGTACAGTCAAAATTTGGGGCCGAACAGAGACGGTCGATCAAATCTCCAGAAATTCGTGGGCTAACATACACCGAAAACCGAGAAAATCGTAAACTGTCATTTATAAGAAAAATAGTGATGCCGATCAAACGAAATGATAGGGCGACCGTCACCAGGCCCCGCAGGCTGCGCACAGCCGAAATTTGGGGCCAAACAGAGATAGTCGATCAAATCTCCAGAAATCCGTGGGCTAACATACACCGAAAATCGCGAAAATCGTAAATTGTCATTTGTTCGAAAAATAGTGATGCCGATCAAACAAAATGATAGGGCGTCTGCCACCAGGCCCCACAGGCTGCGCGCAGCCGAAATTTGGGGCCAAACGGAGACGGTCGATAAAATCTCCAGAAATCTGTGGGCTAACATACACCGAAAATCGCGAAAATCGTAAATTGTCATTTGTTGGAAAAATAGTGATGCCGATCAAACAAAATGACAGGGCGTCCGTCACCAGGCTGCGCAAAGCCAAAATTTGGGGCCGAACGGAGGCGGTCGATTAAATCTCCAGAAATCTGTGGGCTAACATACACTGAAAGTCGAGAAAATCGTAAATTCTCATTTATTCGAAAAATAGTGATGCCGATCAAACAAAATGATAGGGCGCCCGTCACCAGGCTCCGCGGGCTGCGCACAGCCAAAATTTGGGGCCGAACGGAGGCGGTCGATTAAATCTCGAGAAATCCGTGGGCTAACATACACCGAAAATTGCGAGAATCGTAAATTCTCATTTATGCGAAAAATAGTGATGCCGATCAAATGAAATGATAGGGCGCCCGTAACCAGGCCCCGAAGGCTGTGCACAGCCAAAGTTGGGGCCGAAAGGAGGCGGTCGATCAAATCTCCAGAAATTCGTAGGCTAACATACACCGAAAATCGCGATAATCATAAATTTTTATTTATGCAAAAATTAGTGATGCTGATCAAACAAAATGACAGGGCGTCCGCCACCAGGCCCCGCAGGCTGCGCACAGCCAAAATTTGGGGCCGAACGGAGGCGGTCGATCAAATCTCCAGAAATTCGTGGGCTAACATACATCGAAAGTCGAGAAAATCGTAAACTCACATTTATGCAAAAAATAGTGATGCCGATCAAACGAAATGATAGGGTGCCCGTCACCATGCTCCGCGAGCTGTGCACAACCAAAATTTGGGGCCGAACAGAGGCGGTCGATTAAATCTCGAGAAATCTGTGGGCTAACATACACCGAAAATTGCGAGAATCGTAAATTCTCATTTATGCGAAAAATAGTGATGCTGATCAAACGAAATGATAGGGCGCCCATAACCAGGCCCCGAAGGCTGCGCACAGCCAAAAGTTGGGGGCGAAAGGAGGCGGTCGATCAAATCTCCAGAAATCCGTAGGCTAACATACACCGAAAATCGCGAAAATCGTAAATTCTCATTTATGCAAAAATTAGTGATGCCGATCAAACAAAATGATAGGGCGCCCATCACCAGGCCCCGCAGGCTGCACACAGCTAAAATTTGGGGCCAAACGGAGACGGACGATCAAATCTCGTTAAATTAGTGGGCTAACATACATCGAAAATCGCGAATATCGTAAATTATCACTTATTCAAAAAATATTTATGCCGATCAAACAAAATTATAGGGTGTCCACCACCAGGCCCCGCAGGCTGCGCACAACCAAAATTTGGGGCCGAACGGAGGCGGTCGATCAAATCTCCAGAAATTCGTGGGCTAACATACACCGAAAGTAGAGAAAATCGTAAATACTCATTTATGCGAAAAATAGTGATGCCGATCAAACGAAATGATAATGCGCCCGTCACCAGGCCCCGCGGGCTGTGCACAGCCAAAATTTGGGGCCAAACGAAGACGGTCGATCAAATATCGTTAAATCAGTGGGCTAACATACATCGAAAATCGAGAAAAATCGTAAATTATCATTTATTCCAAAAATATTTATGCCGATCAAATAAAGTTATAGGGCGCCCGTCACCAGCGCACCACGGGCTGCGTACAGCCAAAATTTGGGGCCGAACGGAGGCGATCGATCTGATCTCAAGAAATCCGTGGGCTAACATACACCGAAAATTGCGAAAATCGTAAATTCTTATTTATGCGAAAAATAGTGATGCCGATCAAACGAAATGACTGGGCGCCCGCCACCAGGCCCCGCAAGCTGCGCATAGCCAAAATTTGGGGCCAAACGGAGACGGTCGAAAAAACCTCCAAAAATCCGTGGGCTTACACCAAAAACCGAAAAAATCGTAAATTCTCATTTATGCGAAAAATAGTGATGTTGATCAAACGAAATGATAGAGCGCCCGTCACTAGGCCCCGCAGGCTGCGCACAGCCAAAATTTGGGGCCGAACAGAGGCGGTCGATCAAATCTCCAGAAATACATGGGCTAACATACACCGAAAATCGCAAAAATTGTAAATTCTCATTTATGCAAAAAATAGTGATGCCGATCAAATAAAATGATAGGGCACCCGTCACCAGGCCCCGCAGGCTACTCACAGCAAAAATTTGGGGAAAACGGAGACGGTCGATCAAATCTCCAGAAATCCGTGGGCTAACATACACCGAAAACCGAGAAAATCGTAAACTGTCATTTATAAGAAAAATAGTGATGCCGATCAAACGAAATGATTGGGCGACCGTCACCAGGCCCCGCAAGCTGCGCACAGCCGAAATTTGGGGCCAAACGGAGACGGTTGATCAAATCTCCAGAAATCTGTGGGCTAACATACACCGAAAATCGCGAAAATCGTAAATTGTCATTTGTTCGAAAAATAGTGATGCCGCTCAAACAAAATGACAGAGTGTCCGCCACCAGGCCCGCAGGCTGCGCACAACCAAAATTTGGGGCCAAAAGGAGACGGTCGATCAAATCTCCAGAAATCCGTGGGCTAACATACACCGAAAATCGCAAAAATCGTAAATTGTCATTTGTTTGAAAAATAGTGATGCCGATCAAACAAAATGACAGGGCGTCCTCCACCATGGCCCCGCAGGCTGCGCACAGCCAAAATTTAGGGCCGAACGGAGGAGGTCGATCAAATCTCCAGAAATTCGTGGGCTAACATACACCGAAAGTCGAGAAAATCGTAAATTATCTTTTATGCGAAAAATAGTGATGCCGATCAAACGAAATGATAGGGCGCCTGTCACCAGGCTCCGCGGGCTGCGCACAGCCAAAATTTGGAGCCGAACGGAGGCGGTCGATTAAATCTCGAGAAATTCCGTGGGCTAACATACACCGAAAATTGCGAGAATCGTAAATTCTCATTTATGCGAAAAATAGTGATGCCGATCAAACGAAATGATAGGGCGCCCGTCACTAGGCCCCGAAGGCTGCGCACAGCCAAAATTTGGGGCCGAAAGGAGGCGGTCGATCAAATCTCCAAAAATCCGTGGGCTAACATACACCGAAAACCGAGAAAATCGTAAACTGTCATTTATAAGAAAAATAGTGATATCGATCAAACGAAATGATAGGCCGACCGTCACCAGGCCCCGCAGGCTGCGCACAGCTGAAATTTGGGGCCAAACGGAGACGGTCGATCAAATCTCGTTAAATCAGTGGGCTAACATACATCGAAAATCGCGAATATCGTAAATTATCATTTATTCAAAAAATATTTATGCCGATCAAATAAAGTTATAAGGCGCCTGTCACCAGACCTTGTAGGCTGCCCACAACAAAAATGTGGGGCCAACGAAGACGGTCGATCAAATATCCAGAAATCCCTGGGCTAACACGCACTGAAAAGTTTGAAAGTTAGCAACATAGGCGCACTATGCTAGTGTCGACAGACCGGCCGACATCGGATGTCACATGCTAACCTATGTCGAGACCCAACGCCTATCGATCAATGCCCAGCAAGCGAAAATTTAAAAGGAAACAACTATGCTTATCCTTATTCAAAAATCGCGAATATCGTAAATTATCACTTATTCAAAAAATATTTATGCCGATCAAACAAAATGACAGGGCGTCTGCCACCAAGCCCCGCAGGCTGCGCACAGCCAAAATTTGGGGCGGAACGGAGGCGGTCGATCAAATCTCCAGAAATCCGTGGGCTAACATACACCAAAAGTCGACAAAATCGTAAATTCTCATTTATGCGAAAAATAGTGATGCCGATCAAACGAAATGATAGGGCGATTGTCGCCAGGCTCCGCGGGCTGTGCACAGCCAAAATTTGGGGCCGAACGGAGGCGGTCGATCAAATCTCCAGAAATCCGTGGGCTAACATACACCGAAAGTCGAGAAAATCGTAAATTTTCATTTATGCGAAAAATAGTGATGCCGATCAAACGAAATGATAGGGCGCCCGTCACCAGGCTCCGCGGGTTGCGCACAGCCAAAATTTGGGGCTGAACGGAGGCGGTCGATTAAATCTCGAGAAATCCGTGGGCTAACATACACCAAAAATTGCGAGAATCGTAAATTCTCATTTATGCGAAAAATAGTGATGCCGATCAAATGAAATGATAGGGCGCCCGTCACCAGGCCCCGAAGGCTGTGCACAGCCAAAATTTGGGGCCGAAAAGAGGCGGTCGATCAAATCTCGTTAAATCAGTGGGCTAACATACATCGAAAATCGCGAATATCGTAAATTATCATTTATTCGATAAATATTTATGCCGATCAAATAAAGTTATAGGGCGCCTGTCACCAGACCTTGTAGGCTGCCCACAACAAAAATTTGGGCCCAAACGGAGGCGGTCGATGAAATATCCAGAAATCCCTGGGCTAACACACACTGAAAAGTTTGAAAGTTAGCAACATAGGCGTACTATGCTAGTGTCGACAGACCGGCCGACATCGGATTTCACATGCTAACCTATGTCGAGACCCAACGCCCATCGATCAATGCCCAGTGAGCGAAAATTTAAAAGGAAACACCTATGCTTATCCTTATGATATAAAGAAAATGCTAAAGATTAGTGGTGGTAGTGCTAGCCTACCATGGTCGCTTGCCATGGTGGAGTCGGTTGTGGTGGGTCGTTAGGACCAGTTTTTAAATTAAAATTGTCAACCATATTGGAAAATATGTTGAATGAGTGCGATAGAGGCATTTTTTAGAAAAATGGCTCGGCAAACCGCCTTACGGCAGTTTCTCCAGATAGATCTCGAAAAAATACACAAAATGAAAAAAAATTGTGTAAAACGGATAATCCAGCCCAAAGTTATGATCATTAAGATAATATGCCTCTAATGAACTCTTTTTTCGTCGATTATATTACAGTTTTAACAACATTATGTAAGATCTCATCAAAAGACTTGCATCTCGACAGTTCTTATTTTGTTAATAAAGAGCTAACACACACCAAAAATCGCGAAAATCATAAATTCTCATTTATGCAAAAAATAGTGATGCCGATCAAACGAAATGATAGGACTATCTAAATTCTGATTTCTTATTCTGATCTCTTTCTGTACTATACTGATTCTTTACTGATTACCGTAATCTTTATTTATCTGTTTGGCGAATCTGTAGCCAGGATACTATCTGTCTGAATGGCTAATCTGTAGCCATAAGACTGTCTGATTGGCTAGCCTGTAGCCATAATACTGACTGTCTATCTGATTTTACTTTACTAACTTTATTTTGAGAATCTGTATCTTTTTATTCTACAACATGCTTGCTAATCATACAATAGGCTATACTGAATCTGGAATGCTAACTCGCCCTTTGGCGCATGCTTTATTAATTTCAGACTGAGTACGATATGGCAACGCAAACCAGATTTACCAAACTTACTCAATACTCAACATTCAACTCTGAGAACTTAAATACGGAGTTTACTATGATTTGTACGGCTAAAGCTGCTAACTTGCCGAAGAAACTACTTCACATACCTTAACCTCGAGTTATCCGACTGTCGGACGAAGCTCGGCTAGTACTCCAGCTATTTCTCCCAACTGCATTCATATACACATCAATTAGTACTAAATACAACACTATTCAGAAGGACGACGTCACTTTCGATATAATTATAGCCTAAACTTAGGCTTATCGAAAGACGGTCGAAAACTTGCTATTTTTCGGAGGTCCAGAAGGGAGAAGTATTCACTTTACGGCTAGGAGCACATAGACACTAGTTTGGAGCAATTCTACTTACCTTAGTCCGATAGCTCGACGATTCGTCGGCCGTATTTTGCGAAACAAAATCCGTAGGAATGCTCCTTGCTGCTAAATACCTCAGTACCTGAGGTTAATTTAATTTGGACTACGTTTGACAGCGTCATCGAACGATAATATCTTCACCCTCTTCGTCTCTCTCTGTTTGCTGCGAATTCTCTGGAAATTATAACGAATGAACTGATTTAAAACCGAAGTGGGTTTTAAACAACAACATAGATATGAACAATGTTTGGTGTGTTAGCTAATTTTCATAATCCGTATGGAGTATACGGATTAGGGTAGTAGGATAGTAACTAGCAGTAATGTGTGGCACTATTTTTTTCGTTTTCAGTAGTAGAACAAGATAATAGATGCTTTTTCGTTCTGTTATTAGCTGTTGTTACTTGTATCTCGATTAGTGTGTTATTGATTAGTTTTTCACTGTTACTAGTTGTTGTTTTGTCATTATAAAATTGTCTCCTATGCTGCCGTTACTTTTTTGGAACTATTTTTCAAAAAGCCGAGAGTCTTCCGAAAACAGTCTCTCTACCTCTGAGATAGAGATAAGCCTACCTACATTACCCTCCCTGACCCACTTTGTGAGATTACGCTACGTAGTTATTATTGTTGTTTGTTTTTTCTCTCTTTATGGAAGACAAGAATTCAACATAAAAGTTTCTTTCTTTTTTTTTTCCAAAATTTTTGCATCAACAAAATTAAACAAAAAACTACTTGATTTCCCTTGAATATCATCCTGTGAAATATTTATAGATAATTCTTCTTAAAATTTAAATTTAATAATCTTCGCGATAAATAAATTACGTGTTATAACAAGTATACCTAACTTGATAATGTAAATTTTTATTACACTAAAATTTTATATAAAAAGAAAGAAAGAAAACAACTAACCATTTTTCTGTTTTTTGTGTGTGTGTGCACGCGCGCTGTGAATATTGATGTTAAAGAATTTATTATTACATGGAATATTTGCTAGATTTTGCATAATATTCTTGAAAAGAAGAAAGAAATAACTAAGTTTTTAACTAAAGTTACATACTTGATGAAGTTATGGAGTTTCTTGAATAGTTAGAAAGAATCTTGATATTTATTACATCACCATTAACAATAACAACCACATATTCAATGTAATAACAATTATATATCCAGTGTAATCCCACAAGTGGCTGAGTCTGTTGCACGAAGTTATGAAGAATCAAGAATTTTGAAAATTACAGCTTTTGGTTTCCCTTAGGTGATGGGGAAGTTGTAGTGTGTATACACTGCAAGAATGTTGAGAGTGAGACTCTGAGATATCTGGGTAAAGTCTTCGTACACTTTACTCTCTCCACACCCCGGATATGGAATTACACTAGTATGTTGTTATTGTTGCCATGTTTTTTTTTCCCTGGAGTGAGGAACCTTTCAAGAATGTTATGAGAATCTATAAAGTGTCCTTAACATTTAGGACTTCTCTTCATTCATGTTATTTTCCTTTCTATCCGTTCTTAAATTACATTTTTTTGAGCTGAGTGTCTATCGAAAATATTCTTTCTATCCTACAAAGATGAGAATAAGGTCTGCATACATCATACCTTTCTCAGACTTGTGATTATTCTAGGTGTTGTTGTTGTTGTTGTTTTGTGATCTGGAGGTAAAAACTTGGTAAACATGATAGGTTATGTCTTTTGTTGTTGTTGTTCTTGCATCCTTATGTGCTGTATGTACATGCTCAACCAAAGGAGGTATGTTTGTCTTTCTCATGTTTTATGTACTCGTCTAAAGCTCTCGAGGACTAAATATGTCGATGTGTTAACTGATATGCAGCATAATATGGCTGCTTGAGTGTTATGAATTCAGTATGTTGGTCTTTCTCATGTTTTATGTACTCGTACTGAACAGAAAATCTTGCATAAAGCATAGAGAATTTATTCGCGCTATCTTTTCTAGTGAAAGATGGACGGGTTGTCATAGACATGGATGAAAACGGATCTCACCTTCTCTGTAAGATATATATACCTCTTTGAATCTTTTGTTGACATTGTACTTTACATTTGCCTAGAAGGACAAGTCTTGACGTAACTGGTAAAGTTGTAGCTTGCCATGTGACTAGGAGGTCACGAGTAAGACTGCAGCCCCTTCTGGTCCAGCTCTTCCTCAAACTCCGCACATAGTGGGAGCTTAGTGCACTTTGTCCTAGTCTTTTGTTGCTATAGTTTGGTTTTTTCCCTTACTAATAGGATCCTTTAATGTTTTATGACATGCATTTAGCAAGATTCTGGATTGATTTCTTTGTTACGCGAGATACCGATGAACTTACCATCATATAATCACATTTTGCTTCTGCTTCTTGGTTTGAATACAGGCGATGAAGAATGCAGTAGCAGAAGGAGAAGAGTGGATGCCAAACAGGGACATAACGGCGAGTCCAGTCTGTACTGAAGCTAATAAACCAGTTCAGAAGGATGATTCTCGACGAGTAGTACGTATCACTTGGGTTTTACACAAACCTTCAGAAGCCATGCCAACATTGGCAATGGGAGCCTGAAGAGGAAAGCTGCTATGAACATATTGTAAATAGGCTATTTTGATGTACATAAAGAAATTGCAGACCTACTAACTGTCTTAGGATCAATTTTTTGCTGGCCTTAACATTCTTTTTTAGAATTAGTGCACTTTGAATGTAAAGTTTTTTGTTGTTTTATTATTTTCCTACTACTCCAACCGTTTCAATTTATTTGTCTGATTTTGGAAATGGCATGGTCATCTCACTTTTCATTCATTTTCTCGATGAAAACATAGCTAGACGCCTATTCGCTTCATGCCCTTGAATTAGTACTCATGAATGAATTGAGAAAGCCAACAGAAAGAGTCGAATTCTAACTTTGTAGAATCAATGCTAAGAGGTTTTCAGGCAAAGCAGCTACAAGTACTTTGCTTCACGCCTTGAGTTATTACTCACGGATGAATTGAGAAAGCCAACAAAAAGACTCGACTCTTAACTATTCATTTCACATTTGCATTAACTATTCATTTAGTTCATATATGACCAAAACCAGATTCACAAATCTAATAGCTACTCATTAATGCTAGGTATGACCATTTTAACAAAAATAATTAAATCATAATTCACTAAGACATTTAGTTGCTCTAAAATCAACTCTCAGAAATATTTTTTCTGAAAACATGGAGAAACTTCAAGAAGATATGTTTCTTGCATATTCAGTGCAATGTCATGGATTAAAAAATTGGAACATGGTGGCAGCGACTTTTTCACGAGCCATTTCTCTCTATCGTAGGTGTAGATTTGAGTTGTTGCCTACAGAATGTCTGGTCAGGTACGAGGATTTGAAAGAACGTTTTAAGAGTCAAGCAGATTTTAACGAAGGAGATGATGATGAGAGAGCATTCATAAGCTTCATGGCAGATAAACTTACAAAGACTTATATAGCTAAATTGATAAAGGACGTGAAACGAAGGGAAGCATCAATTGAGTATGATTTATCTTTTTTTTTATCTTTTTGACTTTTTTTTGGTTTATGATGCTTGAAAAATTATGGCTTTTCAATAATTTCTTGTGTGATCCTAATTTATATACTGATTTTAAACTTTATATATTGGAGAATACTAATATTATTCAACATTTCATAAAAATTCTTGATGAACTGAAATCTCACAAGCATTGCCGTCTTTTTGAATCTCCACTTCCCAGTTATATTGTTATTTAATTTTCTGTCAATCTATTGCTAAATACCTTGTATATATCTAGCACATTTCTTTTGAAATATTCATCGCTAATTATATATCGTTCAATAGGGCTTGCGACTATCTCTTTTAATGTTTAATTAACGATGAAAGTTATCAGCTCTATTTTATTTTATTTTTTTGCTAGTGATTGTGCCCCCCTCCACCACCACACACACCTCATATTCACTCCACCTTCTATAATACCCATCCCACATCCTATCCCCTTTCCTATCTCACGTAACACTTGTCTAAATTAAATATAAATACTTTTAGGATAGGAAAATATTTTTCTTATTCAGTTGAGACATTTTTGATTGATTGAGATAAAAAATAATTCCTTCAATACAGCTCAACTCCGTTAAGCCAACACACCCTGGAGATGCATTCAGTTTCATGCATGAATTACTTTAATAGCAATCCTCTTTAGATTGCATTATTGAGATCCTAAATCTTAGGTTATTAATTCCTTTATTTAGTGCTATTATTTTATTTTTTCCAGGGTAAGCCAGAGTATATCCAACAAATTAAGCAGCATATGGATCTACAAATTATTCAAAACAAGTTAGAACAAGATGCTTATTCTAATTTAAAAATTGTCAGCTTCTTCAGAGATCTCTTGTTGATGTTCAACAACGCCATTGTTTATTACCCGGCAAAAACTCTTCAACATTCTGCTGCCCTTGAACTCAGAGCTATTGTTGTGAGAGAAATGGGTAAGAAACCCTTATTTCCTCGTGAAGTTGTGTGTGAATTAGCTGTGGTGGGCAACCCTATATTGGCCAAACTAAAATTAAAGAAAAGGATGTATAATATGAGAAGCAGCCCCTATGAAGTTGGTGAATCATCGGTACGGAGGAGTGAAAGACTGAAAAATAAGCCTACGAAATTGAAGAACAAGAAAAAATAAGAATATTTTTGGGAATTTAAGAAGTAAAACTTAGTAGATTATGGATGTTTTTTTTCTTGTTAACTGTCTTTTTCCCTTTCTAAGTTATGTGTGTTTTAAACAACAACATAATTCTGTTGATGATTTGAACGAGTGTTTGGGTGTATTAGCTAATGTTATCTTTTTTTTTTTTTTTTGTCTCTCTCTCTTTGTGAAAAACTTAAAGAACTTTATGTTTTTGGTGCAAATTAAGCCGTAATTTCATGGCTTATCAATTGTTCATATTATATTGAGTGAAAGGTCAAAAAATACACCTAAACTATTAACTGCTCATTTTTTTTTACATGAAATGAATCACTATCGTTCAGGTAGGGAAAGAGAACAATTGATAGTTTAGGTGTATTTCGATAAATATTTGGTGATAGTTCATGTAGGAAACATACATCTGACAGTTTGAGAATGTAGGAAATATATTTTTCTCTCTCTTTATGGAAGAGTTTAACGTAAATCATTATTTTTTTCAAAAATTTATTTAAATTTTATTATATTGACCGCATAGATTAAAAAAAACTAAAATAAAAGGAGCGATAAATTTTCACAAATTTATCCCTTTTTTAACTATTACCAAAAGTCAAAACTTCCTCAATTAAGTTGAATGATTTGAAAATTTTCAAGCAAAGAGGGTTTATTGCAAAAACTCTGCAATTCAAAATAGTATTTATGGTAATTATTTTTATTAAATATTTTATAACCCGAGTTACAGATTTGAGTTGTGGAAGAAGCCATTAGTATTTGTATTAGAGTAGGTGTCTACATCACACCCCAGAGGTGTGGCCCTTCTCTGAGGACCTACTAACGCCGAATTAGAGGCGAATCCAGAATGTCAAAAGCAAGAATGCATTATTACAAAGACATGGATCTACGATATAAAATTGACTAATACGATTATTAGATTCTTATCATTGAATTCATTAAACTTTTAAAATTATAGATTCAGAATTAATTCTTATCTTTAAATTTTTATTTTTATTTTTTTTGGAAGGGGTGGAGGGGTTGGGGGGTATATAGCTATATTCCGTGCTGAAAATATTGGGATTGGTTGAAGCCATTGATAATGTGCTTTATCATCTATTATTACTACTTTTAATGTGTATATCTAATTTAATGATATAAAAATTTTACGATGATAAAGGAAAAATATAAATTTCAAATTTGGTCTCAACTGACAATTAAGTATACAAATTTTGGGAGTGCACATCTAGACACCTTAACTTGTATCCGTTGTGTCAGTTGAGCACTCCAATTTACAAAATGATCATTTAGACATTTTTAAAATTTATGTTTCATGTCAGCATCGAGTGTCTATGAGACACAGTGGGGATGAGTTGGAGTGTTTAGTTGTCAATTGAAACTAAGTTGAGGTGCCTAAATTTGCAATCTCAAAGTTTGATATTTAATTGCCAGTGAAGGCCAAATTAGAGTGTCTTTATATATTATATTTATGATTTTATGAAAAGAGGACGAAGAACAAAAAAAACACATATTTCTTATTTTCACATTTGCATTAACTATTCATTTAGTTCATATATGACCAAAACCAGATTCACAAATCTAATAGCTACTCATTAATGCTAGGTATGACCATTTTAACAAAAATAATTAAATCATAATTCACCAAGACATTTAGTTGCTTTAAAATCAACACTCAGAAATATTTTTTCTGAAAACATGGAGAAACTTCAAGAAGATATGTTTCTTGCATATTCAGTGCAACGTCATGGATTAAAAAATTGGAACATGGTGGCAGCGACTTTTTCACGAGCCATTTCTCTCTATTGTAGGTGTAGATTTGAGTTGTTGCCTGAGAATGTCAGGTCAGGTACGAGGATTTGAAAGAACGTTTTAAGGGTCAAGTAGATTTTAACGAAGGAGATGATGATGAGAGAGCATTCATAAACTTCATGGCAGATAAACTTACAAAGACTTATATAGCTGAATTGATAAAGGACGTGGAACGAAGGGAAGCATTAATTGAGTATGATTTATCTTTTTTTTTCTTTTTAATTTTTTTTTGGTTTATGATGCTTGAAAAATTATGGCTTTTCTATAATTTCTTGTGTTATCCTAATTTATATACTGATTTTAAACTTTAAAAAAATTGCTTAGGAAACATAAAACTTATCTTGACGTTGGGAACAAATAGAATATCACTAATTGGTACGATCAACCACAATATTTAATAATTATTTTTTTCAAAAAGAAATGTTCTTGATCCAATTTTATCACTAAAGAAAATAGCAAACAACAATTTCTGTCCCTAAGCTTCAAAATTTCATTATTAATCTTATTTTGCGATAGATTATGAAAAAATATTATTAGCTACAAATTTTATAGTAAATTCTTGATTTTTTAAAATAAAAATTACTAATCGATTGTTGCCTTTGATACTTGGCTCCATATATGCATTATTTTTTTATTGTCCATATGTGTGTTTGTAAATCTATAATATTAAAAAGAAAAAATTAAAACTTTTAATAAGTTAAATTGTTTAAAGAGCAAAAATTTCATATCTTTGATTATGTCTAGTAACTCTTGGTTATGTTTATAATTTTTATTTTTCAAAGATTATTTGTCTATCTCTCATCAAATGCATATATTATTCGTCATGGTAATTTTAAATTTTCAATAATAACCCTAAGAGGGTGAAATTGCATATTCTCTCCTTTTTCTTTTAATGAGTTTGACAACAAGAAAATAATCTGATGACTGGTATATTCTTATTTATTCTATGTTTATATAGGAATGAACTTCTCCTTTTGTGCAAATTGGAAGCTGAAAAAAGGATAGAGCCAAATGAGGAAGAAGGTGATAAATCTAATGAGAAAATATTGGAGAATACTAATATTAATCAACATTTCATAAAAATTCTTGATGAACAGAAATCTCACAAGCATTGCCGCCTTTTTGAATCTCCACTTCCCAGTCAGGTAATATCGTTATTTAATTTTCTATGAAATTCATTGTCAATCTATTGCTAAATACCTTGTATATATCTAGCATATTTCTTTTGAAATATTCACCGCTAATTATATATTGTTCAATAGGGCTTGCGACTATCTCTTTTAATGTTTAATTCCTTCAATACAGCTCAACTCCGTTAAGCCAACACACCCTAGAGATGCATTCAGTTTCATGCATGAATAACTTTAATAGCAATCCTCTTTGGATTGCATTATTGAGATCCCAAATCTTAGGTTATTAATTCTTTATTTAGTGCTATTATTTTATTTTTTCCAGGGTAAGCCAGAGTATATCCAACAAATTAAGCAGCATATGGATCTACAAATTATTCAAAACAAGTTAGAACAAGATGCTTATTCTAATTTAAAAATTGCCAGCTTCTTCAGAGATCTCTTGTTGATGTTCAACAACGCCATTGTTTATTACCCGGCAAAAACTCTTCAACATTCCGCTGCCCTTGAACTCAGAGCTATTGTTGTGAGAGAAATGGGTAAGAAACCCTTATTTCCTCATGAAGTTGTGTGTGGATTAGCTGCGGTGGGCAACCCTATATTGGCCAAACTAAAATTGAAGAAAAGGATGTATAATATGAGAAGCAGCGCTTATGAAGTTGGCGAATCATCGGTCCGGAGGATTGAAAGACTGAAAAATAAGCCTTCGAAATTGAAGAACAAGAAAGAATAAGAATATTTTTGGGGATTTAAGAAGTAAAACTTAGTAGATTATGGATGCTTTTTTTCTTGTTAACTGTCTTTTTCCCTTTCTAAGTTATGTGTGTTTTAAACAACAACATAATTTTGTTGATGATTTGAACAAATGTTTGGGTGTGTTAGCTAATGTTATCTTTTTTTTTTGTCTCTCTCTTTGTGAAAAACTTAAAGAACTTTATGTTTTTGGTGAAAACTAAGCCGTAATTTCACGGCTTATCAATTGTTCATATTATATTGAGTGAAAAGTCAAAAAATAAAAACAAAATTTTTGAAAAAAAAAAGTTCAGGAAAAAACTATAAAAGTAGAAAGAAGCACACATTTGAAAAGGGTCTGACGAGCTAGTCGCTCACCTAGTAGCCGCCATATTGGTGATGTGACCCGGGGGTGTTAGTAGATTGTTTGTAATAGTTGTATCACTTATTTTTGTTAGATTTACGACGGTAAGGAAGGGGCACAGATTGTTATATATATTTGTGGTACCCGGAATCGAGCTATGTAAGGTTAAAACCTCCTTCGCCATTAATGAATGACCCCTTGTCATTTGTTTCAGTTATATGGGTCAACTAGGTCCAAGTGATATATGCCATATACTCTTCAAGTACTACGTGTTATATACATGATCGTCACTTGTTTCATGCTTTATTTACTTTTCTACTTCAGTTATCCACTTGTTTATACATTCCAATCACTTGTTATTACTCCTTGAGAGTTGAGTATCTATAATGTTTCACATGATCGTATTTTTCTTTACTTGAAATATCTATATGTCTCACATGGTTGTTCTTTTCTTCGTTTGAAATGTTTATATATCTCACATAGTATATTTGTCACGTGTTTAAGATGAATTACTTGCTAAAGAACTACCATCATTTGAATAATTGGTCAATGGGAACATGATGCACTTGTTCCATTGATTCACTTGATATATGCATATATGACTCATTTACATCATTCACTTGTTTATACCTTATGAATTTATTTGATACTTACTCTAAAATATGAAGGGGTAGACATGTGCTCACCAGGCTTCGATGCGATGTTGATTCCATGCACGGGTTGAGAGCTCGATCTAACTTGTTGAGCCATGCCTGGCATACCCAGCTATTGTGGTATTATTCACTTGTATACTTGATGAATAGGAACATGATGCACTTGTTCTACTATTTTACTAGATAGGCTATTTATGACATACTTGCCTGCGAGCTGACCCTCACTTGTTAAGCCTTTAGAGGAGTACCTTCATGTGCTACAAAAATTACGAGACTGAATCACTTATAAATGATTTTCATAAGTAAATGATAATATATGTTATTCATGTGCCAAAAGATTGCCTTTAAGACTTATTCATTCAGTTGATCACTTAAAATGACACAAGACATTATATTCCACATGTATAAACTATACTTGGTACACATGATAATGGACAATCTAAAGAGATTTAGATAACTATTTAATAATGTTTATGTCATGATTTACGGTTTTAGAAAGTGTTTCTGGATTTCACGTGTCTTCACTTGCTTATATTTGATATGCTATTCATTTGAGCTTCCTTACATGATTTGCTTGTTATTCTATCTGTTCTACGTACAAATTCATATTTTATACACACTCACTTTTCTATTGCCGCGATGCTGCATTTAAATAAAACAGAATTTGACGCACAGGTCGGTAAACAATTTCATTAGGCATTTGTTATTCAGTTGTACATTTGGTGAGCTCCACTTCTACCTGGAGCTATGGTGTTTCTGGTATTCTTTTTATTTGTACATATATTGCAATATGGATATGTCGAGACCCTATCCCAACCATATGATAACTTTACAAATTCAAAGGATATAGGGTGGATTGAGGCCGTGAGGCTAGATATCAAAGCATTGGAAGATAACAAAACTTGGGAGATTATGAATCTGCGCAATGGAAAAAATGCAATAGGATCAAAATAGGTGTACAAGTCCAGCTAAAACTTGATGGAGAAGTTGAGAGATTCAAGGTCAGGTTAGTTGCAAAAGGGTATAACCAAAAGAAAGGCTTGAATTACTCTGTGACATTCTCATCTATTGCTAAGTTGGTAATAGCGAAAATATTGATAGCCTTAGTTTCTCAGAGGACAGGATATATATCAAATGAATGTATACGCATTCCTGCAAGGAGACTTATTTGAATAAGTGTACATGGATCTGCCTCAAGGATTTAAGAAATAAGTGTAGAAAAAGAAATTCTTGTATAAATTGAAGCAAGCATCAAGGAAATGAAAAAAAATCAAATATTATTTAAATATCAAACAATATATAAGTATATAATAACCAGTCAGTGTAATAGCAAAAAAAAATAAAATCAATGATTTTATTAGAGAGACATATATATTTATAGGCATAATACATAAAATAGATACTCAAATTTGGTCTCAACTGACAATTAAGTATACAAATTTTGAGAGTGCACATCTAGACACCTTAACCTGTATCCACTGTGTCAGTTGAGCACTCCAATTTACAAAATGATCATTTAGACGCTTTCAAAATTTATGTTCCATGTCAGCATCGGGTGTCTATGAGACACGGTAGGGATGAGTTGGAGTATTTAGTTGTCAATTGAAACTAAGTTGAGGTGCCTAGATTTGCAATATCAAAGTTTGATGTTTAATTGTCAGGCAAAATTAGAGTGTCTTTATATATTATATTTATGATTTTTATGAAAAGAGGACGAAGAACAAAAAAAACACTTATTTCTTATTTTCACATTTGCATTAACTATTCATTTAATTCATATATGACCAAAATCAGATTCACAAATCTAATAGCTACTCATTAATGCTAGGTATGACCATTTTAACAAAAATAATTAAATCATAATTCACCAAGACATTTAGTTGCTCTAAAATCAACACTCAGAAATATTTTTTCTGAAAACATGGAGAAACTTCACGAAGATGTGTTGCTTGCATATTCAGTGCAACGTCATGGATTAAAAAATTGGAACATGATGGCAGCGACTTTTTCACGAGCCATTTCTCTCTATCGTAGGTGTAGATTTGAGTTGTTGCCTACAGAATGTCAGGTCAGGTACGAGGATTTGAAAGAACGTTTTAAGAGTCAAGTAGATTTTAACGAAGGAGATGATGATGAGAGAGCATTCATAAACTTCATGGCAGATAAACTTACAAAGACTTATATAGCTGAATTGATAAAGGACGTGAAACGAAGGGAAGCATCAATTGAGTATGATTTATCTTTTTTTTTCTTTTTAATTTTTTTTTGGTTTATGATGCTTGAAAAATTATGGCTTTTCTATAATTTCTTGTGTTATCCTAATTTATATACTGATTTTAAACTTTAAAAAAATTGCTTAGGAAACATAAAATTTATCTTGACGTTGGGAACAAATAGAATATCACTAATTGGTACGATCAACCACAATATTTAATAATTATTTTTTTCAAAAAGAAATGTTCTTGATCCAATTTTATCACTAAAGAAAATAGCAAACAACAATTTCTGTCCCTAAGCTTCAAATTTTCATTATTAATCTTATTTTGCGATAGATTATGAAAAAAATATTATTAGCTACAAATTTTATAGTAAATTCTTGATTTTTTAAAATAAAAATTACTAATCGATTGTTGCCTTTGATACTTGGCTCCATATATGCATTATTTTTTTATTGTCCATATGTGTGTTTGTAAATCTATAATATTAAAAAGAAAAAATTAAAATTTTTAATAAGTTAAATTGTTTAAAGAGCAAGAATTTCATATCTTTGATTATGTCTAGTAACTCTTGGTTAAGTTTATAATTTTTATTTTTCAAAGATTATTTGTCTATCTCTCATCAAATGCATATATTATTCTCTCCTTTTTCTTTTAATGAGTTTGACAACAAGAAAATAATCTGATGACGGGTATATTCTTATTTATTCTATGTTTATATAGGAATGAATTTCTCCTTTTGTGCAAATTGGAAGCTGAAAAAAGGACAGAGCCAAATGAGGAAGAAGGTGATAAATCTAATGAGAAAATATTGGAGAATACTAATATTAATCAACATTTCATAAAAATTCTTGATGAACAGAAATCTCACAAGCATTGCCGCCTTTTTGAATCTCCACTTCCCAGTCAGGTAATATCGTTATTTAATTTTCTATGAAATTCATTGTCAATCTATTGCTAAATACCTTGTATATATCTAGCATATTTCTTTTGAAATATTCATCGCTAATTATATATCGTTCAATAGGGCTTGCGACTATCTCTTTTAATGTTTAATTCCTTCAATACAGCTCAACTTCGTTAAGCCAACACACCCTAGAGATGCATTCAGTTTCATGCATGAATAACTTTAATAGCAATCCTCTTTAGATTGCATTATTGAGATCCCAAATCTTAGATTATTAACTCTTTATTTAGTGCTATAATTTTATTTTTTCCAGGGTAAGCCAGAGTATATCCAATAAATTAAGCAGCATATGGATCTACAAATTATTCAAAACAAGTTAGAACAAGATGCTTATTCTAATTTAAAAATTGCCAGCTTCTTCAGAGATCTCTTGTTGATGTTCAACAACGCCATTGTTTATTACCCGGCAAAAACTCTTCAACATTCCGCTGCCCTTGAACTCAGAGCTATTGTTGTGAGAGAAATGGGTAAGAAACCCTTATTTCCTCGTGAAGTTGTGTGTGGATTAGCTGCGGTGGGCAACCCTATATTGGCCAAACTAAAATTGAAGAAAAGGATGTATAATATGAGAAGCAGCGCTTATGAAGTTGGCGAATCATCGGTCCGGAGGATTGAAAGACTGAAAAATAAGCATTCGAAATTGAAGAACAAGAAAAAATAAGAATATTTTTGGGAATTTAAGAAGTAAAACTTAGTAGATTATGGATGTTTTTTTTTCTTGTTAACTGTTTTTTTCCCTTTCTAAGTTATGTGTGTTTTAAACAACAACATAATTTTGTTGATGATTTGAACAAATGTTTGGGTGTGTTAGCTAATGTTATCTTTTTTTTTTGTCTCTCTCTTTGTGAAAAACTTAAAGAACTTTATGTTTTTGGTGAAAACTAAGCCGTAATTTCACGGCTTATCAATTGTTCATATTATATTGAGTGAAAAGTTAAAAAATACACCTAAACTATTAACTGCTCCTTTTTTTTTACCTGAAATGAATCACTATCGTTCAGGTAGGGAAAGAGAACAATTGATAGTTTAGGTGTATTTCGATAAATATTTGGTGATAGTTCATGTAGGAAACATACATCTGATAGTTTGAGAATGAAACTCAAAAACCGTAATACTTTAGATGTTTTTCCGCCCTTCACTCTATTATATTTTTCTCTCTTTTTATGGAAGAGTTCAACATAAATCATTATATTTTTCAAAAATTTATTTAAATTTTATTATACTGACCGCATATATTAAAAAACCTAAGATAAAAGGAGCGATAAATTTTCACAATTTATCCCTTTTTTAATTGTTACCAAAAGTCAAAACTTCCTCAATTGAGTTGAATGATTTGAAAATTTTCAAGCAAAGAGGGTTTATTGCAAAAACTCTGCAATTCAAAATAGTATTTATGGTAATTATTTTTATTAAATATTTTATAATCTGAGTTACAGATTTGAGTTGTGGAAGAAATCATTAGTATTTGTATTAGAGTAGGTGTCTACATCACACCTCAGGGGTGTGGCTCTTCTGTAAGGACCTACTAACGCGGAATTAGAGGCGAATCCAGAATGTCAAAAGCAAGAATGCATTATTACTAAGACATGGATCTACGATATAAAATTAGCTAATACGATTATTAGATTCTCATCATTGAATTCATTAAACTTTTAAAATTATAGATTCAGAATTAATTCTTATCTTTAAATTTTTTTATTTTTTTTTGGAAGGGGTGGAGGGGTTGGGGCGGTATATAGCTATATTCCGTGCTGAAAATATTGGGATTGGTTGAAGCCATTGACAATGTGCTTTATCATCTATTATGACTACTTTTAATATGTATATCTAATTTAATGATATAAAAATTTACGATGATAAAAAAATATATATAAATTTCAACGAGAAGATTGAAAATTTTAAATCAAATACCTTTTAGTGCTTCAATATTTATATTCTTATTTTATCCTTTTCTCTCAATCATGATCTTTAAAGATCAAATTCAATTTCTGATCAATATTTTTTATTGATTTATAAAACTATTTTAAAAAAATTGAACCAATGAAAAAAGAAAGAAAGAAATAAGAGTAGTAAAAGAATTTTAAAACAAAGTTAGAAAAATAGTGGAAGAATGAAGTTTGATCTGAAGTTGATTCTTTGAGTTTGGATTTACACATTTATATATAATTATTTTTAAAAAAAATATGACACGACTATATATAATCTGCAGAATAGAGATTTAACTGTATATATATTCATGGTCAAAAATAAAGTATTGGATTTGAATGAACTTTATAGACTATTATGATTTTGGCATAATATATGAATTAAGCACTCAAACTTTGAGAGTGCACATTTAGGCACCTCAACTTGGTCTTAGCTGGCAACTAAACAATCCAACTAGTCCGCAGTATGTCTCATACACACCTGATGCTGACGTGACACATAAATTTTGAAAGTGACTAGATAATTATTTTGGAAGTTAATTAGAGTGTTTAACTGACATAGTGCATACGAGTTGAGGTGTCTGAATATAAACTCTCAAACTTTGAGTGCTTAATTGACAGTTGAGGTCACTAAAAATACTTATTTCTTTTTTTTCACATTTGCATTAGCCGGTCTTGATTCATTTAATTCATATTTGACCAAAATCAGATTCACAAATCTAACAACTTACTTATTAATTAATGCAAGGTATGACCATTTTAAGAAAAATAACTAAATCATAATTTACCAAGAGATTGAGTTGTTCTGAAAACAACACTCAAAACTTTTCTTGAAAAAATGGAGAAACTTCGAGAAGATATGTGGCTTGCGTGTTCAGTACAACGTTATGGATTAGAAAATTGGCCAATGGTGGCTGCGAAATTTTCAAGCACCATTTTTTGTTATCGTAGATGTGCTTTTCACTTATCGCCTACAGAATGTCAGGTCAAGTACGAGGATTTGAAAGAACGTTTTAAGAGTCAAGCAGATTTTAACGAAGGAGATGATGATGAGAGAGCATTCTTAAACTTCATGACAGATAAACTTAAAAAGACTTATAGAGCTGAATTGATAAAGGACGTGAAACGAAGGGAAGCATCAACTAAGTATGATTTATCTTTTATCTTTTATAATTAGCAACAAAAAGAATCCCTCTTTTTTTTCTTTTTCATTTTTATTTTTTTCTTTTTTGATTTATGATGCTTGAAAAATTGTGAATTTCCATTAATTTCTTGTGTGATCCTAATTTATATACTGATTTTTAAAAATAAAAAATAAAAAATTTTTTAGGGAACTTAATACTTATCTTGATTTAGGGCACAAATAGAGTATCACAAATTGGTTCAATCAACAATTAAAATGCTCAACTTTTTCTTTGAAAAAGAAATGTTCTCGATATCAATTTTATCACTAAAGAAAATAGCAAGAATAACAATTTTTGTCAATAAATATCAAAACTCTATTGCTAATCTTATTTCGCAATAGATTATCTCAAAAAAATTATTATTTACAAATTTTTTAACTACGAATTTTATTGTTAATTTGTATATTTTTTTTTAAATAAAAATTACTAACTGATTGTTAGCTTTGATACTTGGCTTCATATAATTCTGCATTAGTTTTGACTTTTGTTATTGTCCATACTTATGTTTGTAAATATATTTTTTTTAGTACATTGAATAATATTAAAAAGAAAAAATTAAAATTTTTAATAAGTTACATTGTTTAAATAGCAAAAATTTCATATTTAATTGGTTATGTTTATGATTTTTATTTCTCAAAGATTATATTATCTATTTTCATCAAATGCATATATTATTCGTCATGATAATTTTTAATTTTCACTAATAATTCTAAGAGGGTGAAATTGCATATTCTTTTCTTCTTTTTTTTTTATAATTTTAATTAATAAGAAAATAATCCAATGACGGGTATATTCTTATTTATTCTATGTTTATGTAGGAAATGTTTTCTCCATTTGTGCAAATTGGAGGCAGAAAGAAGAATAGAGACAAATGAGGAAGAAGGTGATAAATCTAATGAGAAAATATTGGAGAATACTAATATTAATCGAGATTTCATAAAAATCCTTGATAAACTGAAATCTCACAAGCATTACTGTCTTTTTGAATCTCCACTTCCCAGTCAGGTAACATCTTTATTTAATTTTCTATGAAATTCATTGCTAATCTATTGCTAAATACCTTGTATATATCATGCAGAATATTTTTGGCAATATTTTTCACTAATTATACGTCGTTCGATAGGGCTTGCGACTATTTTTTTAGTGTTTCATTAACGACGAAAGTTATCGTCTCTATTTTATCTTTTTGGTAGCGATTTATTGTGTCGCCCCCCACCCCCTCAAAGTACACCTCATCTTTACTCCACCTTCCATAGCACCCATCCCCATCATTCAAGACCCTACCTCTCATAATACTTATCCAGATTATATACAAATAATTTTAGGATAATATTTTTTGTTTACACATCGAACAAATTAAAGTAAATAAGCAAAAAATTCACGTATTTTCTTAAAAGATATTTTCTTATTCAATTGAGATATTCTTGATTAATTGAAATAAACTATTCCCTCAATACAACTCAACTTCGTCAAGCCCCCACATACACACTCACACACACACAGTCCTACACACCTTATCTTCACTTTACCTTCCACAGCACCCATCCCCACCATCCCACACCCTACCCCACCCCTACCTCACATAAAACTTGTCTATATTATGCAAATACTTTTAGGATAATATTTTTTTACTTATGTACCGAATAAATTAAAGTGAATAAGTAAAAAAATACACTTATTTTCTTAAAAAATATTTTTCTTATCCCGTTAAGACATCTTTGATTGAGACAGACAAAACAATTCCCTCAATACAGCTCAACTCCGTCAAGCTAACACACCCTAGAGATGCATTCAATTTCATGCTTCAATAACTTTAATAGAAATCCTTTTTAGTTGCATTATTAAGATCTAAATCTTAGGTTATTAGTTTCTTATTTAGTGTAATTATTTGTTTGTTTTTTTCCAGGGAAATTCAGAGTATATCCGACAAATTAAGCAGCATATGGATCTACAAATTATTCAAAACAAGTTAGAACGAGATGCTTATTCTAATTTGAAAACTGCCAGCTTCTTCAGAGATCTCTTATTGATGTTCAACAACGCCATTGTTTATTACCCGAAAGAAACTCTTCAACATTCCACTGCGCTTGAACTCAGAGCTATTGTTGTGAGAGAAATGGGTAAGAAACCCTTATTTCCTCGTGAAATTGTGTGTGGATTAGCTGCGGTGGGCAACCCAATACCGGCCATACAAAAACTGCAGAAAAGGATATATAATGCGCGAAGCAGAGCTCAACAAATTGGTGAGTCATCAGTCCGGAGGAGTGAGAGATTACTGAAAAATAAGGCTTTGAAATTGAAGAACGACGATCCCAATTATGATTGCAAAGGGCAATGAAGAAGAAGGAACAAGGAGTGAAACTTAGTAGATTATGGGTGTTTTTTTCTCATTAACTGCCTTTTTTTCTTTCTAAGTTATGTGTGTTTTGGACAACAACATAGATATGAACAATGTTTGGTGTGTTAGCTAATTTTCATAATCCGTATGGAGTATACGGATTAGGGTAGTAGGATAGTAACTAGCAGTAATGTGTGGCACTATTTTTTTCGTTTTTAGTAGTAGAGCAAGATAATAGATGCTTTTGCGTTCTGTTATTAGCTGTTGTTACTTGTATCTCGATTAGTGTATTATTGATTAGTTTTGCACTATTACTAGTTGTTGTTTTGTTATTATAATATTGTCTCCTATACTGCCGTTACTTTTTTGGAACTATTTTTCAAAAAGCCGAGAGTCTTCCGAAAATAGACTCTCTACCTCTGAGATAGAGATAAGCCTACCTACATTACCCTCCCCGACCCACTTTGTGAAATTACGCTAGGTAGTTATTATTGTTGTTCGTTTTTTCTCTCTTTATGGAAGACAAGAATTCAACATAAAAGTTTCTTTCTTTTTTTTCCAAAATTTTTGCATCAACAAAATTAAACATAAAACTACTTGATTTCCCTTGAATATCATCCTGTGAAATATTTATAGATAAGTCTTCATAAAATTTAAATTTAATAATCTTCGCGATAAATAAATTACGTGTTATAACAAGTATACCTAACTTGATGATGTAAATTTTTATTACACTAAAATTTTATATAAAAAGAAAGAAAGAAAAAAACTAACCATTTTTCTGTTTCCTTTTTTTTTGTGTGCGCGCGCGCTCGCGCTGTGAATATTGATGTTAAAGAATTTATTTTTAGATGGAATATTTTCTAGATTTTGCATAATATTCTTGAAAAAAAGAAAGAAATAACTAATTTTTTAATTAAAGTTACATATTTGATGAAGTTATGGAGTTTCTTGAATAGTTAGAAAGAATCATGATATTTATTACATCACCATTAACAATAACAACCACATGTCCAATGTAATAACAATTACGTATCCAGTGTAATCCCACAAGTGGCTGAGTCTGTTGCACGAAGTTATGAAGAATCAAGAATTTTTTGAAAATTACAGCTTTTGGTTTCCCTTAGGTGATGGGGAAGTTGTAGTGTGTACACACTGCAAGAATGTTGAGAGTGAGACTCTGAGATATCTGGGTAAAGTCTACGTACACTTTACTCTCTCCACACCCCGGATATGGAATTACACTAGTATGTTGTTGTTGTTGCCATTTTTTTTTTCCCTGGAGTGAGGAACCTTTAAAGAATGTTATGAGAATCTATAAAGTGTCCTTAACATTTAGGACTTCTCTCCATTCATGTTATTTTCCTTTCTATCCGTTCTTAAATTACATTTTTTTGAGCTGAGGGTCTATCGAAAATATTCTCTCTATCCTACAAAGATGAGAATAAGGTCCGCCTACATCATACCTTTCTCAGACTTGTGATTACACTAGGTATTGCTGTTGTTGTTGTTTTGTGATCTGGAGGTAAAAACTTGGTAAACCACGCACAAAGCTGTATGTACATGCTCAACCAAAGGAGCTATGTTGGAACTGGTAAAGTTGTAGCTTGCCATGTGACTAGGAGGTCACGAGTAAGACTGCAGACCCTTCTGGTCCAGCCCTTCCTCAAACTCCGCACATAGTGGGAGCTTAGTGCACTTTGTCCTAGTCTTTTGTTGCTATAGTTTGGTTTTTTCCCTTACTAATAGGATCCTTGTATGTTCTATGACATGCATTTTGCAAGATTCTGGATTGATTTCTTTGTTACGCGAGATACCGATGAACTTACCATCATATAATCACATTTTGCTTCTGCTTCTTGGTTTGAATACAGGTGATGAAGAATGCAGTAGCAGAAGGAGAAGAGTGGATGCCAAACAGGGACATAACGGCGAGTCCAGTCTGTACTGAAGCTAATAAACCAGTTCAGAAGGATGATTCTCGACGAATAGTACGTATCACTTGGGTTTTACACAAACCTTCAGAAGCCATGCCAACATTGGCAATGGGAGCCTGAAGAGGAAAGCTGCTATGAACATATTCTAAATAGGCTATTTTGATGTACATAAAGAAATTGCAGACCTACTAACTGTCTTAAGATCAATTTTTTGATGGCCTTAACATTCTTTTTTAGAATTAGTGCACTTTGAATGTAAAGTTTTTTGTTGTTTTATTGTTTTCCTATTACTCCCGCCGTTTCAATTTATTTGTCTGATTTTGAAAATACGCCATTTGTTTGTCTGATTTTGGAAATGGCATGGTCATCTCACTTTTCATTCATTTTCTCGATGAAAACATAGCTAGACGCCTATTCGCTTCATGCCCTTGAATTAGTACTCATGAATGAATTGAGAAAGTCAACAGAAAGAGTCGAATTCTAACTTTGTAGAATCAGTGCTAAGAGGTTTTCAGGCAAAGCAGCTAGAAGTACTTTGCTTCACACCTTGAGTTATTACTCACGGATGAATTGAGAAAGCCAGCAAAAAGACTCGACTCTTAACTTCATAGAGCCGGTGCTATTGTTGTCTGTACATAGGGCCATCCCCCAATCTCGTCTCAGCCCCCAACGGGCTGCTAAGGTGGGGGTGGGTGGGGGGAGGGGCCGTTTGTTCTTTAAATAGACGGCAGTATTTTGCTGGCGCCTGGCCAAACATATCAACAAAGAGAAGGAGAATAAAGGTTACTGGAAAACTCATTGCTTCTATTTACTCTATAAAATTATCAATCATACAGCAGTAGATGATTACACGAAAGCCGCTGGACGAGCTACTTTTGGCTCTGACCATAACAATGTTCACAAAAAAGAAAAGCACAAATACAAATTCGACTAATTACACATGATATCTTTTATTCCGTGCTCTTGGGAATGTTGAGGTCTTTAAATATAGGGCTGTCGACTCCCACGCCCATTGCATTCAAACCGTTGTCAACATATATCACAGCACCAGTTATTGCTGAAGCGAGGGGCGATGCTAGGAATGCAGCTGTATTCCCTACTTCATCTACGACAAGTTTTTTTTCCCCGAAAGGTATATTAACAACAGCCCAGTAGGACAAGGTAGAAAACAGTAAAGAAAACATTTTTAGTGAGAAATAACTTGTGTAGAGATGATTTACCTGCTGATAGTTCTTTCTGGAGAGGTGCATTGGCTATGGAGTAATCAATCATCATATCTATGAAGCCAATTGCTTTTGCAGCTCGACTTCGTAAAGGGCCTGCATAATCAATAAAAGATTATGCACGAAATGAACATTGCATGAAAAAATGAGTTGGAACTAGATACTGTAGTAGTCGTTCCCTCGCTTCTTGGCGGGCTACAGAGGTTATTGTATAAGCCCTCCGTTTCAATTTAAGTGTCTTACATTCCTTTTCAGTATGTTCTTAAAACGATTCCTCTTTCAATATTTGATAACTCTAATTCCAACATTCTACGCGGCATGTTTAAGACAACAAGATTTAGAGGGAGTTTTGATACGAGATTAAAAAATCTTCCTTAAAACTGTGTCTAGTCAAACTAAGAATCTAGGCAACTCCAGGGAAACGCACGAAACACTATCAATGGTGACAAACATCAAAGAGAAAAGATTCGGTTTGACTAGATCAACAATTATTGACAGGAAGATAGGTGTTATACAGGGGGAAAATAAGCATCATATATCTGATCACCCCTGCAGAATAAAATACCTTAATAGGATTTATAGTTAACAGTAGTAAATATGGATAATCCAACAGACAATGGATGGACAACATACCGGCAGATATTGTGTTCACCCTAACTTTCTGTTTTCTCCCAGCCTCAAAAGCAAGTACCTACGTCATTAGAATGGTCGCTTTCAATTATTAGATGCAATAAAATTAGCGCAGTTATTAGAGATTCAAGGGGCGAAAATCATTTGGCTTTTCGTCTGATTTTCTGTTTCGACAACTCACTCTAGTGTCACTCTCAAGCGCTGCTTTGGCAGAACTCATTCCCCCTCCATATCTGTGCATGACATATTTCAACCGATGATTCATCATAGATACAGATTTAAATGTCAATGTCTTAGCAAACAACAAAACAAGAAAAGAGAAAGAATAATGTGTACCCTGGAATGATCCTCTCAGAAGCAATATAGGTCAGAGAAATCGAAGAACCACCTGTTATAAAACCATTATTGATTTCAAAGGAAATATATTGGGGAATTAGATAATTGTATAAAATCGGCAAACAAGAGGCAAGAAGCGAAAGAACAAACATAAATGAAACGGGAAACTAAATACATGCCTGGGTTTATAATTGGAAGGAAATGCTTTAGCAAAGATACGTGGGAATAACTTGATGCTGATATTGCTGCAAGGTATCCACTCCTTGTTGTCTCCAAAAGAGGTTTAGTCACCTAATGGTTGCACCATTTCATGAGAAAAATTGCCAATGAAGAAACACTGTTTTGCAATTTCAGAAAGTGATACCTCTGGCCCATTAGCAAGTGAATGCACAAGAATGTCGATGCTGCCAAAATCCTCCTTCACAGATTCTGCAACTTCCTATAAACAAGAGGAATCAGGTATGAAGAACATGCAACAGTAATACAAACTTGGAGGGCGAAATATTAATATCATGAAAATGTCCTGGTACAAGCCTAAATAATAGCTAAAACAAACAAAAAATAACTGCTGCAGAGATGAGAAAAGTGGATAATTTATAACTTGCTTTAGGTGTGTATAGTCATAACCATCGCGCTGCAGAAGAGTGGGAGGGCGGCACAACCATTAGTAGAAGTTCAGTGTATAGTTGGAAGAAAGCAATAGGAAGATGGGAGACGGCAACAAACTTTGGGCACATGAAATGAGGTAAACTGATATTATTGGTCACCTATCGGTTCACTCGGCAGCCATGCACAACATGCTGCGCCTATTACCACTATGAATGCCTATAGTTTCTCCAAAAAGAAAAGAAGAAAGAATGCCTAAGGTATAAAGCACAGCAGAACTTGAAGATCACAACCACAAGGAAAATGTGATCAATACACTGGAATTTTAAGAAAGGTTGATTCAATTGCTTTCAGTATGCAGAATCAAGCTCTGAAAAGGTACCTCAAGAACGATCACGATGCATGCTTTACTTATTTTACTTTCTGTGTGTACTCTACCCTCCCTAGACTCCACTTGTGGGATTACAATAGGTTTGTTATTGTTGTTATTGTTGCTCTTTAGTGTGCACATTTATGTTTGAGTTACTCATTTTGCTCAGCATGCACAAAGAAGTGAGGATGCGGAGAACTACATACTGAAACTGTCCACTTAGAAGAACCAGCATAACGCTTATTTGTTTTTATCTGCATGATGAGAAAAAAACAGTTTTAGGTCAATGCAATTGAAACACAGTAAATAATTTCACATAACCATATGCTTTGAAATTACATCTTCAGGTACATCCTCAAGACTGTCAAAAACAGCATCCAGGGGGTATACTTTTGTAATCTCCATCAAAGAGCCATCTGGCAAACTGACAAAGATGTATTTAGCGGAAAGTTAGTCATAAAGCCTTTTTGCAGCGGTACAAAAGAAACACAAGTTTAGACTCTAACACGCGTGATTCATCAAACTTTCCCCGTCGGAGACTTGTTTCAAAAATGTTTAAAGCCTGTAAAAAATGCCAAAAATCAAAAGGTTTGAAGGTATACGGAGATTTCAAGCTGAAATACCACAATGAATTGCAAATTTCACTTACTGGCACCCAGGTTCCAACTAGAATTTCAGCACCTGCAGCAGCCAGGGACTTAGCAATAGCCCATCCATATCCATTATCATCCGCTACACCAGCTATAAAAGCCCTTTTACCTGCAAACAGCGTTTACAGTTTTCTCAAAACGCAGAGGGCTACACGAACAGAGATTCCAAATTAAGAATATAGAAGAAAGAAAGTTATATAGCATAAAAATATATGTCATAAATGAGATTGCGATTTCTGTCAGCTATATTACATACTCCATCTACTGTCCAAGTTTCAGCAGCAAATAATGTGCTACCACAGCTTGTAGTGTCTGGGCCAACTTGTGTGCACCTATACTATCTAAAAGCTACTTTCGGTTCATAAACACAAAAGTAGTTCATCATGCAATATATTTATCGTAACTCAAAGAAGAGAGGAATTCTTAATGGACATTATACACTATAAATATTTCCAACTTTGGTTCTCTATTTTTTTGATCAAGTCCAACTTTGGTTCTCCGCTTGAGGTTACATATTCTCTTTCCTTGAATCGTACAGGCAATGAGGGGAAATTCCAAGTTCAAAGGGGGAAGAAGAAAAAGTAACAAGATCTTCTCACAACATCCACTCACTCTGACAAAAGCTTTAGAAAGTAAAAAATTGAGGAGAACCTAACCTCTCAAATCAATCGGCAACACAGAGGAAGGCTTGCTATCATCAGCTTCTGATTTTGCCTTGGTGACAACTTTCTGTAACTTTTGAGTCGTAGATGTGAAACTGCGCCAAAAATGTTGAATGGATGAAACATGACAACTACTGGCAAGTCTGTTCCAGGACAGTTTTCTAGTGTCACCACCAAACTTTGTTGAGCAGACACTGGAAATTCTTTTAGTAGAGAGAATGGAGGGCCTAGATATTGTTATTTGCAAGCTTGAAGCTGCAGTTGCTGCCATTTCTAGAAAAATTTTGCAGAGCAACTGTGACCTGAGAATGTTTTCAAATTAAAACAGGAACATTCAGAAATATACAAATCGAATGAAGGTTTTCAAAGAAACCTCATGAAAGAGACAAACAACATGAAACAAGATTGCACTTTTCTTCTCTGACAAAAATTTCTAAATCTCACCAACCTTCAATTCTTTTGTAGTCTATTTGTTGATAGAGAAATACAAAATATAGAGCAATTAGAGCACCTTTCAAGCAACTAGGTGGTTATTTCTTTCTCTCCAATGTTCTCACTAATCCTTAATTTTCATCACATCCAAAAGAAAACGAGGTGTTTCTCTGAAATATTGGATGTGAGCATACTTTCAGGAACTCAAACACCATTCTCCTTCTTTTCAGGTCCACCATCATCCAAATGATTCCTTCCATCCAATCTTTCCTTTTAACAAAGCACTAGCCTTATTTCCTCAAAATAAAAAGCAGTAAGAATCCCTGCATGTCCCACAATCAAGCTTCTTTCCTCAAAACCAAAGTAATATTAGCTCATTTGAACCCATGTCCTGTGTTTTACTTATCCATACTTCCATAATCAACTATAACCCCTTTCTTTCCTTCAAATAAAGAAAAAAATGAAATGAAATGGGATAAACACATATAAATATACTATTAAGTGGAGAACGGTAGAGAGGCGGGCCCATTATTCCCGAGCTCCAAATGCTGCGGTTGGTCATAAGGATTGACCCCAGACAGACTTCTCAATCGTCAAGAAATAAATACTATATCTGCCACCAATATATAGATCACAGGTAACACCACAGGCATGCTTACAAATCGATGTTCTTTTTTCTTTCCATTGTAGGTAACCAACTAATAAGTATCTACATGAATGAAAATTAATTACTTCCACAGCAACAACTGCAAGAATGAAGGAGCTAAATCTCATGAATAAAACCTATCAATTGTACACCAACCATTACAAAAGCGACCAAAGCTCAGGTAAGCTTCATACCAGTCCGACTAAGGTAAGGGGGAAAGACCTCATTTCTAGATTCATATCTATTCGTCTTACCCTACTTTGGCAATTCAAACCGACATTTCATTTCCCCTTTCATCATTTGATTTTTTGCATCTAAGAGTTGATCTTGCAAAAGGAGTACAATGCGATAGCAAGCGACTTGTGATCAATAAAAAGTACTATTTACTCATCAGTCTTGGATCATCACCTTAGAACCCCCAGCCCACCCCCGCCCACCCCCATCCACCACCCAAATGAAATCAAAAAACCAAAAGGCCATAACCAGAAAGTAGATATTTAAGCATACTAATAACAGTAACATTCTGGATTAATGCCTCATCAAAAATAGACCTATAACATAGGCATACATTCCCCAACAACAATACAACAATTAAACCCTCAAAGATGAAAACTTTAAGCAGAACACACACTTTATGCTAATGTTTTTTCAAAATGCAGCCAAAATTATGTCTAATTTCAAGAAACCAGTACCCAGAAAAAGATAAGCATTAAAAAATTGAAACTTGAATCACATTTGAATTTCAAAAAAGAAAAGACAAGTGTCTCATCCCAAACAGACCCATCACATAGGCTAACATTCCCAAGCAACTCACAATTAAACTCTCAAAAGATGAAAACTTTAAGCAAAACACAAACTTCATGCTAATATGTAATCAAAAGGAGCAAAAATTAAGTATAATTTAAGAAACTAATACCCAGAAAAAGATAAAGCAGTAAAAACTCAAACTTGAATCACATTTGAATTATTAAATAGAAAAGACAAGTGTCTCATCCAAAACAAAACTATACAGTTAAACCCTCAAAAACTCAAAGATGAAAACTTTAAACATAACACACAATTTAGGCTGATGTTTATTCCAAATGCAGACAAAATTAAACATAATTTCAAGAAACCAATACCCAGAAAGATAAAGAGGTAAAAACTGAAACTTGAATCACATTTGAATTACTATTAAAAAGAAAAGAGAAAGATATGAACCTTGAGGTGACAGAGTAGAATTGGGGTTTTGGGTTTTTGTTGCTATCCTTTTAGAGAAAAAATTGTGTCAGCATTAACAGTAGTAGCAGCTAGTAGTTGTCTGTTGGTGTCTTTAAAGAGGGAATTGAACTATTGAAGAGCTGTCGGGGAAATACCCGGGCCTAAGTATTTATGGGCCTGCTTTGTCATTGGGCCTTAAATAGGGAATGAAGTTGTTGGTGAAATTGCTGGGCCTAGTACTTTTGGGCCGACAGAATGTTATTGGGCTTAGCTGGTTGTTGTTTTTTGGGCTTAAGTGTACAGATACCCAATTTTGGGACCATCATTTAAGTCATACACCAGAAGGGCTTAAAAGTTTGCAAGTCTACATACTTCAGAAATAACCTCAAACACGTGGTGTTAGAAGTTTCATACGGCTGGCGTTCAATTATTTTTACATAAACTTCAGTTGTATATGATTGAAACCACTGCATTTTTACTCCCACCTTTCACCCATATGAAACTTGAAGAACATCATTATTGGATTTTGTTGAGCTTGACAACACGAGAATAAGTGCTTGAGAGAAAATTTTATTGCGGTGGTTCAAAATATCAATTCTTATTTGACGATGAAAAACTCTCTTTTTAATTTTTCATCCGATATTTGGTATCTGTTTTGAAACTCGTCTAATTTGTATTCGCGCGAAGAAGCAGTTGCCTAGAAACTCACAAAGTTCAAATCTTGAATTCACTTATGTTGAAATAGTCTTAAAATTTACCGCTCCTTACTAAAAATGACGATTTCATACCCAAAACTCGAACTCGAGACTTCTGAAAAACCAGCAAATAACATTGATAATGCCATCTCTCCTTTCATCAAAAACCTCAAAATGTACCAAGTTTTGTAGAAATTCATAAAGTTTAAATTTTGAATTCACTTATATTGAAAAGTCTCGTTTTAAAGGTAAAATTTATCGCTTCTTACTAAAAATGACTATTTCATACCCAAAACTCGAACTCAAAACTTCTGAAAAACCAGTCGGTGACATTGACAATGTCATCTCTCCTTTCATCAAAAGCCTCAAAATGTGCCAAGTTTTGCATAGTGTTACCCACTTTTTGTAGTCCTTTTGTTTGTAAGCTATAGTACAATTCATATTCATAACAATGCTAGTTGAATATATGGACAAACTTCTATAAATTTTTTTTCTTGGTGGCAAATGAGGAGTTAAATAGTGTAAAGAAGGAAATGGAGGGGAATAATGTCACCAAGATTTTGATTATGACATGTTTCTTGGCACCATTCATTTACACTCATTTTCCACATGAAAGCCAATAGATGCTATCTATGTTCATGTTATTGGTTTATGAACAAAGTCATATATAGTAGGTATTTGGTTATAGGATTTGGGAGTCCCATTTTAAATCAGTGTTTGTTTATGAAATTTGCATAAAATTTCAATTTTAATTTCAAATTATCATTTTTAATTCTCTAAAAAGTAGAATTTGAAATTTTAAATTGTGATTTTAATTTTAATTTTTTAAATATAAAACTTGACTCATAATTTATATATTTTACGGGGAAAATAAAAGACTCATAATTTTAAGTTTTGCCAAAAATAAAAACTCATGCTCGACGTGAAGAGATTGTCCGTACCATGTGAGAGGATTTTAGTTATCGAAGAATAGTTAGTTACTACTATTGCTAACTTATTGGACTATTGAATCTTTGTAAAAATTATGTGTATTTGAAAGTTTGTAATAACATGTAGTCGCAAATATGTATTTATAAAAGGAACATGAAGATATGTGATTTGTTAATCCGGCGCGTTAGGATATTCCGATGCTCATTTGATAAAATTGTATAAGAGTTGAGAAAATTTTGCCCATTATCTCCTCCCTACCTATCCAGCACTCTCAATCCCCCAACCCTTGTCACCTCCGCTCCCCATCCTATCCCAACTCATAGTGTTTCGCCAAATTACATATATTAACTTTTAAAATAATATATATTTTTTGTTTACTTATCAAACACTAGATAATAAACAAGAAAATCACTTTTTTTTCTAATAAAATATTTTCCTTCCTGCCAAACACACCCTATCTCTAAAGTGTTTTGGAACTCTTACCTAACATACTAGTATTAAGCCTCATACCATATTATATTAAGAATATCTTTGGGTGGACTTAATTATAACAAACTAATATCAAAGCCTTCGTATCATGTTAAGAGACAAAGAGGAAGGATTAACCTAAATAATTATTTATTTAATCACTTAAATTAAAAATAATCGATAAACATATAATATATGTATAACTCTTATATAATATGTATACAATTATATGTATTCAATGTATAACTTATATATAACAAATAAAAAGATAAATAGTAAGTTCAAAGAGTCTTTAGATTTTATTTTGACAAATTGTTATCATACAATGTGTCATAAAATTATTTTACGACGCTATTTCCCCCTACCCCCCACCCCCACCTTCGCCGTTAATATAAAATATATAGACTTTTTTCTATATATCTTTAAATTATTCACAAGCCATGCTGAATTAACAAGTTTATCTTATTCATAAGTTAAGCTGAGCAAAAAAGGGTGATTATAATTGTATTTCTTCATCTAGATTTTCATAATTATTTAATTTAGTCACTTGACAAGATCCTTAATTGTATATAATGGATGTCCACTCACCATAAGGACTTTCTCTTTGGTATTTATAAATCAATTTGTCTGAAAATAACTATATATGTATATATAGGTATATGTCATAGTCATATATATAAGATGAAAAGAAATGGAAACATGTTGTGCAATAAGAAACAGTGAATATGTCATAATGTTTATTCAAAATTGACAATTAGTAGCTAGTATAATTCCCTGTTATTTTCTTTAGGAGACAATAGCTAAAATCATATAATAAATGCAATTACAAAGAGTAGTCTGGGACACAAAATATTCCGTTTTAGGTCTTATTTATTTTTATCAGAATTAAGATATTTAAATCTGAATGCATATCTGAATGGTTATGATGTTGTCTCTAGATCTTAAAATTAAACGATTAAAATTGTTTATTTTTTAACATCTGAATATGCATATTTATTTGTAAATACAATAAATATATAATTTAAATAAATAATAATAATAAAATATATAAAAATATATATATAATAAACTAAAATTACTATTTGGTAAAAAGCGAAATATGTTTGCTAGTAATGATGGAAATGGTTTGCGGTGACAGTGATGATTGGTGTTAGTGGATAGTAATGGTAGTGATGATATATAGTTGTGATAGTGGAGAAGGTTGGTGTCATAGTGTCTCACACAATGATGGCGGTTGGTAGAGTTTGGTGCCCAATTTCTCTTCTTTCTTTTTGATTTCTGATTGCTGAAAAATATGTGGTGGTTGGCGATGTATTAGTGGTAGTTGATAATGGTGCTAGTTGTGATGGTGGAAATGGTTGGTAATATCTGATAGTGGTGTCGGAGGTGATGGTGGTGGCGGCGGCGGTGCATATAGTTATAATCATAAAGGTGGTAGACGCAGTAATGTTTGACAGTAGTGGTTGGCAAGTAGTGGTTATCAATGGTGATTGTGATGACAAAAGTAGTTGGTGGTGGTAATTGGCGACGGGAGTGATGGTTGGATGGCAGGTCAAATAGTAATTAGTGGTTTAGAAGTAACTATTTGCCTATTTCTCTCTTAATTATGTATCATAATTGAAATTAAAAATTTACTAAATATCCGACCATGACCTAATTCTCCAAAGATGGGTTAATTGACTTTAGTAATTATCCAATAAATGAATGCCATCATTTTATTTATTTATTTATTTATTTTGTTGTGTGTGGGGGTTTGGGGGGGTTGGGGGGGATTTGTGATAAGATAACATATATTCTTAGGAAAAGATGTTACCTTAATGTTTAAATTTTTTATTTTCTGTTAGGAATTTCTCTATTTACGCGATTTTAATATGAAATTTTTAATTAAAAATGAGATTAAAGATAAAATTAATTTTCGTTAGAAATATAATTTTCATAATTCACTTGAGCTAGAAGTGGGTTGTGGTACGGTATTGAAAATTTCGATTCGATAATTTAGATTTTTTGTATTTAAATATTTTATACCATTACTATACCAAATTAGTTCGGTAATTTTAACCGCAGTATTGACATTTTATGGTACGGTACGTCAGTAACCATACTTTATTTTACTTACTTTTAGTAAATTATACACATTTTCACCTCAACTTTAATGATCATTAGCTATAACAAATTAATATAATTTGATATAAACACTTGATACGATATATATATATATATATATATATATATATATACATTTTTTTTATTGGATAGAATTTATTTCTTTGTTTTTTCTTAGTCAAGAAGTGGAAGACAGTTTTCCCTATAAATAGTAAAACAGTAATTATATTTGGTTATATATATGAGTGGGAAACAACCTATCAACTTTATCTTAAAGATGACACCATTTTGAAAATGACTCTTCAAAATTAAATAAGATAAGTCATTAAATTTCAATAGTTATAATATGGACTTGTCCTTATCATATTTTTGAAATAATAATTAAAAAACTATCAACTTTTTTTTTTCTATCATGTATTATTCAAATTAAATACAGAGTACATCGGTAATTAATGAGAAAAGATGGTAGTAGTATCCCGCTCTATGGAACTAGACATAGAAGTAGATCTTTAACAAGACAATGAGCACTCTGATAATTTGTTGATTTCTTAAAAGATGATCGATAAATACTATTAGAAATAGAGATTTTTTCACCGTAAATTAGTGAAAAAATTGTGTTAAAAAAATATGATTTTTTCCCTCATTTTTCATCGAATCAACTCACTGAGAAAATGCATGGTGGGGAACTGATTCTCACTGAAGTAATGGGAAACTTCATAGTTTTTCTATGTGAAAACACTATTATTTTTTCTTTCCCCACCGATATCAGTGGGAATAGCCACTTAATATTTTTCGGTGGGAAATTTCAGTGGAAAAATAGTGATTTTTTAGTAGTGAAAAAAAAAACGATAACTCTTTCAGAAAACTTTTATAATCAAAGACCAAAAGTAATTGTCCACGAGTAGATTATCAGTTTTCACAATCAATCTCGTAATATTGAATAACTCTTTTAATTAATCAAGTAAGAATTTCACACACCCCTATGATATCGGCCAATAAAAGACTAGCAACACATCGAAGAATATAATTTTTTTTAAAATAATAAATGACCTAAGTGATCATGTAAATCTTTTGAAAAAAACAAAATAAAATTAGTTGACTTATTATACGTAGATTAGTTTATCAAGGGCCGTTTAATAAACTGGATTAATTAGCCTCTAAATTAGGCAGTTCTTTTGTCTTTTTATTTATTTATTTATTATTTATTATTTTTAAATTTTTTGGTACTTGAATTTTGAATATAATACTCATAACATCATGTAATATGGAATGAATTTAATTAACTTATATACACTGATAATTTTAAATAAAATTTTACGCTATTATATGTACTACTAAATTATCCCTAATCTTAAATAAATTAGGGTCGAGTACTATATGAATCATCACTCATATATTGTTTTATTGAGACTTGAGACCTATAATATGAAAGCTCATACGATCGGAGTTTTTTCACTGCTAATTAATGTAGTTTAATACGCTATACCACTACTTAAAAAATGAAATTATTCGACAACGTTATCATCTAATAGAAATTAAAGTCCGTGAAAAATATTTTCGATGAGAAAAATTTTGACGGATTTTTGTATTTATCTTAGTTGTGTACTCGTTCCCAATGAGCGGAGTTAACCACTAGTTATTATAACATGCAAAAATATCATACCTTGTCGATACATAAAATTTAAACTAAATATTATCGAAATGATGTAAAATAAAGATATTAACATGATATATATATATATATATAGTTAAAGGTCAAAAAACTCAAATTTTAAGAGTTAAGAGTTTTATTAGGAGTTTGTTGCTCAACAAAATTCTAAAATTTAGCTCTAAGACTTTATAAAAGTCCTTAAAATTAATTAATTAATTCACTAATCACTTCTTTAATTCATAATCTTTTTTTACATTCTACTGATTGCTTTCTCTTTTAGCATTATTTCAACTTTTTAATTCTCTTCATTTATTCATAATCTTCAAGAATTAAGATTACTTCTTGTGATTTTTTTCTCTTTGATTATTATTGGAAAAAAGTTGAGAGGTTTGAAATACTTTTAATTTTTTTTTTGTCATTTTTAGAAGAAAAAAAAAGTTAAAAAGAGTATAGTACAATATTTTTTAGGAAGATTGAAAGTGAAAATTAATTTCTTAACTTTTTTTTGCTTAATTTTTCATCATAAATGACAAAAGATTTTATTAGCAATATTTTGATTACTAGAATTGGCAATTTTCCGGCGAGCCGAGTGATTTTCCGGCCAACACTTACCGTTGTTCTCATCGATACACGTTCTTCACCTTCACTGGAATTCTATATTATCGATACACAATCTTCACTTTCACCAGAATCTGATACTATCACGAAACTTTCTGCTAATTTCTCAACTACTAAGTTTCGTAAAAGGTATTAACTCGAATCTCTTAATATATCATTGTTATTAATATAGTGATGTTGTACTTATCAGTATATATAATTTAATTTTTTTTTATTATATTATATATTTCGATGTGAAATTCTTCCCTTATTGTTAATTTGTCACATCTAAAGATTATTAATTAGATGTTATATATGTATGTTTCAATACTAATATTACAACCATTGGAAGTTTCTTTGCTTGTTCTTGATTAACAACAACAATTAAAGTGGAAAAAAAATAAAAATTAAGAGGTCAAAAATGTTAGTCCTATTTATTTATCATTGATGTAGAATTATGTGACATTATCCATTAACCCATATTCTTGTTAAGTCTAATGAAGGTAAATTTAAAATTTATAAATTTGAACTTTTTTTTTTTGAGTTATTAAACTTTATATTAATAATTTGTATAATTTTTTGAATTTTTCAAAATATAAATATAGGTTTTAGGTCAAATTAATCGAATTCGTGGCTAAAAATGTATATTTATATCTCTAAGAGTTTTCTACTAAGTTATAGAATAGAAAATAAAGTGTAACGTTTATCGATTTTATTTTTTTTGTTTAAATAAATAGTAATAATAAACTATGGAGTAATAATCTATTGCATCATAATTTTACTAAAAAATTTCCATTTTTTTTTTGAAAATTTCAACTTGCCATTTTAATTCATCATGTTGAATCTTGGATTGTTATGAAAAGACTATTAGAAACTGTAGATTTTTATGAATTTAAAGAAATTAAAGACCTAACAAAAACATTGTACTAACATGAGAGAAAAAATAAAGGAAAAAAAATATTTTTTTTAATAATCGTAGTATCCGAGTCAGCTTTTCGCGCCTTTAATTAGTCCAACAAGATACGTGTCATCTCCCACCTGCAACAGGTACGTAACATGTAAATTATTTTCAAACATATCTCATCAAATCAAAATCCACTTGTAGAGGTTTTAAATGAAAGTAGATACAAGTTTTTATGCACTATTTTTTTATTTGTTTTTTATCATGAAAAATATGTTAAATATTTTTTTTCTCTTGTTGAAAAAATAATTTTGTGAAAATGACCCTTTATTTATATTTGTCTATATATTGAGCTATTTCTTCAATCAAATTTCATCAACTTTTCTTTTGCCAAGCACTTTTGAGTAAGTTGCATATGATCTAGTTCTTCATACATATTAAAAAAATGCATTTGTATGACATTATATATAGCAAATTATAGTTTTGTATAAATAAACACACTACAAGAAAATCGCTAATTTTCGATGGACGTTCTGTCAGAATTTGTCTCATCAAGGGAATTTCGATGGTAAAGCCCCTAAAAACATTACCGACAACTCAAATTTCGTCGAAAATTAGTGATTTTCTAATAGTAACATGCATATATGTTAATATATTAGTTCTTCATATGCATTTGTGTGACACTATATATAGCAAATTGTAGTTTTGTATAAATAAACAAACTACTAGAAAATCGCTAATTTTTTTATGTATCATGTCGGAATTTGTCTCATATAGGGGTTTTCGATGGTAAAGCCATTAGAGACGTTACCGACAATACAAATTTCGTCGAAAATTAGTGATTTTCTGATAGTGAACATGACGTTAATATATTACATTGAAAATTAAGAAGCCAATTATTGTTGTAGTTGTTAGTACACCTCTTATGCTAGAATTTAAATTATATACACGATTATCAAATCATCTTTATTTATTATAGCGGATAATATTATCTATGTTTTAAATTTTATACTATAGTACAATAATTTCTTTTGCATTGGAATTTTGCAGAGAATGTCCCAAATGGCTACAATAGACATAAATCAAGTCATGCCAAAGGTTAGCACATTCTAAATTGAAGTTCTGTGTACTAACAGTATATAATTTCTTTAACGATATTAAGTCAAAACGACCTATAGTCTCGATCGAGTAATCATATATAACAAACCTAATATACATGATAACTTAGAAATTAAATAACCGATTTGTTATAACCAGTTAAAATATACTGATAATTTAAAAATATAATTTTATTAACTATTTGTTCATAATTTATTTATTTTTTGGTACAGACAAATATTGGAGTAGACAAAGGCCTCAAGAAGAGGGTTGTGAACAAGCTTAAAGTCTTTAGAAGCAAAAAAACTGGTGGATGGTATTCAACATTTCTTTGTTTAGGTACTTAATTTATCATTACTTTTTCGGTTTCAATTTATGTGATACGATTCTCAAATTAGTTCGCTAAAAATAGAGCGACGTGATTCTATATTTAGAAATACCTAACACTAAAATAAATGTCTGATTTTACTTAACCGGTAGTTTTTATAGCCACACAAAAGCTATATATGACATGTTTAACTTTAATGCCGCTAATTTCAAAAGTCTATTTTTTAAATTAAATTACGTGTCCAGTCAGACCATATCATATAAATTTAAACAGATGGAGTATATTATAGTAATATTTTGAATATATGACTCTAAGTTCTAAATTCACCTCTGTCCAATCAGGATAAGATTTAGGGGAATGTAAGGTGGTTAACTGAACATATTACTTTTTGCTCGAATAACATATACATATAAGCAAATATATATATATCATTATAACACCACGAAATTCGTCTGAATTCCCATCTAACGACAGATTAATTAATTAAAAATATTAGCTACGAGCTATTTAACGACTAATTCCGTAGCAATATTTTGAACGCTCGATCCCCTTGGGATATTGTTTGGCCCTTCCTTGTTCCCTGCTTGAATGCGGAATAATTTATGCATCCAGTTATTCCTTTATATAATACTTTATGAATTTAAATTTTGAATTCGGCTCTGATAATTTCTTTGGTGCAGTAAACCAAGGACTTGTGACACTATCATTCTTTGGTGTTGGTGTGAATTTGGTGTTGTTTCTAACAAGAGTGTTGGGACAAGACAATGCTACTGCTGCTAATAATGTCAGCAAATGGACTGGAACTGTTTATTTGTGTTCACTTTTGGGAGCTTTCATAAGTGACTCTTATTGGGGAAGGTTCCTCACTTGTGCCATTTTTCAGCTTATTCTCATCCTGGTAATCGTATTATTTTTAGTATGTTTCGAAAAGAATGACACGTGCATTTTTATATATTTTTAATAACATATTGTTATAATCAAGGCGGTGCAAGAGGATTCATTTAAACCCCCATAGCGAAAAAATTATACCTTTATATGTAAGGTCAAGTTACTTATTATGTCGATATAGTATATGTTAAGACTCTGTGACTTTTTCAAGTATTTGATTTTTTATACTTTGAATTTTTTTAGTGAAAATTTTTGGCTCCGACTTTGGTTATAAGTGTAGAAATGTTATGGCATATTTATGACCACAAGTTCGTTGTTTCTTAAATTGTGTACTCAGTCAAATATTGTCAGGTGTAAAATAAAATGTGGATTACTTGACCTAAAAAATCTAGTTAATGTAAAAATAAAAAAAAATAAAAAAAATATATATATATATATATATATAAAACTGGCAGAGGATATCAATTTCGTTCTTGTTTTTTCCGTTGTAATGAGTTAGCTTCTTACATATTGATAGTGTAAAAGAATTTTTATCTTATCAAGTCTCTAAAATATAAAGAAAATATTAAAATCGTCATTTTCAGTAGTATAAATATAATATTGTCTTTTCTGCAACTTTTGTTGTTGTTAGAACTATGTGGGAAATTAAATAAGGTCACTAAAGTATAATTATAAGTAGTTGTTCATAACAAGTAGAACTAGCTTAGTTACATGGAAAATAGGGCGCGCAGATTGACAGTATCGACTACAACATGTCAAGTTACACTAATACTGTAATAGTTCTTTATGTTATCGGTGTATATAAGTTAAATCCCATTTTAATTTTGTGAATTTAAGCAGGGACTTGTGATCATATCATTGACATCTTGGCTATTCTTGATCAAACCAAATGGATGTGGAGATGGTATACTAAATTGTATATCCCCATCTCCAATTGGCACTAGATTATTTTATTGGGCCATATACTTAGTGGCTTTGGGCTATGGTGGCCATCAGCCCACAATTGCAACTTTTGGATCAGACCAATTTGATGAAGAAAAGCCCAAAGAGAAAATCTCCAGGGCAGCCTATTTTGGGTACTTCTACTTTGCACTAAATGCTGGATCTTTAGTTTCCAACACAATTTTGGTCTATTATGAAGATGGGGGTAAATGGACACTTGGTTTTTGGGCCTCCACTGCTGCTGCTCTTTTGGGCCTGTTTGTTTTCTTGTTGGGCACTCCTGGATATAGGTATGTTAAGTCGTTTGGGAACCCGTTGCCACGTGTCGCTCAGGTATTCGTCGCAGCGTTCCGTAAATGGAGTGTGCCTAGTGTTTATGGACAGGAATTATATGAGATGGATGGCTCAGAATCAAGCATTAAAGGAACTAGGAAGATCCTTCATAGTAATGATTTCAAGTAAGTAGTTTTTTTCGATTCATTTCATCTGTCTTTAAGATTTTTACGTACTCTTTAAGAAAAATAATTAATAGCATTATAATTATAAGACTATTCGTCAAGCTTAGCCTTCAATCTATTTTAAACGGTCTCAGTTAATTAATATTTCACTAGTTATATATCTGAAAAAGGTTATATATTTGTGACCGAGGGATCGACTAAAGAATTTAGTGTGTTTATAAAGATTAGTAATCACAGATATCTCTATAGTCAGGATATATCAACTCGGATTACGTATACATATTGATTTGCTTATATAGATGAACCTATTGACACTAGATTCTTGATTCACCTATACAATTAACGTACTTACTCTAGGTTCTTGAAATTCGCATATATAATGAATTTATAGATTCTTGATTCACTTAAATAAGGAACCTATTGATTCTAGAAGCTTGATTCGGTTAGATAAAGGAACATCCTGACACTAGATTTTTAATTCGCCTATATAATGAACATTTATACTTACTCTAAATTCTTGAAATTCACCTATATAATGAACCTATAGATTCTTGATTTGTTTATATAATGAAACTATTGACTCTAGAGTCTTGATTCACTTAAATAATGAACCTACTGATTTAGAGTCTTGATTCACTTATATAATGAACCTAACTGACTCTTGATTCTTGATTCGCCTATATAATAAGCTTACTGACTCTATAGATTTTTGATTCGCCCATGATATAATGAACCTGCTGACTCTAGATATTGACTCTAGATTCTTGATCCGCTTACTTAGTGAACCTACTCTTGATTCGCCTATATAACGATCAGACTGACTCTAGATTTTTGATTCACCTATATAACGAACATACTGACTCTAGATTCTTTATCAGATTCTTGATTCACCTATATAACGAACATACTGACTATAGATTCTTTATTTGCCTGTGACATGAAGTTTCCTTTTTCATTTCTAAGCACATTATTGAAAAATTGACCAGGAAACTAGATAATGCAGCAATAGTGACAGAAGAAGATAGGCAAAGGCCAGTGGCAGACCCATGGAGGCTATGCACAATTACACAAGTTGAAGAAGCAAAGTGCATCATAAGGATGTTGCCAATTTGGCTATGCACCATAATGTACTCTGTGATTTTTACACAAATGGCCTCTTTATTTGTTGAGCAAGGTGAAGTCATGGATGCCACGATTGGACATTTTCGCCTACCGGCAGCCAGCATGTCAGCATTTGACATATGCAGCGTGCTAACGTGCACGTTTCTCTACAGGTAATTAGGGTGTCAAATGAGCGGGTTGAATTGAATTCGAGCGAGTCGTCATAGGCTATAAACAATTGGACTATGTTTTAGTTTTTGTTTGTTTTTTTTCTTATATGTTGATCAATTACCTAATAACTTGTTTCTTTCTTTATTATGGTTAATATTAAACATCAAGCAAAAAAAAAGATTTTTTTTAAAAATGTTTTGACAATCTATCTCACGAGTTAATTTGGACTATTTATTTCGTCCAAATCAGGCTAAGTTTTAAATTGGCTGAACTGGGCCAGTAAAAATAGAATAGAAATAGCGCTCACTGACCACTTTTCGGTCATGTAATTGAGAAAATAGCCACTATCATGGAGTTTCAAAGTTCACATGTGAAACTCCATTGGCCACTATTGGGGTCCTATATTAGTGATTTCTCTTCAATTATGGGCCGAAAAATGGCTATTTGTGAATTTTATCCCTAAAAACGGATTGATTGGGCGAGTCATTTTTTCATGAGCTAATTTTGTCACCCCTATCTGTCCGCAGATTCATGGTGGTACCGTTAGCCGGAAAGATTAGTGGGAATCCAAAAGGATTGACCGAGCTCCAGAGGATGGGAGTTGGACTAATCATCGGTATGTTATCGATGGTTGCAGCAGGGGTAACAGAAATTTTCAGGCTAAGAAGAGTAATCCCCGGAAAAGAAACAAGTTCCCTAAGTATTTTTTGGCAAATTCCCCAATACATTCTTGTTGGTGCCTCAGAGGTATTTATGTATGTTGGACAACTTGAATTCTTTAATGGACAAGCACCTGATGGGATAAAAAGCCTAGGGAGTTCACTTTGTATGGCATCAATGTCAATTGGGAATTATGTTAGTAGCATGCTTGTGAATATGGTTATGCATATCACAGCAAGGGGGTCAAGGCATGGATGGATACCTGAGAATTTAAATAATGGCCACATTGATAGGTTTTACTTCTTGATATTTGGTTTGGCCTTGGTTGATTTGGTTGCATTTGTGTGTTTTGCTAAGTGGTACAAAGGGATCAATCTTGAAGATAGCACAAAGGGTGGAGACAAAGAGAGTCAAGTTCTTGAAAAAGTGTGAACATTTCAAGAAAGTATTGAGTGTTGTTTGTTTTGTTAGTGAAATAAAACTTGAAGCATGACCCTTATAATGTGACAATTTTAAAGGACATGATTGCTTCTAGTTTTCTCTACATTATTGTTTATGTTAGGATTTGCCTATGAAGTTATTTGATTAAGAGAGTATTACTTCTTCTATGCTAATAATATGTATTGGGCTTTTTTAATTACTATTTTTTTTTTGTTTATCGCGTCTCGTTCTAATTTTGGCTAGTTCATTATGAGATATTTGATAAAATCGAAATAAATCGGAGAAAGTCAGTATCTCGCGTAAAGAAGATGACACACACAAATCGATAAACAATCATTCAAATTTGTAACTAAGATTAACTCGAGTTTACTCTCTTCTTGTTACACTAATTAACCTCATCTCAACAATAATTATATGGTTAGTTTATAATAAGAGGGACTAGGCATGGATGATACATGAGAATTTAAATTATGGCCACATTGATAGGTTTTATTTCTTGCTTTTTTGTTTTGGCTTTGATTGATTATTTGTTTTTTTTTTTATGGTGGTTGATAAAGTGGTATAAAAGGATCAAATAATGGTGCTTACTAATATGTCTTTTAAGAATTTAGAATAATGTAGTTTTGTTTAGTGAAATAAAATTATAAGTCTCCAGTGAGAGAGAGTCAACTGACAATAACGAAAGAATCAGTTCTTATTCAATTTTATTTATATAATTCTTGTTGTTTAGTAATTAAAACATGATACTTTTATATGATCGTATTTGCAAGGGCATGACTCCTTAGCTTTTTATTTAGGTTAAGATCTTCTTACGAGGTTCAATTCATAAAATGTTTTAAGTTTTTTTAAATTTTATGTGAACGTAAAATATTATATTCACATAGAAATTAACCTTGAAACTTATTCATTATAAGACATTCGATCATCACTAAAAATTAGATAAAACATGAGGGTCAAAATTAATGAATTGGGAAAAGTTTTTAAAAACCGACACCAAATTAACAAATTGTATTTCGTCGATTCGTTCTGGGTCGGTTTCACAAAATCAACTGATAAAGTCAGTTAAAATTAAGGGATGGTCGACCCAGTCTATCAGTTTTGATAAATAAAAATTCGACTTAGAAGGTTTTTTAAAAACGATAGATTGGGTCGATTTTTTAAAAATATACATAAAAAATATAGTTATTTGGGATCAAACCCAGATATATATTATGATATTGAACAGTTCTACCACTCAATCGTACATGCTCTTTGATGAAATATTTCTATTGTTTTTATTTATACTCTTCAACTACTATTTTTGCACTTTAAAACCGACGGAGTCCCTCGATTTTCATTAAAAAATAATATAATAAATTGAGGGACCGGTTTGATTTTGAACCGATTCAGTTCATAAATTTTTCTTTCTCTATTTTTACATTATTTTTAGTAGTGGATAAAATTGAAATAATATAGAGAAAAATAGTATGATCGATTTTGCATAAGGATGACATAAACAAATCGACAAATGTAAATAGAATTAGAAAAGTGTCATACTCTAAAAGAATGTAATGTAGACAACGCAAATATGGTGGCACAACTGAAATTCGTGACTAACAAATCATATGAAGACGACTTTACAGTCACTCTAAAATCTTTAGCTTATTAATTGGAGAAAAAAAAATACTCTCAGTTGTCACCTCCCTCAATGCCAACATTCAATTATCAGATCTAAGTAATTACATCTAACTTTTTTCACCCAAGTTTAATCATGCCAAATCATTAAAAAAAAATTATTTTTTTTCCATTCGAATGTCTAATATTTATTTTAAAGTTTGATTAATTTTAATTTATACTAAAAAATCTCATTTTGCGGTGAAAACACTTCTTATTAAGGACGATATCATTTTCAAAGTTCAAATTCGAGACAGGTACAATTCATCACAACCCCTTTAGTGATTATGTTAAATCATTATGGTGATAGAAGAAGAGTGTGTACTTTGATTTATTATGAATGACATGCAAAGACGGAGCTTGTAATATTAATTATAATTAGATACGGTTTAGTTGAATCCAGTCATTTTTATAAACCTTACAACTAAGATGAACTATAAATTCTTGAGCAAGTTCAGAATCGATAAACGTTATATTGTGATCCCGCCTCTATTGACATGACACATCTATCCCCAAGATATTAATTTACTTTTTTGATATGTTATATATTCTCATATACTATATGATTTAGAATAAATATACTCTCTCTTAAAAAAAAAGTGATATATTTATATTGAGCTAGAAAATAGTTTACCTTAGTAGTTTCCGATATTCACCAACTTATTCCACGAAATAATCGTCCCAAGTTTAAATAATGTCCAATAATTTTGAGTTTAACTATCAAGTCATTCGAAATAGAATCATTCTTTCATTATTTTGAGCTTACACTAGTTTATTTTTCATTTAGATGTATAGCTTATACACATGTTTAACAATAACATATATGTGATTTAAAAAAATAAATTACTAATTGATTTATGATGTTCGTACGGCGCACAAGATGCACATGAAGCGCACAAAATACACATATGATGTTGTCAAATCTCTCTATAATAGTAATGTTTGTATAGAAATTTTATGGCTGCTATAATGAGGTGTTGTTATATATGTATATTCACATTTAACGTGTAAATTTCATTTAACTATTATAAACAAAAGTAAACAAATATCTAGTTTAATGATTTTGTTTACGGAGAAGAAGGAATATATTTGTTAATCATTTTAAACAAAAGAATAGAAACAGTATGAATTTAAAAAAAAAAAAACAACAAAGTCTTTCCTCGTGAAATTACGACTATAACTGGTGGATACTATTTTAATATAATGTTTTCCTTTTAGATATTCGTACTTGAAATTTACTATGTGCATGACATTAATGATAATTATCATAAATATTTTAATATCTATTTACACATAATATATTTCTTATAGAATACACTACTAAAAAAAATTATTATTTTTTTACTGATTTCCCACTGAAAAATATTAAATGACTATTCCCACTGATTATCGATTGGAAAGAAAAAAATAATAGTGTTTTCACACAGATAAATCATGAAATTTTCCACTGTTTCAGTGAGAAACTGTTTCCCACCATGCATTTTCCCAGTGAATAAGTTCGGTGGGAAATGAGTGTGAAAATCATGCCTTATAACACAAATTTCCCATTGACTTGCAGTGAAGAAAATTTATATTTCTAGTAGTAAAAGTATTACACAATATTTGAGAATGACTATTACAGAGGGGTAATTTTACAAAAATGTATCGCTATAATGAACATCACTGTTGTTATAGGTAGAATGTTGTTATAGAGAAGTAAACTATAATATGAAAAATCGATTCTGGAGAATTCAGACCGTTATAGTAAAATTTTGTTATAATAAATTACTATTATAGAGAGGTTTGACCGTATACGCAAAAGCTAATTTTATTAAATATACTTAAGATCTTTTACTAAGATCTGACTTTAAACTCACAATTTCATTGAGCCGCCCCTATCAACTCGTAGACATAATAGTTGAATATTTCGAAAAACATAGCCCTTGGAATTTTTCTTAGTTAAATTAACCTAATGATGATAACATTTGAGAGATTGCTTGTCACATACTCCTAATTTAAGGGGACTTTAATTTCAAATTGTCTTTGGTTTTTCCTATTATTGTATGAAAGAAAATGAATGATGTTAACAGCTATTTTAAGTATTAATGGGATTCTTTGGCACATCAATCGAGGTGCGGAGCTAGAATACGGAAAATAATATTATAATATTCTGATAGGGGAAGTTGATAATTATTTTCATATTCATAATAGTGCGAAAAGAAAGTCCGGCTTCAAATTGTAGTTGAGTAGGATAGCTTCACATTTGTTACTGCTAGATCTTTTTATGACGGATATTGGTGTGCAGACTCGATTCGAATGGTTGTTGGGAGGTACTGTTCAAGGAAAGGAAAAGGTTACTTACGAATCAGAAACAATAAATAAAATGAAAACAAGACAAAATCTCATATCAAAACAACTTCTGAAATTTTTTGGTAAAAATTCTATCTTTGTCATTGCTTGTTACAAAACGTTATTGAAGATTTTATGCTATATCTATTTGCAAGTTGAATGCTAATGATAAAGAAATCCTTGATAGCCAGCTAGCTAGCTATGGAGCATTTCCTTTTAAATGAATTTTATGCAGCATAAATATAAATCAATCCGACATATAAATTTTGAAGTAAATTTCTGAATCTAATAAAAATTAATTAATTTAATTGAACCAACAAGTTAGTTATTAGCTCTAATTATTGACTTTTCGATACAATAACATTATAATAAAAGAAACTATTAATAATAAAATAATAAATTGCAACATTAATATAGATTTGCAAAAAGAATAAATTCACAAAATATTGGTTACTTTCTCCATTATAAAATATAACATACACCCTTTGCATTGGGTTGGACTTTGAGGATCATTATAAAAGAAGCCCAATTCCTTTGGGCCATACACTATTAGAAATATAATTTTTTTTTTCACTGTAAAATAATGAAAATTTTGTGTTATAAAATATAATTTTTTCATCTATTTTTCACCTAATCAGTTCACTAGGAAAACGCGTGATGAGAACAGATCCTCACTGAAGTAGTGGGAAACTTCATAATTTTTTCATGTGAAAATACTACTTAATATTTTTCGGTGAGAAATTTCAATGAAAAAATATAGATTTTTAGTAGTGATATTCAACAATATTTCCATTCTCTCTTGCCAAAGAGATGATGGGGTCAAAGTGCATAAATATCCGATTTTGAAATCATTATTTAAGTTAAAATGTGTAAAAATGTATAAGTTTACTCACTTCAAAATAACTTTAGATGTATGACAGAAGTTCAGTCAATTTTATCTGAACTTTTGACATAAATGACTGAAATTTAATCATTTTTATCTGAACATCAATCATATGTGTTTAGATTCTGTCATTTTTGCTCAACTTAATAACAGATATTCTAACTACTAAAAACTATTGCAGTTATTTTATAAAGAGAAAATTGTATTGTATATTACTAGAGGTAACATTACAATCAAATTTGGTCCATATTTTAAGTTATACTACAGATAGATCTCTATTTTCAATTACTGGTCCCTTCAATTTTATGTTCTTCTTCTTCTTTCAGTTATATGTATCAGTCCTATCATTTCCCCCCTTATTTTTTCACAGTTGACTATAATATATATTTTTTCGTTTGCAATTTATAATTTTATTTCTCTGTGCTATTGAAGAAGTTTCGGAGCTCAAAGTTTTGCTGTGGAGAGACGCAAATTCTATTAAAACAGCTTCAAAACCCGAAGTTGAACTCCGATTTGAAAAATCTTATTTTAAAATGATTGAGCGAAATTAAAACTTATATTTTATTACTTCCTATGTGAGAAATCGTGTTAGATAAAAAAGTCTTACAAGTGGGAAAAAAAATAAAGTGGACAATTGTGAATAAAATCATAAACTAGAGGGACTATTTTGTTCATTTATTACTCATTTATTACTACATTTATTTTCTTCAAATTCAAAGACAACTTTTTTCAAAATCTAGAGTAGTTGGATATATTTAAAATATGCCATTAATGTGGACCAAAAAATAAAGAATGGTGTTTAATGGAAAAGACTTACAGTAGGGCAATTAATGGTTTTAATTTTAATTTTTTGAGAACAAAAAATAAATGAGGATAATTTAGTCAAATTACATGGGATTTTAGTTAATTCTTTTTAAAAACGTGTAAAAAAAAAAATATGACGAGTAAAATCAGACATTTAATAGCATGATTTTTCTTTAAATCGTTGGTCTTTAATTTTTCTTTTCTTTAAAATCGAACGTATAGCTACCGAGAAATAAATTTTCTAAGGGCATGAGGCAAAATTTGTGATATTATGATGTGAATATATAAATTCATATCGCGCAAAAAAAATATTTCTCTTGAGGAACAAAAATTAAGGACCAACACAAGATAGTAAAAAGTACAAAATTACCCAAAAACAGAGACTATGTCCTTCGGAAAGTAACAATCGAAATAAAAAAAAATCAACATTAAAATAGTTGGTCCTGAATCAGAAAGGATCGTACAGAGTCACCAATTTATATTGGAGCCCGATTAATCCAAATTCGTGTCAGGTAGAATTTACTCGCGAAGAACGCTCCATACCAAGAATTTTTCAATATTCAAAACTCAAAACCGACATCTTAGATTAAGAAAATAACAACCCTATTCAACTGCATAGTTAAACAAATCTAAATCACTTTCATGCAAAAATTATATTGGTCTTAGTGACCAAATCAAAACATCCATATAAATTGCCGAAATCACTTCATTATTATACGTTTTAATGCATATATTATGCTTTTTATATACATATATTTATTCGATTTAATTCAATATCTTTTTATAAAATAAAAAAAATCTAATCTAATTATTGACACAATTCTAACTTTTTATATTAAATTTATAATTTTATTAAATATAATTTAATAATTAATTCGATACGAATCAATTCAATTCGATCTATTAAAATTAATCTTCAAAAATCCATTGCTCCCCCATAAGTGTGAGAGGTCGTTTGTTGAGAAACAAGTTATTTTGGAATAAAAAATTTTGGGTTTAGTTATCTCAAAATTGTTATCCCTCCTTGAATGAGTGATAAGAAATATATAGTCCCGAAATTAATTTTAGAATGGGTTTATCCCACATTTAATTGGGAAATAAATTATTTCGAATTTAATTATCCCGAAATTGTCATCTTACCCTTAATATGGGATAAAAATAACACTATAATCCTGCAATATTTCAAAATTATTATTCCACCCGCAATGAGAGATAAGGGATAAATAGTTTCAGGATTAACAAATCTCGGGATAAGTTATTCCAAGATTTTATTCCAACCAACCATTGGATAAATCCAGACAAAAATTAATTCTTATTCCTCATTAAAAATAAATAACACGAGATAAATAAAACCGAAATAACTTATTTCTCAACTAAACAATCCTAAGAATCGCAGATATTGGAAAAGAAAGCACGTGGATGATAGTGAAGGAAACCAAAAACTAGAGGGACTCTTTTGTTCATTTAGTAACAACATTTATTTTCTTCGAATCCAAAGTCAATTTTTTTTTCCTCTTCAAAATCTAAAGTAATCAAAACCTGGTAAATAACAATAAATCTTTTAGGAAGAGTTTTGTCTAGTCGAGTTTCAATATGGATATTGGATATCGATTAAAAAATTAAAAAATAAAATAAAGAAAAAAGTGATTATAATTTATAATTTTTATAGCTCGTTTGGATAGTTGTTATGTATCATTTCATAACGTAATATGTTATGTTATTTGGCTTAATATATAGTTAGCTTTTAAATTTATCAGGATATTTCGTACTCATATTTTTAACACCTCAACTTTTAATAAAATATTCCGACCAGACACTTTTGATTCAAATTTTTAAAAAAATTATAACTATACTTCATAAATATGCAAACTATAACTACGTTTCATTATTAAACTCTAAATTATAGCTATTTATGATTTTTTTTTCCATTTTAAATAATCAACCAGTGATTACAACACCATTTTGTCAAGTTTCTTAAAAAAGGGGGGAATTAATAATAATTTAAAAAGAAATAGCATTTATTAATCACTTTTTAAATTTATCTTTAAAAAATAATTACTATCCTCAATATTATCGAAAATAGGTCGAATATATACCATATTATATCCTTCTATCAGGATAATAATTTTCTTTTTAATTTTCAACAGGTAAGAAAAGAACAAATATATACTAATTAAATAAAAATAAAATATTTGTGATCGGAGGAATCAAACAACTTGCCAAAGTAGACAAAATATTAAATTTATACTTCTCGCCATTTTAATTTACTTATCTGATTTTAATTTAACATATAATTTTAAAAATAAAAAAAATTAAAATCTCATAATCTTAAATTTAAAATACATAAAATATATCAAAATATAAAAGAATTAAATAACTTGCTCAAATATTAAATTTATACTCCCTCAATTTTAATTTATTTATCTGATTTTAATTTAATACGTAAATTAAAAAAAATAAAATTAAATTAAAATCTCATAATCTTAAATTAAAAATACATAAGAATATATCAAAATATAAAAGAATTAAAGAAATAAAATAAATAATTAAAATAAAGAAAATAATGAAATAATAACACTAAATTTGAAATTTCTTTTAAATTTTGTATTGACACAAAACCCAAGAGAAGTATACATTGTTGTGGACAAAAATATTCTAACCAAATATTAAATTAGCTTTTGTGTGCTTCACAAATTACAAGGCACTCAAGTGAAACACTTCTTTGCCACTTGCCATTTTCACCCCAAAACAAATTTTGGTCTTTTTCTTTAGTCACATGCAAACCTCCTTGTGATACACTACCTAACTTTGTCTACATTAACATGTGAGTTTGTTACTTTTGTACCCTTGACTCTTGGAAATTAATATTAATTTATGTTTAATTTTTTAAAAATTATATTACGATGAAAGGTTAATAGGTGGCGGTGTGTTCTAATGTTGCTTGTTCATATTTGTAGTTGCAGTATTGCTTCTGTAGTTGCTTGTTTTTTTATTTTTGTTACTATCTGATGTTTCTTGTACTTAGACTATCATAGTATTTTGTTGTAGTTACTATCATGTTATTATCTGTTATTTCTTGTACTTCGGTTACTTTTTTTTTCTGGATTGGTTTAGATTTTTTTTTTTCTTGAGCCGAGGATCTAATGGAAGTGGCCTTTTTACCTCTGAAGGTAAGGTGCCCGTACGCTCTACTCTCGCAAACCCCACTTTATGGGATTTATTTAGGATATGTTGTTGTTGTAGAGTAGAAGAGTATTGCTACAAATCATCAATTTATGAAAGATTTTTCATCCAAAATGCAATTTTTTAGATGGAATTTCGACGAATAGTAACAGAAATCGAAAGACAAGAACTAGCAAGGTAATACCACGTACTACTACCTAATGACATGAAAGGAGAAACTAGGCAACAATAACTTAATGACTAATCCTCTATCTTAATCTACGTCCTCTACAATCTCCTACCTAAGTTCATGTCCTTAATGGGCTGAAGTTGTTTCATGTCTTGTCTAATCACGTTCCCCAATACTTTTTCAGCTTATCTTTACCTCTCATAAAATCCACCAAAATAACCTCTCATATCTCCATACTATAACATACATGTATATCCTATTTATATATCCGAACCACCTCGACCTCCTTTCTCTTATTTTTTTCTCTACAAAGAGCTCTCCCGCCTTATCTCAAATATCATCATTTCTACTTCTATCTCTCCTGCTATAACCACACTAACTTGAAGCAAAAGAAAAAAAGTTATACTTCCTCTGTTCTAAAATAAGTGATGTTTTAGTCTTTTGATTTTGTTTTAAAATAAGTAGTCATGTTTTACGTAATCAAGAAGACATTAATGATGTTCTTCCAATTTTACCCTTATTTAAATAAATAGAGTTTTACATAATCAAGAAAACAGAGTAATAAAGAGTTACATCTTTTCGAGATATTTATTAAAGGTAAATGGAATAAAAATACTTTTTTCTTTCTAAGAAAGAGTAATTTTCTTAAAAAATATGTCTAAATTAAAAACACAACTTATTTTAAAACGGAAAAAGTAAATCGTCACAAAACAAAAGCACATGGCTTGAAGTGCAATTCTTGAAAACTTAGAATATGTCTTGGAAAGATCTCCTATTTTGGGGATTACAAGAACCAAATTACTCAAAAATACCACGAAAATTGAAATAGTCAATCAATAAAATTTTCAAATATCAAATATAAACTTGTTTATTTTTTTGGGCAATTTAAGAAAAAAAAAAAAACCAATGACGTGTTGAACTACCAATAAGATTACGACACGTAACAGATCGAGAGCTTGTTACGTTTAAAGCATGCATGTAATATATAAAGAAAGAAGTACCATTGCCTCTCTATATATATGTACACCACACTTTTCAAGTGAGACCTATTTTCCCTCAGAACCAAAAGACCAAATTAAATATTCTCTTTTCTTTCACTGAGGGGGAGAGAGAGAGAGAGAGAGAGAGAGAGAGAAGGGAGTGTGTGGGGTTGAAGGTGAAAGAGGGTGCTTCTGCTTTTCTTTCGAATCTCGAGGTGAATTTTTAAACTTTTTTTTTTCTTCAAGGATCTACATTTATTCATCTGCGATTTGATTTATTGTTTATTTGATAAAGCTTAAGGCTGCTTGATTTGTTGTGGGTTTTTTATGGGATGAGTTCTTTTTTTATTTGATTTGATTACGCTTGATTCGTTGTGGGTTTTTATTTGGATGAGTTTTTATGGTGGAAAAATCAGATTTTTTTTTTCTCCAAGAATCTGTATTTGTTCACCTGCATTTTGATTTTTTTTTGATTTGATAACGCTTAAGGTTGCTTGATTCGTTTTGGGATGAGTTTTTTTGATTGAGTTTTGTGTGTTTATGGTGGAAAAATCAGATTTTTTGGCTCTGAGAATCTCCATTTATTCACCTGCATATGGAAATTTGTTGATGTCATAAAGCTCGATTCGTTCTGGGTTTATTTCTGGGCTGAATTTTTTTTATTTTTTAATTGTTTTTTTTGTGTTTATGGTGGAAAAAAGAATCAGGCTTTCCCTGTATTTGTCTGTTTATGGTGGAAAATCATAACTTTTTTCCTCCAAGAATCTCCATTTGATTCTTTTTTTTTTTCTGGAATGATTTATGTTTAATTGATTTTGCTGGAAATATCATCTGCATTATTGTTTTTATCATCCAGATCTGTAATGGATTTCTCTTAATTGTTTTTAAAAAAACAGAGTGGCATCTCTAAATTTTGTTCCAAATTCTTCTGATTTATAAAATAGCCGCTCTACTTCCGTAGAGAGTATGACCTGCGTCCTCCCCGGATCTCACTGTGAGATTTACTGGGTTGTTGTTATTTTCCTTTTGTCTGTATCTTTGCATGCATGAGCCTTCTGAAGTGTTTTTTTTTTTTTAAAACCTTTTGCAGAAAAAATCTTATGGTTTTGATTTCTTGGTGATTGTTATTTTTTGGGTATTTTTGAACATGTTTAGGGGTAGAGGATGTAATTTTTAACTTTTTGTGGTGGCTGCTACTGTCCAAATGAACATTAATTTATAATCTTTCTTTGATAGTGGAAGATATTTAAATATAAAAGGTAAAAGAAAAAAAAACAGGACTAGTTGTTTTGATTGACCCTTTCTGCTTAGATATTTCATTTTCTTTAATCATTTAATTTGGATTTGATTTGTTCAAATCTTTTTGTTGGTTGCTGTGATTTTGACACATTCTCTTTTTTCATGAAAAAATGGAAAAAAGTCAAAAATATCCCTAATCTGCTAAATTTGGCTTAAAAATACCCTCCTTTCCCCTATTGAACCAAAAAATACCCTCTATTGATTATCTTTTGGCTCAAAAATATCCCTAAAATTAACTATTGACTAGTTGACTAGGTGGGGCTTTATTAAAAACCTCATGGCAATGTATGATTGCTTCAGGTCAATAGTTAGTTTTAAGAGCATTTTTGAGCCAAATTCTCTTTGTTAGGGGCATTTTGGCCCTTTTCCAAAGAAGAAAAAGGTGATTCATATGAATCACAAAGTCTTTTTTCTTTTAAACTTATTTTCTATTTCACATGTATCAGTGGATACTGTAGCTCCCTAGTTGTTTTCATGTTTCAGAAAAAAAAAATACGTTTTTAAATTTCTTTTACTATTTTCATGAGGATTGAAGAGTTATTTAGATTTTAATGTTCAATGTATGTTTTCTTAATGTAATCATTTGTTATTGGCAACCATATATACGGCCACTAAAGTTTGGCCATAGGTTCTCTGTATCTTATTCTTATTACCCCATGATGGGGACATATGAATTGTAAGAGTACATAGGAATTATCAGAGTGCTATTTCATTTGAATGGTCAAAATTGACAGCAGTTTTACTGTAGCTTGAATGGTACTACAATGGGTCCGGATTAGCTTGTGCGATTCTTCGTTTTTCCCACTTGGTTTATGCTTACCTTTTACCAACTTGACGGAGTAATTCATCCACGGCCTATCAAGCCTTAGCCATATTCCACCAAGTTTAAGTGGTAATTGGTAGAAGAAATCATGTACTCCCCCTCTCAATTACTGTGACACTCTTTGTTTATTAGTTAGTTGCAAAAGAAATCACACTCTCCTTGTCTCAAGTTATGAGACACTCTTTCTTTTGTAGTCTGTTTCAAAGAAACTGGAAAGAGTATTTCCAGTAAAATAACTGTGTCAAAATGGAAGTTAAAATAGTAAGTTACCTCAGAAAAAGTCAACTCTACTAATATTAAATATTGGAACATAATTAAGATGTTAATTTGAGTAATATTGGACATTGATTTGTTTAATATTCTACAGAAATGTTGAGTTTGACAACAATGTTATCTTAATAATTATTTGCCTACAGCTAGTGAGAAAGCATTATTTTTTGACATAGTCCATGATTGAGAAAGATTTCATTTTTTAGGGGCCTAAAATATTGGTGAGATGATCATTGAGTGTTTATACATGTGAAATGTTTTCCCGAAGGAACTCTTGCAAATCTCTTTCTTGTCCAGTTGTTTAGATGTGGAAACTGCCCTAGTATACTTTAGGCATTAGGTACAATCTACTTCATGTTGAAGTGATGAACAATAAATGATTGATGTCATCTTTCTTTTTGCACATAAATTAGGTACATTTCTCTCTGTGTTTGTATATTTATACATGCAAGTAATGTACAAGTGAAACATTGGTTCCCTAGGGAAGGCTTTCTATTCGTTCACGCTTTCTCCCTATCTGGTAGAACGGGGAGGTGAGACTGAGGGCCTTTTACTATTTCTAATGTCAGTTTATGAATCTGTTTTCTACATTTGGTTTAGGCGCTCTGCATGTGGTTTTGATCTGTTTTCCATGATTGAGTAAGATCTGATTTTGTAGGGGCCTAAAAGTTTGTTTGATCTGTTTTCCATGATTGAGTAGATCTGATTTTTTAGGGGCCTAAAAGTTTGGTGAGATAACTCTTATGAATCTACTTGTTGTCCAGTTGCTTAGATGTGGAAACTGGCTTAATATGCTTTAGGCATTAGATACAAACTACTTCCTGTCATAAAGTGATTGAAAAATAAATGGTACTTGGGTACTTGTGTATGTGTATTATGTGTGTGTTAGTGTCTGCATACATGCATGTAAGTGATGTACAAATTAGACATTGGTGTTCCATAGTAAGGGATTTTAATTCCTTCCCGCTTTCTCCTTATCCAATAGAAAGGCGTGTGGAGGTGAGCCCCTCGGTCTTTACTATTACTAATGCCTAGTGATGCATCTATTTTCTACATTTGGTTTAGGCGCTCTGCATGTGGTTTTAATCTATATAGTTACTGATCTTAGAAACTTCACTTCTTCTAAAGCTATAGTAACTGACTCTTCATGCAATTATAATCATCATTATTCATTCATGGAAATTTATGGTTGTGACTAATGTTTTTACATCACACTAACCCGATGATAGAAAAATAAAAATCATAGGTTGTACCTACCAAGAACGGGAAGGGGGCTGTTGGGAAGAAATGGATTTAAAAAAAAATAACGCTGAAGGAATATATTACAGCTTTGGCAAGATTTGGATTTGAATTATCATGACAGTGACTTGATATGTTCAGTTATTAGTATTAGCTGTAATGGGCTCAAAGTGTTTGCACACCGGGTGGTTACAGTCTTGTAACCTGCTGAATACTTGTCTAATGTGCATGATGTGACCTATTATGTTTTTATCTTGTGTAATTGAGGTCAGAAATGACCTTTCTCTATGTTTCTGTATTTCAGTAGTGAGAGGTATTTTCTGGCCTCAATTTTCTGTTTTGTAATTTTATGTGGACCCTGTTGCTATGAACCTCATGTTTCTGTCAGAAGATTGAATTGTTGATTTGGTACTTTTTCCCTGCCAATGATAGTTTCATATCTAAATGGTGACCTTTCATGAAAGATATTGGTTCCTGACTTGTATTCATTGTTGGTAGATATCAAATTAGGGACCACACTTTTTTTGGTCTGTGATGTTTCAGGCAAAATTATTCTTTGATGCATTCAGTTGTTTACTTATATATATTACCTTAAAAATAAAGATTATAATAGATGAGCAACGTAGAGAGCCTAATGTATGGTTTGCAGGTTTGGGATTGAAGAGGCAGCGAAAATGGGAGCTGGTGGTCGTATGTCTGCTCCAAATGGCCAGACCGAAGAAAAGAAGAATCCTCTTCAAAAGGTACCAACCTCAAAGCCCCCTTTCTCCGTTGGTGATATCAAGAAGGCCATCCCACCTCACTGCTTTCAGAGGTCTCTCGTTCGCTCATTCTCCTATGTTGTGTACGACCTCATACTCGTTTCCATCATGTACTATGTCGCAACCACTTACATCCACCTCCTTCCATCCCCGTATTGCTACCTTGCATGGCCTATTTACTGGATCTGCCAGGGTTGTGTTTGCACTGGAATTTGGGTTATCGCCCATGAATGTGGCCACCATGCTTTCAGCGATTACCAATGGGTTGATGACACCGTTGGGCTTATCCTTCACTCTGCTCTGATGGTGCCGTACTTCTCTTGGAAATATAGTCATCGTCGCCACCACTCCAACACTGGCTCCCTCGAGCGTGATGAGGTCTTTGTGCCTAAGCATAAGTCCCAGCTTGGATGGTATTCCAAGTACTTGAACAATCCACCAGGCAGGGTTATGACACTTGCTGTCACCCTTACTCTTGGATGGCCCTTGTACTTGGCCTTCAACGTATCCGGCAGACATTATGACCGATTTGCATGTCACTATGACCCTTATGGCCCAATCTACAACAACCGTGAGAGGCTGCAGATCTTCCTTTCTGATGCCGGAGTTCTTGGAGTTTGTTATCTGCTATACCGTATTGCCTTAGTGAAAGGGCTAGCTTGGGTAGTGTGTGTCTATGGCGTACCCCTTCTCATCGTGAACGGCTTCCTTGTCTTGATCACCTATTTGCAGCACACTCACCCGTCATTGCCTCACTACGATTCAACTGAGTGGGATTGGCTAAGGGGAGCTTTGGCAACCTGTGACAGAGACTATGGAATCCTAAACACCGTCTTCCACAACATCACTGACACTCACGTGGTGCACCATCTGTTCTCAACCATGCCACACTACAACGCGATGGAGGCAACCAAAGCAGTCAAGCCATTACTCGGTGAGTACTACCAGTTCGATGGAACCCCGGTTGTCAAGGCAATGTGGAGGGAAGCAAAAGAGTGCCTCTACGTCGAGAAAGATGAAACATCTCAAGGCAAAGGCATTTTCTGGTACAAAAACAAGCTCTGAACTCAAGAAAAGAAGTCTGCTTGCTTTGAGCTGGTTTTTGGTAATGTTTGGTCTGAGTCCAAAGCAAGTATTTTTGAATTAAAAGTTAATTTAGCTAGTCTTTTGTGCTTGTTAGTATGGGAGGTTTATGTTTTGATGAAACTGGGAAATAAAAAGGGAAAAGAGAACAAGAAAACTATCAGAGGAACTAAGTGCATCCTCCACCTCCTTTTAGTATGTAATGAACTACCTGTTCTAAATTAAGTGGTTGTGTTTGTGTCTACTATTGGATTACAGCTTTTTTCTTTTTGTTCTCTTTTCAGTTTGAACTTGATACAGAATTCTGCTATTTCTTGTGTTACAGTTTCAAATTGTGCTTTAGGTTATTACAGGTTGAGAAAAGACTATATAAACATCAGTAAAAAAAGTAGTAGGGTGCACAAAGTTTTTCACGTTCACGTAGGGTTCATGGAGTGGTCACATCCTAAGAGGTGTGATGTAGATAGTCAGTCACGTTCACATAAGGTTCATGGAGTGGTCGCATCCTAAGAGGTGTGACATAAATAGTCTGTCTTAATGCAAGCATTAATGACCGATTTTATAGGGTTCATGGAGTGGTTGCATCCTAAAAGGTGTGACATAGAGTCAGTATTAATGCAAGCATTAATGACTGATTTTATAGCTCGATCTTATGATCTAAAGTCGCATGAAGAGAACTCTTCTTTTTTGCTAATTGAAGTGGTCACATTCTAAGAGGTGTGACATAGATAGTCTGTTCTAATGCAAACATTTGTGGCTGTTTTTATAGCTCGATCTCTTATTATGTTCATATTTTCTATAAAATGACTGAGTCACCAATTGGTCACTATTCTCCAAGTCACAATCAGAAAGGTTCAAAGTTCAGATTGTGCATTTGTTGTACTAACAACTAGGTGATGATAATATAGCAGCACAATCACGAATATTCAAATTGATTTAGTGATCATATGTGAAATTAACTACCAGCAAGTCTAATATTAGTGTCAATATGAATCATCAAGTCTTTGTAAACCTATTTTGATTCTAGAGTTCACCCAACAATCTAGTATTGGACCAAATATTTATTCTGATAAATTTTGGTACCCTATTTTCCTTTGCTAAAATATGTTATTTTTAAAAATTCAAGATATATTTAATAATATGATATTTTTGAAATATCTGAACAACATAACATAGGATAGCCTAGATGGACCACTAAATAACAATAGTGTTAACCATAGTAAGCTTCCAATATATTCAAAGTTTTTAGTATGGCATGCACAACTAATAATATAAGTTATTCAATGTAATCAAAGTTTAATTTTTGTTCTTGCTTTTGATTTTATGAAAATTTGTGGCCAAAATACTTGATGGTTCATGTAGCAGTGGAAGAGTCAGTAGCCTTTTATGAAGTCTGGGCTTTCGAGATCGAATCGTAGCCAAAATCTTTTTCCAGGTTTCGAAAGACCGGTTCAAAAGGACCAGGAAAGATTAGTTGTTCGCTCTTCTTCAAGGAGTGAGGGAGCAAAAGAGAGTAATGACATCGTACTTTGCCTTATCCGACACACATTATGTAATATATAATGCTCAAGACATAAGTTACAAAACTTTTGTCTTATTCAACAGAAGTTTACAGATTTAAGAGACATAACTTTATATGTTTTGAAACTGAATTTATGTCTTTGTAAAATATAACTTATGTCTTGCGAATTATTTTTGCTTCGTAAGGCATAAGTGTTATGAATTTCTTAAGGCATAACGTTCTAAAATTGAACTTATGCCTTGAGATATTTTTTTTTTGTTAAAATAGCAGCATTAGTGCGAATAACCTTTTTTTTTAAAAAAAAAATCATGTTCAACTCAACCATTATGGCAAAGAAAAATTTGATCCAGAGGGAGAAGAAGAGGCAAAAATTGGAACAAAAACATCATTCAATTCGTCGATCCTCAAAAAAGATATGTCGTTAAGTGACAAATGAGACATTTATAAAAAGTTACAACCCCTACCACGAAATAGTGCACTTACACACGTTCATGGACCTTGTTTTTTAACCGAAAGGCCGAGAGCTAACTATTGGAACTTTGGGCTATCGCGGACGGTAAACAAAAGCAAAAGGATCTCAAATTGCAGAGCTTGTTTAGTATTAATATGATGGGCCTGTTGGGCTTGGACTCAGGCTGGGTTATAAGGCTCAGAGTTGATTGGGTTACTCTTTTGGGCTTCTCTTTCACGCGTTGGGTTTTGGGCTAACTGAGTAGATAGAGACCATTATGGGGTTGCTATTTAAAGCCATAAACAAAATAATTCTTTAATAATATCTTACTTTTCGCACCTAACAAAATAATTATTTAATATTATTTCATTCATATGAAAAACATCATAATAAAAAACATATTGTAAATTAAAGCCAAGTCAACAATTACATGTTTGATGTGACATTGATGAATAGAAATGAAAATGAAATTAAAAAAATTAGAAAAAATAAAATAAAATATGAATAAAAATATGACCACTGTAGATCCAAATCATGTGGGGAGATTTAATACCAATATAATATTATATTTATTAATAATGGAAAAAAAATTAATTTAAATTAAAGACTTTTGGCTTTAATTTGTTTTTATTTTATTAGGAACGTGAATCTTATAATAAAGTTATGGGGTCATTGGTATAAGAAAAGTTACTTTTTTCTGTTTTCAAATTCACTTTAATCAATAAAATATTTCGTATCGATAGAGTTCGAAAAATGACTATATTTTAAAAAAAGCGTGATATCGATAACTTATTTAATATAAATCTTAATAATTATTTTAATAATTTCAATATCATCTATTTTATTTAAACTCACTTTTTCATATTCAAAATTCGCGACTCACTTCTTTAAGTTTGCAACAAAGTTAATTTGCTAATATTTTCAAGTTTTTCTAATAATACTGACTGATTTAAACATAATTTTTCTATTTGAAATTCAAGACCAACTTCTTCAAACATTATACGTCAAATATTATATACAATAATGAAGAAAAAAAAAGCGGAGAATAAAAATTTTAGAAAGTAATTGCGCCTTAAATAACACTGTAAAAGATGTCTGCCCCGTGAAATTAATACCATATTCAATGATATATCGATTTAATGATTCATTACAAACGTTATTTTTGTTATAAAATACATGCTGTCGATAAATAAAATACATAACACATATCATAGTTTGACACAAATCGATAAAAACTATTTTTCTACAAAAATTTTCACTAATAAAAGTTTGTTTTAACTAGAGAATTTTTATATAACACTATTAAATATTGTGAGGAGCTTAATTATTTTTAGACTATTGAATTTTCAAATGGTAAACTTTATTTATTTTTATTTATTTTAAAACTATCCCAAATAAACTATGATTTTTTATGATATTATTAAGAATTTTATCAAAAAAATTACTATAGCTTGACAAATTTATTTTTTTATAATTTTTTTTATTTATTTAAATTATAATTAATTATAGAGTGTCATTTTATTTTATTTATTTTTGCATTTTTCAAGAAGTCAACTTTTAGTTTTACCACGTGAAATAAAAAGTGAACAAAGTTTCTATTTTTAATATTCAATGTACTTAGTGGAATATCACATATTACTGTACTTTTTGTCTGAATTATTTTTAATTATTATTATTATTATCACGTGGAATAACAATTATTTATCTGCACCCACCTACCACTATATATGTCATTTGTTTTTTTCCCCACCTACCACACCCTTTTATATATTAATACAAAAAATAAATTTAAATACATAATTTTATTATTCAATTGGAATATTTTGAAATGTGTGAAGATCCCTAGAGATATGATTTGAATATGTTTCGCATTGGTTTATAGGTTATACGAAGATAATTTTATCGTGTTTGTTTGAGTATGATAGTTTGAGATATGATTTGAATATGTTCTGCTTCGATTTATAGGTTATACGGAGATAATTTTATTGTGTTTGTTTGATTATAATCGTTTGAGATATGATTTTGGATGTGTTTTGCTTCGATTTACAGGTTATATGGAGATATTTTTATTGTGTTTGTTTGATTATGATCGTCTGAGATATGATTTGGATATGTCTTGCTTCGATTTATAGGTTATATGGAAATAATTTTATCGTGTTTGCTTAATTATGTAGTATGATGCGATGAGGTTCAACCGTAGAAGTAGATTCATATAATCAACTCCAACTTATTTGAGATCAGATATCGTTATTATTATTGTTGTTTATTTATTAATTTATTCTATAATATCAATTTCAACTTGTAATTAAAAAAAAGTATTGCAAAAATAGATTTAGGAGTATTTCAAGTTTTCATTAAAAAAAAATCATTTTGTTTTTCATGTCTAAACGCAATAACTTCAAATACCTCCCTCCCTAGTGATTTTTAAAATTTGAAGTTGTGTTTAAACGTACGTTTTACTTCAAATAAGATTTGCATTGTAATTTGACTAATATAACTCTATTAATTGATAAATACTTTTTGAAAATATACAATAATAATTCTTTGCACGTTCTAAAGTGACTTAAGTACTAAGGGTAAAATTGAAAAAAGATGATCAATTATTTCTTAAATTTTAAAACTAACAACTATATATTATTAAATAATTATTTTTAATATACCTAATAACTAAAACGGAACGAAATTATTATTCGAGCCAAAGAAATTTATACTTTATTGTATCACTTAGGTGTTACTTTTTTTTTTTTTTTAAATTGATGTGAGTTACCTAATTCTTTAACTAATTTATTGTTCATTGATGTTTGTAAAATTAAATTTAAGGAAGTGAATTTTGGCAAACACAACCTGTTCTGATATTATATAATAAAGAAAAAAGAGATAAATATATTTTTTAGTTTTCTGATTTAGAGTGAATATATTTCTCGTTAAAAAGTAGTGTATATAAATGGTTGTTGTCTAACAAATGGTGTATATATATACCCTCGTCGTCTAACCGATGATGCATATTTACCTTTATCGTTAGTAGATCTAGCTTTAAAAATTATCTCACGAATTCTTTTTTAAACACTCCCCTCCCGCTTCGATCCAAATGAAAAGGAAAAAGAAAATTCCTCTTCGATTCAGTCATCATCCCTATGACTTAGATTGATTTTTCATTTGAGTCGGTGAAAAAATATGTGAGGTAATTTTTTAAGGTTAATTGATATTTCTGGAATCAAAAAATCACTTTTAGAATATCTTTTTAAACTCTTTTTAGTAAATATAGGTTTGTTAACAAAAAGGATAAAATATGCACCATTTATTAGACGACGACGGTACTATATATGCACCATTTTTTAACGAAAAGGCATATTCAATCTAAATAGCAAAATTAAAAGGTATTTTGCTTTTTTTTTGATATAATATAACATGAAAAATTAATTTTTAAAAAAACGTGACTCGTATAGTGAAATATTATTATAGATAATGATTTTCATAGAGAAATCTGACTATATAATCAATAATTTAAGAAATGATCTTTAAAATAATAAGTATTTTATCAAAAAATTATCAGACATGATCCGAAAGGAATGGATATTAGTCATTGGATAATTTTGAAAGAAATAATATTCTATGCAAGTGGATATATAATATTGAACCTAACCATGTTAACTCTAAAAATTTAATTGTATATATAGATGGTTAATATGATCTTTTCATTGTACAAACTATTCATTAGTGAAAAATGGCAATTATGAAGATGCTCATGATGTTAGTGGTGGCTGCAACAGTACTGTTTTGCAGCCACCATCAAGTGATCGCGGCGAATGAAGTTGCCGCGATCGAGGTCGAGCCACAAGGCTCCCCATTTGATGTTTTATGTCAGTATTGGCCCTGGCCCTATCCGTGGCCAAAACCATGCCCTCCTCCAAGGCCGCGACCACGACCACGACCACGACCATGCGCACCACCGCCTCCGCCACCATGCTCGCCACCGCCAAAATCGCCACCACCTCCACCACCGAGATCGCCACCTCCCGCCCCGGCAACGACTTGCTCGGCTAGTGACCAACAAAAGGTCAAGACATGCATGTCCGATGAAACTTCAATTGATAAATGTTGTCCAACATTCAAGAGCATACTTGGGACTAGTTGCCCTTGCTATAAGTATGCTGAGGATTTCGACAATCTAAAGTTGATTACTATCGAAGCTTATTGTGATGTCACTAGCCCTTGTAAGGGCGTTCAAGTAAGTCATCATTTCTATCTGACGTTTAACATTTCGATACACTTGTTAAGGATAAATTATTAGTATGTAGTTCACTCTATCTCCGAAGTAGAGGTAAGGTCTGCGTGCACTCTATCTTTTTCAAAACCCAATTAATGAAATTACACTACATATGTTGTTATCGTAGTTGTTTCGTATATGAATACATGTCTAATGTTGTATTTTGTTCATTAATTTCAGGTGATTAAGCTATCAAAGGATGAGTAAAGATGAAGTGTTTAATGCTTAATTCCACATCTTGTATTAGATTATTTGATGTTAATTTCTCTTTCTGTTGAAAAGTCTCTAGGTAATTACTACTTATGTTTTTAATTAGTCTTTCCTTGTTGTGAGACTTTTTAATTTCCTAGGGGTACAGTTGCAATGTTGTGTGTCAACAATTTTAGTACTAATAAAAGTATATTTTGTTGATGACTTGAGTGATTAAAAATTTTAATATTGAAAATTGTTTTAACTTGCTTACACAATCATAGAAATATTAAAACAACAAAAAAAAAAATTATATTCTGCTTTTTTTTTTTTAATAATAAAAATCACTTTTTTTGTGTGGTTATTTTACTCAAAAAGTTATTCAAAGTCGAAAAGTAAATATTCGAGCAAATACCCGATAGTAAAATCCTTTAATATGTTCAGAAAATTTCTTTTATCTATCAAAAAAATAATATTAGTAAATATTTTGAGTGAAATACCGCCAAGTAAATGATTTTTTCTAATATAAAAAAAGAGAAAAAAGAAATTTCAATTCACTTATTTTCGATAGTTGAGTGATAATTTAAATAAAAAATAAAAAATACTTTGAATAATAAACGCTCTTTATTAAATATAATTTCATTTTCAGAACTTAATCTCGGGATAAAATGAATATTTGAACCAATACAATGTACTTAACAAATACAGAAAACAGATTGAAAATGAGACTATAAAATAGAATTGCAAGAATAAAAGATTAAAAAAACAAAAAACAAATATAGAACAAAAATTTAATGAGTTTAATAATGTAAAAAGAAATTTTACATTACAGCATATCAAGATTTAAATTTGGTATGTTGTAACATTAATGTTTTAACACTCAATTTAATTATAAGTTGAGAATTTAATATTTGAGATCTTATTTTAGTTGAATACGTCCATCTACGATTAAATAATAAAAATTATTAAACCCACAAAAAAAAAAAAGATTCGATAAGGGCATTTGAAAATTATATACGATGTGAAATATTAATAAATAAATAAAGATAAATTAATCAAATATTTTTTATTTGTTAGTATTTTCTTAGAGTGTGTATATATTAGGTTAACCAGTGATATTAAATTAATCAGAACTACCCCTTTACTAACTAATCTTTTACATAATTAAGAAGTTTTTTTTAATAAAAAAATTATCCTTAGAATTTTAACATAACAAAGAAATATATTAAATAAGTGTTTTTTAATTAAGGATAACTTAGTGAAAATATATATTACTTTATAAGAATGATTAACGAGTGTATTTTTTAAACGATATATCCAAGCTAAGAGTACCATATAATATGGAACGAAGGGAATATTCAATTATTTTTATTTCGAGTCAAATAAATCTATTATTTCATTTAAATACGTTACTTCTGTCATCCCATATTAGTTGTTATATTTCTCTTTTATATATTTTTTAAGAAATCATAAATAAGAAGTGTTTTTTTAAATTAATTTATCTTTAATGCTTTTAAAAAATAATTAATATTAATTTTATAAATTAATAAGTATTTTGAAATGAATATTTTTTATAATGTTGACAATTAATACGAGGCGGAGGGATTCTTTTATTTATTTATTTTTATGTTGATGTGAGTTACCTACTTTTTTGACTAATTTATTCGAGTAACTCTACTATGCTATGCAATAATGCAAATCATAGAGTACTAATTAATGTTTTCAAAATATATATATATATATATATATATATATATATTGTGTTATTTAAAGATGTTTTTTTCTTGGATATTGATAAGAGTTACCTACTATTTTGGATTAATTTATTTCAATAACTCTACTATACTATGTAATAATGCAAATCATAGAGTACTCACTAATTAATTTCATCTAGCTTTGAGATGATGTCAAATATTATATTGTGTTTGCCCAGGTGAATATGATTAGACCAAGCCATTACGTTGTTGAACTTGTATGTTAAAGTATTCCGTCTTGGTCTTATTCAACATAAATTTTTATATTCAATAGTTTGTCTTTAAATTTCAAGCTTAGTGTTAATTCTGTCTTTAGTCTCGTCGATCAGAACTATGTTATGTATAAATAATATACACCACGACACCTCATCTTGAATTCGTTGAGTGAATTCATCTATCACCAAGATATATAAAAATGGGCTATGAGTTGATCTCTGGTGCAACCCCGTCACAAATGAAAAGTGCTCTGAGTCTCCACTCACTGTCCTAACCTAGACCTTGGCTCCATCATACATGTCATTAATTTTTCTAGTATATGCCATAGAAATGCCTTTAGCCTCCAGGCACCTCCATAAAACCTCCCTCGAAATTTTGTCATAATCCTTTTCAATGTCAATTACACCATGTGAAAGTCTCTCTTTCTCTCTCTATACTGCTCCACCGATCTCCTAACCATATGAATGAAATTTGTATTTGAATGTCCCACATGAATCTGAACTGATTCTCGAACATAGATACATCTCTCCTCACCTTCATCTCCACCTTCCCTCCTAAACTTTCATAGTGTGGCCTAAGTACTTGCTACCCCTATATTTGTTTTAATTCTAAATGTCATCCTTGTTATTGTACAACAGGATCAATATACTCCACCTTCATTTTTTTGGTATCTTTTCATCTTAAAAACGATATTAACCAACCCAATCATCCATTCCATATCTTCCCTATCTATGCTCTTTCAAAATTTCATTGAAATCTCTTTTAGCCCGATCGCTCTTCTCTTGCACATCCTACAAAAAGCACCCTTAACCTCCTTAACCTAAATACACTACAATCACCAAAGTCACAACGCCTAGCAGAGTGCTCCAAATCACCCAATATGATGTTCCTATTCTCCTATTTGTACAAGAGTTTATGAAAATATGATTTCATCTCCTTCTAATAAGTGCCTCCTCCACCAGCACTTTATCATCCTCGTCCTTAATGCACTTTACATAGTTCAGGTCTCGAACCCTACTCTCTTTCCTTAACTAACCTATATAACTTCTTATCTCCATCTTTGTCCTCTAGTTCTGCATACAAGCATTCAAAAACTGTCATTTTTGCTGCCATAACCACTAACTTAGCCTCCTTCTCGCCATCTTATACCTTACCATATTTGCTCGTTGCTTCTCCTCATCATTACTTTGCACAAACTTTATATACACCAATTTTTTCGCATCCACTTTCCCTTGGACGTTCCCATTCCACCACTAATCCCCTCGATGCCCATCAAAATTAGCTCTCAAGACTCCAAGCACCTCTCTGGTTGCTACGTCAATGCAACTAATAGTCTTATCCCACATACTATTCACACCTGACTTCTCCCCCCATGCCCTCATAGCCAACAACTCTCGCCATCTCCTAGGCACCGGCCATAGTCAAACTACCTCATTTGATCCTATTGAATTTTAAACTTCCTAATTCATCTCTAAAGAGAAGCTTTTATTTATATACAAATATTATAACATATTTAAGAAATTAAATTCTTTATTGTTAAAACAAACTTCATGTCAAATTAAATTAAGGAACCTGAATTCATATCCTAGATAATTTATATTCTTTTATTTCTTAAATTTTGTGATATTAAATTAAATTATATCACATAAATTGAAAGAAATAAAATATATAATATTCACTCAGTATTATTGTTTGGTCACATCCTCAGATGCTTTGTATTCCTTTTTTTTGTTTGTTCATTATTTTTTTCTTTCTTATTTCAAGATAAAAGGACAGTTCACAACTACTTTTCTGTATGAATCTAAGTTATTCACATAAGTTTTATGAGAATTAAATTATTTTTTTTATGGCATAACATGTGAATTTAAGTTGAACTTTTGTCTAGATGGATATAAGTTCTGTAAAAATTTATGCCTCTTAAAATATAACTTGTGTTATATTATGATACGAAAATATAAATTTATTTTGATATCGGTGATATATATTTTTGATTTCTTTTTATACTTAAAATATTGAAGGAAAAAAAAATAAAACCATCAAATTTGAATATAAAACTTAAATATCATCCCAAAAATAAATATCTTTTATGGATGAACATGACCCAATACCTATTATTCAATAAAGAGTCAAAAATCCTTCATTGATAGAATCAAAAAGTACTTTCAAATAGCATATGTATCATGTGATATTAAATTATGGGAAAACAGGCAAATATATTTTTTAATTTTGTGATTTAGAATTAATATTTTTTATTAAAAAAATAATGTATATATATTATCGTCGTCTAATAAATGGTGCATATTTATCTTTTTCATTAACAGATTTATATTTATTGAATTAAATTTTTTTGATATAATATATAAATAGACACTCAAACTTGGCATCAACTGACAATTAAACACTCAAACTTTGAAAGTGCACATCTTAGCACATGAACTCGTATCCAGTATGTCAGTTGAGCACTCCAACTTACAAAATAATCATTTAGACACTTTCAAAATTTATGTATCACATCATCATCGGTAGCCTATGAGATACAGTGGGGATTAGTTGGAGCATTTAGTTGTCAGTTAAGACCAAGTTAAGGTACTTAGATGTGCACTCTCAAAGTTTAAGTGTTTAATTATCAGCCGAAGCCAAGTATTGTTATGTATTATGTCAAAAAATTTAAAGGGTAAAAATACATTATTTTTTTAGACAAAAAAAATGTATACATACGCTATTTTTTAACAATAAATATATTCACTTTAAATCGCAAAATTAAAAATTATATTTATCCCTTTATCCTTAAATTAATCTCAACTACTCCTTTGTTAATTAAAGCCATACCTACCATTATAACTCCAAAAATTTGTTATTATTATATATAGATGGGCCATATCTCTTTATCGTAGGACACAACCTATTCATCGCTGCAAAAATGGCAATCATGAAAATGTTCATGATGTTGTTGGTGGCTGCAATTTTATTTTGCAGCCACCAACAAGCGATCTTAGCGAGAGAAGTCGTTATAAACGTGAACATAGACACAAACGATGTTGTTGGTGGCTGCAATTTTATTTTGCAGCCACCAACAAGCGATCTTAGCGAGAGAAGTCGTTATAAACGTGAACATAGACACAAACGAGATAGAAATACTATCATGTTGGCCAATTTGGTAGCCGTGGTGCTCGTGCTGCCTCTCAGTGGCATAGCCACATGAAATGAAGAGTGTCCAATCAAATATCCTTCGTAAAAAAATTATACTATATATATAAAAATGAAGTGTTTAATTGCTTAATTTTCAGATCTTGTATTAAATATAATTAGTTTATGTTAATTAATTACCCTTTCTGAGGGTACACTTGTACTTTTGTGTTTTATTAATATATTTGACATATCTTTCGGAACTCGTTTGATACGATAGATAAGTAAAAATAATTTTGGAATAAATATTTAGTGCTCCGATCTATTTCTTGTTTGGTTACTAATCTTGGAATAAGTTATTCCGGGAGGAATAATACTTCCAAAATAATTAGTTTCTAAAGTTCTAAAAAGCAAACATAAAAAGCAAAATAAGGTGGACGTTATTTTTGTAAGCAAATAAATTGTTCTTAAAAATTATGCAATGCATATTATTTTTAATACAACATACCAAACAATCAATAAGAATTAATATCAGCATAACTAATCTCAAACTAATTCCAGCATAACTTTTCTTCAAACCAAACGACCGCTCAAAGTCTTTGATCTCTTATTGCCCTCATCTTGTTCCAATTTATTTCTTCGTTATTAGTCCGTTTCAAAAAATGATATATTTTTATATCCTGATACATTTAACTTTAAACTTTCTAATTCCTCAAATGAAAAACATTTAATATCACACAAATATTACGTCATATTTAAAATCATAAGATTCAAAAGTTATATAACTATGTAAATATTTTAATATGTCTAAAACTTTTAATTTCAAAGTCTCGAATTTTTTATTCTGAAAATAAAAATAACTTTTGATAAAGAACATTTTATTTCTCAAAGTAAAAATTTTCATATTAACTACGACTTATATCATCGATGGAATACTTGTAATTATATATAGAAAATCAAAAAAGAATTGATTTTGCCTTTTAGTATTAAAAAATTGAACAATTATTGGAGAGGGATTAATGTTGTAAAATATCACAGAATAATAAATTAGTCAAATCCGTCTTAATAGTATTTTCTTAAAAGACAGTGTATAAAAAAATAATTATCACTAAATACAGACAAAATAGTTCAATGATAATCAAAATTAAGAAAATTTAATGAATTATTGGAAGGATAATTTTTAACTTTTTTGCTTTTAAATGTGTAACATGTGAAAATTATTGTAACAATATAATATATATACCTACCATAGTAACACCAATAATTTCATTTTATTTTTTGTATATATATAGATGGGTTGCATCTTTTCAATGTAGAACACAAATAAATCAATCTATTTATCACTTCAAAATTAGCAAAAAATCATGAAGATGCTTATTGTGATGTTAGTGGTGGCTGCAATTTCATTTTGCAGCCACCAACAAGTTGTCGTGGCAAGAGAAGTTGTTGTGGTGGTGGATGGTGATCACGGGAACGAGGTAGAAATACTTCCATGTTGGCTTTTCCGATGGCCGTGGTGCCCGCCATCGCCTCCACCACCGTCCCCTCCCGCCCCGGCAACGGATTGCTCAACTAGTGACAAAAAGAAAGTCTTTACATGCTTGTTCAATGAAACTTCAATTGATAAATGTTGTCCAACATTCAAGAGCATACTTGGGACTAGTTGCCCTTGCTATAAGTATGCTGAGGATTTCGACAATCTAAAGTTGATTACTATCGATGCTTATTGTGATATCGTTAGCCCTTGCAAGAGTGTGCAAAGTAAGTCATCGTTTTTATCTGTCGTTTAAGATTTTGATACATTCGTTAAGAAAAAATTGCGTTAGTAGTGTTCTCTATTTCTTGAGGTAGAGGTAAGACTTGGGTACACTTTATTCTCCCCGACAGTGGCAAAGTCAGAAATTTCGTTAAGGGTGTTTAAGATTTAGTACATATGTATGAAAATTAATTTTTGATCTATATACTTCGCATAATTTTCTATATATACACATAATATAGTTTTTTCTTATCGTGATGTCGATCGATAGCCCTTGCAAGGGTGTGCAAGTAAATCATCATTTTTTATCTTTCGTTTAAGATTTTGATACATTCGGTAAGAAAAAATTGCGTTAATAGTTTTCTCTATCTCTTGAGGTAGAGGTAAGATCTGGGTACACTTTATCCTTCCTAGCAGTGGCCAAGCCAGAAATTTTGTTAAGGGTGTTCAAGATTTAATATATATATGAAAAATAATTTTTAATCTATATACTTCGCATAATTTTCTATACACATAATATATTTTTTAACAAAAGATCTTATCGTGATGCGGATAGCCCTTGCAAGGGTGTGCGAGTAAGTCATCATTTTTTATTTGTCGTTTAAGATTTAGACATATTCGTTAAAAAAAATTGCATTGGTAGTTCTCTCTACCTCTTGAGGTAGAAGTAAGGTTTGGGTATACTTTATTCTTTCTAGTAGTGGCATAGCCAAAAATTTTGTTAAGGGCATTCAAGATTTAATATATATGTATGAAAAATATTTTTTGATCTATACACATAATATAATTTTTTGACGATGGAGTTTATTGTGATGTCGATCGATAGCCCTTGTAAGGGTGTGCAAGTAAGTCAACATTTTTTACCTGTCATTTAAGATTTTAATATATTCGTTAAGAAAAAATTGTATTAGTAGTTCTCTCTATCTCTGCTGTAGAGATAAGATTTAGGTATGCTTTATCCTTTTCAGGCCCCGCTTTGTGAGATATACTCGATATGTTGTCATTATTGTTCTTTCATATATGAATACATGCCTAATATTGTATTTTGTTCATTAATTTCAGGTGATTAAGCTATCCAAGGATAATGAGTAAAGATTGGAAGTGGATAATGCTTAATTTCAAGATCTTGTATTAAATAATTTGATGTTAATAAATTATCCTTTCTAATTAAGAATACACTTGTAATGTTGTGTTTTAGAAATATATTATTTGACATATATGTCAAAAATCTTATAATATTAATAAAAGAAAATATTATCTTACTCATTTTTTATATATATATTTTTTATATCGATGATGTTTAAATCAACTTATACGTAGCATAACTATATTTCGTTTTTTTTAGATATTTGCCATCTCTAGAAAGCATATAGATAATTGAGAGTAAAAATATATTGTTATGAAATAATAAAGAAAGAACAAGAATATTATAGAGAAAGAGAGAAGGAGAGAAGTTCTTATTTCTCTTGACGAGATTCGAGTTAAAGGGGTGATTTACAATGAATGGAGAACCCTTTTATTTATAGGGGAAAACTTACTTGGTAATAAAGTTACAAACCCTAACTTTCCTTCTAAGAAATAGACATTCACGATAAATAGAAAATATATTTATAACATATATCTAATATTAGATAAATGTTTTTTTTAAAAAAAAACATCTAATATCATTCTTTTAATTAAATTTGAACTCTTATTTCTTCCTTTATGTTGTTCCTGTTTATGTAATATTATTTATTCGTTAATCTAATTTAAAAGATTGATATATTTTCTTATTTGAAAATTTTTACTTATAAACTTCCTAATTTTATGTTACGTTATGTTATATATAAAATCACAAGATTAAAAAATTTTATAATTATATATATATATTTTTATATGTTTAAAATTACTAATTTCAAGGAATTTTTTTTCGTTCTTAAATTTGATATCAAATTAAATTACGGCACCTAAATTAACAGGAAGGGGATATAATTTTCAATTGTGTTAGTGTTATTATGTGATAGTACTCTATTGTTTTCTATTATTTCACAATATTGCTTGGACAAGGACAAGGACAAGAAGACGATGACTTTTTTGATTGACAAGACAAATGATTTTTATTTAAGCTCTCGAGTTCTAATTCTGAAAATAAAAATTACTATATAGACCAAATAAATATAATCGCAAAAGTTTCTAAATTCATGAGTCGATCAATTGCATTAGGTAGGAGATGTTACTTTTCTTCGAACAAAAAGTCCTATAGTTCACAATTCTTCTGCAGCCGAAATACTGATACTGTGAGATTGGATATCGTATATTGTAGATGATGTCGAGCATACTCTCTTTTGTATAGCTAATGACCGGGTTTTGGAGGAGAACATGCTATTGGACTAATGGATTAATAAAAATCTTTTATAAGTGAACCCTGACCTAATAACTATTTGCAACCAAGACCCTACATTGTAGGACCAAAATGTCATTCAATAATTTAATTTTTATCTACATGTGTATCATGTGACATTAAATTCAATCTGGACTACCATACCTACCATAGTAACTTCAAAATTTTAGTTTATAAATAAATGAGTGATATCTCTTTATTGTAAAACACAAACCATTCATCAGTGCAAAAAATGGGAACCATGAAAATGTTCATGATGTTATTGGTGGCTGCAATTTTATTTTGCAGCCACCAACAATCGGTCGCGGCGAGAGAAGTCGCTGTGGCCGTGGCGGATGACGGGAATGAGCTACAAATCTGGCCATGGGATATCCCGTGTTATTTGCCATGGCCATTCCCGTTTCCACGACCATACCCATGCCCCTCTCCACCTCCACCTCCACGTCCACGACCACGACCATGCCCACCACCGCCTCCACCACCGTGCCCCCCACCACCTCCACCACCGCGCTCACCACCACCACCACCACCGAAATCGCCTCCTCCGACACCGTTTCCGGGTTGCTCGGCTAGTGACAAAGAAAAGGTGAAGAAATGCATGTTCAACACAACTTCAATTGATGAATGTTGCCCAACATTCCAAAGCATACTTGGGACTAGTTGCCCTTGCTATCAGTATGCTGAAGATTTAGACAATCAAGTCTTGATCACTCTTGAAGCTTATTGTGATGTTGATAGCCCTTGCAGGGGAGTAAGTTATCACTTCTATCGATCTTTAAAATTTCCACACTTGTTAAGAAAATTACTATCGACTATTATTTGAGCAGGACTATATATTTTCTTGAAATAGTAAGAGTGTAATTCACAATTGCTAGAAACAGAGGTTTTTTTCCCACCGTTAGACAAAAAACATGATTTTCCCACTTATTTCCCACTGAACCAGCTCAGTGGAAAACTCTAAAACAGATTCTCACTAAAATAATAAAAAATTTCATGATTTTACATGATTTTTCCATTTATTTCCCATCGAACCAGCTCGGTGGGAAAGCTCATGGTGGTAAAGAGATACTCACTAAAATAATAAAAAAATTTATGATTTTATATGATTTTCCCACTTATTTTCCAGCGAACTAGCTCAATGAGAAAACTCACAATGGAAAATAGATTCTCACTAAAATAATGAAAAATTTTCATGATTTTACACGATTTTTCCACTTATTTCCCACTGAACCAGCTCAAATGGGAAAACTCATGGTGGAAAACAGATTCTCGCTAAAATAATAAAAAATTTCATGATTTTTTCATGTGAATACAGAGTCCGCCCCCTCCGTCACCGTTTTCGGGTTGCTCAGCTAGTAACAAAGAAAAAGTGAAGACATGTATGTTCAACACAACTTCAATTGATGAATGTTGCCCAACATTCCAAAGCATACTTGGTACTAGTTGTCCTTGCTATAAGTATGCTGAGGATTTGGACAATCAAGTCTTGATTACTCTTGAAGCTTATTGTGATGTTACTACCCCTTGTAAGGGTGTGCAAGTAAGTTCGGCATTTTTATCTGTCGTTTAAGATTTTGACACACTCGTTAAGAAAATTACTATCTAATTACTGTCTACAATCATATATATGAATACAGTGACTAATGATCTTTTTTTATGTTAATTTTAATAATTTTCAGGTGATTAAGCTATCTAAGGAGGAGTTAAAAAAAAAATGAATTGTTTAGTTGCTTAATTATTCCAGATCTTGTATTAGATAAATTTGCTGTTAATTAACTTTGTAGTGTTATGTTTTTGCAATAATAATTTTGACATTTCTGTCAAAATCTTATTATTATTATTATTATTATTATTATTATTATTTGGATTAAGGGGAGAATGACTATTCGTAAAAATTGAGGGGGAATTTAATTTTTAAAGCAGAATAAAGAAATGTGAATGATTTTCGAGAACTCAATAAACGAAAAAATAATTATGAATTAAAATTCAAAAACTAAAAATCTTGATTCCAACTCGATATTATATTATTAAGGCCACATCCACATATGCTTTGTATTCATTCCTCTTCTGTTTATTTCTTCTTTTCTTATTTCAATTTCCAAAAAACGCCATAGTGCTTTGACAACCACAAAAAGACAATGACTTTATCTTTTGACAAGACAATATAATGAATAATAAAATATTCAGAATGGTTGTTGAGTGATTTTAAGATTTTTAAAATATGAAGCCCTGCCCTCGAGTTCGAGTTCCGAAAATAAAAAGATTTATGATAGAAATGGTTTAATCTTAAATTGACAATGTGGCGCGAATCTGAATTAATCAAGTCCTAAAATAAATATCGCAAGGAAGCAAGAAAAGAAAACAAGTAGATTGAAGAAATCCGTCATCTTGTTTTTTCACGTGATTTACGTTGAAGAAACACACTAGTAAAGTAAAAAGATCTTACTGTGAGACTTTTTTGTTCCAACTTTTGCGGATAAGAAGCACACGTGTAAAAGCAAAAAACATTTTACATGCAAAAAAGGAACAGTTTGGTGCATGAAGTATCTCATGCTTACGCAGGGTCACACTTCAAGAGGGTATAATATAGACAACTTACCCTAAAATAATCAGTAGTAGTTGATTCTACGGCTCGAACACGTGATCTATAGATGATACAGAAACAACTTTACTGTTATTCCAAAATGGCAGCCAAAGTTTAATTTCCACCTCTAGCTGCAGGAGATAATGGCATAAAGCTCTTTTGCTGTCCATGTAACTTCAACAAGGCTTTCTAAAGGACCAACAAAATCCTCTGCTGTCATCATCAACAAGACCCTACATTCTAGGAGCAAAATCTTAGAAACAAATAGATAAAAATCAACAAATGTAAGGTAAAAACCTATGTGGTTCGGACTCGGCTATCACACTCGTCAAAATCCTTAAAAAACACACTACTTATGAGGTTCCGACACGCATCCAGTGGAATATCTGAAGAGTCCTGTCAGATTCTTCAAAAATGCACTACTTTCAGAAAATCCGACACCACACCCACATATTTTTGAAGGGTCTGAATAACATAGGTTATTAACCATTTTAAGAATCACATATTCTCTTGCTTCCTAACAAGTCAAATCTGAGAGCATTATGCTCACACTAGCTGTACACCAAACCCCTTGAGAAATATTATGTCTTTGATGTGTCTCTTTTTTTCTTTTTTTCTTTTTTGACATTAATTGATCCAGCTAATAATTTCAGAGATGAAAGTGACATTTGGTAAAGCCAACTGGGGAGGATATACTTGACAAAATATATGACATCTAGGGTGTATTTGGTACGACAGAAGTCATTTTCTAGGGGAAAACATTTTCCATCGGAAGGGCGAAAATGATTTTCCTCACTTATGGGCGGAAATCATTTTTTAACAACAATTTCAACCTTTCACCTCATATTACTTACTACAACTAATCTTAGACATGAATATTAATCTTTAGCACTCAAAAATCTCATCATAACGCTCTTCGATTTGTTAATATTATTATGAATTTAATATTATAGAGTTTCAAGAAATTTCACTGAACAACCAAACACTAGAAAAAGGAGTAACCTTGAATTTTGCTACAATTTAAAGGACTAATCGGAAGTCCTCGAAGGGACGCTAAACAACATTTTGCTAAAATTTAAAGGTCTTAAATAGAAGCTTGGAACAAAAAGGACTAACCTTGAATTTTGCTGAAATTGAACAGAGACATTGAAGCTAAAACCTTATGTTCAATCAGATCACCATGTTGTAAGCATTTTATCAGCTGAGTGATGACAGCTAAAAATGCAGGTTCAAATTCCAAGTCGTTCAGTGAAGCAAGCGCTGAGCTCAACCACACGAACGTCGTTAGACAGATTCGGACCATTTCCAAGTTTCCAGAACCTAAGCACTTTGAGAGAGCCTCCACAAATGACTTCTTGCCACTGCCGATGAGTAAAGCTGATGCATTTAACAACCACTTTTCCCTGGCCTCTTCTTCTTCATCATCCATCTGACAATTTATTGTGTTTTAGTCATGTACACTTTACAGACTTTGGAAAAACAATCTATTTTTGCTCCAGCATGTAAAGTTCATAACGCTCACAGAATGAGTGAAAATGTAACGAGAATTAAAGTACTATATGACGATTATAAATGCCATAAAAGAAAGGTACAGATTGCAGGACGTTGGCACACTTGGAAACGAACGAAAGAAAGCAGAAACTGACTGAAGCAAAGGCTCAATTTTTCCTCACAAGATGGGGTATTGAATATTTTGGCTGGTCCTAAGATCATTGGACTAATTGTGTTGAAGACATAATTAAGTAAAGTAAATTCGTGTTCTCTCTAACAACTTAAGCTTTTAGAAGAAATGATCACACACTTCAAAACCAGCAAAGGAGTTTCCATTGGTTAAGTTGAGTCATATTATTCCAAGTGCATACAATGTCAAACTCTGTCTATCATTCCACTTTATACACACTGCGTGTATGTAAGTGGTCAGCCACTCGAGTCCCCAGGCCTGATGGATAGATGAGTTGCTAACATCTAGGGAATTTTCATTGTTCAGTATCTTGGGTCTATGTTACATGGGTTCGTTTATGGGCATTTCCAGTACGGATGTGTAGAAGTATCTGGTACGGGTCTATCAAGTTGTTGCTAATCTTTTGTGTTTTGAAGAATTCATGTGAAGTATACAACACCAGTTCAATCTGTGTAACATAGTCTTGGATTAAGGTATGGGCGGAAAGGACTGTATCTTGCTAGACAGAAGCTGGGCTGTTCATTGGTTAAAATCGTAAACAAGGAAGAGTATTGCACCATGAATGACATGCTTTACACTAGCTAGATTGAGTTCTGTGCCATGCTCATGCATTGCTAGTAACTATGGGTGCCTTCTTGTGTCGCAGCTCTAAATTTTGCTTCCACTGCCAAGAAAAAAGAAAATTTAGTTCCTATGTGAATCCAGGTTTGAGCACGGTCGACTGAGTTTGGGGACAGTTAATGTTGTCACAGGTGTTATTGGCATTGGAGAATACAGGACTTTCACCAAAGGGTTCATCATCTACTACAGATACATAAAAACAAAGTTGATCTTGTTTCTACTGGAAGGGACATCCCAAGGGGCTTTCCTCTGTCAAAAGTTGCTATTGTATGCTGGAAGTAAGCAAACAACAGGGAGTTGTGGCCTTGGGAAAAAAAAAATCTAATATAAACTTGGCACCTTTTAAGGTCTCTTGCTTCTTCCTGGATTGTGGCTAGGGATGCATGTGTCACCCTAACCAACCTCCAAAAGAGGGGTTTTCAGCTTTGCAGTAGATGCAGTGATTGAGCCAAGGGTCTATCAGAAACAACCTCTTTATCCCATAAAGGTAGGGGTAAGGTCTACCTACGTATACTCCACCTTTCCACACCCTACTTATGGAATTACACTGAGTATGTTGTTGTTGTTATTGTTGTTGTAGTAGATGCATATTGTGCGAAGAATAATTGGAAGAAGTTACCCGCCTCATTTAGCATTGCAGGGTAACAAGTCATTATGAAATATGTTTCTGTCAATAGTTGGCATGTCTTTGGTCATGCCATATTCCATAACGGAACTGCTGAAGTGCTGGACCCGGAAGGGGATGTGAAAGAAAGCTCAAAAGATGTGGTACACTATACCTCAAGTCATCTGGTGGTCAGTTTGGCTTGAAAGAAATTGCAGAATTTTTCAAGGCATCAAAAGAAACATACATAGCCTTTAACAAAGATGCATTTTGTTGCTAGCTTTTTGATGCAAACTAGTTATCGTACAAAATGTAGAGGCAATGTTATATACACAATTGCTGATCTGCACGACTTGTAATTACACCCGTTTCATTAGCTTAGTGCAATTTTTTTTATGAAGTATCTTCTTACCTATAAAAAAAATTAATCTTGCATTTACAGTGTTGATTTTCCGGCCCTTTAGCTCCGCCCCTGGTTATTAGCAAAAGAAGCTATAAGTATATCCTATCATCTTTTCTGAGTTTCACTTGTAGTTATATCATAGAAGGCTAGAAAACTCTACCCAAGTTTGTTGATATCTTATCAGTAATTAGAGAAATTGATCACTGAACTGATTCAATAAGTAAAAATTCTGTTCCAAACTACAAAAGAGAAGTGATGTCTGGCATTACTGCAAAATTGGAAAAACAATATTGAGATTTGATTTTTTGCATGAATAAACACAAAGTGATATCGTTGTAACTTCTGGTGTACTACCAAGTTCAAGAGTGAAATTGTTAGTAACTATCTTATATAACGGGAGAACAGGCCCAAACAAACACTGGCCAACTATAGCAATTTGATTAACCAGGAAATGAAGTCCATATAAGTTTGCAACAACAACTACGCCTCAGTCCCAAAAAAGCTGGGGTTGCCTATATAATTTTGCATTCCGATAAAGTTATTTTTTAAATGAGTTCAGTCAGGACAAAAAAAGAACACGTACCATCATAACAGTTGCATCAGCAAGTAAATTATTCTGTTCCTCATCGGGATATTCTACTCCAAAGCCTTCAAGAAACCCTGCTTGCTTTAGGATCCAATCCTCTGTCATAATCTTACCTGAATATGAAAAATGCCCTCCCAGAATAAGGAGTGCTTTGCAACATATTCCTCTGCTCCTTTCATCTGATAAGGTGCTTTCCAAGGCCAAAGTCATAGCATCAACAGCATCATCTCTGTATATGTTGGGCATATCTGTGTCTGACTGTAAGATTCAAATCCTGTCATAATCTTGCTCAAAATAACAGAGACCTTAAACAGTATGCATGTCTCTTAAGCAAGTAACAAAAGCTACAACAACTATTCCTCAATCACTAATATAGTTGATATTGGCTATATGATATCGGGTTCAAGCTTTCCCCAGCCCCTTCTCATCAATGGACTCCTGACGTATGTGAAGGAGTGTGGTCATTCGAGAAATTCCTATCTCTCTATCTATCTCTAAGATGTTTGGATTTTTTAAAACTCCATGGACATGCAGAAGAAAAATGATATCCCCACCTGGACCAAATTCATCTATATCCATTCAACTTTATTCAAACAAATTTCAATACAATACTGGTACATAATTTAATGCAAGAATAAGAGCTCTCTACTATAAGAACATCAATTAAGGCCTGATGTTAACTAGTTGTAAGTCGGTTGAAATAACATCCCTCCACAAACAAGTAACAAAATCTAATTGAAATAAAATTGCTTTATTATGAAATAGTTTTTCTCTAATAAATTAAATGTTTCAGTAACATATGTCCACTCATTCATGAAAGCCCCAAGCGAGAAAATATTTGGATATGTAGTTGTATGGACAATAAACCAGTAATCACTGATCAGTAAGAAACTTACCTTAATTCTTAACCAATGTTTTGACAAATGAAATACATGTCCGGTCTAATAAATTTTATTGTGACAATACGAGTGTACAGTTACACTTACACAAACACACTAAAGATAATCAGGGGCGGATTTAGTAGTGTGGATGTGAGTTCATTTGAACCTACAAGTCTTATCCTAAATTTTATTTAGTTTATTCACTTAATAAATGATCCAAGAACCCGATTAGTTATGCTTTTCTTGAGCCGAGGGTCATCTGTAAACAGTCTCTCTACCCTCACAAGGTAGGGATAAGGTCTGCATATACATCACCCTCTCCAGACCCCACTTGTGGAATTATACTAGGTATGTTAGTGTTGTAAATTATCCAAGAACCAAATTCCTGAAATAACAAGTTAAAAGAAACTTCATAGGAGAAAAACTGTATTGTGGAAGAACATGAAAAAGTTCATGAACTTTCTTTAGAGAAATCTTTAATTTGAAACCTACCAGAAGATCGAAGTGCAAAAGCAGCACAGCAACCATGATTCTCTGTTCACACGGACAGTCCTGGAGATACATCAGCAAATCATGCATCGCTTTGACTATTTTATCTTTATGAAGGCCTTTTAAGAAGAACTTTGCATCTTTTCTCCTGAAGACATTGGAACGTGGCCACAGAGTTAATGTAGCTAAAGCAATCCAATATCATTACCCTCTAAGACAGCGTCATAATCCAGAAAATATAGAGTATTTGAGCATCTTAATTGCAAAGCAAGCTTCATCTCGATATTAAAAGGGCAGCCAGTGCACGAAGCATCCGCGTTCACATACGGTTCATGGAAGGGGTGCACGATGTGGGTAGTCTACCTTGACACAAGCATCAGCGGAATGCTTATTCCACTGCTCGAACTCATAAACTTGGATTCATTTGGATACATGAATCAGATAATCTAATATTCAATTTTCCAAAAGGAAGTAACAGCTTTCTCGTGAAGTGTATATAGTGTCTACATTTCTACTTGTGCCATTGCAAAAAGAAACATTGGAAAATATTCAAATGTGTTTGTTTGAAAAAGTACCCAGATCATTTCACTTTATTAAAGAATGTAAAACATATTAAGGATCATGCTCAATGTGAGGAAGTTCACAAGTAAAAGAATCACTTTATCTTTAAAAGTAAAATCTGCATGTCACATTGTTCAGATTTGTCACTGCCATCAGCTAAAAAGAGCTCTTGAGTTTCAACTTGCTGTGCTCTAAATCTCTGTTGACACACTTCGAATTTCTCCATGCAAATTCGCCTGGCCAAATATGAAAGTTTGTAGCTATTTTTTATCTTTCAATGACTTATGATCTACTCATCTGCTTTCTATCTTTTACCAAAACAAAAGGTACTATGCATGTCATGAGGCGAATAAATGAGAAGCCAGTGTGTAATAGAGAATACATTTGAAAAACCAAGTACCTGTTAAGGCAAATGAGTTCAGTCAGGAGTAAAATGGCGTTTCTCCTTGATTCCAACTCTTCTCCCTGAAGAAGATTAAGCAGCCAAATCTTATCAACATTTCTAGCGAGTACATTTCTGCAATTAGTGTCAGCTTCAATGCAAGAGCAAAGTAATCTGCAAACACGTATCTTCTCCCTAGTGTTTCCACAATTAAGTCTCTTGATGAGAAACTGTAAGCTTCCGAGAGATAGAAGCTGCACCAAAGCTGTTTTTCTTTCATCCTGATTTAAGGCAATAAGTAGTTGTTCCAATACGGAAACAGCTATTTCGTTCTTCAACCAACCGTGTCCCCCTGAAATACCCCTTACCTTAGAGAAATAAGCCAGAAGTTGCCTCCAATGTTCTGACTTCCAATTGGTGATGACGCGCTTCAAAATGAAGTTAGTATGGGGCACACTCTGACATTCTAACGATCTTCGTGTTACTGGGCAAGTTCTGTTTCCTTTAGAAAACCAATTTATAATAGATTCTCTCTCAAAAGTTTGGCCAGTCTCGAGGGTAACTGGATCTTCAAAAAGAAGTCCAGTCAAAGGGCAGATAAAGTCCTGCAGGATGTTTGTGGAAGGTCTTCCCTCATAATCTTCATAACCGACTCCTACACATTTTCAAAAGCATGATCATAAGCAATTAATTAATTACCCAACATAAAGGGAACTAGAGACGGAGCTAGGATTTTGGAGTTTATGGATTCTAGATTCTAGTAAAGACAGCTTACTGGGTTTTGGATAAATTATTTATACATATTAAGTGAATCTTTAAACTCAAAGACAGGTTCCGGGCCAAAACTACTGGGTTCTGCTGAACCCATAGACAAGCTTGTAGCTCCGCCCCTGAAGGGAACACTCTCAAAGATGACTTTCACCTACCTTGAGCAGGAAGCACTACCTCCTCGGTCTCCTGCTCAAGAGCTGCTTTTGTTATCCTGTTGAATATGAACTCGGTCAGATTTGCAGGTGCAAATGAATCCAGCATGTTGATCTTTAATGGAGTTGTTTTCTTCATATCAGAGTTTCCAAATATTTCCACGACAAAATTTTCTTCTGGAGAATTCGCTCCAAATACCCCCGCTGCATCCCAAGAGGTTGATGCACCATACTACACATCAGAACGCCTCCAGAATGTAACTCGTCTTATGTAATGCAAAATCTGGAGAGAGAATAATAATGTTTGGCAATACATAGATCCTAACTCACTAGATTTAGAGCTGCACAGAGTACTACTACAGTGATTTGACAACTTTTATTTACTTTCCTCATCATAAACACTATTTAAAAAGTACAGTCAAGCTGCATGTCTTAATTTGGTAACACCAACAGCAAAAGAAAAGGCACATATGTTTAACTCTGTAAAACTTATCAACAGAGTTGTCAAAGGCGAAAAGCTTTATATGCTATAGGTCTGTTGGGGCTTTAAGCGTAAGGTGCAAATGAAGTGTGAACTTTAGTGAGAAAAAGGGCACCATGAAAGAAGAAGAAAAAAAGTAAAGTATATATGTAATGCAAGAAAAAAATAACAAATTTATTCAAATTTTCATTAACAATTAATATATCTCTTTGCCGACTACATTTATAGTTCAGTACTGCTCGACTCAAGTAGGACTCACGGGCAATGAGGTGCATTCCTTAATGCCTTGCATACACTGAAACACAGCTTAAGCAAGGCGAAGCGCCCTCCTGGAGCTTTTTCTGATCTTTGGGAATTAAAAGCGCCTTAAATGAGCCTTTGACAAGACTGCTTATCATCCATTTCAAGTTTAATGTAACTGTCATTGTGACTTGGAAAGAGCTAAAATTATGAGTTACACCCATATCTAAATGAAGCATTTAAGAAACAACATCAACAACTGAAGGAACAACACAGTGCAGGTGAGTGAAACTACTTAAAAGTATCCACAAAAGTACAAGTTTTACAAAATAGATTTTGAAGAATCCGAGTGTAAGTTGGAATACAGGAGGTAAGGTATCTACATCATTCAATAATACCCTATTTATTGTCTTAAATGGACCGTGTTTCACGGGTCAAAATGTGGCAGAAACTTAGCCAGGATTTTAACCAACAATTTACACATATTTGCACAATTTTTGTCTAATCATGATCCAAGTTCTTTGAAGTTATGTATTCAACACTTACTGAATCAACTGTAGCACCAAACTCAACATCTTGATCTATACACTTAATCGCTTCAGCAGAGTAAGTCAATGCTACCAGATTTTCGGCAGCAAAACTAGCAGGCCTCCTCTTACTAATTTCATAGTGCTCTTCTGATTCCGCTCCTAATTTATGTGAATGACGGAATACTTCATCATACAACTTTTTGCTGACAACCGGCTGAGGTGAGAAACCGCCAACGCCACTACTTAAGTGGAAAGAGTTGCTAAAGGAACCTTCATGTTGAACAGATATAGAAGGAATTTGAATAGAAGGAACTAAAGGAATCTCAGCCCCTTCGGTTAGCCAATCCTTGTAGTAAACTGCAAATTGATAAGTACCTTCGTCCAGATTTTCACTGTACAATTTGTCAAGAAGCTTCAGCTTCCTTGACTTATTACGTAGATCACCAAGAAAATTAGCTTGTGAATCATACCAGACCTTTAAATGTGAAAGATGAGGAAGAAACATGCGATCCCACAAATCAGGCAACAAACTAGTCCTTGCTTGAAAGGGTGAACCACAGAAAACTTGCAGGAGGTGCTTTGCAGCGATACGGTCCTTCTTCTGTATCTTATATATGACACTGAGATACAGATGAGCACAAGCTGCCAATTTAGAATTGGGAATTCCAGACGTAACTCGATCCCGTAACTCGTCTGAATTCAACCCTGTTATTACACTAAGCTGCAGTGAGGCTTTCTTAAGCTCTTTCTCATTTGCACAATCTTCCGCAGCTCTTTCTACTGTTTCGATAGCTTGTTCAAGAGTGGCTATGATCTTGCTTTCAGTATTCAGGCCTTCTTCAAATCCAACAAAATTTAGGGAAGCAAAACTATTGTGACGAAGCAATGTCCTAAAATCCTCATCTAGGAGAAAACATTTTATATACCCGCTCAAGATAGAGATTACAGCCTGAATAGCTACTTCATCGAGAGCAGGAAACGCTGCAATGTGCTCAATCTCAGCTTTCCTTAGGCTTTTAGTTGCATCATAACTTTTGTTGGTTAGTGAACTTCTAGTTGATCTGCTATAGGACGTCTCGGGCTGTTCCGTATGTCTCTGATAATTATCTCTAAAGCTTGGACGTTCTGAAATATGTTTTCTAGAATTATTGAGACATTTTGTTGTTGCTTGTGTGTCTTTTCCGAAGGATCGTCTCTTTCCTTCTGCTTCCTCATCACTTCTGGTAGAAGACCTGCCTTCACCACTTTCATCTCTGTAAGTTTGATTTGAGTATATATGATTGTATCTCGAATTATTTCGCTCTCCAACCTCAACTATCTCAATGGTTTGAGAAGCATCAGCAGATAGAAACTCATCAAATGAACTAACGCTTAGTCTCTTGACATCCGATGATATATCGCAAGAGCCCATTCTGTGCTTACTTTCCTTCTTTAGTCTCCTGTCTGCAAAATTGCCTCTTGGGATGTCAGATTTTGTCCTCTCTGTCATTTTTGCACCTGATGAAGCAACATACTTATGAGGTTCTTGAACTCGGTAAATAGGTCCGCTTCTTGCCTTTGTTCCCGATGAAGCTCTAGGCGTTGTTTTTGACATCCTCCTATTGAATCCTTCCTTTGCAAGGAGGTCCTCCAGTGACATGGCCATCTTCACTCAGATTAGAATATCAAACCACCTAAATGAGAGACAACAGAAGAGATTGTTCAATGCCAGTTAATATCAGAAGTGTTGATTCTACCATAGCCATCCCAAAAAAGAAGAAGAAAACACACAAAAACGGCTACTATTACTATGTCCCAAATCCAAATTAGTTGGAGTCGGCTGTATGAATCCTCAATACTCATTTTGTTCCTCGAAAGTAACAAACACACACATCCAAAAATATAGGGGAAACGGAAACTGCAAATCTTAAAGTACTAGTAACTGAGGAACTGTTTTGAGTATACCTACTCTCATATATATTCAAATCATCTACTTCAATTCCCCTGGGGGTAGGGTACTACAAAAGGAAGTTAGATCATGGATTACCAATAAGTCTAAAATTGATTCTTCCTGGGTCGATGCCCGAGCGGTTAATGGGGACGAACTGCCAATTATACAAGTTTCTTAAAGAGAAATTGCTTAAAGAGCAAAAAGCTGTTAACGGCAGGGGTTACATTTTTCATCCAATCCAAAAGAAAAAAACTAAGTAGATAGTTAACTAAGCAAATTGGCTCGTACTTTCCATCAAGTATCTCATCTATCACCTCAAAGGAAAATTCTTATGGAAAAAACTCAATCTCCATATACTTTGTTTGTTCCCTCACAAATTTTGCAATCACACTCTAAATTGCATAGATTACATACTTCATCAGCAAAAGAAAATCTCTTAGATATTTAACTAAACCACACATTAGCTCTACTTTCCAATCAAGTATTTCAACAGAAGGGGTAAAGAAAGGAAAAAACAGAACCTTAGATTTGAATGAGAACTTAAGTTTCACAAAACTAACATTGAACACCTTAGTATCTGCACAATCAAAAGAGATCACAACAAGGCAAAACTAAGCCCGTTTGTCCATGAGAATTATTCACTTTTTCCCGAATAATTTTTCACTTTATTTCAAAATCAGTGTTTCATTATAAAATTTCCAAACTTGGAATTGGATTCCAAATTTGGCAAAGTGTTCCAAACCTGTTTTCCAACTCCATCTTCATAAATTCAAAATAAAGTGCTCTCTTCTCTCTTTTGTAAAAAGTATAACCAAATCCAATTCCATCTCCAACGCCGACTTCATAAATTCTAAGTGAAAAATATTTGGAATCTATGGCCAAACACCTACTAAATAAATAAATGAACCTGTTAACATTAGAATTTGAAAATATCAATTTATTGTTCTTCTAATCAATGCCCAACTTTCTAAAGTAAATACTCCAACTATGCAATTTACCAACCAAGATCAAAAAAGGAAGTATTCAAGAAACTTAAACATGAGCAGATTATAAACAAAGGCGGATTTACAGTAGTTTTTGCCCTAACTCTGTATATGTATTAAGAAATCCACTAAATAGTTATAAATATTTGCCTGTGAACCCAGTTATTATTAAATTAACTGACGTCAATGAAGGAACCCATAAACTTCAAATCATGATCCACCTCTGACCATAAACAAGAATTATGATTAAAGAAGTACTTTTTCTGATTGCTTTATCTTCTATCGGGAGAACCCCTAAACCAAACAAGCAAAACACATAAAACCCAGCAAGAACCAAGGAATTCGCCGATCTTCATAGATGAAATTGGGATAGAGAAAACTTTAAAAACATCAATCTCATCTCTTTTCTAAACAAACCCCGTTTCAAGTATCTTGGGGCTATTATACAAGGAAATGCGAAAATTGCCGAGGATATCACTCATCGTATTGGTGAAGAATGGATGAAATGGAGATTTGCATCCAGAGTCTTGTGTGACAAGAAGGTGCCATCAAAACTTAAAGGAAAGTTCTACAGAGTGGTAGGTAGACCAACTATGTTGTAGGAGACAGAGTGTTGGCCAATCAAGAACTCTCACATTCAGAAGTTGAAAGTTGCAGAAATGAGGATGTTGCGATGGATGTGTGGGCATACTAGGAGAGATAGGATTAGAAATGAGGATATCTGGGACAAGGTGGGAGTGGCTTCGGCGAAGGATGAGATGCGGGAAGTGAGACTAAGATGGTTTGGGCATACGAAGAGGAAATGTCCCGATGCCCTATTGCGGAGGTGTGAGAGGTTGGCAATGGATGGTTTCAGGAGAGGTAGAGGTAGACCGAGGAAGTATAGGGAGAGGTGATTAGACAGGACATGGCGCAGTTTTAACTTACCGAGGATATGACCTTAGATAGGAGGTTGTGGAGGATGCATAATAGGGTAGAAGGTTAGTAGGCAGCATCTCTTCAAGAAAAAAAAGGACATAATCAAGAAACACAAGTATGACCAAACCTTAAAGAACAACTGTGAATAAAGGAAGCACCTTCTAGCTTTTTTAAGTCATGTGACCAGGAAGTCATGGGTTCAAGCCATGGAAATAGTTTCTTGAAAAAATGCAAGGTAAGACTGCATACAATAAACCCTTGTGGTCCGGCCCTTCCCCGACCCCTCGCATAGCGGGAGTTTTAGTGCACGGGGCTGCCCCCTTTTTTTAAAATCAAAAGACCCCATGAAGCAAACAAGGAAAACACATAAAACTAATCAAGAAGCAGTGATTTTTTATTTTTTTTCATAGAGAAAATTGGGATATAGAAAATTCCCAATATTCCAAACTCAATATCTCCAACTATACAACATACCATCCAAGAACAAAGAGGATATAATCAAGAAACACAAATACGAGCACCTTAAAGACTAACTGTGAAACAGAAAGTACCTTTCAGCTTTTTTAATGTTCCATCAAGATAGCGCATAAACCAAACAAGAAAAACACATAAAACTAATCCAGAACCAATGATTTTATCTTACTCTTCTGACCAAAACCCAATAATTCTAAGTCAATACTCCAACTATGCAACATACTTCCAAGAACAGAGAAGGACATAATCAGGAAACACAAATATGAGCAACCATTAAATAACTATGAAAAAGGAAGTACTTTTCGGCTTGTTTGGGATAGGGAAAATTTTAAAATGTTAATTTCATCTCTCCTCTAACCAAATCCCAATATTCCAAGGTGGATGTCTCCAACTATGCAACACACCATCCAAGAACAAAAAGGACATAGGGCCTGTTTAATTTGGCTTATGACTTATAAGTCATTAGTCAGGATTTCTAACTTATGGCTTGTGACTTATTTTTGTTATTTTGGCTTAAAAACAGGTGCTTAAAAGCACTTTTTAAACTTACTCAAATACTACAAAGGTGCTTAAAAGCTAATTTGGCTAAAAAGCACTTAAAATAAACCAATCCAAAAAGACTCATAATAGAAGAATTGGTGTGAATCGATTCTACATTGAAGAAAGAATCGAATCTTCATTGATCAAATCATTCACTCGACAGTCTAATAGATCTTTGAAGAACTGATTAATCGGGCAAGAATAAAGATAGAGTCCCATTCTACATGTCAATACCGGCAACAATGAAATTTATACTAAGAGGAAAATCCGTCAACTTTAAAAATGGTAAGGGTTCAAGTCCCTCATAATCAAGAAAACACAAATATGAGCAAACCTTGAGGAATAACTGTGAAAAAGGAAACCTTTCAGCTTGTTTTATGTTCCATCAAGAGACCCCATAAACCAAACAAGAAAAACACATAGAACCAGTGATTTTCTTTGATCTTCACAAATAGATTGGGATAGGGAAAACTTTAAAAACTGTCAGCTTCATCTCTCTTCTAACCAAATCCCAATACTCTAAAATGAATATCTCTAGATATGCAACATATCCTCCAAGGACAAAAATGAAATAATCAAGAAAAAACAAATATGGTAACCTTAAAAAATTACCGTGAAAAAGGAAGTACCTTTCAGCTTGTCTGGGATGGGGAAAATTTTTAAAATGTCAAATTCATATCTCTTCTAACCAAATCCCAATATCCCAAAGTGAATATCTTCAACTGTGCTACATACCCCCTAAGAACATAATAGAAATAATCAAGAAACACAAATATGAGAAACCATAAACAAGAATTATGAAAAAGGAAGTACCTTTTTAGCTTGTTTTAACTTCATTCAAGAGCGACCCCATAAAGGAAAACCTAAAACAAAAAAAAGCAAATAACACCTTATCAAGAACCTATGATTTTCTTTTATCTTCAAAGGTCAAATTGGAAGAGGAGCCTTGGAGTAACGGTAAAGTTGTCTATAGGTCACACATTCGAGCCATGAAATCAGTCACCATTGCTTGCGTCAGAGTAGGCTGTCTACATCGCACCCTCCTTGGGGTGGGGTCCTTCCTCGGATCCTATGTGAACGCGGGGGATGCTTTGTGTGTCGGGCTAGGCCCCCTTCATACATGAAATTGGGATAGGGAAAACTTAAAGAATATCAATTTCATCACTCTTCTAACCGAATCCCAAAGTCAATACTCCAACTATGCAACATAAACTCCAAGAACAAAAAGGACATAATCAAGAAACACAAATATGAGCAAACCTTAAAGGATAACTATGAAAAAGGAAGCACCTTTCAGCTTGTTTTATATTTCAACAAGAGAACTCATAATCCAAACAAGAAAATGATTTTCTTTAATCTTCATAAATAAAAGTGGGATAAGTAAAAATTTAAAATGTCAGTTTCATATCCTCTAACCAAAACCAATAATCCTAAGTCAATACTCAATTTATGCAACATACCTTCCAATAACATAAAGGACATAACAAGAAACACGAATATGAGCAAACCTTAAAGAACAACTGTAGAAAAGTCAGTACCTTTCAGCTTTTTTTATGCTCTATCAAGAGAACCCATAAACCAAAAAAGAAAAACACATAAAACCCACCAAGAATTACTGATTTTCTTGATAGGAAATCTGGATTTGAGGAACATAAACAAAGAGGAATAGAATTTTCCCACATAAACCCCAGAAAAACTGAGATGCTGATGAAATAGAAACTCAAAGGCCATTGGGTTAATAAACAGAGGAATAGAAATTTGCTCTAAGGTTACACTAGGCAGCAAATGGAAGAAAGGGAAGGAATAGAGAGAAGACACATAGAAGCTGACAAATACAATTTGCTAGTTACAGTCACAGTCAGTCTATAAGGTACAACAATATTAGCCCTTTGTACTACACCTGTGATGTTAATGTTTATCTTGAAATATGGATTGAAGTATAAAATAAGGCTTTGTTTGGATGGACGCATTCGTTTTGGCAGGCCAAAAGCTTTAACCGTTTCAACGACCGCTGCCTCCATTGCTTTCAAAGAAATTATTTTAGAAAAAACAAAGTAGAAAAAGAATCATTTAATATTAATATGAATATTTTACAAATGGACAAAGCTTGAAATTTTGATTTCGTGAAGTTTAGAAATGTACAAATTCCAAATTATTTAAGTCAGGTGTGCAGATTCTCGAGTCTGAGTATAATAGACTTTTGTGGTTTGGACTCTGCACATAGCGAGACTTTAGTGCATCGAATTGTCTTTTTAGATGTGCAGACTCTGTGTAACCAACATTATTAGAACATGAGTCATCCAAATACATTAAAAAAGTGTTGTTCGTATATTGCTGTAATGTGATTATGAAATTCATCGTTCTTAAGGGCGATTTTAAAGCTATTTGAGAAGTAATGGCACGTTTTCACTTTTCATATCATTTTTTTCCTATAAGTGTTCCTTGTATCGTGTTACACGTGCTACAATTGAGGAGCTATTTTCTTTCACTTTATTGAGTTTTTATGAAACTCATCAAAGATAACAAATTAACAATGCATTAATATTTAAATCACAAGTTAATATATGTTAATCAAGCAAAGAGGTACCTTAGATCATTATATGAATATTTACAAATGCACAAAGTTTGAAATTTTGGTCTAGCGATGTTTAAAAATGTGCAAACTCCGAATTATTTAAGTTAGGTTGTGATTTTGAGTCGCGGATACAAAAGTACAAGTCATCCAAACATGTGGAGAAAACAATTGTTCATTCAATTATGTTATTTATGTGTGATTATGAAATTCGCCTTGGGCCTTGTTCAAATTCTTGTAATGGGCCAGATTAATACTTAAAGGAGTGAGTGCACAAATAGCCATTTTTAGTCAAGAAATTATATCAAATGATCTACAAAATGGGTGATCTTGAATTTTTAACTCCTGCTTATTTTATGAAAAAAATTTCAAAATCTAAAGTTAAAATTTATTATATTTGAACTTTTGCTCCAAGAAAGAAATAAGATCAAAAATTCAAAATTATCTACCTTGAAAGCATTTTTATAAATCAACTTTTTTTAAAGATATCTATTTAAAGAATATTTAAAATTACAAAATCTTTCAAATTTAGTCACCTCGTAATTAGCTTCAGACGCGTGTGTTTAAAATTGAGATTACAAAATTGTAGTCATTCGAGGATGATTAGGGTAGATAGTCGAGTGTTGTTATATTTTTAGGTGGGAGAGGTTGGGGGCTAGTTTCTTTTACTCGTTTTCTCATTATTTAGTAACATTAGTTAGTGTTCATGCCGTGTCTTATTCTTTTAATTTTTACCTTTTCATGTTATTTCTTTTCATCTTGTTGTTTTGTCGTCATTATTTTCTTTCTAATTCGGTTTTGATTTCACTTCTTTTGAGTCGAGGGTTTATCGTCAACAATATCTCCAACTCACAAAGGTAAGGATAAGGTTTGAATGCATGCTATCCTCCTCAAACGTCAACTGTGATATTTATATTGGGTATGATGTCGTTGTTGTTATTGATTTAGTAGTCGTTTGGACATGCGACCTGGGTTCATGATTTCAAATCCGCATTTGGACAAATGATTTGGAATCGTGCTTTTCAAATTCTCCAAAAAGCAGGACTTAAGATTTTAAAATATTTAAAATGTAAAACTTGACCCATAAGTTTGTTTATTATAAAAAAGACCCATTATTTTAAATATTGAAAAAAAAAAACTCATGCTCAACATGTAGAGATTGTCTGTACCATGTGAAAAAAATATATTAGAGAAAAAATAGCTACTATTGTTATTGACTAGTGGATCTTTATAACGTTATGTATTTTGAAAGTTTGCAATCCACAAATATTTATTTGTAAAAGAAATACTAAGATATGAGATTTTTAAGGCGGTGCCCTAGGATATTTTAATATCTTGTTTAATGAACTATGATCTATTTATTTTGTAATATTGAATAAGAATTGGAGGAATTTTGATAGTTTTCGAGATTTTTCATTTTTATGAAAAAAATATAACTTAAAAAATTTAAACTACATATTCAAATAAAACTCCAACTTTAAATCAAAATTTCAAATCATATTCAAATGGCCCCTTAGCGTAAAACCGATAAATTTTTCTCCCTTCATTCATTTTTACTTGTCCAACATTTTAAAAATAGATTTTCAATTTTACTTGTTACTTTTAACATATCAAGAAAAGAATAATTATTTTTTTCCCGTTTTATCTTCAATATTAGTTACTTGTTTATTAAATTATTTTTAAGATCTAAAATTATACATTAGTTATTATGAATATTATAAATAAAATATTTATATTAATAATAATTAGTTGTGTAGTTTAGTGTTGTTACTAGTTGCTATTCTGTTCTGGCATGTTGTTACTAGTTACTGAGGTTATTTTTTTGGGGATTATTTTGCTATAAGTCGAGAGTCTATCGGAAACAGTCTCTTTACCTCTATGATGGAGGTAAGATTTACGTATATTCTACCCTTTTCAAATCTCGTTTTGTGAGATTACACTATATTATTGTATTTATATTAATTATTATTTTTTAATGAATATGTAAAATTTAAAGTGAACCAGTAAAAGTGATCGGAGGGAGTAATTTTTACCCTTATAATTTAAATGTAAATAAATTTAAATTTTGTCATTAAGTTAGCACTAAATGCTGTAGTAGTAGGCCCCACAGTATAACATGCAAAAGAAGCACCTCGGAAATCCCAACAAACCGACAATTATCCGAGGATCTAACACTTTAATGACTAAATTACCCCATACTTATCTTATATTTACATCCATGTCCAACTAGAATTACTGGTAATTCTTTGCAGTACATTTTTAGAATTCGTTTTTGGCTATATAACATGAGGGATAATTTTAAATAAATATTTATTTATTAAATTAACTCGTTATTTCAATTTCAAACTTAAAACTACAAATTGAAAAACGGATTTTAAAATCTATTTTTAAATTTTTTCAATTTTTCGCTCGTAAAAACATCGATTTTGTTTCACGTGTAAACACGATTTCAGCAAAGGGTGGAGCTAGGTAGGACCGAGGAGTTCATTCGTGCCGCCTTTAATGAAAAATTACACCATTTATATATGATTAATTTTTTTAATATATATATAGTAGATATTGAACTCCATTTGACTTCTTCATGTGTTTATTTTTTCATATTTTTTTATTCTTTTTCTTTCGATTTATTTTTATTTTCTCTTACATTATATAGTATAAGTTATTGCATGTTAATTATTGTTCGTATAATAAATCGTACTTACAACGTTAGCATATTAAAATTAATACATATATTTGAAAAGCAAATAATTAATATAATTAATCACTAAATAATTGCATCCATAAAGTACTAAAAATGCCAAATAAAGACTTTGGAAGTAGGATTATTTTTGGGTCAATTTTGTTAATTATGTTGGTACATAGTTGTCTATAAGGTTGATTGATGGACCCTTCTTACTAGTTATAAAAATTGATAGAATTATAATATATTTAACCTTTCGTAAGATAGCATCGTTTGTTTCGATATTTTTTAATTATTATATCGAAACAATATTATAGAGAACATATAATATAACGTAACATGAAAGTCTAATTTTATGAAAAATAAAATTATTATAGTGAAATATTGTTATAAAAAATGGTTGTTACAGAGAGGTTTGACTGTAGTACATAAATAAATAAGTCATGCAAATGACCGGAACAAGAATCATGTCTATATACACCAACTAAGATTATGACCGGATGGCAAGTATTCATTCAGTTTCTTAATCAAAGAAGTATTGATTCGAGCCTTGAGAACTAATCGTAGAGATTGTTTACCTCTAAGGCACGACTTCCCGATATAAATTCGAATTAGCCGAATTCCGAGCGCGAACCACGCGCACACCACGTGTAAAACTATTAAAAAAGAAAAAAGAATTATGTTTATGCTTACAAGCGGGGGCCAAGCTAGATGGTCCAATATATATATATATATATATGTGATTTAATATTTTCTCCTATATAAGATGATAAAACCCTTTAATGAAAATTTTGTATCTGTCAGTTAACAATTAATAGAAATAAAACTATAGTAGATATATAAAGAAGTCATGCAAATGACTAGGACAAGAATCATGCTTATGTACAATCCCTCACCTCTTCCCCCCCCCCCCCCCCCCTAGGACAAGAATCATGTTTATGTACAATCCCTCACCTCCCCCCCCCCCCCCAATCATGTTTATGTACAATCCCTTACCTCTTCCTCCCCCCCCCCTTTTTTCCCCTTTTAGCTTTTTTCTTTATTTTTTTAAGGTATGAATAAAACTACGTACATATAATTCTTCTCAAATTTTCACTTACAGAATTATACTTAATATAATATTATTATTATTATTGTTATTGTTGTTGTTATTGTTGTTATTATTGAATAAAATCATGATTTGTAAAATACTTTAATTTCTAAATTGAAGATATATACAAGAGCAATTTTCACAAATAGCACTACATAATAAAATAATTACATAAAATAGCATGATTTATTAAAATTACAAAAAATAACATATTTTCCTATTTTTTGATACAATTTACTGTAACCATTATGACTGTATCTAAATTTCAAACTCTGCAATCCCTTCTTAATTGGTGTTGTTTGTTTTGTTTTAAGGGAAGTTGCGTATTTGTGAGAGTAAATCACTCTTTTTATGATCTTGATTTTTTTTCGCCATATCTAAAATTTTAAATCAAAATTCAACATCTGTGTAATTTCTAAATTTGAAATCGCAGATTTTAGAGAATTTTTTTCTATAGGTGTATCATTGTTGCAGATTTGGGAAATTTTTTTTAATTTGTACTGATACATGTATCAAAACTCATCTATCTAAATGAAAGTTGTGTTTTACTAAAAATATTGATACTTACTAATAAGCATAAAAAAATTTGATATATATACAAATATAATACATAAACATAGTACAACTGAAAAGTTGATACCTACTGATAAGTATATAAAAAAAACAGCTTAAAAAAATTGCAGTGTATCAATTCTTCTTCCTTTCTTCTTCCTTGGACCTCCTCTCAAAATGTATTAACCATTTGGAGCAAGTGCACTTGCACCAAATGGTTGTTCCTGAGTGAAAAGACACAAATCAAACAATGGACAATCTTGTATAGATTGTTCATTAGATGATGTACCTCGGGTTAGCCTTCTAGGGGATGATTCATCCATCATTTTTAAGCAAGATTATACCTTGATAAAAACCCTAAAATTTAAAGATATTGAAAAAGTTGATAGTATATGAAATATGAAGTAAAAATCGTAAAAACTTACACAAGAATCACGGAATAAAGGAGAGGAAAATTGAATGAAAATCGTGAGAGTGAAATATGGAGGAAATATTGTGAGACTTTGGAAGATGAAGTAACGGTATTTGAATTGGAGTAAAATACGACTAATGAGATTGGAGAGAGAATGTTAAAAATTTGATATATGATAACTTATGGTAAAAAGCTATTTGTATAATTATTTTACTATTTTTTATAATTTTTAAAAAATATTATTATATATTATAAATATATAATAAAATTTACTTAATTATGTAATTTTTTCTATATACAATGCCTTGGCAAAAGATTGAGTATACCACTTACATTCATATTTAACTTTATGGAAAAAGATATGACAACTTTTTGACTTTATAGGAGTATTTTAAAAACTATTTACATCAATTTAATAAAGTATTTTTTAATCCACCAAGATTCTATTAAAGTGTTTTCTTTAATAAAGTTGTTCATATTATCACTTTCTTTCTTTCTTTTTTTTTAATGGTTTGTTTTTTCCTCTAATTTTTTTTGTACCAAACTCTTCCTTTTAATAAATGGTTGCTTTAAGTGAAAAATTAATTCTTATCTAAGTTTATTGCCTTAAAATTGTTCAAGTAATTATTTTATGTAATGTTCGTCATAATAATTATATATTCAGTATAATTTTATGAATTCATAAGTGAAGTTTAGTGAAGGCAATATGTATGTATATTTTATCTCTATTTTTATATGATGGATAGGTCGTTTACGATTGATTTCAAGATTTTTATATAATAATCGCTATTGAATGATATAATTGTCATTAATCAATTTAGCTTTGTATCGCTTATTAATTTTATTTTAGACCGCTTCAATTAATTGTAACTTTTGAAGGGGAAAAAAATAATAAAAGAATGTTATATCATTGAAGGTTGTTTGATTTTAGTTTATAAATTTTAGAATATATTATATACAAAACCAACTAATTATATAATTTGAAATTTATAGATTTTGTTAGAATTACGGCGTAGACTTAGGAATACAATAAGAATGTCGGTTTAAATTTTTGTCCGATAAATCTATAGCAGAAGTTATATTTTTTGTTAAAAAGATTGATAAAAATTTATCGCGAAAAAAAAAAAACAAATGTGGATACATTGGTTGACTAGATTTCAAAAATCCAATGGCTCTTTACGGCGACAGATCTAAATGACCATGTAGCAAGGTAAAGATAGCTACGGTTTTGAACTATAAATGATGGAAGCCAAGGAAGACTATCTTAAAATTTGCTTTAGTATATGATTGAGCGGTAGTTAACATATATTTTAAAAAGAATAAAGATTCTCAACTCTCGCTTGATAACTCATATGACCAGAATAACCATAGTTAAATCGACTACATCTCTATAAAAAGACAAGATTGAAGTACATACAAGAACGGTAAAATTATTCATGGAGAAATCATGACCTCTGCCGTAGGTTGGTAGTTTGAGATGTAAAGATTAGGAATATAGTGAGAAACAAGGCGATTTTCAAACAATCACAAATTATGCTAACACTCAAAAAGGTGTTAACCAGTTGATATTCAGGCGAGGTATGTAGATATTAAATTCAATATAAGTAATAACATATTTGGTAGCTGATTAGGAGATAAGTTATTTATGTATAAAATTCTTGTTTGGTTTGAAATTTAGAAATTCACATAAATTATTATATGTATAATTTATAAGAAAATTTATATATAATTTTATGTAGGATAGAAGATGGGAATTAATAATTCGGAGGAAAGAGTAAATGCAAAACCTTGATGCCCTCTCACCTTTGGTAAATAATTCAAATGTAGTGGCATATTAGTAATATAATCAAAGAACATGGGCCTTTACACGTAAGCATAACTCGATACATACTTGACAGAGGGCCCCCCACAACCCCCTTTTCATGGTAAATTCCAAATTTTGATTTACTTTTCCGTTGCCTTACCCCTACCCCACTACCCCCACCCCCACCGAATTCCCTCTCATCACCATTCTTGCTTTCTTTCTTGCTAAGTAGCTTAAAGTTGCAGCCTCCCAAAAACCCCTCTCTCTCTACTAATACTAGGGTTTGTTCTGCTGGTTCCTCTTCACTTTCCACCTTTTGCTTTTCACCATTCTTGAACTAAAAATCAATGGTAAATGCAGCTCTTTTGCTTGCTTAACTTTGCTAAATCCACCCCTTTTGCTGTTTGTTTCTTTGCTTAACACTAGATGCACATCTTCCTCTCTTTATGTACTCTTCTCTTTTTCTTATCTTTCTTGAATTTTTATGCAGATTTTCACCTTTTTGTTATGTGGTTGTGTTTGTTTTTTGTACATTTTGTTGGTTTTATGCTAATGTGCTGGTAAAAATATAATCTTTTTTATTTATTTAAAATGTTGATCTCCATATCAATGGTAAATGCAGCTCTTTTGCTTGCTTAAGTTTACTAAATCCTTTTTTTTTTGTTTCTTTGCCGAGCTCGAGATGCCCATCTTGCTCTCTCTAAGTACGGTTCTCTTTTTCTATCTCTTGAATCCCTATGCAAAATTTCACCTTTTTTGTTATGTGGGTGTGTTTTTTTGGGTACATTTTGTGGATTTTATGCTAATGTGCTGGTGAAAATATATTCTTTTTTATTTATTTAAAATCCTGATCACCATCCCAGTGGTAAATGCAGCTCTTTTGCTTGCTTAACTTTGCTAAATCCCTTTTTTTTTTGTTTCCTTGCTGAATCTAGATGCCCATCTTGCTCTCCCTATGTACTGTTCTCTTTTTCTATCTTTCTTGAATCCCTATGAAAAATTTCACCTTTTTTGTTATGCGGGTGTTTTTTTTGGGGTACATTTTGTGGATTTTATGCTAATGTGCTGGTGAAAATATAATCTTTTTATTTATTTAAAATCCTGATCACCATATCAATGGTAAATGCAGCTCATTTGCTTGCTTAACTTTGCTAGATCCTTTTTTTTTTGTTTCTTTGCTGAATCTAGATGCCATCTTGCTCTCCCTATGTACTGTTCTCTTTTTCTATCTTTCTTGAATCCATATGAAAAATTTCACCTTTTTTGTTATGCGTTTTTTTTTTTGGGGTACATTTTGTGGATTTTATGCTAATGTGCTGGTGAAAATATAATCTTTTTATTTATTTAAAATCCTGATCACCATATCAATGGTAAATGCAGCTCATTTGCTTGCTTAACTTTTCTAGATCCTTTTTTTTTGTTTCTTTGCTGAATCTAGATGCCATCTTGCTCTCCCTATGTACTGTTCTCTTTTTCTATCTTTCTTGAATCCCTATGTAAAATTTCACCTTTTCTGTTATTGGGTTTTTTTTTTTTTTTGGGTACATTTTGGTGGTTTTATGCTAATGTGCTGGTAAAAATGTGCTCTTATTTATTTATTTAAAACCATGATCACTATCTCTTGAACTAACAAACATTGGTAAATGCAGCTCTGTAGCTTGCTAAATCCTGTTTTTTTTCTGCTTCTTTGCTAAAAACTGTATGCCCATCTTGCTTTCTCTACGTGCTGTTCTCTTTTTCTCTCTTTATTGAATCTTACGCAAAATTTCACCTTTTTTGTTATGTGGGTGTGCGTTTTTTTTGTACATTTTGCTGGTGTTATGCTAATGTTCTGGTAAAATTGTACAACAACAAAAAACCCAGCATAATCCCATAATCTATGGGTCTGGGGAGTGCATTGTGTAAGCAGATCTTACCCGACTTTTGTGGAGGTAGAGAAGTTGTTTTCGATTTATTTAAAAATCTTGATCATCATTTTTGAACAGGCCTCTACCCTCGTAAGATAGGGGTATAGCTGCATACACGCCCCCTCCACAGACCCCATTTATCGGGTTTTACTGGGTATGTTGTTGTTGTTATTGATCACCATTTTAGTACTAACGGACAATGGTATATGCAGCTACTTAAGTTGTATTACATTGCTAAATCCTGTTGTTCTCTGCCTCTTTGCTAAAGACTAGATGCCTATCTTGCCTCTATGTCCTCTATTTCTTGAATCTTTGTGCAAAATTTTACTTTCTTTTGTTAACGGTTCCATGCAATTGTGAAGTTTCTATGCTAATGTACTTGCAGATTCTCTCTTTTTAATATATAAATAGTATGGGCATTGAGCACTATGGTGTCTTTTGTTGTATACATCCTTTTTGTGCTTGCAAAAATGTGCATACTTTTTTCAGTTTAGTGTAATGAGAAGTTTCAGTTTTGATATATTCATAAGAAAACGAGTGTCACTTTTGGTATATTCAGAGAGGTGTTTGTAGACTTTGTGTACTTTTTCTTTTGGGTGTTTTGATATTAATGCACCTGTTAAATGTGTTTCTTTTTGGGTTTTTTTTGGATGTTAGTAAATCTGTAAGATGTGTTCTTTTGCAATAAAGAATTTTTCTTTTGTATATTGTATGATTTCTGTACATTCTTCTTTTTTTTTTTTAACTTAACGATTATCATTTTCACTCGATGCCCGTGAAGATCACTTGATGTAGCATTAGTTACCTGTTGGTGTTCAATTTTAGGTTTTTAATCTTATTTTACCTGATGCTAATGTGATTGCACTATGAAGTTTGTAACAGACCTATTAAGTGAAGACATAAAGGTGTGAAATTTAATTATAATGACGTCGAGAGTGGGACCGGAGCCGTCGCTGCAGCGGCGGATAACACGGACACAAACAATGGGGAACATTGGGGAGTCAATGATTGACAGTGAAGTAGTGCCATCGTCTCTGGCGGAGATTGCTCCTATTCTTCGTGTTGCGAATGAAGTTGAGCCCAGTAACCCCCGTGTCGCATATCTATGTGAGTTCCTGAGCTCATCCCTGTAGTTATTCATTGTTGAACCTTGTAATCTAGAAAGTTTAGTCATTTTGCTAACGTGATAACTGGGAGAGAATCAAGTAGCAGCTGTAGTGCTCCCTTTATTACTCATTATAAGTTTGATCAGAAATCAGATCAGAATTCTTCTTATCCCATTTAACACTTCAACTAACAAAGAGACATTCTCTGGATCAATAATGCTTTAAAATTTTAGAACTCATAGATTTAACTACATGGACAAATGTGTTTCAGTGTCAAGTTCATCAAAATGGAGGAAAACTGTCCTTTAGAATTTTGTTTGAGATAGTTTGCTACGGAATTTCCGAGTTTTACTCTTAGCCAGTCAATGCTAAGGGAATCAATTTGATGACATCTACTGATGTCTAATAATATGCCCTTAACTAGTTGAGTTTGTGTAGCCATCTCATCGTAGAGTGCACACTCTTTTATTTTATTAACTATGCCTTTAATACGCCCCCTCATGTGCAGGCTTAATTCTTTTTCTTGGGCCACACATGGGGAAATACTTCTTTGATAATGAGCAGTGGGGAGACTTGATTTCAAAATTTGTGTCTGCTTTGATACCAAGTTTGATCTATGTAACCATCTCATCTGAAAGTTGAGAGAGCACAAATTTCATTTTATTAATTTTGTCTTCAATAGAATGTCATGTTAATAGTGATAAAGCCGTCTTGGCATTTTAGTAGGATTGATTAATAAAAGACCTCAATTGGATGGAGTGTAGAGAAGTGCTTAAGTATAGTAGGTTTATTTTTTGTAAGTTGTGATGGTATTATAACTGTTCAGCATCTCCTTTATGCTTGTATTACAATAAAAGTTATACATTACCTATCAGAAAACTGTTAGAGTAGGTTAGAATCCCACATTGATTGAGAAATGGACCAGTGGTCAGCTTATATGGACTTGGGTAATCCTCTTCTCATGGGCTAGCTTTTGGGGTTGAGTTAGACCCAGGTGCATATCTTACATGATAATCAGAGCCAGGTCCATCCGTGTTTGGGCTCCCGGTCCATGCTCCAGTTGGGAGTGGGCGTGAAGGAGGCGGTGTTAGAGTGTGGGTTAGAATCTCACATTGGTTGGGGAATGGATTGGTGATCTGCTTATATAGACTTGGGAATCCTCTCTTCATGAGCTAGCCTTTTGGGTTGAGTTAGGCCCAGGTGCCATATTTTTACAAAAACATCTGATAGCTTTAGCTTCTAGATGCAGCTATATTCTTCTGATAAGTTGAAGATTTAATTGTTATTTTTTTTCTGAAAGTGTACAAGAAGCTTTATATATGCCCTAGAATACGGAAAATGCTTGTACAGAAATATAGGTCAGAATGGGGTAGCATGAGTTCCTTGCCAAAGTGATTTCAAGACCTCTGAGAACATACTGATGTCAGATTAATGCTCAGGAAGTACAGTCGCATGACTTAGAGGGAACCTGAGCTACCAGTGGTGATTGAGTCAATTTAAAAGAAACAAGGCAATTAATTGGTTTTGTTGATTAGGACTTGAAATAAGAATTTGTACTTGAAGCAGGTGCCACTCATCATATTATAGGAATGGAATTTTTTGTCTTTAATTGGTAGATTTGGTCTCGCAGGAGGCAGCGTCAACCCTGCCTTATGAGTTATGAGTATTTAGACTATCCAAGCTTCAAATTAGATTAGGAGTATTTGGATTAGTCAAGCATCATAGACTAGGAGTATTTGGACTAACCAAGTACTCCTTCCTCCGAATTAGGCTTGGTGGGCATCAAGGTTTTGCTTTTACTCTTTCCTCCGAATTAGGCAACCACCTTTTATCAGTGTTGATATGGATGTTTGGAGTTAGATAAACATTTAAATAATAGTTGAAGTACAAAGTAGTGAGGTAATTTGTAATTGAATTAAGGTGATTATATTTTAGTAGGTAAAAGATTTGATTTGAGTGAAGGTTTACAAATTGCGAACAACGAAAGAGGAAAATGGGTCGAGTGGATCTAGACAATGTGAATTTACCATGATTGATTCTATTCATCTTGTTATTGACAAATTCTGGCCTTGGACATGATCTTATAAAACATGCTTTCTAGTTCTCTGTTCTAACATTCTGACATGAACTCTGTTTGTAGGTCGGTTTTATGCTTTTGAGAAAGCTCATCGGTTAGATCCCACTTCAAGTGGACGTGGTGTTCGGCAATTTAAAACGTCCCTCCTTCAGCGGCTTGAAAGGGTAAGTGGAAAATTATGGATTTTTATCTCCCTTAATAATATGTCAATGACATGCTTAAAGGACAGTTGGCTCAATATGTTCTGTTCAACCTGTTTCTCGTGTGAAGTTTACTTGCGGTAGTGGCATTTCCTTTGCAATATCTGTTTCTTCCAAGTCCTTACTGTTCTCAGGAGCTAACAGTTTATTCCTGTAGACATTTTTTTCAGAAGGTCCTATAGATGATATTTAGGAATCCAACTAAAGAGGTCGTGTGCCTGTCATGTCGTTTAGTTGTCCAATATTTGCTTATCTATATATTACTTTTTCGTTCTTTCTTTTCCCAGTGCTATTTCGTGCTTTCATCTTTGGGTGTGGTCATTAATCATATTTGATTGAAGACCTCTGATATAATTGTGCACAATTGTAATTTGTGCAAGTGTGTAACAAAGTTATTTTTCAGGAAAATGATCCAACCTTGATTGGAAGGGTTAAAAAAAGTGATGCACGTGAAATGCAGAGCTTTTACCAGCATTACTACAAAAAATACATTCAAGCTTTGCAAAATGCCGCTGAGAAAGCAGATCGGTGAGTATTTTGCACCCTTGTTAGAGTTTATTGTGCCTTCTCATAGTGGTCTCTTTTCTTGCTTTCTGTTTAAATACTTAATCTCATATTTTTAATTTTCCAGTGCACAACTTACCAAGGCATACCAAACTGCAAATGTACTCTTTGAGGTCTTGAAAGCAGTTAATCAGACTCAAGCAGTAGAAGTTGATCGCGAGGTGAAGTATTTTTCATTGATAAATCATTTCAAACCCTTCTTTTTCCACTGGCTTTACAAGCCCCGGCTTTGACTTACAATAAGTCTATTGCTTATCCTTGTTAATAACATAGTTTTCCTTGTATGTGGTGGATTATTGGTTGTCCACTAACCAGATTTTGGAAGCTCATGATAAAGTTGCTGAGAAGACACAGATCTTAGTCCCTTATAATATTCTTCCTCTGGATCCTGATAGTGTAAATCAGGCAATTATGAGATTTCCTGAGGTCTGTATTCTCGCAGACAGGATTTCCAACTTTAGGCATTTCTTTACCTTGCATATCTTTTTCACATTTATTACTTTACCATTTACAGATTCAGGCTGCTGTTTACACCCTCCGAAATACTAGAGGTCTTCCATGGCCCAAGGATTACAAGAAGAAGAAAGATGAAGATATTCTTGACTGGCTTCAAGCTATGTTTGGCTTTCAGGTAGAGCAATTCATTTTTGATTCACTGTTAATTTTGACATGCTATTTCATACATCTTCTGAGGTTAGAATAAAGTTTGTCTCTGTTAGGATGAAAATCAATATGCTTTATTGAGCTCATTTCTTTTGTCAATGCTTCTCAGAAAGATAGTGTTGCAAATCAAAGGGAGCATCTCATTTTGCTACTTGCAAATGTACACATACGCCAGTATCCAAAGCCTGACCAACAACCCAAGGTGCAGAACATGTACTGCTTTCTGTTATTAATGAGTGATAATATTTTCCTCAACTGCTAAAGCATCCTTTTCTTATATTTCGTTGCTTCTGTTTCTGGATTACTTTGGTCTGTTTTTTCCTTGAATCGAGGGTATTGGTAACTGCCTCTCTATCTCTGAGGTAGGGGTAAGGTCTGCGTACACTCTACCTTCCTAGACCCCACTGTGGGACTACATTGGTTATGTTGTTGTTGTTGTTGTTGTTTGTAACTGCTAACACATGTTTTTAGCTGAAAGGATGGTCATACTTGGTAAAAGAGAATGTCCATCTTCAATATTTAATAGGGCTTATTACATTGTTGAATCTGCTGGCTTGCTGGTAGTTGGAGACTACTTGCTGTCTGGCAAAGTAACTCTCAATGAGAACCTTGGGACTGTTAAAAACATATTGTATTTTTGAGTTCTTACTCTCGCTAAAGCTCAAAGAGTGTATTTGAGTATTTCTACTTGATTGATGTTTGGTAATAAGTTTTCGTGAAGCTCAAAGAGTTATTTTCCACTTGTTATATACTTATTTTGCAACATATGTTCTTTGTGGTGACTGATTCTAGTTTTCTTGAAGAAATATGTACTTGCTTAAAAAAACGAGAAGATAACTGTCTTCTTCATATTGAAAAATTAAATACATTGAAAGTGGATATCTGCTGTGTAGTTGTCTCCTTGCTCTCAGTTTCTTAAAGCCCACAGCACCATGATTATCAAATTTTGAACTTTGTCTTTTAGTATCCATCTTTTGATCTTTTAGAGGAATTATCTTCTTAAGAAGAACTGTAATGCATAATCCCAGTGTTTAATAAATCCTTTATACACAGCAAATGAAATTGCTAAGTGTTTCTATTAATGCTGACATTGATGTGATATTCAGTATGGTGAGTTAAAGGACGACTTCTATTATAAGAATATGCATAGATATCTTTGGTTTTGAAAATTGATTCATCGATCTGCTTTGATTGGTGCATGGGGGAAGCGTTCAATGATGGGGTTTTCCTTGTTCATTGTGTTGTTTTCTGCAGTTGGATGAGCGTGCTTTGAATGAAGTCATGAAGAAGCTTTTCAAAAACTACAAGAAATGGTGCAAGTACTTGGACAGGAAAAGCAGTTTATGGTGAGTGGCTACTCTTTAAATTTTAAATAATTATGTCCTGCTGCCTTCAGAAATTAACACTTGAAGTGAAATTCAGCTTTTTAAGGAAACAGCTAAGATACCTCAAACTTTCATCGAAGATCTTTTCTTGATTGTTATCTATAAAAGTAGATAGAACAAAAGTCTCTGCTTTGCTGCTTTGTACTTCAGAACAGGATAATATGTGCTTATAGATTCCTTTAGTATCTCTTGTGGATGTGTTCGTCTGTAGGAAAGAACCATATATGTTGCAATTTAAGCTCGTCTTTCGCTTGTATATGTTGATTTTTTCTGATTGTCAAAATCTGCAGGTTGCCAACGATACAACAGGAAGTACAGCAGCGTAAACTATTATATATGGGATTGTATCTTCTCATATGGGGGGAAGCTGCGAATTTAAGATTCATGCCGGAATGCTTATGCTATATTTACCATCACGTAAGCTTTTAAAATGCGTATTTTTTACGAACTTAATGGATGTCTGAAACAATGTTTGAAGAACATAAAGATTCTTTTTATTATCTTATCTTGCATTTATGACCAAAAAAAATGAGAAAGTCAACATTGATGTAATAGTCGGATTTGTTGTTGCTGGTATTTGGATGAGAGCAACCTGTTACTTGGGTTGTACTTACATGGTGATTTGTTTTATCAAATTGTTCTCAGACATGTTAGCACTTTCTTTGGCTGACAGTTGAAATAATTTTTCCTACTCTTTGGTATTGTGAAAGATTGCAGTTTGATGATATGAAAAATACTCAAAGTAGAAAAAGTTAAGATTAAATAATGATCGTAAATCTAGAAAGAGAATTTTTTTCATAAACTCGCTGTGACTTTACTATCAAGAGAGTCAAATAAGATTCTCAGCTGAGAATATGCTGCAATTATCTGTCATAGTCTCAGCTGCTGTGGTGGTGCGTTATTCATATGTTTTAACAGTTTAACTTTTTTAATACGCTTCAGATATTTCTTTTTATGCTAAATCATTTGGATCTCACACATTAGTTTCTCATATAGATGGCATTTGAACTCTATGGCATGCTAGCTGGCAATGTTAGTCCAATGACAGGTGAAAATGTTAAGCCAGCGTATGGAGGGGAAGAGGAGGCTTTCTTGAGAAAAGTTGTTACTCCTATTTATGAAGTGATTGCACGGGTATTGCTTGCATTTTAGAACTATCTGTTCTCTCTAATATATTGTATTAAAAATCACTTTTGGCATTTTTATTTTCTTTGGAACTTGAAGGAAGAACTTTTTACATCCTTTTCTGTCATTCCAGGAAGCTGCAAGAAGCAGAAGAGGAAAAGCAAAGCATTCCCAGTGGAGGAACTATGATGATTTAAATGAATACTTTTGGTAGTCAACCTTTTTCTTTTCTGTATCTTTCTTCTGGTTCAGTTATCCAACATTTTGTTTATTTCTGACTTTATGCGTAAAACTGTAGGTCAGTGGACTGCTTCAGATTAGGTTGGCCCATGCGAGCTGATGCTGATTTCTTTTGCCTCCCTGTAGAAGAACTGCGAGCTGAGAGAAATGGGGTAAAACTTTTAGCTGCAGAAGTTTTCTTAACACCACACATTGTCTTCTGGTTGATTATCTATTGTCTTTGAGTTTCTTGATTTACATTAAGTGTTGACGGAGAGGATAAAATTTGCATCTGCTTTTTCAGGTCCCTCTAGTTTGAATGGACTAATAGTGTTTTAAGAGGGATCATATTGCTACTGAACATATTTAAGGTTCTGACTTGTTAGAGAGTGGACTTCTTTTCTCAGAAAAATAGGGCATTGCACTGACCATATGAGGGTCACTTTCTCCGTCTACTGCATAGATGAAAACCTAAAATGTATTACTTAGAGGACCTAGGTTTTTGGTGCATTAGGCAATAGCACTGACATTATGGAGCAATATATTTTTTCTGTTCTCTGTCTAAAAGCTCAGAACCTTTTCTTTGAAAACGTTTTTGAGTTCTTGTGTTCTCTGTCTTGATGCAGCTGTGAGTTTCTTTGTAACAACCTAGTTGTTTAGCTACATTCCTGCCCGTTTGCACCATTTATCTGTGGTTATTGTTTATACAACTCAACAGTGAACAAAGTTTTTGTTTCTAATCATAGAGTTGGGTTTTGGTCTAACAAAATTGTGAGCTTTGTTAAAGGAACTTTGGTGTCGCCGATTCTGTTATATGCATAAACTACTTTTTCCTTTTGGTAGTAGCCATTTAACTCATGGTATACTGTTTGAGATCTTGGCGACATGGTATGTGGATTTGACTCTTTTTCTGGCGTTGGCAATTTACTTAGGCTTGCTTCCATCCCTTTGAAATTGTAGTTTTCTTTATTTTATGATGTCACAGAACTAATATCCTTGTACTCTCTCCATTAGCACATGTGGTTAATGCATCAGAATATCTGCTGTTTTTTGAATGTTCAGTGAAACTTTATCCTTGATGACATGAACTCATGAACTAATTAGATCAAGTTATTGTGAATTCTAGGACAACAAGGCTTCTAGTGATCGCTGGCTGGGGAAAGTTAATTTTGTTGAGATACGATCATATTTGCACATATTTAGGAGCTTTGATAGAATGTGGAGCTTCTTCATATTGTGTTTACAGGTACTTCTTTTGGATACCATGTTTGGATCGTCCTTTATCTTTATGTAATTGACAATGTAATTTAAACAAGTGTTGATTATGTAGGCAATGATAATTATTGCTTGGAATGGTTCGGGAGACCTGAGCATGGTTTTCACTTCAAGTGTTTTCAAGAAAGTATTGAGTGTGTTTATAACAGCTGCAGTTTTGAAGCTTGGTCAAGGTTTGTTTAAATTGTTTTCTCTTCTTTGCAGCATAGAAGAACTGTATTATTATTTATTATTTGAGGCTCTTTCATAGTTTGCTACCACTGTCCCATCTTGCTGCACTAAAATTTTTTTGTCATGGTTGATGCAATTTTCATGAATGACAATGTTGGAAGTTTTCAGTAACTGATTGGATAATACGTGAAATTGGAAGTTTTTAGTATGTGATTGGATGTACATGAAGGATTTTTTCTTTTCTTTTTTACTTTCAAGGCAAATGTGTTGTGTACCTTTTGGTACAGCTAAAATACTATGAGCTACTATCAGCAATTTGTTGAACAGTATTTATATAAAAGTTATGTAGAGGTGAGTGTCGGTTAATTCTATCCATTTGCTTAAGCGTAATCTGTTAGCTGCGGTAGTGGGAGTTAAAAGGTATCCAGTAAATTAGTCTGTGGGTAACCTGGCTGACAACACTATCATTAAAAAAGTTATTTAGCATTTGATGTTCTGCAAGTCCAGTGAAATCTGTATAACTGAGAAAAATACAGTTTGTGCACACAGACAGTCGTAAATGACCAAAAGTATACTGGAGAAGTTACCTTATTTTAGTGGAGGTGTATCATTTTTGGTGATTCCTACATCAGTGGTCTGATTTGTGTTGCCACACTATTTTGATAACTTACATTAAAACTGTTGCAGCCACTCTTGATGTGATGCTTAATTGGAAAGCTAGGCGAAGCATGTCATTCTATGTTAAACTACGATACATATTGAAGGTTGTATCTGCAGCTGCTTGGGTAATCGTTTTGCCTGTTACATATGCTTATACATGGGAAAATCCTCCTCCATTTGCCCAAACCATCAGAAATTGGTTTGGCAGCAACTCAGATTCTCCTTCACTGTTTATACTGGCTGTGGTAATCTACTTGTCACCCAATATGCTCGCTGCTGTGCTCTTTCTTTTCCCCTTCGTTCGTCGGTTCCTAGAGAGATCACATTACAAAATTGTGATGCTGATGATGTGGTGGTCACAGGTATATGTTTTCTGACTCATTTGTGCATTTTTCAGAACTCTTATTCGTCTGTTTAGAAATCTGATACGATTTTTGTTATCAATTGCAGCCCCGTCTTTATGTTGGTAGAGGAATGCATGAGAGCACTTTTTCATTGTTCAAGTGCGTCACATTAAATCGGAGATTTTAAACTTTCAAATCGATGGTTCCACTTTATATCTCATTCCTTTCTATTCTAAATTTCAGATACACTATGTTCTGGGTGCTTCTAATCGCGACAAAACTAGCATTCAGTTTCTATGTAGAGGTGATGCCTCTTCTATTGTCAACTTTTACTTTTTAGTCTATCCAAGCAAGCCATATAATCTAGAAGCATGCTATTTTATTTATTGATTTCTATTTGGATGTTTTGGATAACTTGAAGGACAATGTCACTTTCATATTAGGGGATTGAGTTGTAATATGCATAAGCTTTTAACATGCTAGCCAATAGTTGTTATTGTATTATTTTAGAGACATTTTGTCCTACTCTGGTGTTCTATAAAATTCGTACGTGTCTTTCTTTTGCTAAGTGTTAAAAGAAATGGACCTTGGACCTAACTCATCGCCAAAAGCTAACTCAAAAGGTGAGGATTGCCAAAGACCATATAAAGAGACCAAGTACTCTTAACCCACCCAATGTGGGTTCCAACACCTGCCGCACGCCTAGTACTAGACATCTGGAGTGTGAAGAGTCCCACATCGGCCCTTTAAAGGTTGGGTGGTTTCTATACTATGGCTTGGGGAATTCTCATCTTTTGAACTAGCTTTTGGGGTTGAGTTAGGCCTAAGGTCCATAACATGGTAACAAAGTAGGATCCATCCCAATTCTCATTTTCGATGTTGGTAAGCCGCCATATAAAATTGCCCACGCTTCAAATGTCCAGCCCTAGGTGTGTGTGAAGAGTCCCACATTGACTCTTTAAGGAAGGGCTGGTCTCTTTAATATGGCTTGGGCAATCCTCACTTCTTAAACTAGCTTTTGGGGTTGAGTTAGGCCTAAGATCCATATCACATATAAAGAAAGCAAGTACCTTTAGCCCACCTGATGTTGACTCCAACACTAAGTATGAGTATATGCTTTTCTGGTGTCATAGTCCCACATTGGTTAAGGGAATTAGTTGTGGTCATATTGTCTTGGATAGTCTTTCCCTCATGAGTTAATTCTTGGGGTTGAGTTTAGCCCAAGGATCATATCTTCACATGTCGCTGAGCCAGACCCATTAATCTCTTTCTTGTATCTCAATGTTGGGCCCTGTGTTATGTTATTTACACTTCAGCTGTCAAGTCCTATGTGTGTGGGGAGCGTAAAGTCCCACATTGGTTGAGGGAATGAGTTGTGGTCTTCTACTATGGTCTTGGACAATCCTCCTCCATGATCTATCTTTTGGGTTGAGTTAAGCACAAGGGCCCATATCTTCACATCTGCAAAATTATTAGTGCTCTTATCATCATCAACTTGAATATGAATTTGGATTCTCCTAAGAGAAGCTTTAGCCTTGCACCTGAAACGACTTTTATGTGCTGTCTCAGTGGTGACCGACTTTATTTTATTAGCTGTATGATTAGTGGCTTAGCTGTTAGCTGTCTGAAAGCAGCGACTAGTTTTTGATTCATTAGAATAAGCATTTCTCCCGAAAATTAGTTGTTCTATTAGAAGGGCTTTCTTGCAAATAATAGAAATGTTGCACTGTAATACTGACAGTTAGTTATAAAAAAATAGAAATGTTAGACCAGATTTCTGGTTTATTAAGATAAGCATTTAACAGGAAATTGCTGCTGAAGGTGACAACTGACAAGGAGTAGACGCTAAAAGTGAAAAATGACCCAGTTCCTCACATTTATTTCCTTATTTACAAATCAATATAATATGTTCGTAAAAGTTGCCTGCTTCACGAGTGATACTGACAATAAAAAGTTGTTTGCTGCAGATAAAACCTTTAGTGGAACCAACAAAAAAAATGATGAGTGTCCACATTACCACTTACCAGTGGCATGAATTTTTCCCCCATGGTAATGAACTTGACTTGAACTTTGAGCTATTTGATATTATGCTGCTCTCCTCGTGGTCCTAATGTAGCTATTTTGATTTGCAGCAAGCAGCAACATCGGTGTTGTGATTGCTCTTTGGGCTCCAGTTATCCTTGTAGGATCCTCCTCCTTCGTTTGAATAATCTTTAACAGAGGCATGATGTAATTCTAGTAATAGTTTATTCCAGTTTAGCTGAAACACTGGTCGGATTTACTTTATTGTAGGTTTATTTCATGGATGCTCAGATATGGTATGCCATATTCTCCACAATATTCGGTGGTATTTATGGAGCATTTCGTAGGCTTGGAGAGGTTGGTGGTTAACTGCTTGCTTCACTTCTGTGGTCTTTTGGTCTGTCTTAATCTTGGATATTTTCATGGGTAATAATCTTGGATCCTAATTGAAAAATGAACAAAATATAGATTGTTTAGTTTTATGTATAAGCTGTATCTGCAAATTCTAACAAAATAAGATGAGAAGCTAATAGATTTAGATGTGCTTTTGTCATTAATCAACAGGAGATGTGACCTTTTTGTTTTGGGTTGACTTTGATATGAGCTTGGTGTGTTTTTTAGCAACCTGATTGACTAAAGTGCCAATAAGAAAATTTCATATTAAAATGCTGAACATGTCACAATTTATGTTCGTTTATTTTTAAGCTATGCGAGGAATCATATGCTTGGTTTAATTTATGTGTATTCAGTGTCTTAGAATCTTTTCAGTGTTCATTCTTATCTGCCATATCATCGTAAAGTTTAGGGGCGAATCCAACTGCTGTTGACAGTTGTTTCTGGACAAATTGTGATTTGAACCTCACCAGCAGCTATATGTGCAGACTTGTACTTTGATGTTATCGCTTTAGCTTCATTTGATGGGTTGATTGCTCTCAGGAAATATTGTAAGTTTCTTCATTGGCATATAATTTCTTGTCTTGCTTTCAGATTCGAACTTTAGGAATGCTGAGGTCCAGGTTCCAGTCTTTGCCTGGTGCTTTTAATGCTTGTTTGATACCGGAGGAGAAGAGTGATCAACCTAAAAAGAAAGGACTAAAAGCAACATTCTCTCGAAATTTCGCCAGGGTTAGGTTTCTTTTTCCTTGTCATTGGTCTCTAATATCTAAATTTGTTTAAGCTCAGAAATAATGATAAGGGAAGTGATCAGGAAGTTTTAACTTGTGAACTTTGTATAATGTTATCACATATTAGGTGCCATCCAACAAGGAAAAGGAAGCTGCAAGGTTTGCTCAATTGTGGAATAAAATAATCACAAGTTTTAGAGAGGAAGATCTTATTAGCAATCGGTAAGTTCTGAAATGTCACACATCATTTTGGCCCTTCCATCACTGTTATTTGTCGATCAAATTTATGCATTTACTTACTACTGTTATGTTTGCATTCATTTTCAGTGAGATGGACCTTTTGCTTGTTCCTTACTGGGCTGATCGTGAGTTGGATCTCGTGCAGTGGCCACCATTTTTGCTTGCTAGCAAGGTTGTCTTCTCTCTCTCTCTGTTATTATTTTTTTTTTTGGGGGGGGGGGGGTCTCATAATTGCAGCATCTCAGTAAAAGATTGTAATTTTTTTCCTTAAAATTTGTCACTAAAAGAGAAACTTATTTCAGTGTTGGTAAATGATTGTGCATTCCATTTGACTAGACTGGATTTTTTTGGTCTTTCTATATTGATGTATTTGGGGTTTACTATTGTCATGCATTATGAACGATTTCTGTCCTCATCCAAAAATCAGTAGCTGATGGCATATTTGTTTCACTTGATTTCTGACTCGTTTAAATTGTATGAATAGATTCCAATAGCAGTGGATATGGCTAAGGATAGCAACGGAAAGGACCGTGAGCTGAAAAAGAGGATTGAGGCTGACCCATATATGTCATCTGCTGTTTGTGAGTGCTATGCTTCATTCCGCAATGTGATAAAAGTTTTGGTTTCAGGTCACCGTGAGAAGGAGTAAGTTTCTACAGGAATATAGTGAATAATGCCGCTTTTCCTTTGCTCGGAAAGCTTTTCTCATGTTGTAAGTTCTCAATTTGTGTTGTTATTTAGGGTTATAGAGTATATCTTTTCAGAAGTTGACAAGCATATCGAGGCTGGTGACTTAATTAGTGAATTCAAGATGAGTGCTCTTCCCAGTCTCTATGAGCTGTTTGTTAAGCTCATTAAGTACTTGGTAGGTTTCGAAGTCCATTCTTGTTGAATTCTTTTCATTGTCACTTTTACGGATATCTCTATGCATCCAATTTTTCTTGCTGATAAATTGAGAAATATTGAACTGAAATTGATTTTTCTAAAATTTTACAGCTAGAAAATAGGCAGGAGGATAGGGATCAAGTTGTACTTCTATTCCAAGACATGCTAGAAGTTGTTACGCGAGATATAATGATGGAAGATCACGTATCAAGGTTTTTCCCTGGCCTATAATCATTTATCATACAGGTTATTCATGACTTTGGTGAATAAGTTCTTTTTGGACATTTTTCTTTTCAACCCAACAGCTTGGTAGATTCCATCCATGGAGTCCCAGGGTACGAAGGAATGGTACCTCTTGATCAGCAATATCAGTTATTTGCTTCTGCTGGAGCTATCAAATTCCCCCCTCCTGAATCAGAAGCTTGGAAAGAGAAGGTAAGTCAAGTTGAGGGAAATATATTTGCCGTTAGTGTTCATTTTCCTTATCTAAATGCTGTTATTTTTTCCCCAGATCAAAAGATTGTATTTGCTGCTTACAGTAAAGGAGTCTGCAATGGATGTACCATCCAACTTAGAAGCTAGGAGGCGAATATCCTTCTTCTCCAATTCATTGTTCATGGACATGCCCTCGGCACCAAAAGTCCGCAATATGCTTTCTTTCTCGTAAGTCCTCGGGCCTTGTTTATTGAGGTTCTTTATCCTTTCCCATTATCAAGAGGTGCATTGTGATGATAGCGTGTTTTCTTATTTATTTGCACAAATTACTTTTGGCTAGTGATTGTTGCTGAAGATGGAGGTCGTTTATAGGTAGTATGCATAATGTTATTATCTCCAATTATGTGTTCCAGTGTTGGGCCCCATATTATTGTGTCCACGCTCCAATTTGAAGGCCCCCCGAGCATGTGAGAAGGTTTTAAGTTGTCTAGTGTTGGTTAAGGGAGGGGTTGTTTGTCTCTTTCCATGATCTTAGGCAATCTTCACTTCATGAGCTAGATTTTGAGGTTGAGTTAGGCACAACTTTCATTTCTTAACATCGCTATTATGGTGCATATTAAGTCAAAGTGGGCATTTTAAGGGGGAAATTGCTTGTCCCAAAAGCAGAAAATCTTAGAGAATATTGAATATTGCAGAAAGTAAGGAAATGAATAGTAAGTTATAAATAAGTTGAAATAAGTCTCCTTTAGTGGAAACAATGATTTTCAAGTATCCCCGATGCTACCGTTCATTGGTTTTGGATGTACACATGTTTCTAGCTGCAAATGATTGATTGTGCACTTATGTTGCAGTTTGATCAATTTTTTTGTTGTAATTTAGCTTATAATGAAAGAGAGAACAAGCTAAATGACTTGTGTTTAAGTGTCCCACATTAGTGGGGAATATGTTGTTTGTGCTTATATGGTCTTAGGCAATTCTCACCTCATGAGCTAGCTTGGGGTTGAGTTACAAGGCCAAAGTCCATTTTCTTAAGATGCTATTAGAGTCACACTTATCCCTGTTACCACCATCACCACACAAAAAAAAAAAAGTCGTCTTAACGTTAATAAAAATGCATTTATCTTCAATAAAAAGATTAATCTTCAATAAAAAAAACTAAAGGATTATCTACTACTATCCACTAAATGTCTTAACGAATGCAGCAAACTCGAAATGTTATTGGGAATATCACACTAATGGGATATTGATGAAGATATGATTAAGTAAATAAAAGTGTGCTCTCTCTAATAGTTTAATATAGTTTTAGATGAAGATGGTTACTCAATTATTATAACATAGTATCAAAGCAGGCAAAGATCTTGGATTCAAGTTCACCACCACTCATTATCAAAAGGGTTTTCACCTTCTCCCATGAAAAAGAATCAGGCCCTCACATGAGGGTCGTGTTGAAGACATAATTAAGTAAAAATGTGTTTCTCTAATATATCAAGCTTTTACTAGGATGTTCACACAATTTCAACAAATACAACCTTAAAGTGAGTCGATGTATCTTGTTCTAGTTGACTTAAGTCATGGAATGTCAAATATAGTTTATTTCTAGAGATTTCATATTATCATAAGAGGTTGATGACTTTTTTTTTTTGAATTTCCTTACTTTAGTGTCTTAACCCCATACTACACGGAGGAGGTGCTTTTCTCATCAGATGATTTGGATAAACAAAATGAAGATGGTGTTTCCATTCTGTTCTATTTGCAGAAAATTTATCCAGGTTTGTTTGTTAACCTTGATTTAACAAGATGTTAGTCACATGATCTACTGGTTGTGGTTTTTTCTCCTTTGTCTGTTAAGTTCAAATTTAATTTTCTGGTTCTCTTTTTTCACTAAACTGATATTGATGGCATACAGATGAATGGAACAATTTTCTTGAGCGTGCGGACTGCACCAGTGAGGACGATCTTAGGTTTAATAAATGGTCTCCTGAGTTAGAAGAAAACCTCCGTCACTGGGCTTCATATAGAGGACAGACTTTAACAAGGACTGGTATGGAGTTGATATTTGTTTGGTGCATATATGAGGATAAAAGAAGGCAGTGTTCTTGCTGTTAATTTTATACTGATATTTTCTAGTTTATCCTTTTCCTCTTCTTAAATCCTCTCCTTACTCCTCCTAAGCTTGCACTTCAGCAATTTATAGTAAGATCCCTTTACAATTTATTGACACATTTGATATGTTGATGCATTGTTTGATTTGTAGTGAGAGGGATGATGTATTACCGCAAAGCACTAGAACTTCAAGCTTTCCTTGACATGGCCCAGGATGATGGTAATTGGTTCATATCAAAGAATCTCTGAATTACCTTCTAACATTGGATTCACCTCAATTGAATAATCATTTACTTTTTCAACAACAGATTTGATGGAGGGGTACAAGGCAATCGAATTAAATGAGGATCACATGAAGGGAGAGCGGTCTCTGTGGGCACAATGTCAAGCAGTTTCTGATATGAAATTCACATATGTTGTTTCATGCCAGCTATATGGTATTCACAAGCGATCTGGTGATCAACGTGCACAAGATATTCTGCGGCTTATGACAACGTATGTGTAAACTCTTTTAGATAGTCCATCTGATAAGGCAATGTGCTAACCTCTATATATTCTCATTGACAGGTACCCATCTATGCGTGTTGCTTATATTGATGAAATTGAAGAACCAAGCAAAGACAGGTCCAAGAAAGTTAATCCAAAGATATACTATTCCACTCTTGTCAAAGCTGCCCTACCAAATTCAAATTCTACTGAGCCTGGTCAAAACCTGGATCAGGTAAGAAGGAAGTGTGAAATAATCTGTCAAGATTATTGCATATATTTCTTTTAGTAGAAAAAAATCAAGATTTCTTGCCGTATAGCTAACCCAACTGAGGCATAGTTGTTGGTGTGGGTGTTGTATTTTGCCCTATGAGAGTAACTTGTTAAATGCTATTCCATTTTCACTCATTTGAAGCCCTTACCATGCCAGAGTCTCCTCTTAGGAGATATCAATTTGCTTTGATTTTACAAGAGCGTGGCCTCCTTTCTAGTTCTTCACAACTTGAGTGCAATATCTAGAGATTCTTGTGAAGTTGCACTAGCCAGAACAGTATAGTTTTCTGTATAATATAGTACCTTTGAATTTTAATCTGCTTTCTGCTTTTAGGTTATCTACCGCATAAAACTTCCAGGTCCTGCTATCTTGGGTGAGGGAAAGCCTGAAAACCAGAATCATGCTATTATATTCACTCGTGGAGAAGGGCTGCAGACTATAGATATGAATCAGGTACGTCCATATAGTAATATGAGATGTTGATTTCAGTCTCTCCAATTCCTGACATTAAATATCTGTTTCTAGGATAACTATATGGAGGAAGCCTTAAAAGTGAGGAATTTGCTCCAAGAATTTCTTAAGAAACATGATGGTGTGAGGTTCCCTACTATACTGGGGCTGAGAGAGCACATATTTACTGGAAGGTAACACTTGTTAAAATAGTATTTCACTGGTCCTGAGTAGTTATCTGAAGTATTAGAATTTTTAATTCTTTTCTATGAGTAATATTTATCTCTTGTTTGGTCTGATGCAGTGTTTCTTCTCTCGCTTGGTTTATGTCAAATCAAGAGACAAGTTTTGTGACAATAGGTCAGAGATTGTTGGCAAACCCTCTGAAGTAAGAACTTTAAATTTCCAGTGCTCATCCTTGTTTCTGTTTCCAATTTAGTAATCTAATGAGCTCTATAAAAGAGCCTGTCTTATTCATTTATACAAATAGTAAATGTTGTCTTCTTAGCTGATTTTAATAGTCTCCTCCCCCATTCCAACTTGTCAAGACCTCAAAGCTGTGCAAGACAAAGCTTAAAAACATAGTTAGGACCATGCAGAGCTATTTCAAAGTGTTGTAAGACATCTTAAAACTAAGGAGTGCTGGAGTACGCATAGTTCATTCATAACAAGCAATTGTGTAGATTTGTAGATTGTCTTATTTTGAGAATGAGGCCTTATATATATGAATATTGCCCCCTGCAAATACTAGTCCACATTTGTCATTTAACTGTGCTACAGATAGTTTACTCTGTGCTTCTCTTTCATATAAATTTGTTTAGACTATACTTTTATTTGTCGAAGTTCGAAGTCCTATATGAATGTTGGCTCTTTCCTACTCTTATTTAATAACTTCCATCTTATATTTCTCCAGGGTTCGATTCCATTATGGCCACCCTGATATTTTTGACAGACTTTTCCACCTTACAAGGGGTGGGGTTAGCAAGGCTTCTAAGATTATCAACTTAAGTGAGGACATATTTGCTGGTAGGTGCAGACTTTGTGAAATTTGAACATCTTTACCTTAATGTCTGTCTTTTTCAGCTACCTATGTAATTTGACTTGAGAAACCTAATTTCTTCATTTATGGTTTTTGTAGGTTTTAATTCTACACTTCGTGAAGGGAACGTTACTCATCATGAATACATTCAAGTTGGTAAAGGGAGGGACGTGGGACTTAATCAGATATCTCTATTTGAGGCCAAAATAGCGAATGGCAATGGAGAGCAGACCCTGAGTCGGGATTTATACAGGCTTGGACATCGTTTTGATTATTTCAGAATGTTATCATGTTATTTCACTACCATTGGGTTCTATTTCAGTACCTTGGTATGTACCTCAAAATTCAATGTGTAATAATTGTATTTTTTTCCAAAATTTTTTAATTCACCCCTGAACTTTTTTTGCTTGCCTCTGGCAGATTACAGTCCTCACTGTTTATGTGTTCCTCTATGGTCGCCTTTACCTTGTCCTTAGTGGACTTGAAGAAGGGCTCAGCAATGAACCAGCTATCAAAAACAACAAACCTCTTCAAGTGGCTCTTGCTTCTCAGTCCTTTGTGCAAATTGGGTTTTTGATGGCCCTCCCTATGATGATGGAGATTGGGTTGGAAAAGGGATTCCGCACAGCACTCAGTGAATTTATACTGATGCAACTGCAGTTGGCACCAGTATTCTTCACGTTTTCACTTGGGACAAAGACCCATTATTATGGAAGAACGTTGCTCCATGGAGGTGCAAAATATAGGCCTACCGGTCGTGGTTTTGTGGTCTTTCATGCGAAGTTTGCCGATAACTATCGCTTCTACTCCCGTAGCCACTTTGTCAAGGGACTTGAGCTAATGATACTATTACTTGTGTATCAAATTTTTGGTCAAGAAAACAGAGGAGCTGTTGCATATATCTTAATCACTGTGTCAATGTGGTTCATGGTGGGAACCTGGCTCTTTGCTCCCTTCCTCTTCAACCCCTCTGGTTTTGAATGGCAAAAGATAGTTGATGATTGGACTGATTGGAATAAGTGGATAAGTAACAGAGGAGGTATTGGTGTTCCTCCCGAGAAAAGTTGGGAATCATGGTGGGAAGAGGAACAAGAGCATCTTAGGCATTCTGGAATACGCGGTATTGTTGCTGAAATTCTGTTGTCTCTGCGCTTCTTTATCTACCAGTATGGGCTCGTCTATCACTTGAAGATCACATTGAAAAATCAGAGTTTTCTGGTATGCCACGGAATGACTCTTCTTTTGCTCTTAAATAGACATCAGGTCAATGTTCTAATATTTGTGCATGGATCGCAGGTTTATGGTGCATCATGGTTAGTGATAATTCTGGTACTATTTGTCATGAAGGTAAGGCCAAACTCTTCATATAATCTATTGCAAAAGTCTATAAAAGATAAATTACAAAATAAAGAGCATTTTTCTCTGCCTGTGACATCCAATGGTTCATCATATATCCAGAGGGAATGGATGGATCTCTATACACTTCAAATATGTTTCCGAATCGTGAGATGCTTTCGAGTTGCTTACCTGATAAATAGGGAATGCTTCAAATTGAAATCGGACGAAATCATCAGACTTCTCTTTACTGTTGCTTTGATAACTCAAATATGATCAACACGAATTGACAATAACCACCACCCCTTTAAATTAATAAACCCTGACAAGTATTATTTTGCTTTTATCTTTTTCTGATTTTATTTTTCTATATTTCTCAGACTATATCTGTTGGTCGACGAAAATTCAGCGCAAATCTCCAACTCGTGTTCCGTCTTATAAAGGGATTGATATTCTTAACATTTGTCGCAACACTGGTGATTCTGATGACACTGCTCCATATGACTCCTAAAGACATGGTGGTGTGTATTCTCGCTTTCTTGCCAACCGGCTGGGGCATGCTTCTGGTTAGTCCTCTACATTTCTATGTTCTCCTGTTTTATGTATCTTCTTGTCCAGCTTTATGCATTAAGACTAGGTGATGCTATAAAATTTCCTAAACTCGGGGTATATGTCATAAAAATCCAACAAGTATTCCTTGGTGCTATTTGACTTCAGAATTGTTGATCCATTATAACAAATGAGCAGTGAGCATAGACTAAGGATAGTAATATGACAAATGATTTTCTTGCAATGAACAGGTAATTAATGTGTTACAAGGAAATTTAGCCCCCCAACTTGCTTGGGATTGAGGCATAGTCGTCGTTGTATAAGGAAATTTAGGGCCTTTTGGTGCTACTCTTTGTTGGCTGCGTATAAATCTCTGTCCATTGATAATAATTTTAGTAGTCAATATTAACAACTGTACAAACTCAGCTATATGTACCGTATATAGAGATAAGTAAATTCCACATACAAGGAGTCCAAGGGATCTAGCAGTTATACTTTAAAAAATATAGTGAATGCCGTTGAAAACCAAATATATTACTTATTAAACAACCGGAAACATACATACCCTTTCAAAAGCTTCAAGTAAACTTGTTTGAGGAGCATTTCAAGCGCTATAATGGCGCTCACTCACAATTCCTAAACTTTTTTCCAAGTGAAATTCATGTTTAAACACTACAACTTCCAAACAACCAAAGATGTATAAACACGGTATGGTAATCAAGATCCAAGATTTTTTATAAAAGGAGAATAAAATAACAGTTGATTGAGATAAAATACAACATTTATACGCATTGATATGGCTATTTAAGAATCCGAGCCTTTCATTGATCCTTTCTACCCCCGGCCCTCCAAAACCTATTAGGATGCATGCCTATCCAGAAGGCTAAGCCAAATGGCGATTATTTGGTGTCTATGAAGGAAGCCTATAGGTTTGTGTGTTGTGTTAATTTCCTTCTGTTTGCATTTTCTTTTTTTGTTTTCAGATTGCTCAAGCATTGAAGCCTGTTGTTCGGAGATTTGGATTCTGGGGGTCAATTCGGACTCTAGCTCGTGGCTACGAGATTGTGATGGGATTGCTTCTGTTCACTCCAGTTGCTTTTCTGGCATGGTTTCCATTTGTATCCGAGTTCCAGACCCGTATGCTGTTCAACCAAGCGTTTAGTAGAGGTCTTCAGATTTCTCGTATTCTTGGTGGACAACGCAAAGATCGCTCCTCTCGAAACAAGGACTAGAATTGCTGGCATGAACAGAGCTACATTATTAACCTATTCATCCTTCAATGTTTGTCATTGTTGTTCATTCACATTGTAAGCTCTGCTGCCTTTGTAATTATGTAGTGGTATTGGCAGCATTTTTGTAAAAGCCATTGAAAAATTCCTTAGTGGAATCTCTCTTTTACATTTTTGGGAAACCTTTTGATCCTTTTTTGAGTTACTTTTATGATCTTTTGCATAGTGTTAAGAGCTCATTAAGACAGAAGGACCATGAACCAAAAGATTTCGGCATAATACATAGATAAACACTCGAATTCGAATTTGGCCTCATTTGGCAATGAAGCACTTAAACTTTGAGAGTATATATATAGATACCTCAGAGGCGTAACTTAATTCCTATACAAGTTATGGCGAGATAAAACTTATCTAAACATTATATTGAAAGAATTAGGTATTGCACAACTTATGTTGAATAACTTAATTCCTACAAAACTTGTACTATGTAAAGCAAAAGTTCCTTTTAACCTTTTGGCAAACGAAATTAAGTCATATTTCCACATCAAAGTAAATTTTGTGCACAAATTGTCCTTTTTAGGACTCCTATATAAAGAATAGCCAAAAGTTAAATTCTTTTTCCAAAAATATATAGTTGCTTCATAATGACATGTTTATTTTAAGTTGAAAATTTCATATGGCCAGGTCTAAAGTTGGAAGTAGTCAAAAGACTATTCTAAAAGAAAGTAATAATTTTATACTTTTGGATCTGAAGTTATTTAAATTCAAACTTTTACCTTTTCAAACTTTAAACATTTGAGTGTGAAGCTAAATTTTGAAAGAGACCAACTTTAGATTTTCAAGAAGAAGTAGGAGCAATAGTAGAAAGGTAAGATGATGAATTGTGAGTGAGACAGTGTCGAAATCAGAAATTTTGTTGATAATGTTCAAGATTTCATCCCTAACCTTCTTTGTCAGAAAAATGCATTGTATATATAAGGTCAAATATAATATTTATGTGTATATATTGTATATTGAACTCCCTTGACGCAACTTGAAAATCTATTTTGAACTCTCTTGGTGAAAATCCTATCTCCGCCGCCGAGTGAAATGATATAAATGAAAAGGAATTTTTCCGTGATGCATGATTAAAAGTAGATATGCAAAAGACATGTTATACCTCTGGATTGAGTTTTTTAGAACAAGTCCTCCAAAGCCTTAAACTTCCTGGAGATATTTGTTACTTGGATTATGACTTGTCTTAGAACTGTTTCTTATTCTATTCTCATCAATGGTTGTCTTACTATCCCTTTTGCTGTAGAAATGCAAAGTAAGGCTGCGAAAAATAGACCCTTGTAGTCCGACCCTTCCTTGAACCCCGCGCATAGCGGAAGTTTTAGTGCACCGGACTGCCCTTAGGTGAATGAGAATGTCTGATGAAAAAATTCTGCAGATTCTTGGCTTCACTGTAGGAAAGTCGCCTTCTTTTAGATACCTTAGATGTTTCATGAATCAATTTGCATTAAATATTTAGCTCAAATCAATCCATCTTTTATGTATCATAAATTGGATGGATAAAAATGAATTGAGCTAATAATAAATGAGTCTCCAACTTATCCAAACTTGAACAAACTAGACAGGTCATGTTTTCATATATTACTAGTCTTAGTATACGCGTGTTATTCATATTAATAAAAATAGATTTATTTTAAATAGTATAAGTAATATTTAAAAGATCTGTTTGTATAATAATATTAAAATTTAGAAAGAAAATTTTAAATTTTAAATTGATAAATGGTCATATTTGAGAGTTTGATCCTATCCAATTGTTCTTCCTTTAGTTTGTTCTAATACTTGTTTCGTCGGACAAAAGTATTGTAGAATCAACGTTTGATTAAAAGTAAAAAAAAATCGTTCATTTTTATATGATCACTTAAATGCATGCATTATATGTATATTTCACGTTATATTATTATAAAATTTGTATTACTATACACTATTAACGGATTAACATTTAATATAAATTATCATTATGAAGACGCATTGAATGCAAAGTTGTATAGTATATTAGAACATACAGTATAAGTTATTTGTTTAAATAATTAGCACTTACTTAATTGTATTGTAATTTATTACTATCTTGTTTTTGTACTAGTTAATTGATATCATATCACTAACACATTATTTATTTGTACTTGATCGCTAAGTAATTGTTATACCACCAAATTAAGAAAGACTCATCAAAATTAGTGAAGACAACCACTAATGCTTGCAATTAGGATAAGTTGTTCATATCACACTCTTTGGAGTGCGACTCTTTCACATATCCTGTTAATGCGAAATACTTTATGCACCAGGTTGTCTTTTCTTTAATTGTATTTTCAAAAGTCCTAAAAATAAAATTGTTTTGCATCATAAGTACAAGTTTATTCAACATGTAATTATTTATGAAAAGATAAAATCTTAATCTATTTTAATTTTTTAAAATATTAAATTTTTTTATATTTTTTAAATAAGGAAGATTTAATATATAACATTCAATTAATTATAAAATTCCAAGTATTGAAAAATAATTAAATGACTTTTTCTGTCAATTGTGAGTTCTGTTTTAAAAGATAAAAAAAAGTAAATGGCATTTTTCTACGGCTTTATATTTCTAAATATTTAGTAATAACTTAATTTTAAACTTTTTATTTTACCCTTTGTGAGATGATTTCAGCTCACAAAATTTCTTTTTCCCTTAATTTATGTATCTAATAAAACACCTTCACATAAATTGGAATGGAAGAATAGTGTAGATTTAACTAAAGAGAGTTAATAGCAAGAACACTTGATTAATTGAAACAACATAAAATATACTGTGTTTCTATACTTTCTTTTTTTCTTCAATTATACAACCTTAAGAAAAAAAGAAGAAGAAGAAGAAGAAGAAAGAATTCAAAGTATTAATGCAAATGAATTTACATTCTTTAATCTATTTTCTCGTATCATGAATTAGTTTAATGAAGAAAGGATTACTTTAAGTTAACAAAATTGCAATAGATTTTAAAATTTTAAACAATAGAAATTTTAATAGATAAATCGCATTCGACGAGCACTATTTATAACCTCAGTTGTTATGTTTCAATTCTTGATTATAGTATTAAGCGAAAGGTTATGTCTAGAGGTTCTGTATTACGGGACAATCTTACTAAACTAGCCCTAATAGGCAGCATAGGTGAAGAAGCGCTACTCCTAGGAATGAATAACATAAAATTGTATAATTGTATTCGGTGAAACCTATTGTAAATCGCATTTAGATAATGTGAAGTATAAATTGCATTTAGGGAATGCGATTTACAAATGGCATTTATGGAATGCGACTTATAACAAATCGCATTTCCGAATTGTGATTTATATGTCGCATTTGAAGAAACCGATTTAATGAAGAAATGATTGCTTTAAGTTAACAAAATTGTAATTGATTTTGAAATCTTAAATAATAGAAATTTTAATAGATAAATTGCATTCGACGGGCACTATTTATAACCTCAGCTGTTATGTTTCAATTCTTGATTATAGCATTAAGTGAAAAGTTTGTCACACCCTGCCTTGGGGGGTATGACTGGCACCTGGTGCCCTACTAGGACCTGACCTGCTGGACTGCAAAGCCTGGGCACATCTGGTGCCTGGCTGGCTCTAACTCACATTTCTGGAAACAAAGGGCTATATAAAGGCTGTAAATACAGCCCCCGGCCTATTGGCCTATAGCCTTCTGTACCTGCACTAGCAGCTGACCAGAAACATAGTAATTCAGGGGAACCTATGCGGGCCGACAAGGTCACCATGCTGTCTAGTTATCTGCCACTCAAACATAACATACTAAAAAAACTACGTGACCGGCAAGGTCACCACTACTGATAAACTATGGCCCCACACGGACAACATAAGAAAGAAATAGTAAATGCAACTATACAACTGCACGGCCCCACACGACCGGCTCATCTGACCACAGGGAATACATACAGACTACAAGCCTCTAGGAATAGTAATAAAACTGATCGGGACAGGGCCCCGACCTACCCATAATATACAACAAAAGGAACTGAACTACACCTTTGAAATTCAGCCTCCGGATGACTGGAGTTGAATACTCGACCGCTTACAGGGAGTCACGTAGAATCACCTGCTCGTCTTTCAGTACCTGCAGGCAAGTAATGCAGCGCCCCACCGGGCGTCAGTACCGCTGGTACTGAGTATGTAAAGCAATGACTGAAAAAGACATCTGAAATCAATAATGTAACTGTCAAAACTGAAATAGGAAGAACTAGATTATTTGTCTGATGATGTAAGTCGTACCTGTTCTCAATCATACTGGGAGGAGTAGATGTCATATCTGGAAGCGTATCATTCTACTACTAATCTACGCACGTCTAATATAACATAGCATAACATACGTAACATAACAAAGCATACACAAACCTTATTTGGCCCCCATAAGCCGGGAGGTACAACCAACACAGAATCTATGCCCCTACCCCGGTCATCCCATCTCCTATAGTGGCTGTAAGCATCCTGCCGGTCCCTGGGTATGCACTTGGGCTCGCTGAGCCCCTGACTATAACTGTATCTGAGTCCGAAGGACTCCAAATCAACACCCCGGGCGTACCCGCTCGATGGGGGTGTATAAGGGCCGACCAAGGCACAATATGGGGAAACTGGCATCCCATCTTCGTCCCCTTGCGGGACGGCATATCGCTCCGTAGAGCGATGTATCCTCGTCCTCTGGCGGACGAGTCGATACAGCTATTAACCCTGGGCGGTCAGGGATGCTAGGAAATCCAACCCCAATCAATACAACGGTCTCAACTAATCATCCTGTCTATGTATCTCATAAGCTAAGACTAACAGGTGTAAGGTATCATATAAATCACATACTGAGCTAATAATAGTAATCTGTAAGTGTCTGATACATGCTGAGACAGGTAAGTATAAATATAAATATAGCCTCCTGTCAAACTGTACTGGGGCAAAGGTTATACAAGAAGGTGTTTCTGCTGAAAGCTATACTGTTTACTGAGTTTCTGTATTAACATGATTTCCTACCTCTACATGCTTTCTAAACCATATTTAGTTACTATTCTAGGTCTGGGATGCTTCACGGGTACTGTACTACTTCGAAAGGTTTCAGCTAAACACAACAATATCTTAACATGGCATATTACATCACATACTGAATATACTGGGCAATCTTAACCACTTACGTCCGAATCTATATCATACGGATAGGTATCGTACACGTTACAACCCAAAACTTCTCATATTGCACCAATCTTCAAAATAACACAATAATTGATTTTTGAACATTCTACTGGTCCGTAAATTACTATACTGCTTCAATGTTACTCAACTTGCCGAGAAAACTTAACTTTACATACCTTATCTTTGAATTATTCGTCCGTCGGACGAGGCTCGGTCGGTACTTCAACTATTTTCTCCCAACTGCATTCATAAATACGTCAATCAATACTAAATACAACTTTATTGTAAAGAGCGACGTTACTTTCGATATAGTTTATAGCCTAAACTTAGGCTTATCGAAAGACGGTCGAAAACTCGCTATTTTTCAGCGGCCCAGAAGGGAGAAGTATTCACTTCTCAGCTAGGAACACATAGACATTAATTTAGAGCAATTCTACTTACTTTAGTTCGGTGGCTCGCTGATTCGTCGGCCGTATTTCGCGAAACTAATTCCGTAGAAATGCTCTCTGCTGCTAAATACCTGGGTATCTAGGATTAATTTGAGTTTAGGCAGCGTTTGGCAGCGTAATCGGACGATAATTATAATTTCCCTTCGTTTTCCCTCTGTTCACTGCGTGTTCTGGAAATTTTTCAAGTGTAATATGATTTTAAACCGAAGTGGAGGCTTATATACTTGGGCCTGAACCTGGGAAACGTGTCACGGAGCCATCGCGGAGGCCTCACCTCCGTGACACGCTGCCATCGCGTAGGGCCTCTGCCTCGGCTCCTCCCGCGATGGTTCGACGGGTTTCTCGTCTGATCTTTTCCCGTGCCTTTTCCTAGCACGTATGGCCTTCAAATATGCTTAACCAACGTGCGAATAGGTCATCTAAGTGCCGGGAATTCTACGGGGTATAACAGGTTATGCCTAGAGATTCTGTATTACGGGATAATCTTACTAAACTAGCCATAATAGGCAGCATAGGTGAAGAAGCGCTACTCTTAGGAATGAATAACATAAAACTGTATAATTGTAGTCGGTGAAACCTATTATAAATCGTATTTACGGAATGCGAAGTATAAATTGCATTTAGGATATGCGACTTATAAATCGCATTTATGAAATGCGACTTATAAATTGCATTTACGGAATGCGACTTATAAATCGTATTTCGTAAGTCGCATTTGAAGAAACCGATTTAATGAAGAAAGGATTACTGTAAGTTAACAAAATTGTAATTTATTTTAAAGTTTAAATAATAGAAATTTTAATAGATAAATTGCATTCGACGGGCACTATTTATAACCTCAGTTGTTATGTTTCAATTCTTGATTATAGCATTAAGTGAAAGGTTATGCCAAGAGATTCTGTATTATGGGACAATCTTACTAAACTAGCCCTAGTAGGTAGCATAAGTGAAGAAGCGCTACTCCTAGGAATGAATAACATAAAACTATATAATTGTATTCAGGGAATCCTATTGTAAATCGCATTTACGGAATGCGAAGTATAAATTGCATTTAGGGAATGCGATTTACAAATGGCATTATGGATTGCGACTTATAACAAATCGCATTTTCGGAATGCGACTTATAACAAATCACATTTCCGGATTGCGATTTATAAGTCGCATTTGAATAAACTGATTTAATGAAGAAAGGATTGCTTTAAGTTAACAAAATTCTAATTGATTTTGAAATCTTAAATAATAGAAATTTTAATAGATAAATTGCATTCGACGGGCACTATTTATAACCTCAGCTGTTATGTTTCAATTCTTGATTATAGCATTAAGTGAAAGGTTATGCCAAGAGATTCTGTATTACGGGACAATCTTACTAAACTAGCCCTAGTAGGCAGCATAGGTGAAGAAGCGCTACTCCTAGGAATGAATAACATAAAACTATATAATTGTATTCAGTGAATCCTACTGTAAATCGCATTTACGGAATGCGAAGTATAAATTGCATTTATGGATTGCGACTTATAACAAATCGCATTTATGGAATGCGACTTATAACAAATCGCATTTCCGAAATGCAATTTATAAGTCGCATTTGAAGAAACTGATTTAATGAAGAAAGGATTGCTTTAAGTTAACAAAATTCTAATTGATTTTGAAATCTTAAATAATAGAAATTTTAATAGATAAATTGCATTCGACGGGCACTATTTATAACCTCAGCTGTTATGTTTCAATTCTTGATTATAGCATTAAGTGAAAGGTTATGCCAAGAGATTCTGTATTACGGGACAATCTTACTAAACTAGCCCTAGTAGGCAACATAGGTGAAGAAGCGCTACTCCTAGGAATGAATAACATAAAACTGTATAATTGTATTCGATGAAACCTATTGTAAATCGCATTTATGGAATGCGAAGTATAAATTGTATTTAATGAATGCGATTTACAAATCGCATTTAGGGAATGTGACTTATAAATCGCATTACGGAATTCGATTTACAAATCGCATTTCTGGAATGCGATTTGTAAGTCGCATTTCTGGAATGCGATTTGTAAGTCGCATTTGAAGAAACCAATTTAATGAAGAAAGGATTACTGTAAGTTAACAAAATTGTAATTGATTTTAAAGTCTTAATTAATAGAAATTTTAATAGATAAATTGCATTCGACGAGCACTATTTATACCTGAGTTGTTATGTTTCAATTCTTGATTATAGTATTAAGTGAAAGGTTATGCCTAGAGGTTCTGTATTACAGGACAATATTACTAAAATTGCCCTAATAGGCAGCATAGGTGAAGAACCGCTACTCCTAGGAATGAATAACATAAAACTGTATAATTGTATTTGGGGAAACCTATTGTAAATCGTATTTATGGAATGCGAAGTATAAATTGCATTTAGCGAATGCGATTTAAAAATCGCATTTACGGAATGCGACTTATAAATCATCGCATTTCCAGAATGCGATTTATAAGTCGCATTTGAAGAAACCAATTTAATGAAGAAAGGATTACTTTAAGTTAACAAAATTGTAATTGATTTTAAAGTCTTAAATAGTAGAAATTTTTATAGATAAATCGTATTCGACTAGCACTATTTATATCTCAGCTGTTATGTTTCAATTCTTGATTATAGTATTAAGCGAAAGGTTATGCCTAGAGGTTTTGTATTACGGGACAATCTTACTAAACTAGCCCTAGTAGGCAGCATAGGTGAAGATGCGCTACTCATAGGAATGAATAACATAAAACTGTATAATTGTATTCGGGGAAACCTATTGTAAATCGCATTTGTGGAGAGCGAAGTATAAAAATGCATTTAGGGAATGCGATTTACAAATTGTATTTGCGGAATGCGACTTATAAATCGCATTTAAAGAATGCGACTTACAAAACGCATTTCCGGAACGACTTACATATCGCATTTGAAAAAAACGATTTATAAATCGTATTCGTAAGATACGATTTACAATAGCATTAGTTAAATACACTTTATAAAACAAAATTTATAAATCTATTTATCAGACACGATTTAGAAATGCATTCTATAATTATAAATTTACAAATCTCATTTGACAAAAACGATTTGAATTTATTCAGAGAAGGAAAGCTAAGAAGCAAAATTTTAGTCAATTTAAATTTTTTTAAATATTAGGAGTTCTTATCTATTACAAATACGTAAAGATTTAATAGTTACAGCTTTAATTAATTTTAAAGTTCTATATATTATGATGATAATTAAATAACAATTAGTTAATAAAAATATTAAATGACAATTTTGTCTATTCTTTTAATGAAGGGCAAAAATTTCAATTAACATTTCTAAAGGTATTTAATGAATGACAAAAAGTTCAATCAACATTTCTAAGGCCTTAACTTTTTTAATATAATATAGATAAATATCTTTAGAAATGTTGATTTGTTATGAAATAATAAAGAAAGAACAAGAATATTGTAGAGAAAGAGAGAAGGAGAGAAGTTCTTATTTCTCTTGATTGGATTAAATACAATGAAGGAGAACCCTTCTATTTATAGTGATATTTTCTCCTAACTTTTCTCCAAAAGATAGACTTTCACAATGATATAAACACATATACCTAGTACAATACAAATACCTTTATAGACATTCAGTATAATATAAATATGTTTATAGCACTCCCCCTTGAATGTCTATTTGATAGATAATGTGCCTCGTTAAAACCTTACTAGAAAAAACCCAGTGGGAAAAAAATCTAGTGAAGGAAAAAGAGTACACATATCTAATAATACGCATTTTTGCTGCCTCGTTAAAAACCTTACAAGGAAAAAACCAGTGGGACAAAACCTCGCAAGGGAAAAAGAGTACAACGCGTATTAACTCCCCCTAATGAGAACATCCTTGAATCTTTGCATCCCGATCTTGTGCACCATCTTCTTGAAAGTTGCAGTTGGTAGAGATTTGGTGAATAAATCAGCCACATTATCACTTGAACGAATCTGTTGCACATTGATATCACCATTCTTTTGGAGCTCATGTGTGTAGAAAAACTTTGGCGAGATGTGTTTCGTTCTATCTCCTTTTATGGATCCTCCCTTTAGTTGTGCTATGCATGCAGCATTATCTTCATACAAAATTGTGGGTACTTTGTTATAGTTCAAACCACATTTTTCTCTAATGAGATGTATCATGGACCTCAACCACACACATTCTCGGCTTGCTTCATGAATAGCTATTATCTCAGCATGATTTGATGAAGTAGCTACGATAGACTGCTTTGTAGATCTCCAAGATATTGCAGTACCTCCACATATGAACACGTAGCCAGTTTGAGATCGAGCTTTATGTAGGTCAGATACATACCCTGCATTAGCATAACCAACAAGATCCGGACTTGCTAACAAATTAACAGAATGTTATGCCTTATAGTATTAGCAAGATATATTAGTGCATCAATCACAATAAGATATGGTACTTCAAGACCAAGGATTTCCTCATATAAGAATTATGAATAAGTTTAAAGAAACTTGTAAATGCTTCAGGCGTTTTGAATCCTTCATGATTTTCATATAAATTTTATCAAGTGATAACATTCATTAATATTTAAATGCGTGACATCTTCTAGTGTCTGGACTACAGGTCCAATAAGCTTTATGCTTACCAATACGCATCATTTCACTTGATAATTATTCCTACATCAGCATGCTTTAATAGATGTAGTATTCAGATCCTTACAATCTTTTACAATATTGCGCACTATATTGTATCAAAAACATCGTAGACGACCAGTTCCAATGCGACATAACTTATTGAGATCTTTTTATTTTTCTTCATTTTCAGGTACCTGAACCTTTGCCAAGGTTTTATGAAGTGTTATGTCGTGGTGCTTTCTCAAAGCACTTGCCTCATCATTATGACCATCTTAATCACTTGCTCCTCTCCTTCTTCAAGAAGTTCTATATTTGGAACCGTTAGGTCTATCACGCTTCAGGCGTCTCATAGACTCTGTCCTTCAGGGACTTTTCATTGGAGCATTTGCAACTTTTCTTTTTCCCGAGGATCTAGATAATTCATCTCACACTCAATTTTCAGTTGCTAATCACTTCTCCCCCTAATGTTAGAAAAACTAACATTTACTCCCCAAGCTCATTTGGGGACCCATCTTTGTGCGTTGTGGTGGGGCAATTGAATCATACATCGCACATTCAAATTTTTAGATGGAATTATTTGGTCCCTGACCCTGAACCAATTGTGATAGGGGAACCTTGTTGGCTTGATGCATTCAAGTGTTGCTACATGTTAAATAAACATATCTCATACCAAATTTTATTTGGGAGTTTTATTCTCATAACCAATGATTTAGCTTTAATTGGAGGCATACAATTTTCGCTAAACCAACATAGATATGAATCAGCATTATCAACATGATTTTATAATTTGGAACTATGCTCTTAATTTAATAATTCGAGCAACAACCTTACAAAAATCAACTGTAAGTTGATATCAAAACACATGTGACCATACCATGGATGCATATATTAGCAAACGGTTCACATGGTAGGTGAATGGGCCCATATTCACCATTTTATAAGTTCCAAAATTTCAGGAAATATAATTCCAATCTTAGCTGATCAAGATCATTCTATCACGAGAACAAGCAACACAAGAGAATTCTTGAAGAATCTTTTATTTCTTCAACATATAGCCACGTGAATTCTCAATTATTTTTGCATCACATTTGAACCGGGATGGCCAACCGGTATGCCAACTTATTTTAGTAAACTTCTGGTTTACTTTCGTATGTGATTTCATCATCATACCCATATTTATGTACTACAAATAAAAAAACCGTCGGGTAATCTTTTACATAAATATTTATAACCCGCTTCAATTGTAGTAGCATGAAGATATTAGATCTTCCCATAATTTATAGTCTCATTTTTTTTCAATGTCATTGAAACTTATAAGTTTCCTTTTGAGACTTACTACAACAATTTCATTCCTTTAGGTAGTAATACATTAGCTCTTCCGGAGCTCTCAATTAATTTTGTATACTACCACATATTCAATCATATCAAAATAGTTTCTCCACATAGTTTCAATTTTGAAACAATTTTGAAACAATTTTGAATGTTGATGAGCTATACTCATGAACAGACGTATAGTCTTGATGAATCCAATCATATCGTGCCTTTGGGTGGATGACCATCTTCAGGTGGTCATACCTTTCTTTTAGGCTATTCCACAAAACAAGTGGATCCTTGATCATGAGATATTTAATTTTAAGAATTTCGTCAAGATGATGATGCAAGCATATCATAGCCTTAGCACGATCTTGATTTGATGCTTTGTTTTCACTTTTAATGGTGTCTCCAAGACCCATTGCATCCATATGGATTTTTGATGCTTTGATTTCCCTTCAGGGACTAGATCTGTATTAGATCTATATTTGTAACATTTATCAAAGTTCTCAATTTCTCATTCTTCAGGAATGGAACATGATCATCTAAATATGCCTTAACCACATAAGGTATGATAGCTTAACCTCTTTTAAGATATTGCTACTTCGGGAGCAAATCGAGGTATGCATATAACATAGATGATTTCTGTTACATATTTTCACAATATTGTTCTGCTGGAACAAATATATTTTCACAATATTGTTCTTCTGGAACAAATATATTTTTCACAATATTGTTCTTCTGGAACAAATATATTTTTCACAATATTGTTCTTCTGGACCAAATATATTTTTCACAATATTGTTCTTCTGGAACAATTATGAGGCATGAATTGCCAAGTGAATCAATAAGTCGTCCTCAAGTTCATATACAAAATCGATATTGTTATTAGTAAATACATAAATATCAAGAAATACTAACCTTCATCTTTCTAAGAAAACTTTGATTTTTCTTACCTCAGATCTTTCAAAGTGAGTGCTCAAGGCAGAAACTCGTGCTGATAACGTGTTATGAAATAATAAAGAAAGAACAAGAATATTGTAGAGAAAGAGAGAAGGAGAGAAGTTCTTATTTCTCTTGATTGGATTAAATACAATGAAGGAGAACCCTTCTATTTATAGGGATATTTTCTCCTAACTTTTCTCCAAAAGATAGACTTTCACAATGATATAAACACATATACCTAGTACAATACAAATACCTTTATAGACATTCACTATAATATAAATATGTTTATAACATGATTGAATTTTTTGCCCTTTATTAAAAGAATAGGCAAAATTGTTGTTTTTTTATAAATTAATTGTTATTTAATTATTATCTTAATATATCGGACTTTAAAATCAATTAAAGTTGTAACTATTAAATCTTTACTTAAAGCATCCAGTGTTAACAGGGTCAAGAGAAAGATCACACCCCAAAGAGTATGACATAGACGGTCTACTCTAATGCAAACATTGGTGGTCGGTTCTACTAATTTTGATGAGTTTTTCTTAGTTTGGACGATCAATTACAAATAAATAAATGTGTGATATAATATCAATTTATTAGTGCCTAAACAAGTCATTAATAATTCACAGTATGATTTTGTAAGTACTATTTGTTGCATAATGCTTCTTAATAATGCTGAAAATATTTGTATTAAATGTTAATATATTAATAGTTCAATAACACAATTTTTATAATAAATTAACATGAAATATGCATATAATGCATGCATTAAGGGGTCGTTTGGTTATGAGTTAGAGTTATGCAAGTATTAGTAATACATGAATTAGTTATGAGGGAATCTATGTATTATTTTATGCAGAGATTAGTTATTCATGTATTAGTTATGTAGGTATTAGTTATGCAAGTATTAATTATGTAGGTATTATTTATGTAGGATTTATAGTTATTGAAATTACAATACATGAAATATTAATTATTAAATATTTAATTTATTATAAATTAATATATATTATTAATTATTAAATATTTAATTTAGCTAGTATTAGTTATGTAGGTATTATTTATGTAGGATTTATAGTTATTGAAATTACAATACATGAAATATTAATTATTAAATATTTAATTTATTATAAATTAATATATATTATTTATAAATAAATAAGTAAACACATAGTATAAAATTCTTCCTTTTTCACAAAAATAATATAACTTTTCAAAATTTTTAAATAAAAGAAGGCTTACATTCCTTTAAAAAAAATTTAGTCAATAATTTTTTTAGTTTAAAAATTTTGTACTCACATATCGAATTAAAAAAGACTTTAAAAGTAAATTGATAGGGGTAGATGTGTAATGTTATTATTTTAATTCATGTATAACTAATACCACATAACTTATTCCACCTTTTACCCCGCATAAAATTATACATAGATTTCCTCATAAGTTATGTAAGTATTAGTTATGTAAAATTACTAAGACGCAACCAAACACCGCATAAAATTAATACATGAATAACTTTTATATAACATCTGAAATCTACCAACCAAACATGGTATAAAATTAATACATGAATAACTTTTATTCTATTTAGAAATGAAACATGGTATTAAATTAATACATGAATAATTTATTAATTTGGGCCTTATACAGTAACCAAACGACCCTAATTGCTCATCTATAACAACATAAGTGAACAATTTGTTTTACCTTTTAATCAAACATTATTTAAATGTCGTTTTTTCCACTGAAACAAGTAATAGAACAAACTGATGAAAGAACTACTGGATTGAATCAAACACTTAAATATGATCATTTATCAATTTAAAATTTAAAATTTTCATTCTAAATTCTTATATTGTTACACAACCACATCTTTTAAATATTATTTGTACTATTTAAAAAAATTATTCTTAATAAAAGAATACGCATAGGATGTGTACGCTAAGACTAGTGCTTTTTGATATAATATGGAATTATGGATAGATAAGAGTGCGCATAGTTTGGCCCAATCTGAAATTCAAATCGAAATCCAAATTTTTTGAATATTTGGGTTGAATTTTGGATTTCATTTTTAAAATTTATGAATTTTGGATTGAATATCATATTTAGTATTATGGATTTTTGGATATCCAAAAAATTTAAAATTTTTATACCTTATATTTAACATTACTCAATTACTCATATCATACGTGTCCAGTACTAATAAATTCAAATTTTCAAGATTCAATAGATTAATACCTACGATCCATCACAATATTAAATAAATATTAAAATTTTTATTAATCAAATATAAAAATGTAAAATATTTTATGAGCAAGTAAAGTTTAATACATGTCATGGGCGGTAGAGTCACCTCTCTTCTTGTTAATTGCAGAGAGTTATAAATTTCAAGGAATAAATTATTAGGTGGATTGAAGTTCTAATCTGTTATGGTCTACTTAAAAAGCTCAAATGTCAAAACTGAAAATCTAAAAAATCCAAACCAGTTAATTCGAAATCGAACTTAAAAAATCTCAATCCAAATGAATTTATTTAAATTTGATTTGAATTATACTTTTATTAATTCAAAAGTTGAATATCCAAATTAAAATTTTCATATTCAATTTGATGGCCCGAACACCAGCCCCGTCGATAGATATAGATTTATTTTGACACTAATAATATTTTGCTTTATTTTGAAATTTTTTTAATGCCAAAAAGGGAAAAGGAAAAAAGAGAAAAGAAAAGTATCCCAATATATATTTCTTCTCCGCGTTAGTATACAAAAAAAAATCAAACGATCGATGACTCCGTAAAATCCACCGGCTATATCCGGTAAACCGGTCAATCTCCTTTTTCTACTCTCCTCCTATATTCCCTGTAAATATCCTCGCAATTTTTCAATTTCATTTCAAATCTCTTTCCCCATTTTCCTCCATTTTCTTCTTCAGCTCAAAAAATATTCAATTTCTAGGGTTTAATCTCTTGTCTCTCCGGCGTTATTCCGTCGACTTCGCGGTGATTTCCTGGCGAGATCTCCTATTAGGTAAGCCGTGTCGCTTTTCCTAATAATCTGATTTCACCGTTTCCGATTTCACCTTTTTTTTTTCAATGTAAATTCGCAGTTTTTTTGTAGTTTGTTCGTCAAATGTAATGTTAACTGCAAGGAGAAGTTTACTTTCGTCACAGTTTAATTTGATTTTAATGTCATTTAAATGCACGATTTCGTTTTTTTTTTTTTTTTGTTTCTGTTCTAGAGTTATTTAGGAGAAATATTACTTATTCCAGTTAAGAAGATAGAGTTGCTGCTTAATAATTCTGATTTCACCATTCTTGAAAGCTAGAGAGTTTGTGCACGCTTAATTTCAGTTAAATGTACGATTTGTGTAATATTACTGCAAGGAGAAGTTTACTTTCGCCACTGTTAAATTTTGATTTTAATTTCATTTAAATGCACTATTTTTTTTTGTTTCTGTTCTAGAGTTATTTAGGAGAACTGTTACTTATTCCAGTTAAGAAGATAGAGTTGCTGCTTAATAATTCTGATTTCACCATTCCTGAAAGCTAGAGAGTTTATACAGGTTTAATTTTCATGGATTTATGTCCATGTGAATACACAGTTTTTGCAACTTGTTAGTAAAATGCAATATTACTGTAGGACAAAACTTGTACTTAGCCGCAGTTGATTTTTGAATTTAATTTCATTTTGATGCATGCTTTCGCCTTTATTTGTTTGTTCTAGTTTTATTTAGGAAAAAGATTAGTTCTTCTAGTTAAGAGGAAAAATTTGCTGCTTAATACTACTTTATAATGTACTACAATTTAATTATGTTTTCACCAGTCCTGAAAGCTCGAGCTGTTACACATTTAAAATTAATGGCTTTACATCCCTGTAAATATGCAATTTCTGCAAGTTGTTTGTAAAATGTAATACTGCAAGGAAAAACTTATATTTTGAACAGTTAATTTTTGAATTTAATTTCATTTTAATGCATGATTTTGCCTTTATTTGTTGTTCTACTATTATATAGGAAAAACGATTACTTCTTCCAGTTAAGAGGAAAACTTTGCTGCTTAATATTACTTTATAATGTACTAAAATTTAATCCTGATTTCACCAATCCTGAAAGCTAGAGTTGTGACACATTTAATTTTCATGGATTTACATCCCTGTAAATATGCAGTTTCTGCAATTTGTTTGTAAAATGTTATTTTAGGGTATGGACTGTGTACTGAATTAGCTTTACCTGTGTGCTGAATATTAAAATATTAAATTTGTATTTGAGATGTAACTGCATTTGATATCAAACTTTAAATTTAAGTTAATACATAAATAGACATTCAAATTTGGCATTAACTGGCAATCAAAACACTCAAGTTTTGAGAGTGCACACCTAGACACCTCAACTCCTATCAGCCGAGTCAGTAAAGCACTCCAACTTACAAAATGATCATCTAGACACTTCTAAAATTTATGTGCTACACCGGTATTGGGTATCTATGAGACACAGTGGGGACTAGTTGGAGTGTTTAGTTGTCAGTTGAGACCAAGTTGAGGTGCCTAGATGTGCACTCTCAAAGTTTGAGTACTTAATTGCTAGTTGAGGTCAAGTTTGAGTGCCTATGTATTATGCCTTTTTAAAATGAGTCTATGTTGTGGAAGTTGTACAGAATAACAAGTGTTATTGGTGGGATGACATTTCAAGCATTTTGGATGCTCCAAAACAAGAAATATCATTAGAATTTGGGAGGGAGGAACATGGACAAGTAATGTTTGAGTTTATGTTCATGTTAAGTTATTGGTATTCTGTTTTCTTTATTCTGGTTCTTCACATTGTCTACGAGATTCTACTTATTTTTGTTTTTGTACTGCTGCCATTTTATTCACCATTTTCCCATCTAATCCAGCTTTGCATTTTTTCTCTCTGGTTTGCTAGATATGCTGGGATTCCCCCCTCTTTCTCTCCCCCAAGTGATTTCCACTGGTACCTCTGGTTTCCTTCTTGATTGTCTTTTGTGCTGTTGTAGGAGATGTCTCGAGTGGAAGATTTGTGGGAACGGTTGGTGCGAGCAGCACTACGTGGACATAGGGCTGCCGCTGGGAGACCGGCGGGAGGGATTGCTGCGAATGTCCCATCTTCACTTGCGAATAACAGGGATATAGATGACATTCTAAGAGCTGCGGACGAGATTCAAGATGAGGACCCTAATGTGTCCAGAGTATGTAAGTGATCTCTTCTCATGAGCCTTATTGACTTTTCATTCTTGGCACACAAATGTGTTGAGCACATTTTTTAGTTGCTCTGTTGAAGTAAAATAGAAGTACCCAGAACTTGATCATTGATGACAGGTTAATATATAACATCTAAGTTTAGGAGGGAAAACATGATCAAGATTCTCTCCTTCTGTAATGGCATCGAATTATGATAGATTGAACAGTCTTTTTTTGTAGAATTTATAATTTGGATAGTTATAGTTTTGTCAGTTATCTTGGCATTGGCATTTAAGATATAGTGAAACGTGGCATGAAAAGCTTCAAAGTAATTAGGACTAAATGTTTCTGCTCTCCCTGGTTGGACAAGTAGACCGTTGGTTATGTTAATTCTATTTTCATATTGACCGAGTCCCATTGTAGAAATGTTCAGATGGTAACATTGGTTTTCCAGTTCCTCATTTTAGAAAATGAAGAAACATTTGGGTTTGGTTGCTGAAGGAATTGCAAAATTTTAGGTCATTCATTGTGTTCGCCATGTTGTATTTCTTTTAAAAAAAGTAAGGCTGTTCTCGTGGCATTCCTAACTCGATACTTTCGTTTGGGATTGAGCGGCTTTATTTTTGGTGTTAAGAAGTACACCTATTTCATGATATTTCAAGTTATAGGGCTTGCTTTGATTGATGTGACTTCCCTCCGCGTTTGTTTTTGTATATCGATCTGCATTATCTATCAATTTCTCCTGTTCTTATAAGAAAGCATTGGCTTCTTCTTTAGTTTGATCATACGCCCTTCATTAAAACTGAATCCAAAAATTTTACGACTATAATTTGTGGATACTTTTTGTTCGAGTATCTTGGTCAAAAGCTTATTCTTTATAAAAAAAGGAGATTATATTATTCCTAAGACGTCTAGGAGATGTGAACTTGTGCATGACCAATCAAACATAGGCTCAAAACCAATTATCAGCCAGTAAGGAGTTGCTCTCCGCGCGTATTGTACCTGGATTATCTCTTATCATAAATAAAACTACTCTTCAATTTCTTTGATTCATACGTTGCTGATTTTCTGGCGTTTCTCTGTTCGAGTATAGTTTGTTTGCATCCATAATCTGTTTCCTGTTGCCTACTAGTGTCTTGTCCCATGCTGTCTTAGAGACTTAAACTCTTTAAGTAAGTACCCTGTGCATTTTTATTTTTATGTGCAAACACATTTTTCTCCTTGCAATGTCTGCAAACACATATGTATCCTCTCTTTTGCTCCAGTTGTATCCTTTGCTAGTTCATCTGGTTGCACAACAGTGCTCATTTGCTCTCACTTTGCATTGTGTTCTTATCCATCATTTGAAGGGTATCTGCCAATCTAGAATTCTTTCTATTGATTCTATGGTGGTGTTTGTGGATAGATTTTTGAAGGTTCAGGAATACTTTCTTAGAGTTGTCCTAGTTTTACTTCTTTAGATCCTTTATGCATTTTCTCGAAAAGCTATATGCAAACTGTCTATGTGAGCTTCACAAAGCATAGCAGTGTCCAAGCACCGATAGGAGGGTTGTGGTTGGTTCATCAACCAATGTAAGAATTGTCTAAATATTATGAATTCTTTGATTATTTTTGAGAATGAAAAAATTTGGTTACGAATAGATACAAATGGTTAATATAGTTGACCTCATCTAAATTTGGATTGAGACATAGTTGATTGATTGATTTAGAAAGCTGATATGCAGTCTGTCAATGCTTGGACTAATAAACTTGCTTATTTGTTGGCAATTTGGTGAATTTGCTGCAGTATGTGAGCATGCCTATTCCTTGGCTCAAAATTTGGATCCTAACAGTGAGGGGAGGGGAGTTTTGCAGTTCAAGACTGGTTTGATGTCTGTAATTAAGGTATGTGTGACCTTTTCCTTTGTGTACTCGTGATATGCATCACTTTGTTAGAGGAATAGGAAAAATGGATTTTCACGAAGGATACAAATGTTTTTTCTGTTGGATAATATGAAGTATTTGGTCTTTCTGAGTGCCAGAATCACTATTTGGATATTCACTGATTTTAGTATCAGGTAACTTTGAAGTTTTGGACAATTCTCTGTTTCTTCCATTTTAAATATTGTATCATTTTGGGTGTCAGGACTTCTAATCCTAGAGATGTGCAGGAACTCCTCTTAGCTGATGCATTGTAAATTAGTTCTGAAAGTTGAATTTTTACATGTTTTAATGGTGTATTTCAATAATTTGGGTATTGGTTCAGTTCTGATTTCCTTCCCATCTCTTGCCTAATCTTGTAGCAAAAGCTAGCGAAGCGGGAGGGTGGGACGATTGATAGAAGCCAGGATATTACTCTCTTACAAGAATTCTACAAACAATACAGAGAAAAGCATAACGTGGATAAATTACGAGAGGAGGAACTGAAATTGAGGGAATCTGGTGTCTTCAGTGGTAATCTGGGAGAGTAAGTGATGTTACTCTCAGCATTCTCTTATTTAGTTGTTGTTATCCTCTAGAAGACCTCCGTGGTTGTATTCTACCACTTGCACGGCTGTCAGAATTACATTTTTCTCTTTATTGTTTTCTATGATGTCATATTTGCTTAGAATTGCATTTCTTCTTGCTCTGAAAATGGAACTTCTGTTTCCCATAAATACTATTTGATGCTTCTAGGTTGAAAAGCAATGGAACATCTCTTAACTTGCTGGACATGATAGTTTTCCTGTATCTTCTGTAGTCTGTCCATACTCAACGAAGAATAAGAATGCGTGATAGAGGTACAAGGATCTCTTTTTCTCCTGTCTGATCAAACCAAAAGGATTTCTGTTTCTCCTTCCCCCCTATTTATAACATATGGTTGGGGAAGGCTTTTGGGGATCACAAACAGCTCCAAATCCATTTTCTTGGGGAGAGGGGCTGATATTCAGCAATCAGACCTGTCATAGCTGATTCCTGGTACTGATAATGACAGTTTACGTAGGGGGAGCTAACGTAAGGCCTTTAGCCAGCCTTGAAGATGGAAGAGAATTTATGAGATGAGTGGGAGAGAAACTCCTTATGTTTGGCAAATATTTGAGATTGTCGTTTGAAGGGAAGGAAGGTAGGGTGTTAGAATTGCTTAAAGACGTAGTTTAAGAAACAAAAAGGGTAGCGTAAGAAGTTGTTGATTGTAGGGAGGGAACCGGAAGAGTTTTGGGGAAGGAAAAAGAGGGAGAAAGAAAAAGGGTGGTGTGAGAGAAGATGTAGGGATAGAAGCGGTGTTCTGGGGAAGGAGGGGTACAGTGGTGAGGGTGAAGTTGTTGTCCATGGAAGCTAAAATTATTTCATTGAATCAGTGTAAAGCTCTTAGGTCCGTTGGGACTTTAAGCGCAAATAAAGTGTAGGCTTTTAATGAAAAAAGATGCAAAGGAAGAAAAGATACAAATATATATGGTTTAGTCCAAGACTAATAGTTTTTGATGAAGTAAGTTGTATTAATAAAAGCATCAAGAAGATGCATGTATTTCAAGATGTGGCCTTGAAGCTCACAAAAAATACTGACCATACAGACTATCTAAGTCAGAGCTAGTGATCTAATGAAGTCCTGAAATCGCTCTGCATTAACTGCAGGGCGCATACTACATCAGCTAAACAAATTAACAAAATATTTTGCCTTCAACATGGCTAAAGGGGTTGACTCCCCATCAAAACATTTCTTGTTCGTTTCTAACCGGATACACCAAAATATACAAGTAGGAATCATGATCTAGATCTTCTTGATGGCGTTGTCAATTCTCTTTCATATGCATCCTTATCTGAGAGGGGTGTGGTCCATTTAAGAGAGAAAAAAAACATGTTCCATATGCTTGAGGCCACTTCACAGTAAAGAAGTAAATATCTAGTGGTTTCAGCCTCTTTATTGCACATATAGCATCTATTTGGAAGTTGGATCTTCCTTTTCTTTCGGTTGTCTTGAGTAAGACATGCCGCATATAGAGCTGTCAGGTAAAGCATACAATTTTAGGTGACAGTTTGGTCCTCCAAATGAGCTTCCAGGCCAGTTGTCTATCATAGGATTTCTTGAGCACCAGACTCCCTTCTTTGTGATATCCCCATTTAAGCTTGTCAGTTGCCTGGGGATCCATATGGATATTCTGGAGTCTTTAAAGTTCTAGCATATCAGTTACTTCCCAGTCATGCATGTTGGTTCCTACTCTATTTGCTGCAATAACAGAGTTGGGGTCTTGAGCTATTCTGAACAAATTTGGAAAGTAATCCCGAAGAGTTGTATTGCGAAGCCATTTGTCTGTTCAAAATTTTAGGAGTGATCCATTACCCACTTCAAAGTGAGCATGTCGATTAAACGAGCCCCACAGTTTCCTAATACCCTTCCAAGAGTCCACTCCACGAGGAAGAGTAGAGGTGATAAGAATTGGGTTATTTGAAATAACAATGAAATAATGTGGAAGCGAAAAAACGAAGATTAAAGACAAAAATTGAAAGATATGTGAAATTTGAGGATACAATCCCCAAATTCCAAAATACGTGCTATGAATCCTAATTGATCTTAGTATGCAAAATTAGCGGATTAAAACTAATTATGATACTAATAGGGTCAATTCAAGAACTTAGATCAAAAGACCTCGACTTTGAAGAAATTAGCGACAATAATTAATGTAAGAATAATTACCTTTAATTTACGAATAAGAAACAAAGATATCAAGTTACGATTAATCTTACCTCTTAAAGAATCGTTCTTGTAAGGTTGTAAGATAAATCCTAAGTAGGCACACAAAGGTATAAAGAGGAGAAACTCTCAATTAATAATAATGTTCTATAAACGTAACAAAATTCATCCATATATATATGGGGGAAACTTATTCCAAATACCATGGGATTCGAATTCTACTTTTATGAAAGTAGTAAGTACTAAAATCTAACTAGGAAAGCATGTAAAATAATACTACCAAACTTCTTCCCTAATAAACTAAAGTAAAGTTGCCAAATGTGCACCAAAACCCACACCTATTTTGCACTCAAATTTTGGCTGTGAATTTCCAGCCTATTTTGGGCAAGAATTTCAGCACTTCGGGCTCTCTTGTGGGGCTCCAATCTTTCTCCTCTTGGGCTTGGGCTTGGACTTGAACCATGAAATATGTGTAGTAGTTAATGCACACTTCGTCATTATTCTTGGTTTCATTTTGGACTCTTCTTCCACGATAAGTATCTTCTTGATCTTCCACTGAAACTCATCAACCTTTAATAGAAGTATGCCACCATAGATGCTATCATTCCCCACTTCTTGAAAATATTCGTCCTCGAATTTAAATTTCGCAAAATCAGGAAGATTTACATTAGTGAACAACGACCATTAAGCACAAGCAATGATGGTAGAAACAACACTAGATAGGGACGATGTGTCCACTTGACCCAATAAAGCTTAGCATGTATAAATACACCCTTATAAAGCATGTGGACATCATCATAGCAATAGAAAATTCTCACGTTTATATAAACACAAAAAAATTCTTGTTTAGATGACATAGAGAATAATAGGTGCCTCTACAATTTAGTGCTATCAATAAAATACTCCAATTGGACATGGCAAAGACAATACTAGATCCATAAACATGCATCAAATTGAACACTCTTTTAATGTAGCCAAGCATCCTCAATTACACCACTCAGAAATTCTTCTTCAAAAAATTATTCGCATAAACACTTGAGTTTTCAAAAAGGGTAGAAGCACCCTTAAACTCCAACTCATTCGCAATCCTCCTCCCACAAACATTATGCATCTTTTCAACAAGTGGGAATCCACAATCAACTATGTAATGCGCAATTGCAATAGGGAACAAATTACTCTTATAGTTGAACTTAGAAGTTGCAGTTAATCACTTATTATATTAAAAAATATCATCATCCTCAAAATTAATAAAGTCACCAGCATAAGAAGTAAGAGTGTAGTTCTTACCTGCAAAAAGATCTTAGGTTTCCTAGGAATACCAAAAATGTGAATAAACCAATTATACATAGCAGACTTGGTATTTTGTAGCAAAGGAACCACATCATCTTGTTTTTTCTTGCTCATTATTGTTAGATCCACAATTACCTTGTTGAATTTTTGTTGTAATATGGTGTTTTCGGTTATGATGTATACAAAGTTACCTGTTTCAAAAAAAAAAAACACTCTTGTCATGAGTCTTACCTTGGAAAGACCCAAAATAGTTGTTAACCTTTATCTTCTCATCAACATGCACTTGTTCCATAGGACATGTAGGTTCAACCACCTTTGGATTAAGTTCATTCAATAATGGTTCTTTAATGCAAACTTTTCCATAAGTACCTATAAGAGAGTCAAAACAACTAGAACAAGTAGGAGTGTTAGAGTTAAAATAAGTAATAACCTCACTCAAACTCTCTTACTTTTATCTCTCTACCTCACGATCATCCCTCTCCTTTTTACCCTCATGGTCATCTCTCTTTTTTCTCACTTGACATTTCATTCTTTTCACACAACACAACCTCTCCTTTTTCCTCTCTTGGGATGTCAACATGCACTCCCTTACTCCTCTCAATCTTTTTTCTCTCAAAATTTTTAGTTGGTTCCGTCACACGTTTGGGATGGGGTTAAAGGTGCAAGTGTGTGTGTGTATATATATATATATATTTATTTAGCTCAAAAGAATATTGTTTCTCTTATCATGATTTGTATCCTTATTGAACTGCCATGAACTGCCATGGACACCCAAGCATGATATGACATTCTTGCTTTGGAATTATATCACAAAGAACATTATCGGAATACCTCCCAATGACGAAAGAAATCATTCATTGCTTAGTCACCTTAATTTCACCAAAATCATTCAACCATTGCTGCTCATTTGATCAAATTATAGCTGGTCTTGTTTTCACCTTTCCAGTCATTCTCGATACAATTTTTAAATATTGTGTAAGGAGTAATGTGTTTGATGAAAATAAGTTCCAACATCTCCACTACGTATGAATTCACCACATTAACATCACTTTCGCTATCAATAATCATAGAGCAAATTTTACCCTTTACCTCACACCTTGTATGAAAAATATTTTCCCTCCTTAAATTAGTTACCATGACATACATATCCTCCAATCGTGTGGTCGTCATACAGAGCACTTCAACCAAATTGGTATCACTTTGATCTCTTAATTCAACCTCCGTATGAGTCATCTGTTCATCACTACTACTTGTTGAGACATCTCGAAAAGAATAATAAAAAAGCAAAGATCTCTCAATTTGGCTTTTTTTATCTATTAATCTCACTCTGTCTTGCCTTTTTCCGCGAGACATCATAGTAGGACCTTGCTTGAGAGTTAGGCCTCTAGCTCTCCGATTGTATAGTCGATCTACATAAAAATCTCAAAATTTTTTTCGCGATGTCTTCCCAACCTCCATTGTCTACAATCTATGGGATAATAATGGATGGTTTCTTGTCAATCATCCATGTTTCAACTCGGAGGGATCTGTCATGATTGGTGAAATTCTCATACACCTGGTAAACGTAAGCTTCGATTTTCCTGCCCCACCTCCTACATAGTTTTCCTTCTCCCTAATAAGCCTCTTTCATGGCTCCACATACCCATCTTAGTTGTCCTCGTGTATCTGAATCTTCCAAACGAGCCTCAACAATTTGTTTTGTCCGAGTCTAAGTTTCTTGTTCTGCTATTTTGGGCTGATGGTGGGTGTCTTTGTTTTCTCCAATCTCTAATGCTTTATGTTAGTAGGATATTTGTTATGTCAAAGTCAGATTTCTCTTTCTAAGTTTCTGTATTTCAATCCATCATTAACGGATTTGCAAGTGTGAATCAGAGTTAGTCAGCATAGTATATGATCAAAATTCATTAACTGCATCTATTTCAGTTAATTGTCATCGAAGTTTTTTTCTGTACATCATTATTGTGCATCTCTCTCTCGGTTACTTTGTCAATGACCTGGATTATTAAAAGGTGGTACTTGATCTTTACTCTGCCCTTATAAAGGAACGAAATCCTCATGCAAGTCTAGTACTACAAGAGATGGTAATGACACATACGTGTTGGACCTATACAAGCCTGACTAGTCTAGGTACCGTTACCATAGAGCCTGAATGGTCTACTAGGTAATGCGTTTTTTGATATTTGGACTAATCTGGTGTCTGTTTCATTTCTTAGTCGCAATAGGGAGCTACTTGTCTTTATGGCATTTTTTATTACCGATCTCTTATTAACTGTGTCATCTGTTGACTTGCTTAAAAAGTTTTCCGAGAGTAATCACTGCTCTTATTATTTCTTCAAGCGTGTATTGCTCTTCATATTCTCTGAAGAGAAATTGCATTGTGCATCTTTTCTCATGTTCTATTGAGAGAATACCAAGTGTGGATTGTGTTGGGAAAATGAACATTGAGTTTCACTCAACCAAAGCTGGCTCACAATGTGAGGATTTCCAAGGCAATAAAAAGGAAACACTCCATTCCCTCAATCAAAAGTAAAAAACTAGACACCCCCTCACACGCCTCGGGATGAAAATTTGGAGCTTGACAAGAATGAGGATGGGTTCGGCTACCATGTTAGAAAATGGACGTGGGACCTGACTTTCCCTGAAAAGGTAGCTCATCACGTGAGGATTGCTCAAAACAATATAAGGAGACAACTACCATTCCCTCAACCAGTGTGGGAAATTAATAATTGCTTAGCCTCCTTTCAATGTCACGTAGTTTCATGGGAGGTCATAGTCCTTCTTGAATGAACTTTTCAGATAGAAATAATTGCCAAGAATAAGGACAGTTTCAAAATTATAGATACAGAGGTGGAGGGACTGGGGCCAAGAGTGCAATTTACTTGAGTTGGACCTATTTGACTAGTTTTTTTTTGTAGATTGTAGAAATAATTTGTCCTTTTGTAACTGCTGGTGTATGGAGATTTTTCTATTATTAATAAAATCACTTACCTTATACAAAATTATAAATTTGTCCTTTTGTGAAATGTTATTTTTGTTGGTTGACATGTTGTTTTACTTTTTCTTAAAACTAGATTGGAGCGTAAGACTGTCCAAAGGAAAAAGGTTTTAGCAACTCTTAAGGTTTTGGGAAATGTCCTCGAACAGTTGACTAAGGAGGTCTCCCCCGATGAAGCGGATCGCTTAATACCTGAGGAGGTTTGGTCTCTTATTACCTGTGCTTCTTATTAAGTATGCAAATGATTGCTTTTGATATTCGTAGCATTCATTTGTATGTCTAAATAGCTGGTTGAGTCCTCTTATTTGGCTTGTTGATTTCTCATTATGATCATTCCATTGAAAGGTCTTCGAACCTGTAAGTTTCTAGAACTTTCCTTTAAATAGAAGTCACATTTTGCAGCATGCAATTGCTATGAATAGCCTTGTCAGTACCAATCGAGGGAAAAGTCTCTCTATCGATGGAGGTACTTCTGTTATGTTAGCAAGAAACATCAGATGGCTTGACATCGGGGGTGCATCTGTTTTCTAACGTGTTCTGTTACAGTTAGATAAAGGACAGTAATCCCGCTCTTCTCTTAGATAACTACACTCCCACATTTTCTTAACATGTTTTGGTGACATTATTACCCTGGAGAAATGAACCAAGAAAAGAAAAAAAATAAAAAGAATAGAGACATCTACTTTAGTATAATCCATAATCAGCACCCCTAATCTCAACTAATTACCTCTTTTAGTTAATCACTGTTAACTCGTAACATGTGCTGCACGTGTATCACTTGTTAATAATTACAAATTTCATATATATATCAAGCCATGAAAAGCATAATTGCAACTTAAAATTCAAGTTTCTTCATTAAGATTCAATTGTTTATTTTCCTTTTCCTCTCTTGTTCAATGGTACTTCATTACATTTCACTATTACCTTTTGTATTCCTTCCAGATTAATGTGTTAGAATTTCTAGAATAAGCATAAAAACATTAATACATAAAGAAAAATTAAGTCATTAAACAATTAGTATGATTGCGTTAATAAATATATAAAGGTCTATGCATATGGAAATGAAGTATATATTCCACTTCTTTCATGTATGTTTATTTACTTTATCTGACTCTAGATTCTCATACAATGTATTGCTAATGTAATTTATACTAACAAGTAACACCCATTGGTGCTAATTTGTTATAATGATATGGGGTTAATGTTGTGAAACCTAAATTGGAAAAGGACAAGCATGATATTCTTATTGTCCGATTATCATCATTACTTCCTCTGCTCCTCCTTTTTATTACCTCCATCTTTCACTTGTCTAATACTCAAACATAGAATAATGGTTCAGTATTATTTGCTAAAATAATCTTTTATTTTGCTTGCGCGCACATACACACATATATCTAATGTAGGTTTAATTTTAACATACTGAGCCATAAATGACAAATAATAAGGTTGTAAAGCAGAAAATTAATTAAAAAAATTCAATTTCTTTTCAAATGGTGATTAAATAGATCAAATTGAATTCATCTCAAGTCATAGTTTACGACAAAAAACTCTCAAACAAAGAATTATATATTGAGATACTTGATAATGTGGATCATCTTCTACTACATTGCGGGTGTGCTATGAGGTTATTGTGGGATATGCTTGGGTGGTTTGGCACCTCTTGGGCAATGGCAAACATTGTGAGAGAGTTGATGTTCAATTGGAAGAGCGTGAGAAATTTCCTTTTGGTGTACTTAGAAATTTCCTTGTTGTATAGACGATTGGATTGAGTAGAATCATACTGTTTTGTAATTTCTCTACTTTTTGGTACATCTCTTGTATTCGGCCATTGTGGGATGTTGTCAAAGTCACGCTTAAGCCTTAAAGGGAGGCTCAAAACGTATTGACTGCTTCACCTCACTTAATGTGCGCTTTAGTGTCGTCTTCAAGGTTCTAAGTCATTCTTCGTTCGTATATTTGCCATTCATGCTTATAATTATTAGTTCTGGACTAAACACACACACGCACACATTTATATAATTGTATTTTTTTCTCCCCTTGCATATTTTTAAAGCCCACATTTTATTTGCAGTTTGCGCTTAAAGCCCCAACCGATTTTAGTGTTTTTTTTGGACTTTTTGTTTTTGATAACACACTTGTGGCCATGTTTATGAATGAAAATACTTTTAACTGATCAAAAAGAATATATATTAGAGATAGAGATGAAAGCCTAACGAAATCATGGACTTACATTGTTTTAAAAGGAAGTTGAATTCAATATTTTCCGAAAAATGCAACCTTTCCGGAGTTACATCTTTTTAATTTTGATTAGGTGTCTTCTCCAATAAACATGACTGTTTAAATAGAAACGTCTTAGAAATTTGCAGTAAAAAGGTTGAGTCTCATTTCCTATGTACAAGAATCAAATGGTGAAAAAAGTAAACATAAGCAATAGAGATTGCTTACCCCAAGATTGGTGAATTGTCATGATAGCTTGAAGCGGGTTCAAAAGATCAACTGTATGGAGTTTTGACTGTCTATTACCATAGATGGATTTCCACAACGGGAGGTTGAAAGCAAAAATGAGTGGATGGTTAGGAAGACCAAGATACACAGAGGATTAGTAACTGAGATTATGTAAGTTATCCAAGAGGATATTTATGTACATAAAAGGAATTCGAATTGGGGCTTTACGTTCGTAGAAATGATCAAGAAGTACTCCCCATGATTCTGATCCAGAGTATGAAACTACCAACAATTTACTCCCTTTGTCCCAATTTATGTGATGCAATTTTCCTTTTTAGTCCATCCTAAAAAGAATAATACCTTTTTATATCAAGAAATAATATAACTTCAGATTTCCAATAGAACAACTAGCCCTTTGAAAAGTTCTTTCCTATTGGCCAAATGGTTTCTTTAAAAAGGAGTTACTAACGAAAGAACACAACTATGTAGAGAAGGCACAATAAAAATCAATATTATTCAGTTTTTATTTGATTGTTATTATAGTTTATTATTAAATATAAATATTTATTGTAAAAAGGATAGTTTGATCTTGCAACTTTTAACTTAGGGCTTCCTACTTTTATCCCCATTTTAATTTGTTTGTCTGGTGTTGACTTGGAACAAAATTTAAGAAAGGAAAGAAGTCTTAGATTAAAGATATGTAGAATGTACCATAATGCCCTTTAATCTTGTGGTTTTAAACATGCCATGTAGAAAGTTGAAATTAAAGAGTTGCCAAAAAAAGGAAAGAGACATTCTTTTTGAATCGGACTAAAAAGGAAAGTAAGACAAATTGATTGAAACGGAGGGACTAGAATATATATAGATTTTTATTTTATTATTGTTATTGTTTAACATAAACATATATTACTAAAAGGATATTTTGGTCTTTCAAGCATTCAGTTTAGGGCTTCCCACTTTCGTAATAGCAGAGATAGATTAGTCACTCCATGCTTGTGCAGGAAACACTTACTCTTTTGATTTGGCATATCAATTTTTTATAAATTTGATGTTCTCATACCATAAGCAGATTTTTGAGCTTTTTCAGCTACTTATATATCATCTGTTTGCTCTATTGCCTATGAGCCGTGGATAGGTTCTGCGTTCAACCATGTTCCTCTTTTTTTTTTTTCCTTTTTTTTTTCTTTTCTTTTTTTGGTTAAAAGTGTTCTTTTTTTGGTTCTATACTTTCACTTTTGTAGTTTCCTCTGCACGATAGTGGTCATTTCTCTTGTGCAGGGAATTTGATTCTTTCTTCCTATTCCTAGTAGCAAGTTGCTAACAGGTCCTCATTCTCCCAAAGGGTGTAAATTAAAATATCTCGAGGTAGCTTATTTGGTATTGCTGGTCAATGTTCATAATCTTTTAAGGTTCCTGCTGTACATGAATGAAAACTGACGTGGTAAAGACTAAAGAGCACATGCTGAAACATCTTATTAAACGTCTCTGGGCCGATTCATGAAATGTTTCTATGTGTTGGTGCAGTTCAACATGCATATGTGTTCAAATGGTTTCAATATTTGATCTTGCTCCTGGTGCATGGGCAGTGATTTTCTTAATTATTTTTGTTCCACATGCATCTGAAATGCTCATTTTGGTGCTGTCTTTGCTTGCAGCTAAAACGAATGATGGAATCAGATGCTGCTATGACTGAGGACATTGCTTACAATATTATTCCCCTTGATACCACTTCGACTACAAATGCTATCGTGTCTTTCAGTGAGGTTGGTAATCTTTTCCCTATCACTCTTAAAAGCTCTTTGCATAGTTGTTCTGATTGGATTCAGCAAAATGTCAGGTACGTGCAGCAGTATCAGCTCTGAAGTACTTCAGAGGCTTACCAAAATTGCCTGGAGATTTTCCTTTGCCATCAACAAGGAGCATCGATTTGTTTGATTTTCTGCATTACTCTTTTGGATTTCAGGTTCGTATACTGACTGCTTTTAAACTTCAGTTTGTTGTCTCAAAGTGTGTTTCTGTATGATCCATAATCCACACTCCTTTCTGATTAACAAGTGATATTCATACTGCTGATTGTGTTTATTATCTTTTTTACCTATGTACGATCACAAGAACGACTGCGCCTCAATCTCAAATAAGTTGGATTTGGCTATGTGGTATCCTCACCCATCGTGGTGTTGTATTTAACCTCATCTCAAGACCAATATTGTAAAAAATAGAAGTAAAAATAGAAGTACTAGAAGTTCTCTATATTTCTATTGAAATATAAAACCTCAGACAAGATTAAAAGGTTCCTAGAGAACATAGGACTTAAAGAAAACTTACTAATATGACAAACATAATTCCAACTAATTGGTCAAGTGGTGAGAGCACAACTTTGGATCTTGGGTTATAAACATATCACGAGTTCAAACCTTACTGCAGACCCAAGCCAGGTTTTTAAGTGGAAAATGAAGTATGTCTAGCATCTCATTTCGTTATCCGTCTTTATTGATCATATAGCATAAAAATTGGAGAAGTTGCAGAGGAACTCTTTATGGGAAACTTCAAACTAGTGAGGAGGTTAACAAATCTACTAGAAGATTAGGTGTTAGGGATAAGCGACTTAAAGGTGTTCAATAGTGTCTCTTTTAGACAAATAGATATGGAGGTTTATTGTGGAAAATAAAGCATAAGTAAAGCTAAGCATTACTCTGAAGAAATACAAGATTATAGATAAGTTACCTTGGGGGTTTCTTCTAGTGTTAGAAGTGCAACACATGTTGCGTGAGTTAGCGCATGTCATGAGTTTAAAATTTGGTGCACAGAAAAACTTGGTATTTAAGTGGAGCAGGATAGAGAGGTTGGCGCATTATTACCGAGTTTCAAATCGTGCGTCACTAATCCTCAGGAGTTTCTTGGTTATAAAAGAGCTTGAATAGTAGTTCTAGTTCTTGTTTGTTTTTATCTCATGTTCTACTCCAATTTGGTTTATAGGCTTAATTTTGGGACAACTATTAAAGGTCTCTTTGCGATAAAGCTAATTTATTAGCACTATTACTAAAGCAGTTATATTTGAAACTGATGTTGCAAATTTTGTATACTTGGTTTATGAAAAATTGAAAATTAGGTTTGTGCTCGAAGTTACCTTTTTTGGGCTTATAGATATTATCTTTTAATGATGTTAATTTTGCATATTGGTATTAACATTGCCTTTGTTGTTTATAGGATTTTGAATTTGGTAATATTAATTGAATTTTTTTGATGTAGAAGTACTAAAGTGCGGTATGTTAGTACTTTTTGTATGCTATACTTGCTTGAAGTCCCACATATTTCAAGCACACAGGTCTACAAGGATTACATGGATGCTACAAGAAAACCCTAATCCATGTATAAAGGGGCTGTATATACTCTTTGGCGTCTTCAAATTTACCTTCTCAATTTTGCCCCATAACATCTTCGAAGATTCACAACGAGATCAAGACATCGACAACATTTTTTTCTCAAAATTTTCTAGCAAGTATGTAATGATCAAAAGAAATTCTTCCTTAAGATCAACTCGCAATGCTACTCGACTTTCTTTGAGATAAAATAAATCATGAGTAGATCCACTTCATTTTCCATCAGTTTTTAAGACCGGGAGCAAGTCTAGCTTTTTGGCCTCCCCAAACAATCATTTAACAGATGCACCCGCACATAAGAGGATGGCACATGAATTGACAAATAAATATTGACCTCATTGTACAAACCAAATTGTTGCTTATGAGATTGGCTGGCTCCACTGGTGCTAAAATGAGAAGATCTTTGAGCGAGGGTTTGCTTTTTAGGCCTCCTGAGACAATCATTTAACTAATGCACCAGCAAATAAGAGGATGGACATAAATTAACAAATAAGAATTGACCTCGTTATATAGACCAAGTTATTGAATGTTTCGGACGAATCCTTGAATTCGTAACTTCATATTATCCGATAAAAACCTATAAGTCTTTAGGAGTTTTCTCTACCTCTTTTTTTTTTTGCTTTTTGAAAACATTGCTTGTGTGTAGGTAAGAGCTCTTATATCTGTAGATGATTTGGTGCTTTAGGATAGTGTTATTACCGAATTAGATTATTTATGAGAACAAAAGAGATTCAAAAAATTGCGAACTATCACGGTGTTAAACTCATGAGTCATATGATTGAACTCTCGGAAAGACTGATATAGCATAGACGTAGGAATACAATAAGAGCGATAGAGAGCCAATTTGGATATATGTTCGCTAGACAATATTCTTGCTAAGAAGATTGATGGAAATTTATCCCGAACTGAAGAAAGATCTATACATGGAGGGTGGACTCTAATACGCTGGAATATCGTCTGCAAAAGATGAGACACCCTTACAACACTTTGTCCACCGAATGCTGCAGAAAAGCCCCTCAAATAATCATCCTCCACCGCGTCAAGAATTTGTTTGCCTTCCACAAAAGCATCTGCGAAGTAGAAGTTGTCTCTTCTAGAACCTTTTTATGTCTATTAGAAGGGGGATTTTAATACAAAATCTTTTCATAGGATAGTGGCTAATAGGAGGAGGAATTTTATTAATTCGATTGAGGTAGATGGGGTAATGCATTTCGGGAAGGAGGAGGTAGAAGGGACGGTTGTAGGGTTCTATGAATGTTTGTTTAAAGAAGTGGCGAGTTGGAGACCACAAAAAAAAAAATTTTTTTTTTTTGGGGGGGGGGGGGGGGGGCAGAAATTAATCAATTAGGCGAGGAGAAGTGGGACTGGTTGGAGAGGGTTATTGGTGAAGAAGAGGTGAAGGAGGCGGTGGTTTCTTGCGCAGGAGACAAAGCCTCGGGTCCAGCTGGTTTCACTATGGCTTTCTTCCAACATTGTTGGGTTATAGTCAAACTCGAGGTGATGGAGACTATCGCGGCTTTTCAGGTTTTGTGAGAATTTGAAAAAAGTCTTAATGCTTCTTTCGTTGCTATCATTTTGAAAAGAGGGGGGTGCTACTAGCGTCACAGACTTTAGACCTATTAGTCTAGTAGGAAAAATCTACAAGATCCTTTCTAATGTGCTTTCTATAGACTTAAAAGGGTTCTAGACGAGACAATTTCTGCTTCGCAAAATGCTTTTGGGGAGAAGATGCTTCTTTCATTGCTATCTTGCTTTTTTAGTTTTATTTGATATGATGATAACCTAAGTTGAATTTAAATGGAGAAATGCCGACATCAATTTGTTTGAGATCGAGGCAATAGTAGTTTTGATTATAGTACTGAATTGGATCATTTATGCAATTGTACTCTACAAAGTATTATGTTATCGGGGTCTGTGAATTGGATTATAGTATCTAAGCTAACTATATCATTTTAGCAAGTTTATGTCTTCTTAATTCAAGCCTCATGTTTAAGTACTTGTCTTAGTTTCTCTTCTCTATTTGTTTGACAAGAAACCTTCATATTGGAGAAAATATACTTACTTACTAAGCAATAATTTCTTTGAGGTCATGAGGTTGATTTTGTGGTGTGGACTTGCTTGCTTCTTCTTTCTCTTTGTTTTCTTTCAATTTAAAAATACAAACATGTTAATCTTTATTTTTCTTTTGACTCATCTTGTTTCTTTTATCCTATAATTTCCGTTGATTGATTGTTTCATTTTCATCAGTTTCTATTATGGGTTTGGTGATCACATTTCTGTTGATTTGGCAGAAAGACAATGTTTCCAATCAGCGAGAACATATTGTCCACCTCCTCGCAAATGAGCAGACCCGGCTTCGTATTCCTGAAGAACCTGAACCAGTAGGTTTTATATTGCCTTATACCTTTTGCATAGATGTTATATTTGAGCGCGTGACTAGTTTTTTTGCTTTCTCTTGATGTACAACTTATATATCAGTATGCAGTTCTATTCTCCATCCATTGAAGAAACTCATTTGTCTAAAAGGAAAGATGTAATGCTCTTCTGGAAATCAGAGCTTATATCCTATCCTATGTTGTTTATACTTTTAGCTTATTTGTGAAATCTTTATCGTTGTATTTGGTCAATGAGTTATAGCTGTGAGAAATCATAGTTTTGATTGTAATTAAATGGTACGTTTTTCATAAAGCTGCTTTGTAGGCTGTGATTTAGTGTTGTTTGGTTGTAGTGTAACTCGAGGACATTTTATCGTCTACTTTTTGCATATCATGGATGGGGCATCTATGCATTTTCCTAGCTAACATCAACGAGGTGCAAGTGATTTGTCTCTTGAGCTTGTTTCCTTGATGATCCTGATGAGATTGGTCAATTTTGTTTCATTAATTTGCTTTCATTCAATTTAGGCCTTCTTGTCCCTGCTTATGTAATCTTATCTTATTTACAGAACTGGAACAAAGATACTGTGCAACGTAGTAGTCTCACTGTCTTGGTTCAGCTACTGTTACCAAATGTTGGCACTGTAACAAACCATGATATTTGGGTTAAATTTTTATCCAAGATAACATTGGCAATTGGTGATGTTATATTATTTTAAACTGGCAATGTGTAGAAATCTTGTCAATTATTTGTCTTCTAGCAAAGGATGGTAGAAATAAGAATATTTTTTGTGTGTGGGGGGTTGTCCGGGATTGTGAATGGAGATAATATTTCAGCAGTTCTATTTTGTGGGAGGTGGTACATTATGGATTACCTTCATTAATTTATTTCTAAGTCCATATTTCTGCATCTTTAACTTCTAGATATTGGATGAGGCTGCTGTACAGAAGGTCTTCTTGAAGTCCCTTGATAACTATATCAAGTGGTGCAACTATTTGGGCATCCCACACGTGTGGAGCAAGTAAGGTTTCATGTCCAGCGTGTTTCGAGCTCGCACCGTAAAATAATTTCATTGAAATGCAGTGAGGACTGCTAGGATTTTCTACTTGCAGAAATCCTTTCATCTTAGTATATTCAGTAACTATCATTGGCACTGTTGGGTTTGTGCTCTGAGTTTCTGATACTTTGCTTCTGTTTTTGCAGTTTGGATGTAGTTAGCAAGGAGAAGAAGTTGTTATTCATTTCTCTGTATTTCTTAATCTGGGGTGAAGCTGCTAACATCCGATTCATTCCAGAATGCTTGTGCTACATATTTCATCATGTACGTTAATTTGGTGTGCCTTTTGTCTCTTGACCATTTGGGAAGTCTTGCTGCTAAGTTATTCTGTTGTGTACTTTTTAATTCCAAAGAGAATTTGTTATTTCGATTTTATTATCTCCATTCTCCTTTGTTTTCTTGTAATAATTGAAGTACTCTGAGGTTGGTCTATCAATTTATTCTAAGTTTATTCCTTAGTTGTAATTTCCCCTTGTCTTGAGGATGAAGGTATGTGGGACTGTGGGCAAAGGTGAAAATTATTGTGATTACAATCCCCCAGATTCAGAACTTTTTTTCAATCATCCCAAGTTTTTTCTTCTTACTTTGCTTGGAACAATCAATTGCATGACAGATGGGAAGGGAGCTGGAGGAGTTACTACGACAACAGGATGCACAGCCAGCTAAGAGTTGCATGTCTGAAAATGGCGTGTCATTTCTTGATCAAGTTATATGTCCTGTTTATGATGCCATTGCGGCGGTATGTTTTTTGTTTCTTCCCCTGTTATAGCCTGGTTTTGTGTTTCTAAAAATCGTTGACAGGAACATTTATACATGTAAAATATTCCTAAATATGTATCTGCGTTAGTCTGTATAGTCATACTTGTCAAACCTGTTTTTGATTTTGATAATTACTATTATAATATGTGGCGACTTTATCTTCAGTATGCATATAAAGGCCTCTCAGATTATTTTGGACATCTTTTGCTTTTGTGAAATCTCTGTTGACATGCTAATGGTTGATCTGTGCTACAACGTGTTTTGTTGGATAACACACTTATTCCTTACCTCCATCATCTTTTCCTGATATTCATGACTGGCTGTGAAATTTTGTCATCCCTAATTTTTACCATCTTTGCAAATTGGTTAAAACTATCACCTACCTTTACGACAACAAGCTCTAGCAGTCCCTTCCACTTCCACTAGTTTCTTTTTCCTTTTTCCGCCCCTATTAGAAGATGCTGTTGGAACACTATCTGCAGATTTGATCTTTCTCCAAGTTCAGTTGCTTTTTACTCTTTCCATCTGTATGTTGAAGAATCTTATCATTATATGCACTTCCCTGAATAACAGATCTATAGTGCTGACATGCCATGTTTGTGAGCTTCATATTACTCTATAGCATTCTTAAGAGACTTAAACTCTTCCCTCCTGTATATTAACAACTAGAACCAGCTAAGTGTTAACCTTCAATATTCATGGGCTTAGTCTTGTTTTCCTTTTTTTCTTTTCCTTCTGCTGTATTTGTGGGCGTTGTGGTGAGGAAGGGCTGAAATAATGCTATGCATAATCCATGCCCTTTGGGATGCTTATTGATTTGTTAGCTTACAGGAGGCTGGAAACAATGAGAACGGCCGAGCACCTCATTCTGCTTGGAGAAACTATGATGATTTTAATGAGTATTTCTGGTAAGCTTTATTCCTTAGGGTGTAGGACTCACATTGCTTCAATTTTCTCATTGACTCTCCCACTGCTCTGCAGGTCCCGTCATTGCTTCAAGCTTAGCTGGCCATGGCGGACGAATTCTTCTTTCTTTCTTAAGCCAACACCCAGATCAAAGGTTTGAGACTTGCTCTTGGTAGCTTTATGCATGTTAAGCAATGATATCTGTTTTTATTAGATACGTATAATTGTAGTCCCTCCGTAGTTATCAAAAAAATATAGTTGTACTCCCTCCATTCTTTTTTACTTATCAGGGTTTGCTTCTCGAGAGTTGAAACGTAAAGACTTTGACCAACATTTTGAGATTTATTTTTTCATCATATTAATATGAGAAGGATTGCAACTTATAGTATTTTTCATATAGTTTTCAAACGACTAAATTTAAAATTTAAAATATTATATTAATATAATTCAATTTAGCTTCGAATATTAGTCAAATGACTCTCGTGAAGCGAAATGTGACAAGTAAAATTGAACGGAGGGAATACCATTTTGCAGGTTATGACATGAAAATAAAGAGCTTCCTGTCCACTATTTAAAATTGTAGTTATCCCTTGTGCCGCAAAGAAATATAGTTCGTATTCTTGAAAGGAAGTAAGTGGAAATATTGCTCCACAAGAATATTTGTACGAAGGAGGTAGATTCATTAGTAAGCCCCACAATGTGGTCCACTGATCCCACGGAGCAGTAACTCTGTTGGATTTGAATATAAACCGGCTTTTTAAGAGGGTAATTCCATATGTTTGATGCTTGTTCTGGCAGCCCCTAGATTCTTTCTGAAGGGCAATATTTCTGCTTTTATGTGTAGTATCTTTGACTCGTAATCTTCAAATGAGTGGGGTATTGGCATAGTTTTTCATTATCCTCTTAGATTTAAGGTAGGGATGGCAACTGGGGGGGTGGGGGGGTTGAAATTCTTTTTATTTTTTTAAAAGGAAAATTATGCGGGTTTAAACAAACAAAAACTAAAAATTGGAGTTTTCTCTACTAAGCTTTCTTAGGTGTGCAAAGACATTAAAATACATCTAATCTAAGTATATTTATAAAAAACCTTTTGAAGTGTTTTTACCGGGTAATACATAATATTTCAAGGAGAGCAATTTGTGATTGTTAAAAGTGGACTGCCTTTCCTTGATTGACTCAAGAATTTTGTAGTGATTCCTACTCATAAAGTGTTCTGGTAATTGATGGCACTGATCAAATTTCTACCATCACCATTAATGACTTTATGATCCTTCCTGTTTTTGTGCCGTCGCTTTCAATATCATTTGAATTTTGAGGTGCTCTTTTATCTTTTTGCTTTTTTTTTAATAACATCACCACTGTGTTTTAAAAGTTTACCAAGCTCAATTGTACTTTCTCCAAAATATAATTTTCTCTAAAATACGATACATCTGAGTTGCTGTTGCATCAAACAGCAAAACAAGATGAAAATGTAAGTGGAACTGTTTCTTTGCGGGTTTTTGTGGGGCAGGTTGAAAACAACGAAAAAATTCTTTGCGGGGCTGTGCGGGTTTAAATTTTGCCGGTTTAAACTGAACCCTCTCCGCAACCGCCCCGACCAGGGGCGGTTGATTATCCTTACCTGGGGTTGGGGTCAACGAGTAAAGTGAATTCCCTCCCTAATTTATGGGTACTCAGCATTTGTTGGTCTTAAATCTAGGTACCAGGGATAATTTCTTAGATTATACCTGCTGGCAGACATCAAGCATGTGTTCACTACTGATTTTCATATGTATTTCCGGTCTCTAGTGTGAAATATGTTTTTGAATATTAATATAGTTCTTGCTAATTTCTTCTTTATAATTTTCTAGGTTTAAAAATCTTTTATCTCGTGATTACCTTTTTCTCCCTGTTACAGAACATTCTTAAAGCTGGAGGCGGCAAGCGCAGGGGAAAAACTTCTTTTGTTGAGCACCGGACTTTTCTCCATCTTTATCACAGTTTCCATCGCCTTTGGATGTTTCTTTTCATGTTTTTTCAGGTCTGATACTTTGTCACTGATAGTGATGATGTTTCCACTTTTCTCTTAATCTGCTGTTTCTTGTGATCTTTCAGGTTACTTCGTCTCATCCTTTATATGTTTGAGGATTAAGAATACATTTTATCAACTTCTTCATTTGCTTTTTCGTTTTGCATCTTTTTGTCATGTTGTGAGCAGTTATCTTATTCACTTTGCTTTGTTTATGAGCAAGGAATTTAAGCTTGCTCTACTTCAGTTTGATTGCTTGATATGGGTGTTTGTTTCTTGTCATTCTTTGCTTTCAAGAAATTATCTTCAGTGCCTGTTTCAACCCTACTCAGTTTGTTTGCCACTCTTTTCCCATATCCACAGGGAATGACCATCCTTGCTTTCAATGATGCGCGATTCGACTCTAAAACACTGAGGGAAGTTTTGAGTCTTGGACCTACGTATGTTGTGATGAAGTTTCTCGAGAGTAAGTCTCTCTGGCTTCTCTTTTCCCCAAAGGTGCTCCTTATTACCAGTATTGAAATCTAACTGTAGCTGAATCATTTACCTACTGTAGGTGTCCTGGATGTTATCATGATGTATGGTGCATACTCTACATCTAGACGTGTAGCTGTCAGTCGGATTTTCCTTCGTTTTGTTTGGTTCAGCATTGCTTCTGTGTTCATATGTTTCCTTTATGTGTATGTGGCTTCTTTTTCTTTATGACGGGCTTCACAAAGTTTCTTACTTTGATTCTTCCTTCTCTTTTCTTGTTCTTTTCTTCATTTTTGTTGCAACCCAACCCTTTTGTATTGCGGAATAACGTTTGGTCATGTTTTCTGTCACAGGAAGGCTCTTGAAGACAATAGCAACCAAAATTCCAACTCAACTGTCTTCAGAATCTATGTTGTTGTTCTTGCAATCTATGCTGGAGTTCATTTTTTTGTCAGCTTTCTCCTGCGGTTTCCAGCTTGTCATCGTTTGACAAATCGATGTGACAGTTGGTCTGTGGTCCGTTTCATCAAGTGGATGCACCAGGTTTCACATTTTTTATCAGTTCTTTTTTGAAGAATGATCACTCTTTGGTGCCCTTGATTTGAGATGTTCTATTAATAATTTTCTATCCTTTTCTTGTCTGAAGGAGCACTATTACGTTGGTCGGGGCATGTATGAGAGAACTACTGACTTCATCAAGTAATCTTTTTATCTTTGCTGCCTTCTGTATAACTTCTATGTTGTGTTATGTACAGGGTGGGGTTTTCATTTTCCCACAACAACAAATCTTAAAAATGAAGAGAAGAGGAAGTTCCTGGGATCTCTTTGTCATTGGTTACTTTTTTTTTTATGCTGAATGTAGTTTTACCTTAAGCAAGACAAAGTTTATGTTTCTGAATCAGTGCGGCCATCTGAATGGAACCAGCACTGCTGGATTTCTGCGTTTATGTAAAGTTGTGAATTATAAAATTATCTTATGTTTTACTTTTCGCTAATTTGGCCCTTGAAGTTCATGTCTGACTTAGGATCCTTTGGTTCTTTGTTATATGAGCTAATTTTGTATGTAACTGGGCATTCCATTAGTTCCTTTTGTTCTTGTGATTTCATGAGAATTAATGCATTTCCTTCCTATCACTTCTGTGTTTGCCTCTCCTATCCCATGGATGACTTATATTTTTGTAATCTGATTTTTGAGAACTTTTGCTTGTATAATTATATGCCATTCCTTTTTATGCATTGGTTACGATCAGGTGGCCCTCTCATTTATGCAAGTAGACTCTTTTGTGAAGTGAATCTTGTTTGTCAGTGAGAGTGTTGTGGTCTTCTTTTAAAAAAATTAAACAAGACTATTATCCTGTTAGAGAAGAGAACCTTGGAGTAACTGGTAAGGCTGCGTACAATAGATCCTTTTGGTCTAACCCTCTCTCGGACCCCGCGCATAGCGGGAGCTTTGGTGCACCGGGTTGCCCTTTTCTTTTTATTTTCCTGTTAGAATGTTGTGGTCTAGTTATTATTCTCCATGTTGTTCTGACAAATTTCATTGGTGTAGGTATATGGTTTTTTGGCTTGTGGTCTTGGGAGCAAAATTTGCTTTTGCCTATTTTCTACTGGTATGTGTGAGTTTTTATTTTGACATTGGTCAATAGCTTTTATTGGTGATTTATTGTTTCACTTTGATTTCATGTTGCAGATTAGGCCGTTGGTGAAGCCAACAATACTGATAGTGGATATGGATATTAGCCAGTACTCTTGGCACGATTTTGTTTCAAAAAGTAGGTCACTCTGTTGTGGCATGAGTTTATGATTGAATTGAATTCGTTCAGAATCTTTGTTGATTTTAGTATTTATGCATATAGTAACATCCTTTGCCATGTCTGTGTTATGGCCAAGGTTTATTGAGAGTATAATATCTGGATCTCAATTTCCATTAAATGCAAATTACTCTTTTGGCAGATAACCATAATGCAATGACGGTTGCGAGCTTATGGGCACCAGTTTTTATTGTAAGTTTTTAATCTCTTCTGATGTGTAAATGCAGATCAGACACCTTTCGTGCTTTCTCGTTGTTGGTGTAATAACATTTTGTGTACTTATAACTGAATATTTTTCCTAGGCAGTAGAATAGGTATTCTGAACCAAGCGGTAGAATCCTCATGTCTAAAAGTGCAATTATCTTGTTTACCTACTCTCTGCTTCTTTGGATATTGCATACTGTGTTTCTTCTCGTTCAACTTGTGAAAAAGAGGCTGGAAACTTATTAAAGTTAAAAAAGGGAGGTCGGACGTATGTTTATTTGTCTCAGATGATTCATTTGAGTGTGCAGGTTTGTAGTTGTTGCGCACGATTTTTATTTTCAGTTAAGACGCATATAGCATTCATGTCTGCCATAGGTGGTTGCCTGACTGGCTTATTGGTTTTTGGCACCTAGTTTATACTGTAGTTTCGACATTTGTTGGGGTTCCTCGTTGACACATTGGTTTAGGCCGCCAATTGAAAAAGTAGTATCTTCATTTGGCATGAGAACAGGTAAGTATGCCCATAATTGGAAATATTTGTTCACCTTTGGTGGATAAAGGCGTTAGTTGCTAATCATTCGGCTTGATTATAAATCCTCAGGTGCTTTTTCCAGTTCTTTTGCACCCCATGCCTTCAATAGTGACATTGCTTATGTACTTTTTCCAATTGTGGACTTCCTTGAGGGTAAAATCGCATCCTGCCAATGCTGGGTGATGTTGCGTATGGCATATTCGGATTGAACGCCAATAGGAACCACTAGACTTTCTTTGTGGAATTTGTATTCTCAGATGAATTCTATGTTTTTGAATATATCATTCTAGTTTCAGGTAATGCTTGTGAAGGAAATGTACATGCAAGTAAATAGATGACTACACGTACTACCAAAATTTAATCTTCCTCCTCTCAAACTATGTCTAACAAAGATGAGTGCTTGAAGTAGTGCTCTCTGTGTTGTACTTTTACATCACTTTCCACCTAGTAATTCATGGAGATATCTTGTTTTTGAATGTTTGAGGTGGATTATTGAGCTTTTGTGACATTAATGGCCTGTCTATTGGTAATGTGACCTCTTCACACTTATGATTGAGTCACTGCCAATTGCCAATTGGTGATTAACCAGATAGTGTTTCGGGCTCAAAAGGAGCTTGTTGAATAATTTTTGGATCACCATCTTATTGTTGCTATTATTGAATGCAGATATACCTGTTCGATACTCATCTATTTTACACTGTTATATCGGCTATATGGGGCTTTCTTCTGGGAGCACGAGATCGCCTTGGGGAGGCAAGCAAATATATATATTTTTTAATTTTTAAATCTATATATTGTGTTTATAGTTCTCTTTTGTAATTGTTGAGTCCCACATCAGTGGGTGGGTGTAGAATTTGTTTCCTTATATGGTCTGGGACAATCATCCCTCTTGAGTTAGCTTTTGGGGTTGAATTAGGCTCAAGGTCCACTTCTTTATCATGTATTAGAGCCATGCCTGCCCAGTTCTTGTTTCACCCAATGTTGAGCTCCCATCTTATATTATCCAAACTCCATATGTACTGTTCTGGGCATGCAGGGGGTGTTGAGTCCCACATAGATGGGCGGGGATGCAAATTTCTGTCGTTATATGATCTTAGGCAATCCTCCTCTCATGAGCTAGCTTTTGGGGTTGACTTAGGACCAAAGTCCATTTCTTTATTTGTAATGAATGGGACAATTCCAATCCTTGGTTTATTGTAAGACCATATGTGGATGCACTCCAGATGTCAGCCTCTAATAATATTTTTGACAATGATATGCAGATAAGATCATTGGATGCTATGCATAAACTTTTCGAGAGATTTCCCGAGGCTTTTATGAACAGTCTTCATGTCCCTCTTCGTAACAGGTGTGTCCATTTATTTTCCCCAATTAATCATTAATGTATGGCCAAGTTAATTGATTGACATATTTTTTTCTCATTGGGTCTAAATGCCAATCTGTTTTGTAGGGCATCACTCCTGTCTTCTGGTCTGGTGAGATTACTCTTATGTCTGATGCTGGCACTTGGTTAAGTTACTGTTTAATAAATGGATAACTGCTCACGTGCCGAATTTGCAACAGTTGCAATAGTATCCTATTTGCTTTGCTCACCATTTTAATTGGTACCTGTACTTTCTACTTTTATGAGATTTAGGTATTATTCCCCTTAATCTCTGCAAGAGGTTTTGTGCAAGTTTACGGGGATGGTCCGAAAAAATACTGATTATCCTGCTGTGTGGAAATCTCACCAAATATTTGACATATCATTTGGCTTTTGCAAAAGCTCCTTTGCCTTCTAATCAATTAATTAGTGCAACTTAACTTTTGTCTTTGTGTCATAGACGGAAGCTTCTTTTTTTTTTTTTGCTTTTGATGTATACAATTACTTCTTAAACGGAGTTTTCTGGATTCTTCTGTGTCTTTATTTTATGGTTATTATATTACATTTTACTTCATCTTGTACAATAACAACATACCAGTGTGATCCCACAAGTGGGGTGGAAGGGTGGGGTGTGTGAGACCTTATCTCTACTTTGCGTGAGATAAAGATGTTGTTTTCGATAGACCCTCGGCTCAAATAAGGTGTTTCTGAAAACTAGTTTGATAAATACAATAGTAGAAGGCTAAAAGCTATGGTAAAATACGGTGGGAAAAAAAGTATCTTTAGTTTAAAAAAATATAATGTAGAAAAAAAAGTGTTAGACAACAAAAATAGTAAAGATAACCCAAGTACAAGAAACAACATTAGTAGTACAATTGAAGAATATATTATTAATAATGAGAATTGTACTGATAAGTAGATGAGGGAGCAAAGTGCCAAACAAGTTGCTCAAAGCTAGTCCACCACTGAGGCTCCCCCGTACTCGCATCTTGCCCCATATATCTTCATTCCTAATCGTATCTTTCATAGTGTGTCTACACATCTTTCTATGCATTTTTATCCCCCACTACATTCATCTTTTGCACGTGTGAGTTCTTGACTAGTCAACACTTTGTCTCATGCAACATAGTTGGTTTAACAACCACTTATAGAATTTACTGCTAGGACTCAGTGACACTCTTACATGTAAGAGTTCATGGAAGTATGCTTGCCATCTTCGTTTAATGTGTGCCTCTTCCATCAATACTTTCCCATCCTAGTCTTTAATGCACCTCACTTGGTCTAGATTACGAGCTCTCATCTCACTTGGTTGACGCGCCTATACAACTTCTTTTCCTCACATTTATCCTCTAGTCCCCTAGCACCTCTCTAGCTGCTTCTCTATCCAATAAAGTATCCTAGTCCACATGCTATCGCATCCCAGCTAAACTCCCAAGCCCCCATAGCCATCAACTTTTCCCCTGAATTTTATCATTAATCAAGTCCCCCATTTAATCCTTGAATGGCCCACCAAAGTTACTCTTCGAGACTCCTAACACCTCTCTAGTTGCTTCCCTAATACAATTAGCTGTCCTAATCTCCATGCTATCTGCGTCCCAATTCCCCATAGCCATCAACTTCTCCCCCAACTCTTAAATTTTATCATTAGTCAGAGTCCCCCTCTCCACTTAATCCTTGTCCTTCTTTTTCTTTTAATGTCGAGATTCATTACCAAGAGTTTATGGTGGGTTGTAAGATGTTCACTCAGGATATCCTTACTGTCCTTACGTAAACCTCTATCACTCTTCCTAAGGAGTAGGTAATGGGTTTGTCCTAGCCACCATACTCTAAAGGTGATCAAGTGTTCCTCCTTCTGCAAACTCAAGTTAGCTTATGCCAAATCAAAATCTTATGCTTAAAAGCATGTATTATGGAGTTTTCCCTAGTGTGGTTAAGTAGTGAGGAAGCAGTGCTTGTAGTGCGGGTTTACTAATAAACCGATATTCAAAATCATTGCATTCAGGATCTTTGGACCTGTCAAAACATCGGATTTATAAACTTTCATAAGGTCCTCCTGGAATTCTCATTGAGTGAAGCCTGATATTTAAGTGGGAGTAGGGTAGGGGAAGAGGTCCATACTCCCTAGAGTTTCTCCTCCTGGCATTCTTGTTGAGTGAAGCCTGATATTTAAGTGGGAGTAGGGTAGAGGGGAAGGTCCATACTCTCCCAAGTTTCAAACTGGTGAGCACAATTGGTGTTGGGCTAGCCAACTCAAAAAGGATGTCTGGGTTATATTGGGAAAAGTTCCCTTGGAGCTTTTCTCGTAAACTGTCTTTGATGCTTGTTTATTGAAAAGTTTGTATTTTGTTTCTTATGTTATGTTGTAAAAATTAGGTTTTGGAGAGAAACAAAGCTGATGCTGCTCGATTTGCACCTTTCTGGAATGAAATCGTCAAGAATTTGAGGGAAGAAGATTACATTACTAATTTGTGAGTGACTTTTTTATTTCACTAACCCAGTTTCAATTTGCTACTAACTAAATTCTTATCCTTCAACCTCTTTTGATGGATTGATTTCCAACCTACAGGGAGATGGAACAGCTTTTGATGCCTAAGAATTCTGGGAGTCTGCCGTTAGTTCAGTGGCCTCTTTTCCTATTAGCTAGCAAGGTTGAGCAGTTGTTACAATGCTGACAGTTTCCTTTTTCTCTGATACAAAATGTGATCTATGCAGTCAACTGTCATATTGAAGGCTGTATATCTTTACATTTATGCTAATTGTGCAGATATTTCTTGCAAAAGATATAGCTGTGGAGAGTAGAGACTCACAAGATGAGTTATGGGATAGGATTTCAAGGGATGATTACATGAAATATGCAGTTGAAGAGTGCTATTACGCCATTAAGTTTGTTCTTACATCCATATTAGACGATGAAGGAAATGATGAAGGAAAGAAGTGGTAAGATTTCAAACCCTCCAGAGCGCTCTCTTTTAATGAACTCAGACAAGTAACTGTTATTTCGAGTTATGCTTAGTTTATATTCTTTGCTTTGTTTACTATGTTAGGGTTGAACGGATATATGAGGATATTCGTGGGAGCATAACTAAAAGGAGTATTAATGTGGACGTTGATATGAATAAGCTGCCACTGGTGATTCAGAAAGTAACTGCACTAATGGGAATACTGGTAGTTGTTCTTTTCAAGTTTGATAACTTTTATACACGCATAAAGTCTGCTGCGTTCCTTTAGGATTTTCTATATCCCGGTTCCTTACCATCATTAACACTGGGGACCAGATAGTATTGAACTATCACTAGGACTAAGTTTGAAAATTCAGTGATCTGCTTTAGTGCTATCTAAGAGGCGGGGGAAGCTCTTGTTACTTTTCTTGACAGATTTAGCAAACATGTTCCCTTAGAAATGATCAACAGACTCAAATCTAAGGGTCTCCCCTTGTGCATGTTCTTTGACCTTCCGAATCTCTGCTGCTCTCATCAAGCTCTACCTCAGCATGCCAGGCCCCTCATCCCATGTGGTCATCCTCTTTTCTTCATAGTAGTTAAGATGAAATCCATGAATTTCAACAGTCCCATATTGACATGTTCGTGGTACATCTTGTCATACATGGTCTTCGGGGCATGCATGGAGACCTTTCAATTGGTGATGCATACTTTTTCCAATTCCATATCATTAAACTGATTGGTCAACATGCATTATGTTTCCTTATTTCCTGCATCCATTGTTAGGTGACCTCATTTTTCAATTGAGAGGATTCCTCTTTCATTATCGGTTTTTAAAAGGACTAAGCGGATATATATCTTTCTGCCTTTCTGCTTATGATCTGTTGAAATACTTTCATGTAGAAAAAGGAGCATACACCAGAGCTTGAAACTGGGGCTGTTAAAGCTATTCAAGATCTGTATGATGTTCTGCGACTTGATGTCCTTCACTTCAACATGAGGTACTTCAGATAACTTATAATATTTCTGGGATTATTATACTCTTGAGTCTGGTGCATAATTCCTATGATGTCATTCTAGAGAACACCTTGAGACATGGAACATTTTGTCAAAAGCAAGGAATGAAGGCCGGTTGTTCTCAAAGTTAAAGTGGCCTAGAGATGCTGAATTGGTAGGCTTGCATCTAGTTTCCTTTTTCATTCCATTAGGTTTTGTGTGACCTCTCTGCTCCTTTTTCTTTGAGTTAACTGAGGTTCCTAAAGATGCTCAAAATATATGCAGAAGGAACTGATTAAAAGGCTTTATTCTCTCCTAACTATTAAAGAATCTGCTGCCAACATACCAAGGAATCTTGAAGCTAGGCGTCGGTTAGAGTTTTTCGCCAATTCACTTTTCATGGAGATGCCTGTAGCAAGACCTGTCCGTGAGATGTTATCCTTCAGGTATGTTCTTTCACATTGTTACTGTTTATTTTACCATCTTCAGACCTGTTGTGTGATAAATTTCTATTCTTGCAGTGTGTTCACCCCATATTATTCGGAAACTGTTCTTTACAGCATGTCAGAACTCCTTAAGAAAAATGAAGACGGAATCTCTATTCTGTTTTACCTCCAGAAGATATATCCAGGTAATCTTTGTTTCTTTTTGCAAAGCAGTAAGCAAAAATAGATGGTATTTTCCATTGGCATCACTTTATCTTATTTTTCTGCTGTTCATTTAACTGACTGAATACAATTTTGTGCTTAGTTTTTAAACTGTTAATAGATCTCATTACTTTTGATGCCAAAAACAATGATGCCCTTTTCCCCCTTTCTAGTTAATTGGTTTTGCTTAACTGATTGGCTTTAACAATTTTGTTCTTAGTGTCCTAAATTTTCTTTTTTCTTGTGGAGAATTTTGTTTTTAGTGTTCATCACACATATCTTCCTAGAGTATTTTAAAGTCAACTTTAAGATCACTAATTCTGAGATGAAAATGCGAATTGGATCAAGCTTCAAGATGTTAAGAATAAATTGACTTGCATCCTTTCCTAGGTGAATGCATATTTTGCGGCTTTTCTATGTCCTGCAATTTTGAGTTAGATTGAAGCTATATTAGTTGGTAATATTGGTAGCTTTTGTTTGTCTGGATCAACACTTCTACTGGTATATTTTAGGCCATGTAAGAGATCATGTAGAAGGATAAAGGCATGACCTAATGACTCTGGTTTCTGTGTCCTTTGCCGTGTAGGATATGCATTTTATTAGATGGCTCTCCTTTTTTTTTTTTCTGATATGTCAGTGTAGAGGAAATGTCTACAACAACATACCCATTACTGAATGTGATCCCACAAGTGGGGTCTGGGAACCTTCTACCTTTGTGGGGGTAAAGAGGCTGTTTCAATAGATCCTAGGCTCAAGAAAAACATTTTTCAAAACAGGTTTTGTAGAGGAAATGTCTGAATAATGGAAATTGGCATTCAACCTAATTTCCAAAATGTGTTATTGATTCTATTCTCTTTCCATTGAGGATCTAGCCATGAATAAGGGTTTCTGGCAGGGGATACTGTGTGAGATGCTGTCTAAGGAACACTCGTATTAGCTCAGCTGGTGTTTGCTTATGTCATGGCTAGGAATAACTGGGGAGAGGTGATTAGACATGACATGTCACATCTTCAACTTACCGAGGAGATGACCTTAGATAGGAAAACATGGGGGTCGAGGATTGAGATTAGAGGGTTAGTAGTTAGTACTGCGAGTTCTCTCTTCTCAGTGGGAGAGCATGGGTCCAGCATAGAGCACTTTGGCTGCTCCCTCTTCTACTTAGCAGGATCATTAGTATTATTCTATTTTCTTACTCTTCAATTGTATTACTTCTGTTATTTCCCTTGCTATCAAGTATTCTTAATTCTACAGTATTTTCACCATAGTTTTTACTCTTGTATTTGTCAAATCTGTTTTTTAAAACGCTTTCCTTGAGCAGAGGGTCTATCAAAAACAACCTCTCTACCTCACACAAGGCAGGGGTAAGGTTTGCGTACGCTTCACCCTCCCTATACCCACTTGTGGGATCACATTGGGATGTCATTATTGTTGTTGTGTTTGCCTTTGTCCTTCCTGACATACTCTCCTTGGCTGTTAGATATTGGGAATTTTGGTATCCCCATCTTATTTTATTTGGAAACAGACAATACGACAAAGAATTCTGGTTGGTGACATGTATTTAGAATGTTGTAAGCAAACATCTCCAATTAATAATATGCAGCTAATTGTTGGTCCAATAGCTGATTTGTTAGTGACGTGTATTTAAAATGTTGCCTTCAGGATGCTTTTTTAAGTGTCTAAAACCATAGGTAGTTTTTCTTTGTAGGCATTGTCTTTGTTTAATACCACATTTTGTTTGCAGCTCTGACCGTGTTTCTTGATTTAGTCGACTCACTTTCTGTAGAAGTCACATTTGAAGGACAGTCTCTTCTTGTTTTCGTTTCACTGATAGGAAAAACAAATTGTTTGGTGCAGATGAATGGAAAAACTTTCTTGCTCGTATAGGTCGTGATGAGAACATCTCAGAGAAAGAACTTAATGATAATCCAAATGACATTCTTGAACTTAGGTTCTGGGCTTCATACCGTGGGCAAACGTTGGCCAGGACTGGTACTTCTTGTTTCTCTGCTCTCTTCTAAAATTTGCAGTATATGCTGTATCCTTCAATGTTTAATACTACACTTCTGACTGCATCATGTACCTGAGAATGATGTTTAGGTGTTACATCACATTGATTCTTTGCCCGTTCATGCATGTTTTTTTTGGACTAAAAATATCAAGGATCAAGTTGTCTACTTTCTCTGTCTTACTCTTTATGAGACTTCTTCTTAGATGTTACTACTACAATAACTACGTCTCAATAATCTTGTGTATTATGTGGATTCAGCACGGAATGACAAGTTTTATGTTGGCTGGGGTCACTTTTTACCGGTCAGTGGAATCTTTATGCTCAAAACTCCGATTTGAGTAGTCATTTATTTGGCACCACTCAAGGGTTGGGAAGTTCCACTCTAACTCTTCTGGGGGGATTCCATCCACCTTATCCGGACTTGAGACCCCCAATGTAAGCAATCTCTCACAGACCGAGTTAAAATATCCCAAGCTCGCTTGTAGTTCGATACATATGATAAAATACTAGTATCCTTTAATACTCACAAAAGTGTCCAGGAATCAAATTCATGAAAGATTTTTCAGGATTAATCTCACCCGCCCTCCCAAACACACACACACACACAAAACCCACTTTCATCCACAAACTGCTGATTCTCCTTTCTCAATGTTAGGGCGCTATCATTTTTATCAGTACTTTGGCCCAAAAAAATGATTGCATCCATCAGTTTTGTTGGTGGAAGGTTCTTCATAGCGACAACTGGAAATGGAAGAAAGAGAGAAACATGAAAGTAGATATGCCATAAGCTGTATTTATCTTATTGTGCTATTCTGAGCAAAAAAACAAAACCCTGACACCCATGAAAATGAAAGGAAGGAGTGTTTAACCTATACTTGTCTTATTGCGCTACTCGAAACAAAAGATATTAAGAAACACGCGTAGTATATCAACTTGCAGTTGATTTTAGATGGAAGTCTTTTTACCTAAATCTTTCTGCAAAGGTGTGGATGACGGAGTCAAAATACAAATTATGTGAATTATACTAGACATTTCAAGATGATTAGAACAAATTATTACTGTTTCCTGTATCATAAAAAAATATTAGAACAAATTGTGAAAAAGAAAAGAAAGGATAAGTTAAAGATGTTCGGCAGAGAGTGAGTATAAGATGATCTTGCTTTATGGATGAATGACTATGGCATGATTAGGACGAGAAATCTTGAAAATATATTTACAACGAAAATGAAAGACTTAAATTTCTGATAAAGTATGCGGAGGGAGGCTGCTTTCTGAAGAAGTTCAAAGTTGAAGACCGTCTCTTGTGATGGAAAAGTTAACCGATGGGCTGCTGAAGCAGACTTTTAGGAGTGGAAGTTCAGGATGCTAGGTACTGAAACGTGTAATAGAAAAGATAAAGGCCCTAAAAATGGTAAATGATTGCTAAAGATGTATATAGGTACTTACCGTGTGATATCCCGTGTGCATGCTTGTGCTAGGAAGGTTCTCATGCTTTCCTTTCCTGGAAAAAGTTGCAGACCTGCTTGTTTTTCTTATAAATTTCTTTCCTTTACACAACCCTTCTGGAGTTTTGCAGTTCGTGGAATGATGTACTACAGGAAAGCACTAATGCTTCAATCGTATTTGGAAAGGTTGATAACTGGAGGTTTGCTTTTCAGAAACCCAAAACAACAAATGATTTGGTTGATTTTCTCTTCCTTCACCAGTTCTCATCTTCAGTTTTTTGTTAGATACTGAAGCAGGAATTACACCAAATGAAACTATGGATACTCAAGGATTTGACTTGTCTCCTGAATCCAGAGCACAGGCAGATCTGAAATTTACATATGTTGTCACATGCCAGATATATGGGAAACAGAAAGAAGAGCAAAAACCTGAGGCTGCAGATATTGCATTACTAATGCAAAGGTGACGTTTGTTTATTTAGATTTATAATGAATGTAAAGGATAGATTCTATCTTTTCCTTAGTCAGAAAAAAAGAAGAGGGATACTCTGTTTTAGAGCTGATGTTAGAACTTCTTATCTGACTTTGGGATCAACTTTCATTATAGAAATGAGGCTCTTCGAGTTGCTTTCATTGATGAGGTTGAAACTCTTAAAGACGGGAAGGTGAATAAAGAATATATCTCAAAGCTTGTAAAGGCTGACATCAACGGCAAAGATAAGGTGCCAATTCTTTTTCTGCTCTAAGGGCGTCCATGTCATTTTCATTATGCTTCTACTATTTAGTCGTCACTTAAAAATTCATTCTGTGTTTTGTAGCATGTAATATACGTAAATAGCACGGTACAAAAATATGCAACTATTTGTGCTTTTGAGTTCAGGAAATTTTAAAAAAATTTCATCAGCTCTTTGGAATTTGAAGCATAATCTGAATGAAGCTGGGTGTGCTGTTAGCAGTGCTGTTAGGTTGGTCTTTTCCTGTTGGCTTTTGCTATATTTGCAATTACCTTAGCTTGTGTTGAGGTTCTAAAACATCAACATGGGGAAATGAAATTGTGTAGCAGCTCAAACCAAAAAATTCCTACTTACATGGGAAACGGAAGTAAATGGTTTTATAAGTTGGGTCCTGGGGTTAATTAGTCTTTGAGGTCCTTTTTGGGTTATTATAACTTTCAACACTCCCAGATGGAGTATATCCCAGCATGTAGCTGTCCAGTTCTTTAAGTTGTCTAATGAAAAAAAATGTTCTTTTAAGTATTGACTTGTACCTTTTCAACTGAAGCTATTCCAAACGGTACTAAAAGTTGGAGCTTGTTGGTGGAAGTGTACAAGCAAAATATGTTTTGTCTTGGACCTTCTAGTCTCTAGTTTTCTTGGATGGCAACAAAAGTGGGCCAAGTGAAATCTCATGCATTAAGTTCTACATTTGCAAAGAATTAAATGGAAGCTTCCTGTGGACACCACATAAGCTTACATCTACAATCCTTCATCATCTATTGGACGTACAGCAAGGATGAAGGATATTCCTCCTTTGAGGGTGGATTTTTGATCCTAAACCAAACAAGTTTATTGCTAGTAGGAGAAGGGAAACAAAATGAATTGCTTGCATGGTCATTGGCACTTAGTCATAAAAGTCTTAGGTCTTTTTGGACCAATTGTTCTAGGGCTAGCTTTAAGCTTTACTTTATGAGTAATTTTTTAAACTGATCAGACAATAGCAGTGTTGGCTATGATATACGGTCATAGAGTAATGATTACGAACAAACAATAGCATAGGAATGTGAGTTGCAGTTATAAGAGTTTGCTAGAACTGTTTTCTTTTTAGTTCTGGTAATAAAACAATCAAAGGTCAGATGAGAGGTAATGAGTAAGATGAGAGGTGGTGGTTTCTGATTGATGCTTTCCTCAGATAGACTAATATAATATTCTAAATTTGTATTTGATAAGATATCCTTTTTAGCAGTCGAATTTTTGCCTTGTACATTCAAAATTGTAACGCTTGTACTTGTTTGTTTTTTCTCTACATGAGTGCAGGAAATCTACTCAATTAAATTGCCTGGAAATCCTAAACTAGGTGAAGGAAAACCTGAAAATCAGAATCATGCCATTATCTTTACACGTGGAAATGCAGTGCAAACAATTGACATGAATCAGGTAGCCAAGTATTTAATGTTTTGTTGACTGTTAGTCCGAACTATATCTGTAATGTATAGAACAGCATGCAAATGGCCCTTTTGAGTTTTTCTGGCGTCCAATTAATAGGAGATGAAATATGCCCCAATAACAATGTGATATGTTGGGTTTAAGTTGAAGAAGAACCTACCATAGTGATTATGATGGTGAAATGAAATGCGAAATTCTTTTAATAGTTCTATAGAATAATCTTGTTAGCAACTCTTTAAAGTAGAGTTCGGCCCTTCCTCAACATCTGGGATCCATTTAATTTTTTAACGTTATTTTTCTTTTATAAATACATTATTGATAAGTAATGAACCTTGGCGTAACTCAACCCCAAAAGCTAGTTCATGAGGTGAGAATTGCTCCATTGCCTAAAACCACATAAGGAGACCTAGTTCCACGTCCCATACCGATGTGGGAATCTAACACCCTTGCACACCAAGTTTAACAATTAGAGCGAGAACAATGTAATACGGGGTCCAACATTGGGTAAGCAATGAAACCTCTCCATGAAAGCTGACTGCTTGGCAGGAAAGTTGTATGTAGCGGAACCTGGATGGGTGATGTCGGAATGAGACTCAACTGTGTGAAGAGAGTGGCCAGAAAAGGTAGGTGAAGGTGGTGGCGCATGAGGCGTGTGAAGCACTTTCTGGTAGTGGGCTTTCTTGGACTGGTTCGCACAATTAAGAGGTGTCTCCCAGTGGTACTTGTTTGTGTACAGTACTGACGGAGAGTGACAAACTTGTTGGATAGTGACGCACTAGCAGGAATTGCACCACAATGAAGCTAGTACAATATATTGCTGGTAGCTACACAACTACTAATTTTTTTCACCTACAAATTATAGTAGGCATACCAAGTCCCCCTCCACTTACTGATGTTGGAATCTAGCGCATTTCGTATGCCCTTCCAATGGCAAGGAGGGGTCTAAGTGACAAAGATTTCATCCTTGGTAGGATAGACATCATACATGCTGTGTAAGTTCTATTTCATCTATGTTTTTAATAGATAATTCTAGGATTGCTCAAGGATTCACCTATGTAACTTTCTTCTTGAGCTTTCCACTTACACTTGACATGCCGCTTCTTGTGCTAAATCTGACCACTCCTTCAATGGATTCTTCCGGGTGTAGAGCTACAAGTACTGTACAGGATCTCATAACATACTGTGTTGCTAAAACTAGTTCAGCCAACATAAACAATAACAGTCATTTAAATTAAGCATCTATATAAACACCCCACCCCCCACCCCCACCCCCCACCCCCCCCAAAAAAAAATCAAATAAATAAATAAATAAGCATCGGTACAGTTGACCTCTCGGAAGTTTCATTAGAAGGGCTTTCTAGAGATCCCAATGACTAATCCTCAATGAATTGCTAAGGATCCAATAAGTCTTCAATGACACCAAAGAGATACTAAATGAATGGAATATGATGAAGTAGAGCCACTTTGAGCTTCCCTCTGAAGTAAGCTTCAAGCTCATACTGGTCATGGGATGGGAACGAGAATTGAACTCTATGAGATCGAATCTTGTGTTCCTCAGTAGGTCAGTGGTAGAGGGGTCGGTTAACATCAGCTTATCCAGTAGTTTCTGTCGAAATTACCGGGAGAAATCTCCAGCAGCCAATTATATCTTCTGATACGTTTGCTGCTAGTTTTTTCAGAATTAAACCCATAATATAATAGAATTTCTACACAAACATAATATCTGGTTAAACGTTTGGTAATTTCGTAAGAAACTACTGTATAAGCTGATACTATTGCTTTTGATGCTCCAAAACACTTGACGAACTTAATTCCCTTTCCTTTACCTACTATAGGCATATCAAAGTGGTTAGTAAAAGATCTAAAACTGACTGAAAATCATGGCTAAGAATTTTAATAACTTGTGCTCTGCCAGTTCTCTAGTTTCAATCTCTAAACCTATAGAAGTACGATGTTTTGTGCTACATTAAATATATTACCACACAAGTTTTTTTTTTTTTTTTTTTGTGGGGGGGGGGGGGGGGAGGGGGAAGGAATTGAAGGGGATTACTATGAGATTCGAACTTTCTACCTACCCGCGGGGAATGTGGGCAGTTCACCGGTGAACTCTCTTCAGTCATTTCATTGTCTCGTGATAATGAAATTCTCATGTAGTTGAACATGGCGAACTCACCAAGCGAGCTGCCTTGCTACTCCCAAAACATGTCTTTGTTAACAGGGTTCTAATCTTTCTTCCCCTGCTTAATGTCCAGCACTGGAAATTTTATCAATTTGTGCACATTCTGATGTGAACCTTATTACAGTGGAGAAGAAAATTAGAACCATTTCGAACTTTTACCTTTGGTTGAAGACAACTTTTTGGTCCTAAAAAATGTGTTTCCGTTTTCTTCTTCATTAAATATTCTTACCCTCAGTTTGGATCTTTTCTGGAGTGGGGAAGGGTGGTGGGTTGTTAGCTTGATTACAACAGAAAACATGGAGAGCTTTTAGTTTTGCTTCCATCTCCCATATCTGCTGGAGCAGAGTTTCAAAGAAAAGAAGATAAGTAAGATGACTGTTGCTGACTAATTTTCACCTAAAATTTGAGCACATACGATACATGCTTGGTCTTGTGCTCGGGTTGGTAATTTATATTAAAAACCGACACGCAAGTGCACGTGGTCAAACAAGTAATAAAGTGGCTAAGTAGCCAAGTATCGATCCAAGGAGGCTCAAGATATGTAAAATTGCCTAATTTACTATATTCCTATTTAACTTCTAATTATGCTAACAACAATGTACCCAAGAGTTAATTGAGTTTTTGTTTCTAAACTATATATACTACAATGGATATGAACATGCCAAGGTTAAGAACAAGTAATGAACTTGATAATCATGATAATTTTGGTTAATTCTCTTCTTCATGTTGCTAGCCAAGAACATTCGCCTAGAAATTAAAACTCTCGTATTTAATTTCACTTTAGAATCATAAACCATCCGTCTACATTTCTGTGATCAAATGCAATTTATGACCTAGCACTACAATTTCGGTTCCTAAATTGACTAATACGGCTTTCAAGTATATTTTTATCAGGAAAGCACATCAAAACCCAATTTTTTCCCAAATCAAGTTAAGAACAATACCCTATTAATTCACAACTTTCCAATTTCTTGCTCTCTCGAGTGAAATTGGACTTTTTAGATATACATTAATGTTGGCCATTCACTAATGCAGTAAAGAACAAGAATTAATAGAACAACATTAAAGAAAAAGAATAAAACCATATCAATTAAAATCAGAATTCATTACACATGTTCAGAACCTCAGCAAGAAAGAGAATTAGCCACTCATTCTTGGATTGATCAACCTAAAATGAGTGTAAATCATACGTACAATTGATAGAAAGAAGAAAAGAAGAGAAGAAATCCCTTAGCTTTTCCAATCTTCAACTGCTACTAACCCACGTTCCTGCTCTCCACCTCTGAACTCAGTCTAAAAACTAAAAACTAATTAAAATAAACCTAAGTGTGCTATTTATACTAGTGGGAAATTTTTCCCGGAATAACAAGCAACGTGTCACGGAGGCCAACGCGGAGCACTGCCTCTGTGACACGGCGTGGACGCGGACCTTCACTGGAATTTCCAGGGTCCGGAAAATTAACCTCAACGTGGCGCGGAGGCCTATCTCCGTGCCACGGAGCTGACGCGCAAGCACACTGGAAATTGCCAGTTTAATTCATGTCCAGGCAGTGTGCTACCGCGATGGTAGCGTGGCACGGCTCCATCGCGGAGCCCCTATAAATCATGCATTCCAAGGTCTTTTCCACGCTCGCATCCCAGTCCAACTCCAACATAGTTCCAACATGCATTTTAGCTCCTAAAAATCACCTTTACCTGCAAAACAAATGCTAATCATGTTGGTTAGTATAAATTCGCATTTTATTACCAATCACATGATATTATATACACATTGCACAACAAACAAGGTAAAAATGATACGTTTGAGTATCACTTGGGCATATAAATCTGCCCAATACACAACTTGGAGATTAGATCTTGCTGATTTATCCTCGGACAACAACTGCTTCCAACGGTCCTACCCTCTAATTTCCTTGCTTGATACTCTGTAGTTTCACCCTTTGACCACTGCTATCCAGGTGTTTCTGTTCAGTCGCTTCTAATTATTCTTTACTGTTGAAATTAGAAACTTTCATCATTGATTGTCTGAGGCGAATTACATATTCGTATCACCACTAACAGAATAAGTCAGACTCCCTTTCGTTTGATATTCCCCATCTTACCTCTACCTATCATTATGTATTGATCTACCGTAGGATAATTATTTTGAAGAGGCTCTGAAGGTGAGAAATCTTCTCGAGGAGTTCTTCCAAGATTATGGCATTCATCCTCCAACAATTCTCGGTGTTAGGGAGCATGTATTCACTGGCAGGTAATTTTGTATCTAATGAAATATTCTTGTGTCACTGTTTCTTCAACAGTCATCTCATATGGGTTTTATGTTTCAGTGTGTCTTCATTGGCATCCTTCATGTCTAACCAAGAAGCTAGCTTTGTGACAATGGGCCAGCGTGTTCTGGCAAATCCGTTGAAGTGAGTGTGCATTTGTTATGATGGTATTTTTATTGCACAGGGAGTCATTTTGTGACAGATTGTTAAATTCTTCAGAGTTCGTATGCACTATGGACATCCAGATGTCTTTGACAGACTTTTCCATATTACTCGAGGTGGTATCAGCAAAGCCTCACGTGTGATTAATATCAGTGAAGACATATTTGTAGGTATAACTGATTTGCTCCTCAGCACTCCACCAGCATGAATGTTGCGCTTTTCCATTTTACATCTTCTTGTTTTGAAGCTTTCCCACGTAAGAGGATATCCCCCAGATTAATCTACATCGCTAAAACTACTAGGTTCATATGATTCTTCTCTGCTGCTAGTATACTTATTCTCAGCTTGCGTCTTCTTGTTTGAACTGCATCCTGTACTTTTAGTTCATTTCTATGATATCTTCAACCAGCTACATGTTAGTTGTGTATTTAAATATAATTGTAAAGTAAATCTTTACATGTCTTTTCATAATGTGACACTCAAAAGCACTATCTGGAAAGATTGGCCAAAACACACATCTAAAAATGAGCAGATTCTGGAAGTTTGGCCAAACAGTCTAAATTGTTTCAAGTATAAATGCAGGGTTTAATTCAACTCTACGGCAGGGAAATATTACTCACCATGAGTACATCCAGGTAAATATTTCTCAACCGTTCTGTCTTTGTGTACATATGAATGCAGAGCCTAAACTAAGACCATGCAGGTCGGCAAGGGACGAGATGTCGGACTCAATCAGATTGCATTGTTTGAAGGCAAAGTTGCTGGCGGTAATGGTGAACAAGTTCTGAGTAGAGATGTTTACAGGCTTGGCCAGCTCTTTGATTTCTTTAGAATGTTATCATTCTACTTTACAACTGTTGGATACTACTTCTGCACAATGGTACAACTTCACATTCTAATAGTATAAGTCACTGTTGTTAGTTATGATCTCTTGGACTTTATTGCATGATGCTTGTTCTGGGTTGTGCTTTTAAATGCTTGTTGCAGCTATCACCTCCAGGTATATGGTGGTATTTCTGACAGATCCTTTTAACTTTTGTGCAGTTGACAGTGCTTAGTGCTTATGCTTTTCTCTATGGAAAGGCATATCTGGTAAGTACTGAGGCAATTTTTAGCTTTTAGGTACATTTGGTACAAGTTATAACTCCAGATGTTTAAACTTTTAAGATAGGGTTGCACAGTTTTCCTTTCAGAGTAAGTTAAGGTTACTCATTTAGTTAGATATTCAAGAATTAAATGTATTTTTTGTGGCCTGCCTCTTTCTGAAGCTGTCAATTTCTTTTCCAGGCCTTATCTGGTGTTGGTGCAACTATTCAGGATAGATCTAATATATTACAGAATACTGCTCTTAGTGCTGCTCTCAATGCACAATTCCTTTTCCAGATTGGTGTGTTCACAGCGGTTCCTATGATTCTAGGTTTCATTCTGGAGCAAGGTTTCCTAAGAGTATGTTCCTTAGGTCCTTGTGCCAAAGTTTGATCTGTTATGCCTAAAGAAGCTCTGCTACTTTACCAAATGAATTCATGGTTGACTAATATCGATCAATTACTTGAAATGGTTAAATTTTTTATTTCAGTGACCATTGAGTATTTTCTCTTATATCCTGGAAGAATTGACGCTTATACTTTCACCTTTTTAGCTTCTTATCTTTCATTTAGAAATAATTTCTTAGTTTGCTGCACCCCACTTTACCTTCCTAGCTTTAAGTTGATATATTTTTCTGCTTTTATCTTATCCCCACAAATCGGTCTAGCAATATCCTCCTCTCAGAAGCAGTATTGTTTTGACAGCTTTAATATTTTTTTTAAAAAAGTTTATGCAAAAAGAAAATATGTTTTGGTATCTGTAGTGTTTTTGAAGATTTCTTAGTAGGCGTTTGGATATGCGATTTTATCTCGTGATTTGAAATCATGAGATGAAATCAGCACTTGGACATGTGATGAAATCCCAAATTCTATGAAGAATTCATCAAATGCTTGTGCTACTATTCATCACATAACAGTTATTTATTAAAAAACAGTTTTTTAAATAAAAAGAAACCTCTTGAAAAGCTAAACAAAGAAGTTTCATACTAAAACTTTTTGCAATAGTTCAAAAAAAATATCATGGAGGAAGCACTGATCTCTATGAAGAATTCATCAAATGCTTGTGCTACTTTTGTTTTGTTGTCTTTCACATTTGAAATCTAGTGCTCTATTTTTTTTTCCATGCCTCTTTACTTTTAGGGGTAAGGCTGCGTACACACGGGATTAAGGGGGTATGTTGTTGTATGCCTCTTTAACTGTCTGTCCATTTTCTGCTCTGACTGGCATCTTTCTCGCTGCAGGCTGTTGTTGGTTTTGTCACTATGCAGTTTCAACTCTGTACTGTCTTTTTCACGTTCTCCCTTGGCACTAGGACACATTACTTTGGTCGAACTATCCTCCATGGTGGTGCAAAAGTAGGTCCATCTTCTCCTGCTACTAAAATATTTTTATTTCTTTCTTTCTATATATCTAATCAGAAACTTTTTTTTACAGTATCATGCAACCGGTAGGGGATTCGTCGTTAAACACATCAAGTTTACAGAGAATTATAGGCTCTACTCCCGCAGTCATTTCGTTAAGGGGTCTCTCTCTTCTCTCTCTCTCTTTGTGAGGCATAAGGCATGCAAAAAGTTCACCCTTATGTGTGTGTGTTGGTGTGAGTGCATGCATGCACATCTGCGCACTTCTATGTGGTCATCTTTTGTCATAGCTCTTTTCTGCACTTGTGGAATATCAAATTATTTTACTAATCTTTGACCTTCTTCAGCATGGAAATTGTGCTTTTGTTGGTGGTATATGCTGCTTACGGCTACAACGAAGGTGGTGCTTTATCCTACATACTTCTCACTGTTAGCAGTTGGTTCTTGGCTATTTCTTGGCTTTTTGCTCCATATTTGTTTAACCCAGCTGGATTTGAATGGCAGAAGTAAGTAATGCTTTATGACGTTTGGAGGTTCATATATTGTTGCTTGGTTCTTGTCATCATTCTTGTCTTGTTCTATAGGACGGTAGAAGACTTCCGTGACTGGACAAACTGGCTCCTTTATAGAGGTGGAATTGGTGTTAAAGGGGAAGAAAGTTGGGAGGCTTGGTGGGATGAAGAACTGGTACGAACTATCCTTTGATATGAATGTGGTTGTTGACCTTAGCTATTTGATCTCCATCGGTTCTCTAATGAATAATGAAATAGGGGTAATAAATTCTCTGAGCCTGATACATAGGTCATTGCCACTATGTCAAGTCCCTGTCAGTGTTTGAAATTCAACTGATGACTCTATTTAGCTGTCAGAATGCCTTCATTAATTCATCCCAAAAGGCTTCTGAATCATATTTACAGAATTTGTATTGGTCTACTCTTCTTTTTCATTTTCTATTTTTTGCTTTTCCTACTTACAGACCTACTGATAGTGGATTGATTTACCCCCTTTTGCTATTATATTTACATCTGTCGTCCTTGCTTTTGATCGTTCATATAAGTTATCAGAACTAGATTTGGGAATTCTTATAATTTTTAAGCATATAATACATGTGCTCGAGGCATGTGATTCTTAGAATTCTTCTTTAGAATTTCTTCATCCTGTGATGTACTACATTGGCTATGCTTTTTTCCTTAGCTGTTGATGTGTAGCAGCTTTAGTCTATTGGCAATTCCTCATGTCACTCATATTTTTCTAAAAGAATTTGACGTCACCTTTGTGTTTTTTGACAGGCTCATATTCGAACCTTTGGAGGAAGAGTGATGGAGACCATTCTTAGTTTACGATTTTTTATATTCCAATATGGAATTGTCTATAAATTAGATGTTCAGGGAACAAATACATCTTTAACGGTATTACTGTTACTCTTTTTCCTGTTCTCTTGTGAAGCACTTTTTTCCTAATCTTTTTTCGCCTTTGTTAATTTTTTCCTGTTAAGTGAAGTGTATTTTTTGGGGCCATCTTTTGAAGCATACCGCTTTACTGAAGGAGCCAGTTTATTCTAATCATTTTCTATTTTTAGAAGGCCTAGTTGGTCACAAGTTGTAAAATGTTCAGTATACATGCATATAATTTGCACCTACCACATGTCTGAAGAACCAAATTAATTGTTAAACCGTAAGTTTCTGCTTTAAAAAATTTGATGTTGCATGGAAACAAGTTCCACTACCACTCAGTGATGAGAGAACATGTTCATTATTAGGTCTTACAATCTAATTAAGCACAAGATATGTATCTATATGAAGTATATAGATTCAACTGTGAACCATACAGTTCATTAGAAGCCGTAGTAATGAGGTAGGCTGAGCCGGAGATAACTTGGTTCTTTATGTTACTCTTTGCCACATTTGCTCTCTCTTCTCTGTCTTCATGTACAATCAATTTTGATATGACCATCATTAACTGTCTATTGGGTGATGGCTGACTGCTGGTCCTTGTGGCTACATCGTTTATCAGGTGTATGGTTTTTCATGGGTTGCATTTGCTGTCATTTTACTCCTCTTCAAGGTTTGAACCAAGTTTTGTGACTTGTTGTAAGTTTTTATCGTATTGAGTTTGAGGATGTTAAAATGAGATCCATTATTTTGGGATGCCACAGGTGTTCACATTCAGCCAGAAGATATCAGTTAATTTCCAGTTGCTGTTGCGTTTTGTCCAAGGCCTGTCGTTTTTGCTTGCCGTTGCTGGTTTAGCTGCTGCTGTTGTATTGACGGATCTTACTGTGACGGATGTCCTTGCGAGCGTCTTAGCATTCATACCCACTGGCTGGGGAATACTCTCAGTATGTTCTCTTTCTTCCAAGTCCTGTCTTGTGCTGCTTCTTGCTTATTACATATCTTATGGTACCGTAATTACATTGATAACATTTTGTTGAATAAACGAGCTGGCATACATGATTAATACCTGTGCAGAGCTTCGTATCTGTATTTTGGCGAGTATGGTATATTTTTTTCTTCTCTTCGTGGAGATATTTTGAGGTAGACTAGAATAAGTCTAGGCTTGCAGTCTGGTCATCCTGTACTCGTGAAGAAACTATCATAAAAGATAAAAGTAGGATAAATTCAAGTTCCAATGCCAAGTAGTTAACACATCGGTTTTCACTGAAAACATGACATTACACCTTTTACCCAAATCTTGTCTTTGATTGTGCACATCTTTCTTTATCCCTTCGGGACTGTATTAATTTCCTGCAAATGCATGTTTCATCATTCGACAGATTGCTGCAGCATGGAAGCCTCTAATCAAGAAAATGGGGATGTGGAAGTCCTTCCGTTCAGTTGCCCGTTTATATGATGCTGGTATGGGTGTGCTCATCTTCATCCCAATCGCACTATTTTCTTGGTTCCCCTTCATTTCAACATTTCAAACCCGGCTTATGTTCAACCAAGCGTTCAGCCGAGGGCTGGAGATCTCTCTCATCCTTGCTGGTAACAATCCAAACACTGGATTATAATCTCTTTTTATCTTCCTCTGATCTTATACAGAGAAGAGTGGTTCATATTGTTGTACCATTTTTAGGAGCTTTTTTTGTAGAGTACTCTCTGTTATTAGTAATTATTGTAAAATCTGCCAATGTATAGTTTTCAGATATGTTGAGTTATTTCTTCGTCAAATGACTAGGGGAACTCTATATGCTCCCTCACTATTATTGCACTTACCTTCTCTTTTTTTTTTTGGTCAAATCAGTTGAAACAAAAGAGGAATTTAAATTTTATTTTACATCTTCTGTTTTCCATCTCATAAAAAATGTGATAGGATTTATTTTGATATATTTATCTAATGATCACAATGATCATTTTTAGACAGTTCAATGTGGAATTATGTGTTTTGCCTAGTATACTTGTTACTCTAATTTTGGGTAGAATTGGAGAAATATGCTCCATTCAGCTTTACAGAATATGATCCCTGTATTTTTATTTTTATTTTTTGTATCCTAAGATATGTTATTATGCAGTTTTAAGTATTTTGAAAGTGAAAAATGAATCAGGAAATGACATGTGTTGTCCTAAGAAATGTCCGGTTTTGGATTTTTTATTTTCCCGCTTAACATATTTTTAGAAAATGATCTTTAACTTTGAATATATTTGTTGGGAAGAATTTTTGTTGCTCATTAGGTCTACCTTTTAGCTTGTCTATTATGCAGAACTTATGATCAATTGAGCATCAATTGGCCAAGTTCACCATCTTGAACTTATGTCTTTGCATTTGTTGTTCAATAGGCATAAGTTTTAGATTTACCCTTACAGAACTTGCGGTTATTTGAGTAGGTTCACTATCGTGAGATATTTTAAGTTTAACCTTTATATGTAAAATTTATCATGTCCACAATTTATGTTCGATGTGCAATAAAAGCTTTGCTTATTGAGAGGAAGCTCTGTCTTATTGAATTTCTCCTTGAATTCCATCTGAACTGCCAACCTTTCCTCTTTTTTTGAGAAAATTTTCCTTTGGTTCTCTCCGAAAGCGCCTTTTCTTTTTTGAGCCCACAAGAAACTCAAAAAAAAATTGAAAAATTCAAAAAGAAATATTTTATCACTTTAAAAGTTTTAAAAGGAAAAACAACATTCAAGAGGAGAAAGAAAACTTATTTTTTTAAAAAAATTGTTAAAGCAGGCAAAAAAAATCTAAGATCACCCCTTTTAAGGTCATTTGTGAACCCAACCCAAAGTGAATGGTTCTTTATATTTTTGACAAACTGAAAACACGTACATATACAATTATAGTTAAATATTGTGTTCATACAATTTCAATTAGTATTAAATATTGTATGTGCATGTATACAATATATTTTATTACGTTTTAAATAAATACTATTACATTTGAGTGAGACAAAAATCTTGCTAAATATAATGGACGCTAACAGTGTTACTTATGAAATTTTCCCTACATTATTTCAACTAAGTACTCAATTCAAAAACATAGATGATGAAAGAAACGAAGGAAAGGTCGTATATTCCATAGTTAAGTCATTCATTCAATATAGAGAGAGCGTCATAAAATATATTTATTTCTCTCATCGATTAATTTCTTGAAATAAATCAATTGAACTAAGGAGGAATAAATTTAAATGTTAATATCCATACCTCTTACCATCATAAATACTCGATAACTTTCTTCATTAAAGTGCAAATACATGAGAAAAAATTACCTAATATTGTACCTCTATTAATATTCAAATCAGAGCATTCATAATTCTCAAATCCTTCATCCTGCACTAATTCACACTCTTGTTGTACAGAGAGAATTAAGTACCGTAAAAAGGATATATAGAGCAATTTGTGAAATTTCGTTGAAGTCATTTGTCATATTTTATATCTAGATGGACTCCACCTTGCAAATAAAAGAACTTACAATGGCAACTCTGTAATTCAACACAACAAACAGGGTTGATTTTCATTTTTCTTATATGGACACGTGTCGTTCATCCAGCTCTTCTGTATCACCAAAACATCTTAGCCGTCTATCATCTCCTTCACTTCCTATATATACCCTCTGACCTTGTAGCATCCTTCGGTATTCTCCATTTCAGAATCAAAAGTCTGCCAAAATTTCAGTAGTCGAAGAATTCGAAGAACAATTCAAAAAATTAATTTTCAAATTTGCTAGAAGAATTCTTAAATTGTTCGGTTAAATCATCAATTTGATAAGTAAAAGCTTTTGAATCTGCGTATTTTTGTTGAACAGTTCCATTTTTTGGGGGGGTAATTAATCAATAATTTTGGAAGGTACAGATTTGGATTAATTTGTTGTTGATTTGAAATTTTTTTGAGAATCTGTGAGGTTTTGGTTTTGATTTTCATTTGAATTTTCTGGAGTTAGGGTTTTGATTTTGATTGATTATGAACGATCAAAGACCGATGGTGAACCAACAAGTGGTAATGAGTTTGAATCAATCTCAGATCATGAATCCACATGTTCAACAACGGCAGGAAATTGTTAATCGATTCGAAGATTGGAAGATACTTTACAGTTCAAATACTATGTCGGTTAGGTCGAGAGTGAAGAATTTTAGTAAGAATCAGTCTGAAAACCCTCAGTTTCATTCACAGATGCAACAGCAGCCACCTCTGATGATCGGTCGGAGCTATGGGATGTGGCCGCCGGCGTTGGGAGCTGATCAGATGAAGTATCAAAATCCTAATGTAATGACAGTTCAGGGATTTGTTGCCGGTGGAAAGCAGTTGAAAAACTTAGGGCCAAGGAGCAATTGGAAGGGTAAAAAGGTGAATAAGAAGGATAGGAGGATAGTGGATAGTGGGAGGAGAAAAGAGAAGTCTTTGATGATGGCTGCTGGGTATATGACTGGTGATGGAAATGAATTGCAATATCAGAATAGATTAAAGGCCAAGAGATTTTTCCCCAAGAAGAGATTTTATCGTAATAATAGTGATAATATGGGTGCTCCTTTTGCTCCTCGGAACACGTCGTCGTTTATTATTAGGGCAAAGAAGAGTGGTGGTATTGCGTCATTGGTATCGCCTTGTCCTGTGACTCCGGCAGTGTTACCAACTCCGAATTTTTCTCCCTCGAGGGAGGTCTTGGTGGATATGGCAAAGGAGGAATGGGGAGTTGATGGGTATGGATCGATGAAGGGTTTGATTAGATTGAGATCACCGGGGCATGAGATGGAGGAAGAGGAGGAAGAAGGAGGAGGAGGATCAAGTGAGAGTGATGTGGAAGAACGTGTGGAGGTGGAAAGGCGGTTGGATCATGATTTGAGCAGGTTTGAGATGATTTATCCGAATAGTAATGGTGTGGAGTATAACAATGTTTTCGAGAACCGTGTGGATGATCAAGATTCACATATAGCTCAGTTGGAGGAAGAGAATTTGATTTTGAAGGAGAGATTGTTCTTGATGGAGACGGAGTTTGGTGATTTGAAGAAGAGGTTGCAAAGTCTTGAGAGGCAGGGTTGTGGCTATGAGGAGATTACTGTGGAAGTTGTGGAGAGTTTTTCTGAGATGAGTGAAAGCCGTGGAGAGTCCCATTGTGCAGATGAAAATAATGTGGAATTCATTGAACAGAACATGGAAGAACTAGATGGAGATGTGAAATCGAAGGAAGACGAGATGAATGATGGGAATATAGAATCTGTACAGAAGAAAGTGGAAAAAGGAAATGAAGAACTTAATCCCACTCCGGTTGATGAACCTCGTAAAACCGATATCATTGCTCATGCTGGAACCAAGAGTGAAAGCAACGAGGGCACGGATGTGAGGGATGAGAAGAAGGTTGAAGTTACTCAAATAAATAAAGGTAATGAAAGCAACATCAAGTCATCAGATAATGCAGGTGTTGAAGATAAAATTATGGAGGATGCTTCTCTAGTTGATGCCAAAGCGGTTGTCCAGGCAAACACAGAAGATGAAGAACCAGGGAATGAATGATCAGAGAAGAGCATTTACTATGGTGACTTATCTGAGTTTACTTCTCTAATGTAGATCTCTTTACTGTGAAGTTCTTTCTTGCAATTTGGCTGACATTTTATCTCGAGTCCGTATATTCTCTTGGAAGTACATAAACCTTAGCCTTCCTTTTGGCAACAAAACAATGAAATAATGTTCTGTATGCTGTGATTGCACACCCCCACAAGTGCATAGGTTGTAGAATTCTTGCATACTGTATCATCAGGCCTCTTTTTTTCTGTATTCCAAAGTTAATTATGTGTTTGGAGTTGTTTGTAGGAAGGAATTTAGTTTTGTGTCTTCCTCAGGACATGATATCAGACTGTAATAATCTTTAAAGTTGGAATGAATTTTGGGACTTTCTTTTTTCATATGCTGTTTATGGTTCATTTTTTTAACCCAGACCTCTAGCATATCAGACTTTAATGATCTTGGAACTTTTTTCCAGAAAAACCGTCTATGTTGTTTAATCGTTGCATATATTTCGCCTGGGCCTCTAGCAAGTATGTGTTTCTTCTTGGGAATGTCATCTGTGCAACTCATGAATTTCTGAAAATGGTTTTGCAGTGTTCATGTAAAGTTTTGAGTTTTGCAGGTCTCTGCTTCTTTGCTTCAAGACCTCAACCTTTACTTGTGTCTAGGCTCTTGAGATGGGATGGCAGCTCTTCCTCACAGGAGAATAGATGGTCTTTGCTGGAAACCAAGTTTGTTGGGTATCTTAAAACCTATGTTGCTCGGACTCTTTAAAAATGTTAGGTGCATGTCAGATCCACCAAAATAGTGCATTTTTTGAGGATTCGGTACAGGTGCAGCAACATTTTTGGAGAGTACAAGCAACATAGCTTAAAACTTCTTTTTTGTTGTAATTAGTGTTGATGGTTATACTAGACAAATTTGCTGTAGTCTCTCTGTCTGACTGACTTGCCACAAAGTTCTGGTTGAAAAGCAAGAAATCAATGATTTAAGCTGGAGTAGTAAAGATAAATCAACAGTACCCTGGGGCTGATTACAAGTTCTCTAGACAACTGTGTCTTGCAACTTGCTTCATATGACAATTTGGGTGCTATTGTGGGAACAAGAGAGGTTAAGCGGTGACAATTGAGAGGTTGTCATTCATCATTCAACGTGTCGACGCCAGAAAAGAGGTCAAATGTCAAGGCGAGGTCATACATTCATTTGGCTCCTCATGAAGTATATTTAGCTCACCACGCAAACATCTGATTAGGAAACGGGTTTACACCCATGAAGCAATGTTCCCTCTATCGAAAACTAAAGTAATTAGCTTCCTCATGTTAGAGTAGGTGACGTAATTCAAGTTGTATATAAGTTTCAAATTGTTTTACTTGTAACGGTTCGAATTACTTTGGAAAATTTTCGTAAGTCCGTTTGATTTTTTCATCAAAGCGAAATCAGAATTTAGATTAAAGCTATTTAGTTCGATTAATATTAATATCTTTCACGTTCGCGATGTGAACATTGTCAAAATTTGTGACCTTAAAAATATACTCCCCCGATTCAATTTTGTTTATCTAATTTTAATTTGGGTTTTAAAAAATAAGAAAGACCCCAATTATTTTAAATTAAAGATATGTACGACGTATTAAAATGCTCTTTAATCTTATGATTTTAAACATGTCACTGTGGAAAATTATAATTAAAAAATTTTCAGAAAAAGAAAAAAAATTTATTATTTTTAAACGAACTAAAAAAGAAAGCAAGACAAACAAATTGAACTGAAATAGAGGGGATATGATACTCTATGTTTATACAAGTGCATCTCCATAAAAGGTAAAAATGAAAAATTTTAGGAGAAAATGAGATCTGTTGACCTCTTATAAAATAAATAGAAGAACATTGACTTTTTCAAATCATTATGTGTAAAAATGAGGATCTCTTATAAAAAGATGATAAAACTAAAAAAATTCATAAATGGTCTAAAAAACTAATTCTTCCCAAATTTAAAGGTCATTTGATTGCTAATTAGAAAGAAGTTATTAATGTATTAAAACTAGTAAAACTTTCTAAGTTGTTTGGTTATAAAAATTAGGAAAAATAATACACCCCACATGAGAAATTTAAAGCTAGAAGCTTCAAATATAGAAAAGTTTATCTTCTTTAGTTCTTTTTGGTTCCTATCTCGTTGTATCAATCTTAACAGTGACACAGTGTTCATGAAGTAAAAGCACCTTAGCAATGTTTTCCACATTTATACAGTACACTATGGTTCAATTTAGAGAACAATAATTACAAATACATTATCAGCAAATGCACTATAATGTTGAAAACTTGATGATACCAAACCCTTCAATGAAAGTAATGGATCTTTTACCGAAATTACAACGGCAACATACCTAGTATTAGTCTCACAAGCGAGGTCTGAGGAGGGTGAAGTGTTCGCAGACCTTACTTCGTTCATTTATGATTTATCTGAGATTTACAATCTGCTGGTTAACGCGAACAATTAAGCACCCTCTGGCAGTCTTGTCTTATCAGGAATCTTTTTAATCCAAAAACAGCAAAGGCGTCTGTACCCTGTGATGCAAACCTTGCAAATTCTTGGATAGAACAGTATATACTGATTATACTGATTAAGGAAAAGAAGACGAGAAACAAGGTGAAGAGTATTTATATCACAAGAACTGTTGTGGATGCTATGCTAGACACTTTCAATGAGCAGTTAATGACTGAGGTGAATGCTTACCAGTACAACTGCAGATACAGCGAAGCATCGCCAAAACTTTATATGCATTTTGACTTTTAAGATTGATGAAAACAACTCAAGAAGGAGTAACTAACTGCAGCATTACCTCAATATTGCGAGCCATAGGTGCTTCAGCTTTGAGAAGCGAATCCAGGGCTGTTTTTCAGTTCACCAGGTCTTTTCAAATGAGAAGCATCTCCGTTTAGCGCGAGAAGAATCATCACATGTAAAATATGCACACTACACAGTGTACGGTCCTACATACTGTGTGACCGTGTCTCTGACAGAATCCAGCTGCCTCAGAGAACTTGTGAACATCAAAGGAGGGGTAATGTCTAAGAAATAAAGATTGAACGCCAGGTCCAAGAGGCAGTTTGGGGTAATGGCAGATCATTTGCAGTAGAGGAGAGTTTTAGAAAATAGGTATCTTAATTCTTAGCACGGAGAGCTTTCACGCTAAGGAAGAGGAAGGGAGACCCACATCTTCAGAAACCATGTTTTCGTTTTTTCTGACCTCTGCCAGCAGAGAAAGAGCCTACTGAATACCGTGAATTAGCAAGCTCTCGGGGAATTGCAGCACCAGATGTTTTAAGAGCTTCAACTAACTCGGGAAACAATTTCTTGTTCTCTTCATTTACAAAGACAATTGCTGTACCTTCCTCCCCCATTCTAGATGCCCTTCCAACTTGGTGCACATACTCCTTGATGGAATTTGGCATATCAAACACAATTACCTGTTTCACAGTCAACAGATCGATTCCTCGACCCAACACCCCTGTGGCCACAATAACTGGAATTTCTCCAACTAGAAATGACCTTACAATTTCTCTCCTATCCTTCATGGATTTCTCACCATGAATTGATAAGGCTTTTAGCCCAGTACTTACTGTTATTGCTTCAGAAAGGAGATCTGCTCCGAGTCTAGAACCCACAAATACAATAACCGGTGGCTTGTAATGCTGCTTGCTCATCAAAATATCGAAAAGCTTTTGCTTCTTCCGCTTCGAGTCTACCCAAATAGCTAACTGCTTGACAGCCTGATTAGGTTTATTTGGCTTCCCAACAGAGATGACAGTAACCTTTTTGGCCATTGCGCTTGCCATCCTCTCTACTTCTTTAGGAATTGTTGCGGAATACATTAACACTTGAGGTTGAGACAGAGCCGTAAAAATCTGCATCACCTGCTCACGGAAACCTCTTTGGAGCATGCAATCAACTTCATCAAGAACAAGAATTGAAATGGTATCCAGTTCAATCTCGTGCTTCGCTAAAAGGTCAATGAGTCTTCCAGGAGTTCCCACAATTAAAGACACTCCCTGCTGGATGCGGTGGAGCTGTCCTGCCATGGCATCACCACCTACCACCAATGCAGTTTTGAATGGCAAACCCTTCCCGAGCACCTTAGCTTGATCCTCTACCTGTATGCAGAGTTCTCTAGTAGGTGTAAGAACCATTGCTAATGGTTGTTGCTGATTTTGGAAATGCTCTTCATTAACTTTTGCACATAGAGAAACTATAGGAATTAGAAAAGAGCCAGTTTTACCAGAACCAGTCTCCGCTGAAACAAGCAAGCTTTGCCGTGCTAAAGCAGCAGGGATTGCTTGCATTTGGACAGGAGTTGGCATTTCATAACCAGCAACTTCAATATTCTCGAGAAGCTTCTGAGGTAGCTTGCAAGAAGCAAAGGACAAGATGGGAGACGGTGTAGTGTCTCCCTTCACAAGAATATCAAGTTTCCTTCTCAGAAGTTCAGTCTGGTCAGTTGTTAGTGGATTCACTTCAGATTTATCATTATCCCTAACATAATAGCACTCATCAGTTGCTGTTAACTTCACAGGACATGGACGAGCAGTTGGTTGCGGCGATTTTGCAAGCCGCGACAACAATATACCTTTGCATTCCAAGCTGCAAATATCATCATCAGTCTCATTGCAAATGTACTCACCATAGCGGCCACATATGACACACCGAGGCTCACCCGGAAGCGCCTCTCTTTGGTCCCAACACCTCTCCTTCACATCATCGTCTGAGGCAGACATCAAAGAAGCAATCCCATAAGCACTTAAACCATGCGTTTGTAACATCTTGATAAGAATAAAAAGGGTAAACGAAGCATAAAATCTAAATTGACTTTGATGGTTAACTTTTTCCTATGTTTTGCCGGTGATATTTGACCTCAATATTTCAAAATTTAGAAAGTAATTATTTGCACTTAAAGGAGGATAACTAAATGATTAGATTTGGTTCCTTAAAGCTAAAATTTGGTACTAGTACCAAAATTTGACTCTTAAAATTTGGGAGAGAGAGTACTAGAATGATGAATTCCTTGGAAATTGAACATGGAAATACATTATTCATGAAAATGAACATCAAATTATGGATTATCACAGAAGAAAAAACAAGTCATTAGTTAGAAAAACTACCAACAGATAACCAAAAGAGAAAGGGAAGAAGAAGCTGTATAATGTTTTATGTTTTTAAGAAATAAGTCTAAAATTTTTAGAGAGCCATTGTTAGTACCAAAATTTTAAATATGGTCCTGCACTAGAAGGGCTTCACCTGCCAAAAAAAGTATGGCCATCAAGCTTAGACAGCTGACTAATTGGCCATCACAAAGTTAGTCCATGCCCACAAAAGTCAAGAAGAGAAACCAGGGGTAACATTAAATCCTATCCATGAAGCCCAATTGGAGCAAGACAAGTTCGCAGTCCACCTTGATAAACTTGGAACAACTACGGTGGAAGGAGAGTTACTTCTTTTTACCAAGTGTAAAGCAGGCTGTTACAGTTCAGGATTGGCCAGCAACTGCTTCTCACAAGATATGGGAATGAAAAAAACACCGATTAAACGTGATGGGACACGCATTGAGGGCCATTTTACTGGAACCAAGGACCAACTTAGCAGAGGACTAGTTCAGGCAAACCAAGGACTAGTCAAGCAGAAAATTTGTTTAGCCGAGTCAGAGAGCATATCCATGGAACCATATCAGCTATCAACGGGAGAAACGTTTTTTGATGTCCATGATAAGGGGTGAAGCTTAAATAGTAAGAGTAAGCCAGATAGGAATGGATATAATTTATATAACCACACCTATAACAGGCTAAGTCTGAAGAGATATAGTACATGAGCAAATTACCAAAGAAAATCTATCATATCTAACCAGCGTCCGGGAGAACTTTTTCAACCAAAAGATCAAGTAAGAGGTAACTACATTCTATAAATTAAAGGGACAATGAATAGCCTCTTCAAATAACATAGTCCATAAAATGCAAGAAACCCAATTGAAGCAAACTGCCTACTATCCTCACGACCTATGGGCACAATCCAACATGGAGAAATTTAAAGAGCAAGTCGAAAAGGACATAGTCACCTAGTTAGCACACAGTGCCATTTACATTTCTCACAAATAAGCAACTATTGCTATGATGTTCATATTCCAACATCACCACAATGTAGCTCAAATTTTATCAACCATTTCAGCTTATTTTGAAGCTTTCTCTTTAAAAGTCAAGCCTTTACACAGCATTACATTATACTTTTCTGTTTTAGACTAATATTAGCATAGTTCTTTCACACAATGCTTTAGTTCAAGACTCTTTACAGGAAATTGTTTTCAAGAAGTAAGCCTATGAATAAACAGTCAAGGAACATAATCACTCTGGTGTCTGGGCCAACACTGGTACCATGCAACTCTGTCCACACTTGTATAGATGGGAAGAAATTATCTGGTGTTTTTGCCTCGGAGGCTAGGATTTGAACCTGAGGCCTCATAGCCACCAAGGCCACACCCTTGGTTACCGAATCCCCAAATTTTTTGGTTAATTCAGCTATCACCGTTGATCTAGCTCGACCCACTCAGATATATTTGCAGAACACTCATAAAATTGAAACCAAAACACGATATTTAGCTTTTTTAGGGAATTTACCTGGGGCATTAATATCATTTTCTGCAGCTACACAACTTTCCATTGTACAAACACTTCAAAGTACAAAATCCTCAAGATATCACCGCCCTATAAAATTACAGAAGATTATTAAACAACTCCATAAACAGGAAAGAGTAAAATCTAAAGACCCAGAACGTACTTCGTCTTCTTCAAAGCTTCTGTCGATCTTTTTGCTGTTAATTTTATCAAATTTCTTGATTTTATATATAGTTACCGGGTTGTCGGATCTTGATTGATTGGGCCTTTCGGGTTGAAAGTGGAGCTAAAGTTTAGGAATTATCGTTATGCCCCCATTATTTTGGATAAAACGCAAAAAGAGACCCTGAAGTTTAATATCAGTGTAGATAAATACTTGTGACAAATTTTTAGGACGAAGGATCATTCTATTGGTTCGGGCAAATTCTCTCTATGATGCTCCAATATGGTTTATTTTGGATCCTAAAATACGTTATGTATGTCTCATACCTTGGCATGATTGAGATTGCTTAGCTAATCAGGTTGAGATCAAATTACATGTGCTCACGTAGTGGATTTACAACGGTTAAACTATGAAAATTTCCAATTAAACTTAATGACGATAAACAACTTTGATCGTTTAAGTTTGTTTAGAAGTACTACGTACGTACGTACATACATACATACATACATACATACATACATACATACATACATATATATATATATATATATATATATATAAAGTTACTGAATGGGTAATTTGCCAATCCCTGGACTATGTAATGTACTTTATCTGTTGGGTTACCGACGGGCATTTTACCAGAGGTTTCTAATCTACCCTTAGGTGATTCCTGTTGAAGCATATATTCGGGAGGTGGGTGCAGGGCGAACGAGTTTAAAGCGGACTCTTCATTCATTAGATAGAGAAGATCACCAAGATTTCGTGATCCGCTGCCGAATTTATTCCAATTCCAAGAGCTCGGATCGAATTGATATATTAGTATCAATTCAATCCGAGCTCTCTTATTGAGAATGTTCATTCAATGAGCATTCTCAATATTATGCCTTGAAGAGGACTCGAACCTCCACGCTCTTTAGCACGAGACTTTGAGGGATCGTTTTTTATTATAACTTTAAAGCTACCCTCAAATATGAGGGGTCATTTTTTATTATTTTCTATTATGTATCGGACTCAAGATTTAAAGTTTATGAATTCATATAATAACCTTAAGTTGATGTATATAATAATTCGATTCACAATTAAATATTTATACATATTTAATGATTTTTTAAATATAAATATAGTTAGATATTAGATCAAATAATTAGTTTGTACCTTCACATGTGTTGATGATTCAATTCAATCATACTGATTGAGATAATAACTTATGCAATTTTCACATTTACACACAAATATGCATGAATGATTTAGTGAAGTATGTGTTCGAATAATCTAAAGTCTCGATAGTTAGTTTTCGGCCTTTCAGTCAAAAGAATAACACCATAAAGACATGTAGGTACACTATTACGTGATAGGAATTTAGCTCTCAGCCTTTCAATCAAAAAAAGTCGATAGGCATGTAGGTACACTATTACATGATAGGAATTTAGCTCTCAGCCTTTCAATCAAAAAACAACGTCGATAGGCATGTAGGTGTGATGCACGATTACGTGATATCACTACTAAAAATAGAGATTTTTCCCACCGTAAATCAATGAAAAATTTGTGTTATAAGACATGATTTTCCCACTTACTTCCCACCAAGCTTATTCACTGGGAAAATGCATGGTGCGAAATAGTTTCCCACTAAAATAGTGGGAGATTCTATGATTTTTTTCATGTGAAAACACTATTATCTTTTTCCTTTTATCGATGGGAATAGTCACTTAACATTTTTTAGTGTAAGGATTTAACTCTCAACCATCTGAACAACGACGATGAAGACATGTAGGTGTGGTGTACTATTACGTGATGGGATTTAGCTCTCGGCTTTCGGGTCCAAAAACAATGTTGTGTAGGCGCACTATTCTACACTATCCTGTAAAAGGATTTATAACTTTCCATAAATTTCTCACATATCACTCAATGACAGAACCTTGCTTATTTCCTTTTTTAGGATGGAAAAATCGAATGATATTTTTGTTTCAGTTTTTGCCTCTTCTTCTCTCTCTATATATAATCCCATTAGTAAACTTACCATACTATTAGAGCTTCCTCATTTACAAAATTTTGATTGTATAACTGCACTATATGAACTTGAATAATGTGTTTGCCAAGTTGAATATAAAGTTACACTTTGACAAAGATTTGGGTATGCTTGGAAGTTTCAACATAGAAAAATTGGCCTTATTGTATATACATTGCAAATCTTGATGATCACTTCTTGTTGGATCCGTCTACGCGTACATGAACGAAGAGAATTTTGTTGTAGCCCCGCGAAATTCTGATCTTGTCATCGGTATATCTGCATTATACAAATGGAAAACAACAGGATTCACTTAGCATAACAGTTAGAAAGACAGCGTTATGTCTGCAATAGATCGATATGTCTTACAGTATTTCTACGGTGAACTTGCTTTCCATTTCAACCGGAATTCCATATATTCCAGCCAGGATTGCTCCATCATCCATTATGACATCGTATGTGTTGCTTCCGGATTTCCTGTTATTAGAAGACGAGTGATTGAGCTTAACCATAGAGAACTCGTGAAACGGTCAGAGAATGAAAATAATGGCAAGCAGTTTTATCTTCATAGCAAATGAATGTACGAATTTCAATGTTTCAACTTCAAAGTCATGTGATCGTTGCCTGCACAAGACGGTGCCCTTTCACTTTTAGTTCCTTTCTTTCGTAGTCAAATCTAATGATACGCTTCTACTGATGTTACATACCAAATAAAAGGCCTCCTAGGTGATCGAGATCACTCAGGTGAGTGAGGACTCAGTCACTATACCTTAGCATCTCTCTAGCTTCAGGTCTATAAAAAACGTAGTTAGCAGAGGTCAGTCTGTCTGGCGTTTCCTAATGTAAAAGACTACTTATGCATCGACCCTCTATCTCGTTAGGTAAGTACTGAGGTGAAATATCGGAAGAGGCCATCATCAGTGTCCAGAGATTCACTTGATCTGCCTTCTAAAAGACACGTGACCTCGCCACAATCAAGAGGACAATCATTTGAAGTACTTACAAAATATTAATTAATGATGAAAAGTATATCGATAGCTGAATACGAATGATACAATTTCCACCATATTTCGAAAGGATTCTGGAATGGTACTTACTCATATTTGCCAGTCATAGAGAACCTAATACCGAAGAACATGCCAACCAGGAACTTCAACTGTCCATTTGGTTTGACAATCTAAAAGGAACAACACAAATTTGGAATATAAAAGAATAGTAAGCAATCATGGATATCAAAGTCGATAGAGAAAATAAAGCAGCGGCGTGAAGAGGCATATGCACCTGCATGCCCATCAGACCATTGCCAGCATTCTCTATCCAACTATCTGTTTCAACCTAACAAGCAAAATATTTGTAAGTATTTAGTGAATTTCTTAATACGTATACAGGGTTAGTCAAAAGTTGTGAAAGCCATAAGTTATGCTCTAGATCCGCGACTGATTCAGACACACAGTACCGCAATACACTTATGTATCGGAGAAGTAAAGATTTTTATCTTAGAACACTAAAAAACAATTTGGACAGATACCTGTGAACTCCATATCATTTGCCATTCTCCCTCGAGGAGTTCCTGTTCAGGATTCGCTACATTTTTGTTTAAGGATATAAACTCGTCAATTGCCTGTTATTTTCACATCAAGCAAATTATTAGCCACCGAAGCTAGACATGTTAAAATAGTCTTCTCACAAAAAAACGAGTGAAATTTGTACCTCTTCTACCCTTGTACCCGTTGAAATGGACGAAAGCAATTTTTGCCTTGGTTCAGTTTCCCTTTGCAGCACAAATGTAGTTCCCTGCACTATAGCAGTATAGCTTGTGGCCTTAAACGCTTAACTGATTACCCGTTAAAAGAGAAACTTTGAGATACAGTTTACTGGTTTTATTCTATGTTGCTAGCTCCGACCCTCCAAACATGCCATAACCGTGGGGGATCCTCCAAAAATGCATAGCTTTTGGAAGATCTGACACACACCCGACAGTATTTTTGAAGAGCCAGAGCCGAATAACATAGGTTTTATGCATGGTGTATAACATGTAATAGTGAGTTACGCTCCTACCTTGTTTCCTCTTGAAATACGGAGATTCCCGGATGGGGACAAATACGTAATGTCTAACCAGCCCTTAGCTTCATCTCCCAGAAGTCTAAAAGGTACGGGGTACGGAACCTTGAACGGAAGGAATTTGAATGTAAAAGCAGCTCTATCAAATTGGAAAAGAATTCTTTTTCCATCTTTGATTGTTGCAAGTGCCTGAAGAACATAAGACTTGCCTTCAGTAAGATATCAAAGAGCAAAATTACTGTTCAAAAATGAACGAGCGAGACAACTTCTAAGTCTTTTCCAAACAACAACAACAGTACTTCAATCCAAACAAGTTTGGGTCAGCTATATGAATCTTCACTTCCGGAAACTTTACAATATTCAGCAAACAGGATAAAAGATACATACCTCTACTTTCAGCTCACCTATTGCCTCAGAAAACTTTACAATGTTGGATACACGCGGATCGTTCGTTCTAAGGAACACTTCTTGAAATATGCTGAATGAGTCAACCCCAACAAACGTTCTCTGCAAATTAAGTGGTTTTTAACATTAGTCTCACATTAGGAAAGTGATTAGTTAGCGAAACTCATGTTTTCATTACTACATTTTGGCCCTGAGGAAGAGAAGATGTTCGGCTACTGCTATTATGATCAACGCTCTAGGTTAATGAATTAAAATTTACTTCTTTCTATTAGGACACTTACTCAAAACCATTGAGAAAAATTCAGAATAACAATTTTCCAATTCAATGAAGGTAAACTGCAAGTGATAACACTCCTTAACGATTTCCAAGAAAAAGAGATACACCGAAATCTACATCCTTAAGCAAATTCATGATTTATGATTGGCCAAAATGTCAGAATCCACAATATGTTATCGAGTTTTAGTCTACAAAATCAATATTGACCATCATTTCTTCTTTCCAGCTCTCTAACCAATCTACGCACCAGAAATTGTCAACAGACGAGAGCACAGTAAACAAAAAGTATAGCATCTAACCTGAATAGGAGATGCTTCTCCTGGCCTAGTCGTGAACATCAGCTGCCACCGACCATCGATCAAACTCGAGCTTGTCTATAGATATTAAACCATGTGAACATAACACAGACAAAATTATGAAGTTGCAAACTTTCAAATCCCTTTTGTTAATATCTTTTTCCTCTCATGTATGCAGCCACAATTATCATAATCAATACTAAGAAACAGGTACAAGGGGAATGCAATGAAAGCAAAAATGCATTTAAGACGATACTCACTGGTTCGGAAACACCTTCTGATCCTTCAAGAACTTTAACAGCACGTTCAACCTCCTGCGTAACCATACATTTACTTTAGATTACCCAATCCTAATTAGTAATTTATGTATTCTTTGATGCTAAAAAATGATTTATCACCATATAATACAGAGGCAGCTCTAGCCTTAAAGCACTGGGTTCACATGAACCTGCTAGCTTTTCCCAAATCACGTATTTGTATTAAGAAATTCACTAAATATTGAACTGTGAACGCAATATTTATTGTCTATTCACTTGAGGTTGTTGTAGCAACACATAAACTTTAAATCCTAGATACGCCTCTAATATTATATGATGCACAAGATGACCCCCTAAAAGATGTCAATCTCGGAACGAAATTCAGAATTCACTGTAACAGTAAATACACCAACAACTATGGCGCAACTCCAAGCAAGTTGGTCCGGGCTATGTGAATTCTCACTATTCTATTTAAGCTTAACTCACGTTACACATCACTATAACAGTAAATATAACAACTATGGTGCAATCCCAAACAAGTTCGTCGGGCTATATGACTCTTCACTTCTCCATTTGAGCTCAGCTCATGTTAAGCCTCGCTATAACAATAAATATAACTACAACAATAACTTTTACTACTAAAAGGAGTCTTGACATAACTGGTAAAGTTGTTGTCATGTGATCAGGAGATCATGGGTTCAAGCCGTGGAAACAACATCTTGCAGAAATGCAGGGAAAGGCTGCATACAATAGACCCTTATGGTCCGGCCCTTAACCGACCCGCGCATAGTGGGAGCTTTAGTGCACCGGGTTGCCCTTCTTTCTTTTTAACTACTACTAATACGCCTCAGTCCCAAACAAATTGGGGTCGGCTATATGAATCCTCACTCCTTCATTTATGCTCAACTCAGCCATTATGAAACCAAATAAAATAAAAGTGAAAAATAAATTATATATAAAAAGTAGCAATAATAATATTATAAGTACTCTAACAAGTCTAAAACTTATTTCCAACTAGTAAATATCAACCAATGTGTACTCATTGTAACAGTAAATGCTTCTTCAAACTATTTAATCCATTTTATAGCCCACACATTTTCAATCTATGTGTTATAATATCACTATAGTATCTCATCTCAGCCGAGGCCCGAGCCAAAGGTTCAGCAGAAATCAGTAACTTTGACACAAGTCCTGTATTTATCTAGAACCCAAATAAACTTCTCTTTTCTAAAATCCAGAACCCGTAAACTCAAATTTCTAGTTCCGCCACTGAATTCAAATCATCAACCCTAACAAAATTCAGAAAAAAACAACAAAAAATTACTAAGAATTGGGATAAAAAGGTGAACTAACTTGAAGTTGTTGAGGAGAAGCAGAGCGACCGCGGCCTTGAATACCGATAAGAGCTTCAATTAGGGCATTTTCTTCTTTAGTAAAAGAAGAACAAACTTTAGCTTCTTTTTGATCTGCAACAGAGCACAGAAGCAAAAATCTCTTCTTGTTTTGCTTTTTCTGACCAAGAAATTGGTTGCAGGGCAAATTTGTAGTTGAATTTAATAAAATTAGTGGCCTAAATCCAACACCCAATTTCCCAATTTCCACTGTTGCCATTGCTGTTATGCTACAAAAAAATGGAGAATTTTTTTGGAGGGAAGGAAATTGAGTGTGTGATGATAAACAGTTAAGGACAGCCTCAACAAACTTTTCAAGATTTTAGGGATTTTTGTTGGACACGTGGCATGTTATTGGCAATACACGTGTAAATGTGGGCCATGTGAATATCTATAGAGAATCAATTGCCATAGAATTCTTGGCTAAAATAGTTTGGTTTCTCCTTTACAAGGGTAAAACGGTCAAAAAAAATCAATTAGTTGGTTATCTAAATTTTTATATTGTTTAGAGTTCGATTCATTACCTTATAATCACCTCCTCATTTCCACCTCTATTAACAAATAATACCATCACACACCACCTGTAAATTACCGTTTTCAATCAAAATTATTAACACTGTCATTCATCGCGGTCGATCGTCACTATAAATAGCCATCATTTACTATTATCACCTTTAACCGCTATTATCGTAATCATCACCAAACAATCATCATCAGTTACCGACATATATCTCACTTCTGTTATTACAATCATCACAAATCATCATTATATATCGTCAGTCGTCACTGTCGATTGCCACCATTATTAACTACATACCATCACACACCACTTGTAAGTACTGTTCTCAATTAGAATTATTAATATTGTCATTCATCAAGGTCGATTGTCATGTCAAATAGTCATCATTTACTATTATTACGTCTAACCACTATTACCGTAATCATCACCAAACTCCAGTATCATCAGTAACTGTCATATATCTCACTGCTATTATCACAACTATCACCATTCATCGTCATATATCGTCACTCATCACCATCGGTCGCTGCTATTATTATATATCATTATCATCCACTATAATTATAAGTCGACATCATCATAATTCATAATCTATCGCAATTATCTTTCCTCGTCACTATCAATCACTACTGTCAACCACCATCATTAGCAACCAATTATCGTTGCGAGTCAGCACCCATAACCATCACAGTTAGCCATCGCCAATACCACTATCATATAAATTTATTTTTTAATATAATATTAGATTATCATTAATATTTTATTCAAATTTTATATTTATACATTATTAATGAAAATAAGTTCTCTTATATTCATGTATTGAGAAACAGGGCTGAGAGGGCAAAGTATGCTCTTCTCAACTTTTGACTTTTATGTCGTAATAATAATTTATTTAACTAAAATATGGATAATCACAAACAAAAAATTATAACTCCATAATTTGATAAATCTTTTGAAGAATTGATTAATAAGACGAGAATAAAAATAGAGAAATTATTGAATTTGTTTTCTTTGATACAAGTGATCAGTTTTGAAGTGACATATTTTTTTTTAGAAGCGATAAATAAAAATAATAATTTTATAATATCATTATCTAATTATTACGTAGTCTAAGTATTATCGAATGAATCGTACTTAATAATAAGGATAAAATAAGTATAAAATGATAAATTATTTTCAATTTTTTAAAATTAAATAAATAAAAATAAATATCTTTATGCTTTTTTTTTCTTCTTTTTCTTACCTACTCCCCTACAACATGACAACAAAGCAATTAATAAAAACAATATAATAGTAATAATAATTAATGACAACGTGCACCCACAAAGTAAAACTTGGTACCAATATTAATTAATTATATGAACTTGAAGTAGACCTCAATAAATTATTAGAAAATACTTCGTCGTTTTTATTTATTTGTTTTATTTTTTTCACTTAAAAAAATATTATTATTAGTTTGATAGTTATGTAATTTTAATTTTTTATATGTTATATTTAAGATCATAAAATTAAAAAATATTTTAATATATTTACGTATTTTTATAATTTAAAATTATAAAATTAAAAAAAATTAATTTTTAAAATTTTATGCTAAATTAAAACCGACAAACAACTTAAAGGGAGATATCTAGAGGAATATATCTTTAAGATTCGTAAAGATATTATAGTTTTAAGAATATATTCATAAATAAAAGAAGATATAAAATAGAATAAATTTTTTAATGAGATTGATATATCAATTCTTTCATTTTTAAATATAGATTTCGGGTTTGAACTGTGAAAATAAAAAAATAATAGTACGGGGCATTTATCTTTTTAGTCAAGGGGTAGTTATGCATATTGAGTGATTGTCCGTTGAGTAATAATCGTTCAAAAAATTATATTATTTATATAGATAAAATATTTAAATATTTTTAGTAAAATTCCTAATTTCACTACTATTTTTAATAAATTTTAGAGAGCGCTAAGTTCAAATTAATTAATTAATCGACGTTTTAGCTACGTATTGCTGGAACCTTTTAATATTATCTATTTGCACTCGTATCGATTCGATACGATTTGAAGGTTTAAATTTCACATTAAATTTGATCAACTAACTTCAAATGGTTTGACTGGATCTATGGCCAAGAAGTACAATTAATTGCATAAGTATTTGATTTGATTTCTGAATTATTTATGTCATATATATTTAGTCTATATATTTTAATTAACTAAAGTCGTTTAACTAAAACTAATGAAATTTGACTTTTGATAAACGTAAAATATTTTATTCATAAGATATTTCTTTTAATATATAGCAATACACATTGTATTGGTCGTACAGTATTCGTATTCACACTCAAATCTTAAAATTTATATGATGAAAAATTCATTTACATATTAGATATTCGCACCTAAGACTAAAATAACATAGTTATTTAGTGAATATTCGCGATGTAAATTCGAATTAATCAGACCGTTTTAAATGCTAAATAATTAAATAACAAAAAAGGGTAACCATCCAATAATAATTATTGGAAAAAAAATTATCAACATTAACCAATGCAAGTCCTTTACAACCTGGAAAGAAAGAATAATAAAAAAGTACTCTAAAATTAAATAATCAAAAGATGCTTCTCTTTCATATGACCACCCCCACCCCCCCAAAAAAAAAAAAGAAAATTAAAGTAAAAATGACAAAACAAATAATGTAGTAATTAATCCAAAAACCCCAAAACAACAACTAATTTGTTGTGCACTAGATTTACCATTATCATCAACTTCAACCTTATTTTCCACAAAATAATTATGTTTTTTAGTATACCAAAATGTAATTTTGTACTTAATTCTACTACTTACATCAACTCTAATAATTGCCTTAGATCCATTTGAGACATCCTTAATTGCCTTATCCCAAGGCATATTATGTGTCTCAATCATGCCACTTTTAAAAGCTTCTTTATCTTTACCTTGTTTAAATCCATCAAATGTATAATTACCTATAGGGTAACTTGTATTTGTACCGTAGTAGAAATTAAGCTTAATATCGTCGTAACGAACTGCTTTGTCCTTCATTTCATTCTTCAGGTTGAGTTGAAAGGAAATATGGTTATCGCGCTTCGTGTTGTTGCTGTTGGAATTGACCGATTTGTCGAGGCCTCGCACGTATACGTCTCTGATGGAACATTTGGGCTTCGTGGTACGTAGGCTTAGCCAGAGGATTAGAGCTAGGACGCCGAGACTCAATATGATCTTGACGCAATGACAAGCACATGAGTTCCTAGAGGAAGAGAAATCGTAATCCGACATGCTGAAAAGTCAGAGATGAATTCAAGATTTGAGCTTAAGATGGAGAAGAAATGGGAAAAATGAGAGTAGAGAGAGAAGTTGTTTGGAACAATTTTCTTGAGAAGGTTTTATGCTTTTTTAAAGACATTTGATTCTCAACAAGTAATGGGTCTTTTTTTTTTCTTTTTCTAGAGACTTGAGTGATTGGGTCAATGACTTTTCTACTTTGCCCCTCCGTTTGTTTGTTTTTTTCTATATGGTGACTCTTAAGTGAAAATTCCAAGAACTATGTCCATATTTTTCATGAAAATAAGTCATTTTTGTAATTTATTTTTCGGTATTCGTGAGTAAGATAAAAATATTATTACAATAGTGTCCATATGTATGTGTGTGCGTGTGTAATTTAGACGAATACTGTGAGAGATGGTGAGAGGCAAGAGCGAAGGTGATCGGGGTAGGGCTGATTGTTGGGGATAGGAAAGAGACAATCAATGTGAAATGTCACGTATTGCTTTCCTTATTTCCACTAAGAAAGTCAATGGAGTGGAATGTGGAGGTTAAGGCGGGGGTGATGAAAGTTGTAGAGCTACAATATAAGTTACCAGTAGAAGCAGAGCCAGAATCTGAAACTTATATATGATCGGAGTTCTAGTCACTTAAAATTAGTTACCGCGTTTTAAATTACATAATAATTCGTACATATTCAATGAATTTTTTTTATTTATTGTGAACACAGAATTTAAACCAAAGGTACATAGTTCGACTAAACCTATAACCAAAATGCTAGCTTCGACGCTCCGAATTACGAATTTAACAAAACCTAATAGCTTTTGCTCAGATCTCGTGTAGAAAAGAAATTTCATAGAAAGTGAGGAAAAAGAATTTGTCCCAAGAAATTTAATTCTTAGTCCCACATTCTGACAAAGCACTAGTTGTTTACTTTCAACTACTTGGAAGATGAGAAAAAGAATACTATGCAAATAGACTAGTTGACCAAGACTTTTTAATAATCCAAAGTCTTTAAAAAAAATCAAAATAACTCAATAATTTAGTACACTTCTCAAGAATATAATATCATTATTTGTTTTAATTTGTTTATCCGATTTTAACTTGACACATATTTTATATATATATATAAAGACTTTTGACATTACTAAAAAATTACTAGTCTTCCATAATTTCTCATAAAAAAATATTAAGTGGATATTTTCATTGATATCGATGGGAAAAGAAAAAATAATAGTGTTTTCACATGAAAAAATCTGAAGTTTTCCACAACTTCAGTGACAATCTATTTCCCCGCCATGCGTTTTTTCAGTGAATTGATTCTGTGGGAATTGGGTGGGAAAATCATGTTTTATAACAGAAATTTCCCATTCATGATTTTCGGAGGAAAAATCTCTATTTCTAATAGTGTGAATCTTATGATCTTAAACTAAAGATATGTAGAATGTACCAAATTATTATTCAATCTTGTGGTTCTAAATATATTACGTGAAAAGTTAGAATTAAAAAATTATCAAAAAAAAGTATAAAACTAAAAATGAAAGTAAGACAGATAAATTAAAACGAATATAGCAATTAATATGATAATTAATAATTCACTTTCTCTAGTTTCACTTTGATCTCTTCTTAATTAATTTATTTTCTATTAAGAAATAAATATTCACTATCACACTTTTTTTAAAGGTAGATCATTTGTTGACGGATTTTATGAATTCAACTGAATTTATTATTTCCTTCTAAATTCATCTATTCTAAATTCTATATTGCTTCTACTTCTGCATGTCAACATGTCGGACTATTCCGACTTGTTAACGCACCTATATACTAATATTGCCTCAATTTCTAGTGAAATAAGAATAATAATTTTCGCTCATAAACTTTTGACATTTTTTTAAAAAATGAAATTGATCATGTCAAAAAAAAAAAAAAAAAAACAAATTCGACTTCAAATACTATACTAATAGAATAAAATAATTCTATATATTATCCCAAAATTATTATTTCTTATCTCTCATGTCAAACGGCCCCTAATAGTGTAAACTTTTTTTTATACAATTAATATATAAAAATTAAATTCTCCAAAAAGAAAAGTTTTTTTTTTTGGGATATGCTCTTCTATGCAAAGTAGTCAAGAATCTCAACTCTTATCAAGTAGTCCATATTAGATGTGATGGGCCGGTTACATACAAATTTGGGCTGCTATGTAATGGGCTCATGTGGTATGGGCTTAAAATCGAAACAACTTCAAATATACGATGTATCCATTTTTATTTGGACACCACTACTTAACATGTATCCATTATTAATAAAGTTCTTGCGCTCCACTTCGAAATAACTTCAGTTATGTGTGTTTAAAGTTCGGCTTTGTCAAGTCTAATTATTTAGACAAAAATATTTGAAGTTATAAATGATTAAAGTTCAAATAAAAATTATTAAACTTCAGTCATATGTGCGTGAACTTGACACAAAAAGTTCATAACAAAAATGATTAAATTTTAATCATATATGTAACATTGACTTAAATTTAGACGAAAACGACTGAATTTCATACATATGCGCCTGAAGTTCAGATAAAAATGATTAAATTTCACCTTATATATGTGCATGGATTTCAACCATATAAAACTTGAGACAATTTGTCGGAATATTAAGCTTTGTTTAGTCCAACTTCAAATACCGTATCGTGAAATTACATAATCTTAAAGTGAATAAATTTGTAAATTTTTAATATTATCACTAAAATATTAGTGGTAAAAAGTCAACCTTTCGGTGGAGATAATAATAATAATAATAATAATAATAATAATAATAATAATAGTATTTGATGTTCAATATATAATCCGATAAGTAATTAAGTACTACTAAATAAGACTCCATTACCATAACCATGCAATATTAAAACCTTAATCTCTTCACTTTCCACAGTGATTAGCATTATAATTAATTAAGTTTGACATAAAAACCCTAAAATGGAGTCGCCATACATCATGCCACTATCGCTTATTGTTGTGCGCGAGGGGACTGGAGTAATTTGGATCGGAATCATGACCGAATATGACGTTTGTCTGATGAATTTAGTCACTAAATAAAAATGCGTTTTTACTATCTGGGGAAGTGCAAAAATTACCAGCTTTTGAGGTCGCCATTTAACTAATGTCCGTCTTATGTTTTTTGTTTTTTTCTAGTCTACATGTTTTTGAAAATGATTCAGACATATGCGAGTATAGTTAAAAATTCACGTCTGAAGTGCGTATAGAGATTATCTTAAATTTTCCATAATCATGATTATAAAGGTTCATGTACATTAATTAACATGCTTTCACAAATATCACTACAAGAAAAAAGGCAACTAAGTTGTTAAAAGTCCAAATTCGATTGTTATAAGTCAAACACAAAAATCCGATGGTTAATGATCTTAAATTCAATACTCCCTCGGTTCTATTTTAATTGATAGAATAAGATTTACACACCCATTAAGAAAATATTTATAGGGATGGTAATTTGACTAATATAACCCTATTAATTTTTTGAAAACTTACAATATTAATTCTTTTCACATTTTAGAATGACTCTAAGTACTAAGGGTAGAATTGAAAAAAATCATAGTCAATTATCTCTTGAATTTTGAAACTAGCAAGTATTTTGAAACAACTATTTTTAGTATACCTAGCAATTAAAATGGGACGGAGGGAGTATAATCTAATGTTCCCTTCATCTTAAATTATCTATCGCTTTTTTTCTAAAAATAGTTGTCCCAATTTTTTTGTCGTTTTAGAAATTCAAGGCAAAATTACTTAATGTTTTCTCATTTTACCCTTAGTATATGTTTTCTTGAAGACTATAAAGTTCCTGATAATTGATTATGTATTTAAAGAAGAGATGTTATAACTTAGCTATAAATAAGGTTAAAACAGTCAAAAACTCCTCCTAATTAATATTTCTTAAGAGGCGTGTAAAGCAAAAAAACGACAGATAATTTGAGACGGTGAGAGTAAATACTAAGCCCCCATTACCATAACCATACAATATTAAAACCTTCATTATCTCTTCATCACTTTCCATGGTGATTAGCATTATAATTAGTCAATGGTAGATTAATATTAAGTTTAATACAAAAACCCTAAATGGAGCCGCCCTACATCATACCACTATAGTATAATTATATATAAAAATGAATTATATTTTTTTTAATCATCCCTTAATCATGATTATAAAATAGGGTTCAGAGTACTATATATATTGCCCATGCATATATTCACAATAAAAGTGCAGTCATTAAAAGTCTAAATTCAGTTAATCTGATCGTCACGAGTCGCTAAAAACTATGAAGAAACCATGCAACTACTTTGTTTTATACTCTCAAGTTTTTATAACTTTCTTGATTTTGTTTGTAGGTGTTATTAATTCTCAATTAACACCAAATTTCTACTCAAAAACATGTCCAAATCTTCTTAGAGTTGTTCGAAAAGAAGTTCAAAGTGCAATCAAGAATGAAATGAGAATGGCTGCCTCTTTGCTTCGTCTTCACTTTCATGATTGCTTTGTCAACGTGAGTTTTTAATATCTTTAGTATATTTTTAATTTGATACATGAAATATCCCGCATTCACACGCGATAGGATAAGAGTCGAGCTCCAAGTGAGTATAATATAAGTAGTCTACCTGACAGCAGATAGCCGCATGAGTGGCTAAATTCCACTACTCGAACACGTGACCAACAGGTCATACAGTAATACCGTTGCCTTAAGGCTCTCCCTTCTGGTATTTTTATTTAAGCATTTTTGTATTTATGTTATATCGTATAAATATTTTTCATATCATCATCGGTACGATTTAACCAACAATATCGGGTTATTTTTTAAAAATATTTTTTAGACTTTTCGTTGATAGAATAAAGAGTTACTTGTTGTTGTACGGAAATTTAACCTGATGGTATAAGACAAAATTCAAACTATTATTTTTGACGAGTTTAACTTCTATATATTACTGTTAACAAGAAGTGGATAAGTAACTGTTTGCAACAAATTTAATTTAAAGTTATGGAACATAAACTTCAACCATAAATAAAATATGATGAAACAAAAATTTAATTGATGAATACAATTATATATGTTTCTCACTTGATTCTTCTCTCTGAATTTTCTCCATAATCCGAGGACTGTTAGTAGCATAATTCTCGAACGTAGAATGATACGCACCTTCTTGTGATGTAGTTGATCGCCTAGAAACATCGGACCGAAGGCTTTGATAAAAGATAATATATTTGATGTCTTTATCTCTTCATGAATATCCTTCAGTTTATGCGATTTCGAGATGCCTCGAATATATTACCTTTCATTCAGGCTTAATCTAGGGTTTGAGGGTAGAGCGACCTCCAACAATAACCCTAACAGAATTTGAGCTCGTCTGTTAACTGATATTTCGACCATGTCAGTAAATTAAACTAGTTGATCGAACAGTATATATATCCGTAATTTTTCTTAATATTTCTTTTTTTTAAAAAATGTAGGGTTGTGATGCATCATTATTGTTGGATGGAAATAGTAATACAAGTGAGAAATTTAGTCCAGCAAATTTGAACTCAGCAAGAGGATTTGAAGTGATAGACAATATAAAAACTGCTGTTGAGAATGCATGCAGTGGAGTTGTTTCTTGTGCAGATATATTAGCTATAGCTGCAAGAGATTCTGTGTTACTGGTAAGACTTTTTTTTCTCCGCTATTAGTGTAATTTAATCTGTTATATATTATGATCGATCGTCGATAATTATATATATAGAAAAACAACTATTTTTACTCTATTCCATAGTGTAACAATATTTCAACGAAGGGAGTTCAGTTGGACCCCCTTGCACCCTAAATACGTTAGATATACGGTTATCTAACATTTTTGACGGCTTTTTTCATTGAAATATTTTATCGACGAGTTAAATTTCGATGCAATATATATCTGTTGAATATTAGTGATTTTCTGATAATATGATAGTATAGAAGTAATCAATTTTTATATTGTTAGTGTATAGAAATAAAAAAATCTTTCTTTAAAAGCTTTAAGTTATATGTGCTGATAATATTTATAACAAGTTATTTGTTATTATTTTTATCAGATTATTAGTTAATACTTATACGATGGATTTCCGACGGACATTTAATTAGTCGGAAATTCATCGGTAATGTTTTCGACAAAATTTTCAACCGATTTTTTGTCAGAAACGTCGATAGTAAATTCTCTTTTTTTTAGTAGTGTTAATTAAAGAAATCCTATCCATCCCATCGCTAACTCTTTTTTTTTTGTCTTTTTTTTTTTTAAAAAAAGAAACTGAACAAATTAATAATTAATTTTTTTTTTTCAGAGTGGAGGGCCATTTTGGAAAGTGTTATTAGGGAGAAGGGATGGATTAACTGCTAATTTTTCTGGATCAAGCACAGCACTTCCAGCACCATTTGATCCTCTCAATACAATTATTTCCAAGTTTGTTGATGTTGGATTAAACATAACTGATGTTGTGAGCCTATCAGGTATACTTAATTTTTGATATGCTTTACTTGATCCGAAGGTTAAAATAGTCTTTTTACCTAATTCGCAAAGTAGGGGCACGTTGTGTACGGACCGTCCTTGTGAGATTACAACTAAATATGTTTTGATTGGATAGATGGAAAAAGAAAAGATAATAGTGATTTCACATGAAAAAATCGTGAAGTTTTCCTCTATTTTAGCAAGAATCTATTTTCCACCATGCGTTTCCCAGTGAGCTGGTTCGGTCGTAAATGAGTGAAAAAATCATGTTTTATAAAATAAATTTTCCATTGATTCACCTTGACAAAAACCTCTATTTCTATTAATGATTACATTCTCATTAGACCCTATTTGTGAGATTACAGTGAATATATATGTTGTTGTTGTTGTATATATAACACTTTATTTATGTACACTAACATCGTGGAGATTTGATTACATGCACTAATATATACTCCCTCGATTTATTTCAATTTATGTGTCACAGTTCGAATTTCACTAGACTTACCAAAAAATGAGTAAAAAAATTGAAATAACTATGAGATTCGTCGTTAAATAACTTTGTAGTAGACATTTTTATAATAATGCATTACTAATTATTCATTGTTAAATCGGATTAGTGATAAATTTTTATCGTTTAGAAATAGAAGTTGTCCGTTGCTAATTTTTGTTAACTCTATATAAAAATTAAAGCTAGATAGAGCCTGTTTGGATAGACTTACTTTAAGTACTTTTAAGAATAAGCCATTAAGATGAGAATCCTGACTTTTGATTTTTGGCTTTTCTATTTTGGCTTAAAATCAAGTGTTTAATAGTAATTATTTTTAAATCTTACCCAGACACTACAAAAGAGCTTAAAGGCTATTTTGACTTAAAAATACTTAAAATAAGTTAATCTAAATGGCTTCTAAATATGCATTACGGAAAAAAAAATCTTTACATAAATAGCCAATCGGATTTCCTCTTTACGTTTTCTAGCTGATATACATAAACTATACTCTAGTTATATATGATTATACATATATTATATATTTGTACGCTATTATATAACTAGGAAATTCCTATCCAATCTGGCACTAAATAACTCGTATTTATCCATTTTGTTTTTTCTGATAATCCGTCGTTAGATAGAATTACCTAGTGACATATTTTTATTATTTAGCGATAGAAGTTTTCCGTCCATTTATTTATTTTTCTTTTTTCTTCATAATAACACACTAGACTTAGCTTGCACTAACTCTTTTTAAGTGTTTGATTATTGTTAGGTGCTCATACAATTGGATTAGCAAGGTGTACAACCTTTGACAGAAGGTTAAGAAACTTCAATGGGACAAGTTCACCAGACACAACCTTAGACACAACCTTAGTGAGTGAACTCCAAAATTTGTGTCCCTCCACAAGTGATGGAAACAACACAACCCCACTTGATAGGAACTCCACAGACTTATTTGACAATCACTATTTCAAGAATTTGATCAATGGAAGAGGACTTCTTGAATCAGATCAAATCTTGTTCTCTAGTGATGATGCCATAACAACAACAGCAAGAACCCTAGTTGAGACATATAGTAATAGTTCTATGGTTTTCTTTAGTGACTTTCTTAATTCCATGATTAAGATGGGAAATATTAGCCCTCTGACCGGATCGGATGGTGAGATTAGAAAGAATTGTAGGGTTGTTAATTAATTTGAATGATTAGCATGCTATATGTGTTGCTCTCGAACCCTTCAAAAATATTGCCGCAATCAAGTTGGATCCTTTAAAAATGCATGCATAGCTTTTGGAAGAATATCTGACATACACATCTGACAGAATTTTTGAAGGGTTCGAGCAATATATAGTTATTATGTACTAATATAAGTTGTTGTATTGTGAAATATTTGTTTGAGGGGAAAATATATATGATCTCATGTTGTACTTGTGTTAACCTTCTTTTCATTTTTCACTTTTTACTGTATTATGTTATAATAAAAACTTATAAGTATCAGATATTTATATCAAATCAATGGATGTATGTTATGTGTTTGTACATAGACATAATAGGAACTCCACAAACTTATTTAACAATCATTATTTCAAGAATTTGATCAATGAAAAAAGACTTCTTGAATCGGACCAAATCTTGTTCTCTAGTGACAATGCCAAAACAACAACAACAACAACTAAAACCCTAGTTGAGACATAGTAATAGCTCTATGATTTTCTTTTGTGACTTTGTTAATTCCATGATTAAGATGGGAAATATTAGCACTCTGACCAGATCGGATGGTAAGATCAAAAAGAACCATAGGATTATTAATTAATTTGAATGATCAGTACGTTATCGCACTCGTGTCAAATCTTTCAAATATACACATAGTTGATAATGTTTGTTGAAGAGTCCGACCAACATATTTACTATGCACTAGTATAAGTTGTTGCATTGTGTGAAATGTTTGTTTGAGGAGGAAAAATATGATCTTATATTGTACTTTATAGACTTCTCTCACTTAATCATAATTAAGTTATATATATATATATATATATATATATATATATATATATATATATATATATATATATATATATTCTCTATCTTATAAAATTACTTAATCGTGATTAAGTGAATATAATTTAATGTAAATATTGAGTGCGCTCGAGTAAGAGTTAGCGTTTCAAACTCATGAAAGGCCCATTTATTTCAAAATGATGATCCCAAAATGGGCTAGCCGGCCCATTACATCTTATACAGACCACAATACATTTAATTTCAAGCCCAGACCTGCTGAGCCCATTACACAGCAGCACATATGTTACCTGGGGTCATTTACATTTTTGTCTTTATTTTGCGTTGGTCTTTAATTTTACCCTAAAAAAAATTGTGGGGTATAAGTTTATATTTTCAGCATTATTATATCTCACAAATTATGTCCTCGGTGGAGAAGTCAGAAATTTCGATAAGGGTGCACAACAATACTTTAAAGACTTACTATATATATGTGTATGAAAAGTCACATTTGACTTATATACATAGTATAATTTTTCTCCGAACCGGTGTTCAACTGACCCCACTTTGATGTACATACACATGCCCCTATCCGTGCCCTTAAAGAACTTATGCCTAACATTGCTAAGGGTAAAATTTAAAAATCAGCCCATTTGAAGGAAAAAGTTAAAGACCTACCTATTTTAAGGGCAAACCGTGCAATTAGCTCTGTTTCTCGGGCTTTGGAGTAGGGCGACTTATATTACAAAACTATCGAACACGAGATGGAAATGTCTTTAGAGAGAAAAGTCGCAGACACAAATTCAAGATTTGAATATTATGAATTTTAGTTCAAATTCTATCATAGCCTAAATGTTTTGCTTTATAGGTATAAATAGTTAATGTTTTGCTTAGAAACTAAAAATATGAATTAAAAAAAGTTCAATACTTTAAGCTAGTAAATTCATCTGTTTCAATCTGTTTGTCTTATTTTTTTCTTGTTTAGTCTGTATTAAAAAATAAATCTTTTTCCTAATCCCGCACCTCTTTAATTTCAATATCTTACGTGGCATGTTTAAGATCACAAAATTAAAGAATATTTTGATACATTACTGTTTATGCACATTATTCAAAAATCATTTTGGTTTTCTTAAATCCTGTGGTGATTGCCGAGTCAAACTAAGACAAACAAATTAAAACGAAAGCAGTAATTTTTTAATATTCTTTAAATTTTGTGTCTTATTATTATTATTATTATTAGAATTTGAAGATTCAAACTACAAAAAAGTCCATTAATACTGCTGTCTAGTAAGGATCTTCTATGCAGTATCTAATTATTTAATATACCATAGTCAGACATGTTTAAAATTTAAGGAATATTATGACTTTTTCCATTCACACACACACAAAAAATTATATATTTTAAGAAAAATTTCATAATGATTAGTTATATAACAAGTTGTATTTTTTTTTTTGTCGTTTGAGAAAAAAAAAATTTGAAATCAAATTTAAGAATCATTCATGCATTTTAAGTCAATTAATATATAATTAATGGTTCAATTTTCTTTTGATTATTTCGTCGCATGTGGTTGTAGTAGATTTGAAGTCATAATTTTTAAAAGAATAATAAATTCAGTCTTAAAATTTTAAAGATCAAACCAGTAACTTTGGTTCAAACCTTGTATCTTTGTCGAGAATTTCATTGAATATATACATATAATAAGCTTTAGAACTCATAAACTTTAACTCTAGAACCTGTAAACTTTAAATCCTATATCCGCTTCTGAAATTGTGCGTCATGAACTTATCCTTATTTTAATAACCTTGGTACAAGTCTTATTGCTCATTGTACCATATATCTAAAGAAATGTATTATTTTCATCAAGAATGACACATCAATATTCTTAATTATTCGACGAATATATTCATCAGAAATTGACTGATTTGTAGTAATGTGATTTGACAATTGTCACTTAATTATGGAGTCCAACAAATCAAAGCTTTTCCAATTTTAGCCCTACCAAGTTTCATTAATAGACTTTTTCAACAAAAAAAAAAAAAAATTTAATGAAAATAAGTATAGGTGGCCAATTTCTTTAATACTTCTTACTATTTATTTGATAGTGATTCCTAATTATTATTCAATCAATTCATGACTAATTAGATGAGACAAGTAAATTTGGAGTAAAACATAAGTCCAAATATATAATTGACATTATTGTAAAATCCAAAATCATATTGTTTTAATCAATATCTAAGTTTGATTTGTTCACTTAAAAGTCATATGAAGTAAAATTAGAATGGGTTAATAGTATTTTTGATCCCTCGGTTATTGATAGATTTTTATTTTAGTTCTTATAATATTTGATTACGCGTATTAAATTTACAGAACGGTAACTACAAAATAATACGCTAGTCGAAGTGCAAGCAACAACAAATAATAATAGAAATCAACGGACAAGTAAATTTGTATAGTTACTTTCATATTTGATGATAATATAGTTATGTAAATAGTCAAATATAACATATTTTTTCATAAACGAACCTAAAACACACATTTAAATTAAATTTACAAAGATTAAAAACAAAATTTATCAATAACTTAGGAACCAAAAATGTTATTATCCGATATTATAATCTACACATATTTTTCTCCTAATTTCTAGAATTGTAATACATACATACATACATATATACATATATATATATATATATATATATATATCACTATTGTGATTTCAAATATCATATATACCCTTTCTTTTCTTTCACAATTTATATAACAAATATTTGATACTATTTTTGATAACAATTATTGTAATCAATCATAGAGGAAACTATGGAGGAATATTACTGCAGCATCACATGTAAAGAAATAAAATTAGGACAGTTTAATGCATAAAATATCTCGTATTAATAAGGTATGAATAATAATTATATTTTAAAGAGTGTGACGTAGATAACTTATTCTAATGCAAGTGTTAATGACTGTTTTCATGGCTCAAACTCGTTACGTATAAATTACATAAAAATAATTTTATCGCTACTCTAAAACTCCCCTTCGAATCAAGAAATAATACTAATAAGAGACAAATTTGTAATTAAGGAACTTGATACACAACATTATAGAAGGAATATCATGATAACTACTGGCTCGTAGACGGGCAAAGACACTAATTAAATCAGGTTTTATGGCATCATTACGCCATCTTCAAACTCGACTCGTTAAATTATTAGCATCAATATTACATGTTAGGCTAAAATAGTTCAAAAACACTTTTGACATTGCATGATATTATTCGTTATGAATTAAGCCTGCAAATTTTTTTTCAAAAAACCTCATATAAAACTTTATTCTCACAATTAACACTCGTATAAGCCTAACAAATTTATGGGTCTCGGCCGACCCCTAAGGGAGGCTCTGCCTGTCCTACGATCGGACAGGCCGGGCCTCGTTAAGGGGTCGAGTTATACTTTCAAAAGAGTAAAGTACAAGCCTTATTGCACATGGTACTATACTAATGACACGTGTCATGATTGTTCCTATCGTGTCTACTAGTTCTTATCCATGTGTTGTACATTTGATTTGTTCAAATAAATACAGAATTTTCATGCAAAAAAAAAAAAAAAAAGTAGTTGGCCTTTCTTAAATATAGTTTTTAACTACGTGTTTCTTTGATTGTGATTTCATGATGTATATTCTTTAACCAATTCATTTATTATTAGGTCAGAAAAATAGATATTATTAAAAAAAACATGAATTTTTAAATGCGTTTTTATCGAAATACTGTTAGAAATATAAGATTTTTCTTATTATAGAATATTTTTGACAAGTTAATATTTGATGAATTCTGTTAAAATATTTCGAATCTTATAATTTTTAATCAAAACTATAAAATTGACTTGTTTACTTTTAAGTCAAATATCATACAAACATTTTCTTCTTCAATAATTTGAGTTTAAGTTAAACTTATTGTTAATTTATACGTCGCTCAAAGAATATCTATAGATAAATTTTTTTATATTTTAAAATTTATAATTAAAATAAGACAGTTAATTATCTATAATAACAAATAAAAAGCATAATAATATGAATTTTTTTTATATTTACGACGTATATAACTTTATAAATTCTAATATTATATATATATATATCGACAAGTATGTTGTACATTCTTTCTCCAATCATTCTTGTAAACAAGATAAATAGTCTAACATTTTGACTATTGTGTTAGTGATTAATTCTCATCAATCAAGCACACGTTTATGAGTCGCCGGCTCATTTTTCAACAATATACGTTGTCAGTCTCTAACTTGACTCTCTTTCGCTATTTGCGTGCTTAATTACGATTTTATATTTTAATTTACTACTCATTATTGGGATTTTATCACCCTCCCCTCGTGTACGATACTATGTACTTCATTGTCGGTTACTCAAAAGTCAAATATTTTTTACTATTTCTTTGATAGTCGTGACATTACTAGAAATAAAGGTTTTTCTCAACGCAAATCAATGAAAAATTTATGTTATAAAACATGACTTTCTCATTCATTTTCTACCAAAACAGTTCACTGAAAAAACACATAGTAAAAAATAAATTCTCACTGAAATTGTGAAAGCTTTATAATTTAATTTTTTTCATGTGAAAATACTACTATTTTTTCTTTTCCTAAAGATTCAATCAAAATATCTCTGAAAATAACCACTTAACATTTTTCGATGAAAAATTTTAATAAAAAAAAAAGTTAATAGTGTGATTCCTAATTATTATTCAATGAATATATGATTAATTAGGTGAGACAAGTAAATTTTGAGTAAAACATGTCCAAATATATAATTAACATTATTGTAAAATTCAAAATCATACAAGTAAAATGACATGGACATTCTATAATTATTTCCACCGACAATGTAACATGCACATGCACAACTCCCTTCGTTTTAAATTATCTATCGTTTTTTTTACTTTACACGTTTCTTAAGAAATATTAATTAGAAGGAATTTTTCTTACTACTTTAATCTTATTTATATCTGAGCTATAATCTCTCTTCATTAAATATTTACTCATTAATCAACGATTTTGAAATTTTCAGAAAAACTATACTAAGGGTAAAATGAAAAAAAAAATTAATTAATTTTACGTTAAACTTCTAAAAAGACAGATAATTTGAGATAACTATTTTTATATAAAGAGACAGAAAATTTGATAGGGAGGGAGTGTTGCACTCTCTATTTGTAATATAACACACTCTCCATTTCAAATTATTTGTACTAATCGTTTTTCTGAAAACTACAAATATTTCAATAAAGTACATATTTAACGAAAAATTATAATACCTTAAATGATGGTAAAATAGTTAAAATATTTCTCTTAATTAATATTATTTTAAAATTTGTATTAAAAAAAACACAACAGATAATTTGAGACGGATCGAAAGGAGTGGAGATCTTCTCCCCACGACTTTAATTCACAAGTCTTTTGGTCTATATAATCACAAGTTGGGTGCCAATTAATTCAATATATTTGGACTTGTCTTCCATATATGGCCCAATCTTATAAATTTTTAATTAAATGCAAATATTGAAAATTCATAACTAACTTCAAAATAATAATAATAATAAATCTAACCAATAATTTTTCTTCACTCGTTTTCTTAGAATAGTCATAAGGCGGCTAATATTTGCATTTGGATTTTATCCGACTGATCTTTAATTTTTATTTTTAGCAATTAAATTACGTGTGTTAGACATAAATTCTTTAAAAGGTCGAAATATAATTTGAGATATTAAATGCGAAACTATACACTTATATCTCGTATTTCTTTTATTTTTTTATCTTAAAGGGCATAGACTAAAGATCAATATAACATAAGGGCAAAAGTGTAAACAAACATAATAATTTCTTTGATAATGATATTACTACACTTTCTATAAATAGCAAACTAAAATGAACATCTAAAATATAGCAACTTAATTTCTTTGAGTGTTCTTGAAACAAAAGAAGAAAGAAAGAAAAAGTTGTCATCACTCATATATTTCAATTATGTCTTTTCTGAGATTTATCGTTGCACTTTTCTTCTTGATTTCAATTTTCGAATCATCAAATGCTCAATTAAGTGCTACGTTTTATGCTACTACTTGCCCAAATGTTACGGAAATTGTACGTGGTGTCATGGAGCAAACTCAACGTACCGATGTTCGTGCTGGTGCCAAAATTATTCGCCTTCATTTCCACGATTGCTTTGTTAACGTACGTGAATTTCATTATTATACTTTTTAAAAAAAACATGAATTTTCGACGTATGTCTTCATCGCATGGTTCTTTCTAACCTATACTTTTTTACATGTATACTTATGTCATGTGTTAATGCATTATTATAAGTTAGGGACTTAAATTTATATACATTATAATATAAAAATCTTTTATCCTATCAGTGTAGTTTAATATGTGCATAAATAATAGATTTGTCATCATTTTTAATTAAAGATTTAAGTTATATACACTAGTCCGTAATATATATCAGGACATTACACTACTTTCTAGGTTACCATATAAAACGTAATTTCAATAGTTACTCAACAGCGGAATTAGAATTTTCACTCATTAAAGGGATTCAAAATATAAAGAAGTAAACACATAAAGATCGCAAAGTGCGTTCAACCTCTATTACACATACATAAAAAATTAAACTTTGATCGTGTATATATAATGTAATTTTTTGCCAAAGAGGATTCTGATGAACTACCTAGCTCCGCCCCTATCTATTGGTTCACAAAAAATAAAACCTTTAAACTAGAGTTTAAGAATATATTTATACGATCAGGTCACTTGTAAGGTAACATGTAAAATTTCTATGACGACGTATTAATTCATAATAACTCGATAAAAACGATAACTAACCTGTTATCATAGATTAAACTACACTGATTTTTTTTTAAAATTTTTTTTTCGGTGTACATAGGGTTGTGATGGATCAGTTTTGCTAGACAATGCAGCTGGGATTGAAAGTGAAAAAGATGCACCTGCAAATGTAGGTGCTGGGGGATTTGATATTGTGGATGATATTAAAACTGCATTGGAAAATGTGTGTCCTGGTGTTGTTTCTTGTGCTGATATTTTAGCTCTTGCATCTGAAATTGGAGTTGCCTTGGTAAGTATCTCATCTGATGTTCGATATTCATTTTGGTATACGTGTTATAATTAATTTAGATTTGGGTTGCGTAAGATCAGAGGAGAAGCCATATTTATAGTTATGAGATCGCTTTTTGTATTCAGTAAGTAAAAAAGATTGTGGTTCAGAATCAATAAATTAAAAATTCTGGATCTATGCTTAGCTCCGCGTAAGACCTATTAAAGGGGGCAAGGGCTCGATCTATCGGAATTTTTTCTTCATTTTGAAGTTCGAACCTGAGGTATTTGGTTATAAGGTGAAAGGAACTTATTTCATCCCACCACAATTCAGATCGTATAAGATTATTGTGTGTGTGGGGGGGGGGGGGGGGGGGGAGTCATTGCTATAGCGCTACGAGCTATCCAGAACCCAGTAAGCCAAAAAGATTTTGGTCCAAAATTAATAAACTAAAATTCCTAGATATGTCTAACTCTGCGTAAGACCTATTAAAGGGAGAAAGTTAGCACTCTCTATCGGATTTTTTTTTCATGCCGGAGCTCAAACTTAAGATATTTGGTTAAGGAGTGAAGATATCTTATTCATCCCACCACAACATTTAGCAAAAACAGAACTAAAATATCGATTGTAAATTCGACTGAACTCAGTAGCTTTAATCTCATTAAACCTATATTTCTCTTAATCTTTTTTTGTTAAATATGTATAAATTATCATTACACTTCCAATAAATATATTATTCAAGAATTTTAATTAATTAAATATTCTAATTTTTTATTTTTTTTTTCAGGTTGGAGGTCCATCATGGCAAGTCCTTTTAGGAAGAAGAGATAGCTTAACAGCAAATAGAAGTGGAGTTAATAGTGATATCCCAAGTCCATTTGAAAGTCTTGCTGTTATGACACCACAATTCACCAACAAAGGAATGGATTTAACTGATCTTGTTGCTTTATCAGGTAATTTCATCGGTTCGATTAATTTAAATTCACGTTTTAAAACAGTATTTTACTATATATGAGGGCTTGTAGCATTCTCTGTCAAGAAGAATCACATGAATCCTATATTTTGAACTCAACACCTCTGATTAAAGAACGTGAGAACCTTTGTGATTTCACCACACCCCTTTCCTATAGGGTGGGGTGGGGTTTACCGCTAGCTCTTCACCAAAAAGAACTACATGGTTAGAATTTACAAATGACCATTTTTCAGTCATGTAATTTGAAAAACAAGTCACTATCAATTAATATCTAGAAGTTTCACTTGCTGAAACTCGAAATTCTATATCAGTGATCATTTTTTCAAAGGCGTAATCGGAAAAGAGGCCAATCAGAAAAGTTATTTCATCGGTTTAATTACATTCCCAGAGTTCGAACTTGAAACCCTTGAATAAGAGTGAAACCTTTGTCATTCCACCACAGACCATTGGTGATAGAACTTCGTGTATTACTCGCTAACAACATGTAGGTTGACAATCTGCATAAAACTAACTAATCTAATCACGACGAATGCTTTGACTTCTAGATTCTAAAAGAAATTGATAACTATCTGTACTTATTAGTTCGTATCTTTCAAATGATCTGATCGTGTAAATATTTAATTTTTTTTTTTCAAAAAAAGGTGCACATACATTTGGAAGAGCAAGATGTGGCACATTTGAGCAAAGACTTTTCAACTTTAGTGGAAGTGGTAGCCCTGACCCAACCATAAACTCAACATTTTTACCAACACTACAAGGACTTTGCCCACAAGGTGGAAACAATGGGAACACTTTTGCAAATCTTGATCTAACAACTCCAGATAATTTTGACAATGACTATTTCAAGAATCTACAAAATCAAGAAGGCCTTCTTCAAACTGATCAAGAACTGTTTTCCACCTCGGGATCCGGTACGATCGCGATAGTGAATCGCTACGCAAGTAGCCAGAGTCAGTTTTTCGACGATTTTGCTAGCTCGATGATTAAATTGGGAAATATCGGAGTGTTAACGGGTACTAATGGCGAGATTAGGACCGATTGCAAGAGGGTTAATTAGTGATTAATTAAGTTAATTATGCATGTTGTTGTGTCTTTGTGTGTTTATGTAACAAAAGAGAGAGATTATATTGTCAAAGTTTGATATAATCTTGAAGTGTAATTTTGCTTTTTGTTTAAAAATGTGATCAAATAGCAATCCAAAATAAGACATGTTATGCTGAAATAGCAAAGTTCAATTATAACCATCTATTTCTTTTAGAGTATTTCCTTTTTATTTATTTTTTTTTCTTAATCGTGTTTAATTAAAAGTGAAGGGATTCTCATCTCACCTCACCAGTAGTTTTTGGAGTATTTTCCGTTATTCTTGATTATATATAAATACTATTTATATAATCATCTAAATGATTTAAGGAGTACTTTAACTACTATAAAATTGAGAGAGCATCATTTCGCCATCTTCATACTCGACTCGTCAAATTATTAGCTTTAACGCCACCTGCTGCACTAGTTAAAACAGTTCAAAGATACTTTTAATATTGCCTGATATTTTTCGTTGTGGATCAAGCCGGCAAAAAATTTTCAGAAGATCTCACGCTAGTATTCTTACCCTTTATAAGTAGCTTAATTTTCTTTTCACCTGCTAATATGAGTCTCTATTCTCACCACCAACACTTCTTTTATTTATTTATTTTTGACGAATTTATACCACTAGATAGACGTTTAGTGACCATTTATTAATAATTAAATAAAAACACTATTTGTTATATACTCCTTTTATCAGCCCGACATGATGCTTCTGATTAATAGAACATGCTAAGCGGTCGATCAGGCCGATCCTAGCTGAGCCCGGGGGGAGGGGGAGGTCTTGCCGGTCTTAATATTGGGCCGGGCCTCATTACGGGCTCGGGTAAAGTACAAGTCTTATTGCACATGGTACTACACTATTGTGTCTACTAGCATTCTTATCCATGTGGTGTACATTTGATTTGTTCAAATAAATACAGAATTTTCATGCAAGAAACAGTAGTTTCTTTGATTGTGATTTCATGATGTATATTCCTTAACCAATTCATTAATTATTAGGCTAGAAAAATAAACATTATCAAAACATGTCGATCGAATTTATAACTTATTTTTCTAATTAATATATATAGATTATATATTAATAAATATAATTATAAATATACTATATATGAATTATACTATACGTATATTATATATCTATTAACTATTTTAAATTTATATAATTGAGTGAACAGTTATTCAGAATTAATCCTTTGTAAGAATAATCATATATGTGAGGATACCATTTTTAAGAACTTTGACCAATTGTCAAATGCATTAAATGACACTTAATGAGCAAATGGACAATACATTGTTCAGTTGACTATGTCAAATTAAGTCAGCACATAAATATTATTGACTCTCTGAAAATATTATCGTACCAATATGAATTATAATTTTCTAAAAATTCTACTTTGAAGGATTCAATACGTAAATATTGATATGAAAAAGTTTGAACAACATAAAATATGATAAGATGAAAATATTAGAATATTGTATGTAACTTATTTAATTAGTGCACTAGTAAATTAAACGTTGTGAAAAATAAATCTTCAGGTAAATCATAAGAAAGCGACTTTGATATAGAGTTAGTTGTAGTCTGTCGTCCTTAAGGAATTTAAATCCTAATTATGTTGTTGCATGAATTTTGTGATAGAATTTCTTCGTGATTTTACACAGTCAAATGAAATTCAAATTCATTAATTAACTCGAATTTTCTCACAAGAAAGAAATAAAATAGATGGCAAAATCCTTATTGGAAATTGCTATTATTATTTCATCAGCACACATTACACATTTACACACAAAAGCAAATAATTAAGAACAATACATACATAAATTAAAGAGGATTTAATTAATTAATTTAATTAATTAACCCTCTTGCAATCTTTCCTAATCTCTCCTTTAGTGCCAGTTAATGGACTAATATTCCCCAATTTAATCATTGAGCAAACAAAATCATCAAAGAACTTGTGTTGGCTATTTGCATAATTAGCCACTATTGCAATTGTATCAGATCCAGATGTGGAAAACAATTCTTGGTCTGTCTGGAGTAGCCCTTGATGGTTCTTAAGATTTGTGAAATAGTCATTATCAAATTCATCTGGAGTTGATTTATCAAGATTTGCAAAAGTAGCCCCATTTCCACCTTGTGGACAAAGTCTTTGTAGTGTTTGCAAATAATTAGGGTCTAAGGTAGGATCTGGTCTACCACTTCCACTAAAGTTGAAAAGTCTTTGATTGAATGTTCTACATCTTGCTCTTCCAAATGTATGTGCACCTATATCATAAAGAAAAAATATTTATACGATCAGATTACTTAAGAAATAATAATAATAATAATTAATTATAAGTTAAGAAAAAAAGAGATATTTGGTGCACAAAACATTTCGCATTAACAGAATCTGAAAAAATGATATAGATAGTCTATCGTAATGCAAGCATTAGTGACTACTTTCACAGCTCGAACCCGTGATCTATAGATCACACGAAGACAAATTTATCGTTGCTCAAAGGCTCAAAGCATCTTGCGTTAACAGAATATAAGAAAGTGATGTAGACAATCTATCTTAATGCAAGTGTTAACGGCTACTACCACAGCTCGAGCCCTTAACTTATAAGATCACATGCAGACAAGTTTACTGTTGTACCAGAGCTCCCCTCCCCTTCAAATTATACGTGTATTTTTGTACTATAAGCATTGACGGGGGAGTTAGGATAAATGGAACTATCTCCCTTTCGATTTATACGAAGGTGTTTGATCGGGAATAGAATTTTAGAATAAAATAATTTTTTTTTGAAATTTGTAGGTTAAAACAAGTCAAAGATATTTGTGTGGCTGTAAATCATTTCATTAAGAATAAAATGTGTTGTTTAAAATTAAATTATCACTAAATATAAAAAGATATGACATTCTTTTTTTAACGGAGTAAGAAGAAAAAAGTGATTTCGCGTCAACCTATACATTGTCAACTTGTAATATATGAAAATTTTACTATCGAAGGAATGTGGTGGAATGAAAAAGATTCTCACGTTTTTTAATCAAAAATCTCGAGTTCGAGATCTAGAATTGTGATCCTCTTCAAAAAGAGAGCGCTAAAATCCCTCATACATAGTAATTTATTTATTTTTAATAAAATACATGAATTTAAATTAATCGAACCGATAAAATTACCTGATAGAGCAACAAGATCAGTTAAATCCATTCCCTTTCTAGTGAATTGTGGTATCATAACAGCAAGGGTTTCAAAGGGGCTTGGGATATCACTATTAGCTCCACTTTTGTTAGCTGTTAAACTGTCTCTTCTCCCTAGAGGAACTTTCCATGATGGACCTCCAGCCTGAAAATTTAATTAAATTTAACTTATAATTTTTTTTTAAAAATAAAATAACTCGATAGACGTAGTATTTCGTGTTAAAGGTCATATTCCAAGGATGTAATGTAGGCAGTTTATAAATCGCGCGAAGATAATTTAGATATTCACTAGTACAAAAACAAAAATAATATATTTAGTGTAGTCTCATAAGGTGGGGGTCTGGGGAGAGTAGAGTACATGCAAACTTTATCCCTGCCTCAGACATAGAGAGAATATTTCCGATAGACCCTCGGCTCAAGAATTTATATAGTCACTGTTTATTTTTTTAAAAAAAAACTAATAATTCAGTGCACGAAGTATTTCGTATTCAGACACGATTTGAAGAAGGGTCACATCTCAAAAGGTGTAATGTGTACGGTCTTATGATTCTTGCTAACTTTTTAATACGAGTATCGAATAACGGATCGAACACTAAAAAATAAAATAAATCCATAGAAATCCTATTTTATTTATGATTCTTGCTAGTTTTTGGAGCCAAGATAGTTTGATTTTTTTTTCAAATACTTAAGTCAGGAAGACATCAAGAATAGAAAATATGGAGGGAATCTTAAGTAAGACTTTTGGTTTTTTCGAAACATAGAGAATGTCTCATTAAGGATTACGACGGGATAGATAAAATCTCTTTATTCCTTATTAGAAATTTCAAGTTCGAGTCTTAATAATAAAAAAAGTTAGAATAGAGAGTGATTTTCCTTTAATGGGTCTTAAATAACGCAAAATCTTAAAAATAGCGTTCTTTAGTTACTTTTCAACCATGTTCTCGAAAGGCCTATTTTCAATATTGTTTTTTTTAAAAAAAAATTATTACATCGAGGTTAAAAGAGAAAGAAAAGTCGGGAAGCAGATTATGAAGTAAGAAATCAAACTCTTCTCAATACGGTAAGAGTTCAGATAGTTAACTAACTGAGCTAAGCTACTTACAAGATTCAACTCTATTTTCAATTGTAGAAGCTAAAAATGACTATTTTCAACATTAAAACGAATATCGAACACCAGACAAAAAAGAAAGAGAACGTGATATTTTTGAGTACTTACCAAAACAACTCCAATTTCAGATGCAAGAGCTAAAATATCAGCGCAAGAAACAACACCAGGACACACATTTTCCAATGCAGTTTTAATTTCATCCACAATATCAAATCCACCAGCACCTACATTTGGATTTGCATCTTTTTCACTTACAATCCCAGTTGCATTATCTAACAAAATTGATCCATCACAGCCCTGTACCAAAAAAATTAAAATACCATTAATTATTCGAGTTACGATATACTGATAATGTAAAAAATATTTATATAAATGAGTTGTTATAAGGTAATTACAGGTTAATTCTATGGTAAGTATTTAATTTGTGATTGTTTCATAACTTATCAGTGTGTAAAACTTAAACTTCAGTAAAAGTACTGCGTTTTCTGTGCATTGACATTGACAAGACCTACGATATATAATAGAATAAAAAGTCAAAACCGCATTTAAAGTCATATTTCAATTTTTTGAGTTTCATATTCATATCAGATATGTGAGCTTTCTACCTGAATTATCACAAAATGTTTATTGAAACACACCTCAACAATCACTTGTTCCCTTTTCTTTTTCAGATAGAAAACGGAAACAACTGATAGTTGAAATGCGTTTTGATAAATAGTTGATGCAATAGTTCATATAGGAAAGGTGAACATCTGATAGTTCGGGAAAGAAAAAGGGAACAACTGATAATTGATGTGCATTTTGATAAATAGTTGGATGAAAATTCAGGTAGAAAAAGTGAACACCTGATAATTTAGGTATGAAATTCAAAAAATCATGACACTTTATATGTGTTTTTAACCATTAACTCTATATAATAACATATAACTATGCATATCACGTTTTATATGATAACATGAAAAATAGAGTAATTAATAATCTGATCATATAAAGTGTAAAGATTCCTCACTCATGTATACTATCCGTGCATATAACTTAAATCCTTGATTAAAATAATGACTAATTAAGATAATCTATAATTTTACGTTAGATTATAAAGATAATATAAAAAAATCTTTTGACTATCAGTGCACGTAACTTAATGCAGCAAGACACACATAAACATGCACATGAAACCATAGGTTAAAGAGAAAAACGCTACTAAAGAATAATCCATCGTAAATCGGATTGTCATAAATGTCTCCGATGGACTTTTCTGTCAAAAATGCCTGTCGAAAAAGAAAATGAAGACGAATAATTTTGAACACCGGCTCAAAAATATTAAATTACGTACATCGTCAGTGTATATAGCTCAATGCATCAAGACACATAAACATGCATATGAAACCATAGGTTAAAGAAAAAAACACTACGCAAAAAAAAAAAAGTTTGAATTTCCAACGAAATATATAATCCATCGTAAATCGAATTATCAGAAACGTCTCAAACGGACTTTTCCGTTGAAAACGTCTGTCGGAAATTCACGTACGTTGACAAAGCAATCATGAAAATGAAGGCGAATAATTTTGGCACCAGCTCGAACATCTCTACGTTGAATTTGTGTCATGACACCACGTACAATATCTGTAACATTTGGGCAAGTGCAATCATAGAATGTAGGACTTAATTTATAATGACCATTTGATACTCCAAAAATTGAAACCAACAAGAGAATTGCTACAATAAATCTCAAAAAAGACATGATTTGATTTATAATTGACACAAATCTTTTAATTGATTCTTGTCTTTTTCTTCTTTTTCATGTAAGAATACTTAAGTATAACTTGCTATTTATATAGAATTTACAAGAAGTGAAGTAAAGAGCTTCACTTGATTTGATGTTATAGCTACCACCAATAAGTTTTGTGGTTGAATAGTATTCCGTGAGATGGATTCAGAATTTTAAAATATATGAATTTGAAAGTTTGAAAAGAAACAGTTTAATTATACTGAATTCTAAATAAATTATATATATATTAAGTTGAATTTCGTAACATATTTTCTCTCTAGCTAGCTTCGTCCTTTAGTGATAAATATTTATTTTTTCATTTTTAATCAGAGGTTTCTGGTTCATACTTCATAACAAAGATGAATATTGGGTAATTTCTTCTCATTTGTTCAAGCTTTGATGGATAAACCGATACTTATGCTGATGGGAGGTAGCAGGTGTACCGTAGAATTAGTTGAGGTGCCCGCAAGCATGAGCGGAACCAGGAGTTTCACTATGAAGGTTTGAAAAATAAAAAAATAATGCTTAGGATTTAAATTTGGAAACCTCAAAGTGAATTTTGAATTCCCTAATTAAACCATAGAGCCAACCACTGTCATATATATATATAGTGAAAAATCATCTTCAATACAGAGTGTTTTACTCATAAAGTGTGATTTTTCAGCATGAATATGAATTAATTCGGATTTCAAAACGGATACTGAACATCGGAAGAAAGAAAAAACTATTAAATGTTATAGATATTAATGTGAGAAAATTAGATAGGAAGAGGTACGTACATCCCAATTAGCCGCCATGTCACTATTCCAAAGAGAAAAAAAATGCTACTTCCTCCGATCCATTCTATTTTAATTGATAGATATATTAAAATTAATTATTTTAAAATATTTGCTAGTTTCAAAATTTAAGAGATAATTAATTATGTTTTTTTCAACTATATCCTTAGTACTTAATGTCATTCTAAAATATGAAAAAAATTATTATTATATTTTTTTCAAAAATTAATAGGATTATATTAATCAAATTATCACTTCTATTAATTTTTTCTTAATAAGGAAGTAATTAAAGACCACGTGGACGACTAGTCCAATAATTTATTATTGATATACTTGTAGAAATTCAATTGGATTATTATTTATGATTGATATTGCATGGACAAAAGATTGGTTAAGTGGGGAAGAAGATTCTTTTAGAGGGTGGAATAAATTTCTTTGACATAAAGTGATGTGTCTTTAAAGAAAAGTAAAATATTAGTCATGTTATTGACTGCAAGGTATTTTGGTTTTTTCATTCGGTGTTCGATATGTATCTATTTTGAGACGTAATAATTAATTTTGATATGTGTTCGAAATTTCCATTGTGAAGTGTAAAAAAGCATTCGGTGTCTTTTCATTCAGTGTGATTGGTATGTGCCGGAAGATCTTGCTTTATAGGTAACACGTATCTGATGTCTGATTCTTTATTTGGGGCTCGACTAATTATCTTGATCCGTGCTGAAAAAGTATTCTTTAGAGGGTAAAGCGCAGTTGATATCCAGTATTCACTTTTGGTTCTGATGAATCCTGATTCGCGTTGAAAAATTTCTTGCATCAACAAGCAATCCCCCGTTAGGTTCAAACTCAAAACTTCTGATTAAAAATGAAGAACAACTTATATATGACACCACGGCACTGCGCCACAATCTTTGGGGGTATATATGTAACTACCTTGTTTGGACCAAAAGAAAAAAAAATTCTAAAAACAAAAAATTACATTGTCGGTGGACTTATGGTATGCGTTATTTAATTTTTAAAAAAATGACCAAATAAATTTAACATGTTATATTTAACTTAATTATGTGATTAAGACAACTAAATCATTATAATTTTACTATATCTCATCAATTATGTGTGATTAACATTTAAGGGAACATAATCAAACTTAGCTTGAATAAACAATATGATTAAGACAAGATAAATACATCCAAACTGACTCGTCCATCTCCGATTCGACCCGCATGTTTGTCACTCCTAAATATATGTTTGATTTTACCAATACGTCAAATATCATTATTTTAAATTTGTGAATTCTGAACTTTAACTCGTTAAAATGATCGAGTACAAAATTTCTTGACATAAAGTGATGTGTCTTTTAAAAAAAAAAATACTCATGTCATCGTATATGTTATTTTGTTTTTTATTTGGTGTTCAGTACGTAGTTTCATGCACCAATTAATTTTGAATACATGTTAGAAAATCCCGTTTTGAAGTGTAAAAAAACATTCGGTATTTTTCATTTGGTGTTCGATATGTGCTTTAAGGTCTGATTAATCCTAATTTGTGTCCAAAAATTTTACTTTATAGGGTAACATATTTGATGTCCGATACTCTTTTCGGGGTCCAGTTAATTATCCTAATCTGTGTTGAAAATCTTTTATGATTAATGCAGATTTAAAATTTTAAGCTTATGAGTTCTGAATTCTAGCTCCTTTCAGTTATTGAGTACTAAATTTATAACTTGTACATATATACTAGATTATTTTTTTACGATAAATATAAAATTTAGACCTAAATTATTAAATTCTACTGAACTCGTATCAAAAATAAAATATTATTAAAGAACTTGTGTTTACTCCAAGTTTACTTCTTTGACCAAATAGTAGAATAGTTAGATAATGTTACATCATGAAATCACAATCAAAGAAACACATAGCTACTTAATATTAACTATATTTAAGAAAGGCCACCTACTTATTTTTTTGCTAGATAGCTCTATCTTTTTACTGTATCAGATTTATCTGAATTCAGTATTTTCAACGTGAAACATAAATTTAAATATAAAAATTAATAAAATTATAACAAATTGTAGAGATGAATGAACGCGTAACTTTAAAAATACAAGGGAAAAAAAGCAATTATATCCCTCAACTTTGCGATTTAAAACAGATATCCCTCGTTAAAAAAGTAATGCATATATACCTCGTCGTCTAACAAATAATGTATATTTATATTTTTCCTTAATAGATTTCTATCGCAAAATTGAGGGATATCCTCTCTGACGAAAGATATGCTTTAATGCTAAAAGCTTTAGATATTAAACTTAGAGTTTAAATTATGAATCCACCTCGAAATCTAAATCCAAAAATTACTATTACCATACATAATTTTTTTGTTATTCTTTTTTGCTCATTAACAATTTTAAATTTTTTTTAAGAATTAATGTTTAAGAAATTCTTTTTTTCAATTTCGACTTTTAACAAATATTGTCTAAAGAGTGTATAAATAATTTGAAGTATATATTATTTCCTATATTTTCGATAAAACGTTCACGTCATACAATAAAAGTATGTAAGAATCTTATTGAGTATATTTAAGACTCCGACCTTAAAATTTGACTTTAGATCACTGATCTCTTAAGCCGCCATGCATGTGCACGTGTATGGCTACAAAATTCAATGATAGGCTCAAGAATAATTGACTTTTCAAATATGTTTATATGAAACAAATTAGAAAATGAGAAAAATAACAAATTCATAAAAAGACAATTTCTATTAACGATGATATTCGATAAAAAACACTTTAAAATAAATAAAAGATAAAAATATAATACAAAGAATAAAACTTCACACAAAGATGTTAAAATCGATAATAAACCGTTGATGTGCTTGAAGAAAATCTCTGAAAAACCTTTTTTCGAGTTAAAATGATGAAAATGTCCTTAAATTTTTTTATAACAAAATTAAAATTAAAATTTTCATTTTTTTCAAAAAGGACGAACAACATATAAAGGCTTTTTTAATGTTTTTCATCGTGGTTGAAGCTACAGTATTAGATACGGATGTTTTAATTGATATAAAGGTCTTTTTGATGTTTTTAATCAGGGTCAAAGTTACAGTATAGATACGAATTCAAATGAAACAAGTAACTTTTGTTTTCAATAACTAAAACGAGCTATAATTTTTATGATAAATTCAAAAATTATAAACTTCAAATTCCAACTCTGCCTCTATATCGGTCATGCACTTTTCTTCCCCAAGACAAATTTTCTTTTCTCTTATATTCCTATCTAAATGGAGGACAAAGTGGGAAAGAAGATTATATCTTGTTGATTGGGTTAAGTAGCCCGTTTGGATTAGCTGATTATAAATAGCCGATAAATTTAAAGTGTTAAAAAAATATTATTTTTAAAAGTGCTAAAATTATTAGCAGTTACGTTTTCTAGTAGAAGTGCTAAAACTATTAATAAGCAGTTTCTGTGTTTGATAAAAAAAATGTTGATAAGTTGTTCTTCTTTAAAATGACTAAAATGCCCTTAATTTCAAATATTTTTTGTGCAAATAAAAGGAGGAACGACTTATATAGAGTGAAGATGAAATTAGAAGTTTTGTTTTGGAAAAGAATATTAAGAAACCAAATGCGTAGATAATTTAAAAAGTGTTTATAAGTCGGTTTGACCAGCTTATAAGCTTAGACGAACCCCAGCCCCATGAATATCAAAAATAGACTACGGATGTGTTTGATATAAGGGATAACTAATCCCAAGATTAATTTTGAAATGAGGTTATCTCATGTTTGGTTTGCATAAAAATTCGAGATAACTTATCCCGAAATTATTGTCCTAGGATTATAATGTACCCACATTAAGAGTGGGATAACATTCCCGAAATAATTAATTCCGGAATAACTTTTTCCCAACTAAATAAGCCCTAAATGTTGTTGTTATGCGACTATGAGATCATGTCTTTAAGCCGTCAAAACAGCATCCTGCAGAAATACCAGTCTGTGTCCAAAAGTTCACAGGATGAGCACATAAAGGAGAAATGACAGAAACATTGCAAAACATGATGACTTTATTCCAAGAAAATGTTATTTGCCCACAAACTTGGTATTCTTTGTGCAAAAGATTCACAGCATATTCTACACTAGTTCTAAATCACTTCCTAAAGAAAATTGTAGCAGAAAGACCACAAGAATTGTGTCCGATTCGCGAATGACCATAAAAGGTCCCTTTCAACGAGCCTCGAGTAGTCTACAACAGCTCGTGATCACTGAAATCCACGTTTATTCAATCAAAAGTCGCGCAGTAGAACTGCAGTTGTTCGTTTACATTAACGTTACAACAATAAGAAACAGATAAGTGGTTCGGAGCAGGACCGTCATCTGCTGAGCACTGTAGGGAGGTGGAAGTCTCTAACTAGACAAACTCTTAACACTTCTGCCAAAACACGGTGCAACCACACCACAACACTCTTTTTGAATGCTCAAGAAAGACCGATTACCTTTCCAGTAGACGTGTCAATGTCAATCTCGTAGAAACAAGGCCTCGTAGGCAAACCAGGCATTGTGCTCATCGTTCCAACAAGAGGATAAATGAATCCCGCTCCAATGCTGCCTCTAACGTCCCTAATGGGCAGGACGAATCCACTTGGAGCGCCCTTCTTTGCAGCGTCATGAGAAAATGAATATTGTGTTTTCGCCATGCAAATTGGCAGATTCGAAAATCCTTGCTTTGTATACATCTCAATCTGTTTCTCAGCCTAATAGAAAAGATATCAAACTCCTTGTTAATAATATTGACCAAAAGTATTTCACAGCATGTAACTATGCTTTCAACCTATAATGCTCGGACTCTTTCAAAATGTTGTTTGGGTGCGTGTCGGATCCTCCAAAAGAGTGCATTTTTGGAGGATCCAACATGGGTACAGCAACATATTTCGAGAGCCTGAGCAACATAGCTTTCAACAATATCAAAGTCTTCCATCAGACCAAATTACAGAACAATCTCAAATGGATCAGTGATAGTCTTAGAGTGTTGTGTTTAAAACAAAAGGTGTGTTAAGGCATCAATCAATCGATATGTACCAACAACTTCAGCAACAAAGTGCAAGGCAAAATATGATGTCCTAGAATAACGGAAAGAATTATTATTAAACGCGACATACAGGGAAGTATCATGGTTAATTGATTGTAAAATGATATTTATAATGAAATTACAGAAGATTTTATAGGGCACAACAATATAAGAAAAACCAAAGAATTTTGCAAAAAGGTCAAATATACATATAAATTTAGGAGAAACTATCTTCCATACCAGAGCTTGTGTCTAGAGGCACATGTTCTGTTAAAAAGATAACAAAAACAAGAGCAGAAACAGATACTTAATGCTGGCTCTTAATGTCATATCGGTGGACACGGGTGTCTGAAAGTAGCGAACAATTTGAAATTTGAGGTATCCATTGGTAATTATGATAACAGCAATTCAAATAACAATAACCGTTGTGGCTTTGCTGAAAAAAGAGGGAACCATATTGAGACCATCAAGTTCAATGAATGATTGGATAATTTTTTTAACAATCATGGTGTCCAGGCCAACTTGCACGTAGCCCGACTAATTCCATGGGGGTGTCCTCACCAGCACGGATACCGGATTACTCTATCCAATAAGGCTTGGATAGAAAGGAATGATTCGATTACAGGGACCCTACACAACAATAACTACTGATGCAGGGATCCTTAGGTGCTGGACTATCCATGACATCGAGAGGTATATATTCCACATATCACCCATATTCCTATCATTGTTTTCCCAATTGCAGCTACTTGATTTGAGTTGAAAATGGATCAAATTCTACCAATTTTCTCCTTTCGAAATGGAACTCATAGAGGTAATAAGCCATGGAGGCAGGAGCATATTACATTGATTGACTGATCCTATGTCTAAGTTAGAGCAGCTTTTATGGAAAGCAAACCCTGTGGCAAATATAATAGGTGCTAGGTGATACATTTCAGCCCTATAATTGCTTAAAATCTACTAATCATTCATCATTTTCCGGTTTCAAGCTATCTTAATGGGTTTTTAGATTTAGGGTCTTGATTTGTGATCCAGTGTGACGACCAGCCACTAGAAAACGCTTGTACGGCAGACTAACAAGTGATATTATGCTGATCTTCAAGCTCTCCCAAAATGTATTGTATATCATTGTAGGTTCACCGATTTTTACTCATCACTTAGTTCACTAAGTCTACTACTGCAACAACTCATCTGCACTAAAATCAGTAAAAAATTCGCCATTGCTATTTACTGCTAAACTAAGGCCAACATAAAATCTGCCCATTCTCAGTATATTTAAAAGCATGCATATAACTTCATCAATCGCTACGCCACATCTTAGATGCCACTTAATCTATTTACTTGCGACAAAAATGGTCGCCCACTCTTATCTTTGATTTTACTTAGATGCATAAGCTCAACCCAATCCTACCAACTCAAGGAACAAGTAGCAGATAACAGGCGTAACAAAGTAAAGCATCAACAAAAGGTCAACTTAACTCTCACATCAGTAACAACTATAAGAGATGTTAAACACCAAATTGCGTTTCTAAATTTGTTTATGTACATAGGGAGAGACTAAAAAAATCACAAAGTCCAGTAATAGGTATGAGCAACAGAACAATCTACCTCATCAGAATACTCTACTCCGGCAGCACCATATGATTTTGCTATTGCCTCTATTTTATCTTTGATGCCTATATCCAGCGGGTACAGGAATTTCAGTGGCTGTGTTGCATTCTCACAGGCCTTCTGAACTGCGATTCCGAGGTCCACCTGAATAAACGATTCCAGCTTATCAGTGTTTCAGATTAGCAACTACTAAACCCTGTAGCGAAAAGGTCAACACAACACCTTTACAAGTTTTTTCATGTTATTGTCCAAAATAAGGATGGAGGATTGAAACAACTCAGAGGTTCTCATACGGTCATACCTTCATTACATTACGTAAATTCATTCCAAAGCGCGAGAATCTTCAAGTTAATAAATTAGATCCAAGCTAATGAATAAATTTCAATTGATTAAAAGTCCTAAACTGGTAAGCAGCAGACTAACAAAAAATTTAGATATAGATACATAATAATACTCCTAAAAAAAATATATCTAATTTTTCCATTCATCTACATGTTTTGTGGGATCACACTTGCTGAGCACAAAGATCTATGAGGCGTTTCTAGATAAGAATCGATAGTACGTAGTTCCAATTCCAAAGTTGTTCCAGTATATTAGCACAAAGCTTCTGAGTTCAGCTTCTTTTTGTTCATTTTGGGATATAAACAACTAGTGCAACCATTAGGACAAACAAAATTAGCTTCAAGCTCTTGCTAAAATCAAAATAATGGACCGCCAATCATGCATATGTTGTTGGCTCTATAATGGATTTGTTAGGACATTTAGTTAATCCCGAACCAAATATTCTACAGAAAATTATGTCGTCAACTTGGATAAATGCTTCTCTTCACTGAATATTTCGAGTATTTTAGCATGTGTTTTGTTTGGAATTCAACATTCTTTCCGAAACATCCTCTTCTTTTTTTGTGTGTGTGTGTGTGCAGTGGGTAGGGAAAGTATCACTCATCCACAGAGGTCTAATGATTACATGATAGACTTACCGCTCCTTTGCCACCATGTGCATGATGAGTACAAATTACTGAATCAAATGCTCCTGCGGCTAATGCAGCATTTTTAACTGCATTTAGTTCTGCTTCAGTATCAGTTGAGAAAGCATTGACGGCAACCACAACATTTACACCATAAGCTTTTGTATTTGAAATATGCCTAGCCAGATTCACACAACCAGCTTCCACTAGTGCGAGATTCTCAGTTACATATGCACTGTCAAGAGGTCTTCCAGCTGTAACTTGAGGTCCTCCGCCGTGCATTTTAAGGGCTCTTACTGTGGCCACAATAATAGCACACTGTGGTTTCAAGCCACTATATCGACATTTGATGTTCATAAACTTCTCTGTCCCAATATCAGAACCAAAGCCAGCCTCTGTAACCACAAAGCCACCTGATCCTACAAGCTTCAATGCAATCTTGTCAGCAACAATAGATGAATTTCCATGAGCAATATTTGCGAAAGGACCCGCATGAACAAGAACAGGGGTGCCCTCAAGAGTCTGCATAAGAGTAGGATTAATGGCATCTTTCATCAAGACAGTCAAAGCGCCTCCAACCCCAAGATCATCAGCTGTAACTGGATCACCGGCCTTGCTATTCCCGACTACCATTTTTCCCAGCCTCTCTCGCATATCAGCTAGAGATGTCGTGAGGGCTAGAACTGCCATTATTTCACTAGCGACTGAAATATCAAATGCTGTCTCCCTCACCATTCCCTTCTCTTCAGGGCCCTGACCTATGGTAATTTTTCTCAAAAACCTATCATTGACATCCATGACTCTTCTCCATGTGATGGAAGCAGGATCTATATCTAGCCTAGCAAATTTAGTGATCTCTTCAGGAGTAAGGTCTTCAGGGGCCGTCTTGTCAATACCAAGTTTCTTCAAACGCCTAAACATTATGTCACAGAACTTCCGTTTACCTTCTTTATTTGGTGGGCATAACCTGTTAAAGAGAGCCTTGTCAGACTGTGTGGATTCATGGAAGATTCGTGTATCGATGGCAGCAGCCAAAAGGTTATTTGCTGCTGTTATTGCATGAATATCTCCTGTTAAATGAAGATTGAACTCATCCATTGGTATCACTTGACTGTAACCACCTCCTGCAGCACCACCCTTGATTCCAAATGTTGGTCCTTGTGATGGTTGGCGGACACACGTCACAACCTGAGAACACCAGGTGGAAAGGAAACTGGTCAGGAGAAAAAAAATAGACAGCATATATGGAACTCAAAGACTGACATGGATAACGCCTTCTTATCAAATAACATGAAAACAATAATAGTGCATTATGATAAAATAAATAAAGAATGCATGGACATCATTTGGTCAGCTATAAGTTACTGATTTAACTTTAGCTATGAATATAATCCTGCATGCATACAAGATAGACTTGAAATCCAGATGGGGTTTTACAGTCTCTAAGAAACTTAGGATAAAAAGAGGAAGATATGAGCAAGCAATTCAGCAAAAAAGGAATAACCAAATCTTTCCTCCATACAAGATTTCTCCTCTAATAGCATTATATTCCATGGGGAAAGGGCAAGTTAGTACCAATAAACAAGCCAAAAAGGACATCTTTAATTGTATTAGTAAAAAAAATTCTATCAAAATACAAGACAATGAAAACTCTGACTCGAATAACAGAATCTATATCTTGATTCAGAGACCTCAAAAATGAAAAATGATTTTCTTTATCTATCCAACTTCTCAACATATTTTTCAACTTCTCTCTGATGTCCATCAAAACCAAATAATATTACCACATTTCTTCACTTATCTGTTATCCTTCTTTACAAGTTCAAACGACAACAGAGATTAGTGTACAAGCATATATTAGCTTAAAATTAAGATACAGATAACTATTCATTTTCTCTAAGTTGGTGAGACAAATATCCTATAGCGAATTCGAAGTTACCTTTTTATCAAGGAAAGCTCCCAACGCCTGGCAGAGACCGACCGTGGTGGTGGACTTCCCTTCTCCAAGAGGAGTTGGAGTTATCCCTCCAACCACCACATAATATCCGTCCTCGCTTCCTCCAACTTCATCAAGCACGGATAACAGCACCTAAAGTCACAATAAATTTGACGCATCAACTCACCAACCATAAAATCAAAGCCAACATATTAATAGTGATACACAAAAGCACATGTCACATTCATAAGTAAAAGACCTCATTATAGTCTAAGAATCTCAACTTTGAAAAACTGCAAAACTGAAGTACCAGATGAGTAATAACCATTTCATATTTACATTGGCTAAGACTTGCAGTTATCATGTAATTGACTACAAACCAATGGTGAAGAAATCAACTTCCTTTGCTATTGAGAACATAAAGGGAACCGCATCTATGCATCTCAACCACATTACTCTTCTATGTACACCAAGCAAAATCTAACAAATTATCAGAACTTAACAGAGAAGAGTATAGCATAACAAACAAGGTAAAAATTTACACTTGTACAATTAATGGCTTGCATAAAATCATAGTATCAGCAACTGAAATCTTTTGTTATTTTAACTTTTAGTTTTCTTTCATTAGGCAATACCTTTAATACAAATGAATGTCAACCATGAGGTCTCAGGTTCAATTCACAAACGAAGGTCAACACTCTGCTCCATATAACATAGTTGGTCTAACAACCACTCTATAGAACTTACCTTTTAAGTCTTAGTGACACATCCTTATCTCACAAGACACAGGATGCGATCCTCACTAAACTTACACTTTAAGTACTTTGTCTTAATCCTGCTCAACCTGAACTCTTTTGACTCCGGGATCTGTCTCCAAACATCCAACCTATCATTAACTTTGTCGCGTATCTCGTCAATCAATGCTATGTCATCTGCAAATAGCATACACGATGACATTCCCCTTGACTATGATGCATCAATTCATCCATCAAGACAAATAAAAATGGGCTAAGAGTTGATCCCTGGTGGAACCCATCACGAATGGGAAGTACTCTGAGTCTCCTCCCACAGTTCTTACTCGGGTCTTAGCACCATCGTGCATGTCCTTAATCGCCCAATATATGCTACAGGTAGCAAAAAACACTAGGTGATTTTTCCCTATCTGTCTAAGCTACGGTAGAGAGAGTTACCCAAAATTACATACCCTCTGAAATTAGTCGAGATGCACCCAAGCTGACCCGGACACCACGATTATTAAAAAAAAAAAAACTGAATGAAATCCGATATACATCTAATCTTCTAATCACACAAATCACCATGGCATCACCAAGGTACACGAAAAAAACCACAAAAATTACAGGGGCGGAGTTACCCTTATTAACTTTTAGTTTTCTTTCATTAGGCAATACTTTTTGCAGAGAGTGACTGCCAACCAATATACTGGGGCAGAGTTACCCTTATTCAGTCAATTGACACCCCTTAGTCAGAAAAATTGCAGTGTAAATAAGCCATTTTTTAATGTATGAATACTATATGTTGAATCTCATTGGCTTTTTCAAGTTTACTTTTTTATATTTTGAATCACTTGGGAGAAAATTTTGACTCCGCCACTGCCAATACACAACTATTCTTCTAATCACCAATCAAACATGGATTACCAAAATCTACAAAAAAAATAGAGTCTCTAGCAAAAAGTCCAAGAAAAATCAAAATCACACATAAGTGAAATAACAGAACATATCTTAACACATGAATCCATATACAATGGTAAGTTGGTGAGCTGTGAGAAAAAAAAAGTCTTACCTTGGCTTTATACTTTCCATACAAATCGTAATGCTGGGAGCTAAGATTGAGTTCTTGAGCAATCTCAGAAATATGAAGAGGTTCAACAGAGTTAGCAATATCTATATCTGCTGGCACAGGAGAAACAACTTCCAGTTTCCTTGTTGTCTTCCCCATGATTTCTTATACCCTTTTTTCCAGAAACTCAAGATCTTGATTTTTCCTTCAAATGGGTGTCTCCAAGATTGGATTTTTAGATCAGAAAAGGGTTCAAAGATGAAGAAAAAAGAGTCAAAAAGTTCAATTATTGGCAAATAGGGTGTCTGAGGTAAAACAGAGTTCTTGGCTTTGTTGAAGAGGTATTGACACTTTGCTTAGATAATCCTAATTTTGAGGCCTTTCTTGGCAACTGCTTGTGTAAAATGTGTGATGCATTGAACTTTGTGCCATCCAACATAGATTTTTGTGGTAGATTTGAATTTAGCCCAACAATTGGAGGATAAAAAATTAGTACTATGATATTATAATTTATTCAGTTGTATTTATCATGGAAAATGTGTTTCCGAAAGCGTTTCTTACTTATTAAAAAGAAACAAATAATAGTTTAAAAGTATTTATATATAATATAATCAACGTGAAATATATCTTTGGAATTTATTTTTTCTTTTTCTTATTAAGGTAATCATTTTCATTATTTTAAAAAATTAAAAAATATTTTCCTTCCTGCCCCACACACAACGAAGTTTAGTTATACTTCTTTTGTTTTAATTTATACGACGAAATTTGATTAAGCATATACTTTGAAAAAGGAAAACTTTATTAACTTGAAGTTTTTATAGAAATTCATAGCGAGAATGAAAAATTTTTTATTAAAGAATATTAATTAGTCTTACCTATCATGAATTTAGATTAATCAAATCCCAAATTAATATTAAATATTAAATAAAAAATCAAAAAAAATAAAAAGGAGAGATTAAAATTTAAAATATATACTATTTTAATATTATATAAAAAAATAATGTCACACAAAAATCAATAATTGTTTCAACTAACAATGAATAAAGAATGATACCTATTTTTAAAATCAATTATTTACAGTGAGATTGATGAACATATGTATCTCCCACTTCATTGGTGAATTTAAATATGTAAAAGATATCCATCTTGAGGATTCTCTTTAAAGAATATTAATTTAAATTTAATTCACTTTTATTCAGTAGTAAAATTTGCGTACGTTCTACTCTCTCCATATCCCACTTAGTGGGATTATACTGAATTGTTGTTGATGTTGTTGTATTTTCCAACTCACGAGGTCTAATTTGTTATTAATTTTTAAGAGTCTCGATTAATTTAAATTTATATTATGTGAAACAGATAAAGACAAAAAAGATTTATTGGACCTAAATATGAGATTTATAATTAATGATAGAAGAATTGTATTTATTTGCCACAAGTCCATAATTCTTGATGGTTTAGCATTTGAATTTTATTTTGCAATTAAAAGAAAATAATTTAATTATTTTTTAAAAAGTAAAGTCGGACAAGTGACGATTGATCGAGGGACTCGACGTAGTTTATGGAGGTGATACATGATTGTACTGGTTGACTTTGAACTGGAGATTGATAATTGACTGATCCAAAAAATTGTTTATAAAAAAATATCAACAAATGGAGATGCGGGGTATCGATCCCCGTACCTCTCGCATGCTAAGCGAGCGCTCTACCATCTGAGCTACATCCCCTTGTGATACTGCATGTGCTTCGGATATAGTATATAATAGAATATTCACCATTTCCTTTATCTAGTAAATTTTGTTGTATTTTCGGTAAAAAGATAATACTTTCGAGAAAGGACGAGCAAGTCGAGCACCAACTATAGCATAAGGAAAATTTATGTGGTAAGCAGTCATACAGTAGTTTAAGAAACATCTGATCCTCGTGTAATAGACATACTATTGAAGAACCTTTTGTCGAAAGATGGTTAGCAAACGATTATAGCACCAGATTACATAAACACGGAATTATTTAATTGAAATACTTTTTTGGGCATATGTTTGATTTACAGGACTAACAATGAGATATACAACAACAATACATCCAGTGAAATTCCACAAATAGGATATCAAGAGGATAGAATGAACCAAATCTTACCCCTACCTTTGTGGGTAAGACAGTTTCCGATAGACCCTCAGCTCAAGAGTACAATGGACAGTCGGAAAAACGCAAAAATGGAACCACCTAACGAGCATAAATATTGAGTAAACATGTGTTGCATAACTTAATTGGTTTAGGACGAACACTGTAACAAAATAAAAAGCATGTTGTCATGTTAATGTTCCAAAACTTTGATCTTGTCAAGATAGTTCTGCATTTGCTGCTGAACCTCTGGTGTAACGCGAGCTCCGGCGGATAACTGGTACTGCTGAAATTTGAACTCATCGCATTTCAAAGCTGCAGCTCTACACGCCCTGATACTACCTGGGAGGAGAAGATGCAAAAGAACCATGTTATATATGTTGCGATGTAAGTATCAAAGATAAAAGGGCTCGTGTTATGGCTGGGAGGGATAGGATCCCTTCACCCTTAACCAATGGAAAAAATCATAGTCAGGAGTGTTTCCCCCCTTTAATGGGCCTTACATGGCGAGAATCCGGATTACTTAGACCCCAAACCGGGTAGGAAACCCAAGAAAATCAATGATAAAAGGAACCAACGACAAAAGGCACGTAAGGCAATGCATCATTCAAAGAACAATGTTTGAAATGATTTCAAAAGAGAACATTGTATTCCCTCTAAGGCACCTTTATGACACTACAACTCACCACTTAGGTCTAGTAGGTTGAACACCACGGGGCAACTTCCTATACTCCTGACCATGGTTATTGCAGCCCAAACTTTTTGATGCTCCTCTCTTGATGCTCGTATGATACAAAGTTTTGTAATCGGATTCACATACTTCACTGCACACAATATGAGCTTTTGAAACTGCTCGTAAGAGGAACGCAGGCAAACGCTATGCTCAAAACAAGGAAAGCTCAAACTAATCAAACTCACCTTGAAATGAATTTGCTGATGAGGCGAGGCCACACTCACCAAAGTTTGTAAGAATGACGTCCCTGATGGCTTTGGTCAAGTTGAATTGAGTGATTACGATCGGCTCATCTGATGCAGTGCCTTTATTTGGATCCAAATAAACCTCCATCACCAAGTATCTATTCTTAAATCCCACCATGATCTTTTTTTTAGCTAATGAGCAACAATTTAAATAACATAATACATGTCAGAGTAAGTTCTGGAGTAATAGAAACTTCCAAAGCAAATCAACGGGTAAAAGAGCTTGGTTATGTATATGTAACTTTCTAAATTTAGGATATAGCCATGTATGTAATCTTTTCCGGATGAAACATCGATTGGGGAAGCAAGATCAATGGCTTCTAATTTTTTTCATACCATAAGGTAAAAGGTCAATGGCTTATATAAACAACAACAACAACAACATAATACCCAATGTAATTCCACAAGTGTGGTCTGGGGAGGATAGGATGTTAAATCTTAACCCTACTTTTTGGGTAGAGAGACTATTTCCATTAAACCCTCAGCTCAAAGGAAATAATCAAAATTAAAGAAAAAACTATACAATACATAAACAAACACTCAAACTTTGACTCAAATGGCAAGTTAGCACTCCAACTTTGAGAATGCATATCTAGACACCTCAACTTGGTCTCAACTGGCAACTGAACACTCCAACTCATCCCACTTTGTCTCATGGACACCTGACACTGACGTGCACATAAATTTTGGAAGTGTCTAGATGATCATTTGTAAGTTGGAGTGTTCAACTGACACAGTGGATACGAGTTGAGGTGTCTAGATGTGCATATCAAAATTGGAATGCTTACTTTCTAGGTGGAGTGTTTTAAGTGTTTGTTTATTTCTTTGAGAAAGTGTTCAAGTGTTTGTTTATGTATTATGCCTTCAAGCTTAGGTAGGGTGATTCGTCTTATTTCTCAGATAAATAGATCAAACGGAAAAAGTTAATAACTATAATAATCTAGCACGGATGAACTTTTAACAGTATTACTAGTTTCACAAAAATACATCTCCAGTTTACAAGTGTCCTCAAATATTGACTCCATTCCTATGGTAGTTTAAGCTAAAAAAATTAATCGTGACAAGATAAAATTGTGGCATTGGTAGTCGAAAAATAAGTAAACACCAGCCATGAATTGAAGCTCAAATAATAACTAAATGACATAGGGCAGGTATCCCGTGGAATTAGTCGAGTTGCGCGCAAGTTGGCCGAAACACCATGGTTTATCAAAAAAAAACTAAATGACATAGATCACCTTTTAACATCCCGTTTTGTGAAGATACTAAATCATAAAAATAAAAAATTTGTACCAAAGCTCATAGTGCAAAAAATATATCCTTAAACCATCTATTACTGAAAGGTTAAAGCCAAAAATCTTCTTTTTTATTGTTTCTAACTTCACAAGGTAGAGGTAAGGTTTGTGTACACACCACTCTTCCCAGACCTCACTTGTGGGATAATACTGGGTATGTTGCAGTTGTTGTTGTACTCCTATATCATTTTAAATTATATGTCCATGTCCAGCTCTACGATCAGAGCCTACAAGTTTTCACAAATTTTTTACTGCGGAAACTCAAAACGACCACATTGTGGAAGTTTTATTGAGACAAAGCTAGATTTTTGCAAGGAAGACTAATAATTTTCACCAATGCTTTTACTTCTGCAGAAAATCAAGTTCGTAAAATTGCAGTCTTATGGCAGTTCAAGCTACAAAAATAATCATAACAAGATTAAATTTCGGCATTGAAAGTTGAAAAATAGGTAAACATCGTCCATTAATGGAAGCTCACATAACAGCTAGACAACGTAGATCACCCCCGTTTCGACGATTACTCGATCATTAAAAAAAAAAAATTTGAAGCTCATTTGAGTGCAAATATTTAGCCCTAAACCATCTCAACTAGTATGAAAGTTTAATGCCAAAAGTCTTCCTCTTTTTCATTTTTCTATCTTTACTCTACATATCTGAATCGAGGATCCATCAGAAACAGTCTCTCTACCTCTCAAGCTAGGGATAAGATATGCATACATACCACAAACCTCACTTGTGTAATTACACCATTTTTTCTATCTTTACTCTACATATCTGAGTCGAGGATCCATCAGAAATACTTTTTACCTCTCAAGCCACGTAAGGTCTGCATACACACCACAGACCTCACATGTGTAATTACGCCATTTTTTCTATCTTTACTCTACATATGTGAGTCAAGGTTCATCAGAAATAATCTCTCTACCTCTCAAGTCAGGGCTAAGGTCTGCGGACATACTACTCTCCCTAGAACTCACTTGTGGGATTACACCGGATATCATTCTAAATTATATGTCAATGTCCAGCTATGCTATCAAAGTCTACAAGTTTTAACAAAAAAATTTACTTTGCAAACTCAAAATGACCAAAGAGTGGAAGTTCTGGGACAAAGCTAAGATTTCTGCAAGGAAAGACAAATAATTTTCACCAATTTCTGGTGGAATTCGAAAAAACTTACTGAAACTTGGCGGCGGAAGACACACGGAAACACGGACCACGGCGCAGGCAGCAGCGGCACGGCGGTGACGGTGGCAGTGTGGCGGAGAGGCAGCAAACTGGAGGGTTTTGGTTTTTATTGACGGAGAGAGAGAAGGAATTTTTGGAAAAGAATAAAAAGGGGAGATAAAATGTTTATATTTACATAAAAAGGAATCACAACTTTATTTATTTATTTATCAAGCCAAATCAATTATGTCGGTTTTTTAAATTTATAAATCAAATTAAATTAATAAGAGCCGGTTTGGTTTGGACGCTTTTTTAGATAAAGCTTCGCAACACAAAATATGTGATTAATATTTTCAGATGTTTGTTTGTCCTAGTAAGATATAACAATTATAACGCACTTAAAAAAATGAGTGAAATAAATCATGTCACTATGTTGAAATGTGAAAATAACTATCTAGTTTAAATTTTACGTTCAAAAGTTACATGTGTATTCGTAAAAAAAATAATATAAAGATCAGTTGAGATTCGTGAAGAAAGAAATTAACTTTTTATGCCAAGCCAAAGGAGCTCAAAATTGACTCTAGGCGCGTTAGTTTGTCGAGAAAAGTTGTGGATGTAACACGAAGAGGGTGGTCAATGAAAAGGGTCGTATTCATAGAAGATATTGAAACCAAGACAGTTAAAGCCAATGTCGTATCAGTGAGGTCCACCTAACTCCGAAAGCATGAGATCGGACTAGTTTGCGACCAGTCAAAATAGGATTGAAAGCCCGGCCATTACGAAGAGTCCAAAATTACCGCGAGTCATTATGAGAAATTCAATATTACCGTTAGCTGTTACGAAAAGTCTAATATTACCGCCAGCTGTTACAAGGAGTTCGAGATTCACGCCGGTTATTACGCAATAACAAGTAATCTACAATTAATAGATTTTATGAGGGTGAAATCTACGGTTTGTTTACTAGGGTTCAACTATAAATACCTCCTTCGCCCTCATTCGTAAGGGATCTAAATTTTATTCATACACAAATGATATATTAAATTCTCCAAGTTCTTAAGTTTTCTATCAATTTAATTCATATATTTAAATCATGTATATAAATTCAATTATATCATTTTAAAAATAAATACATATTTTTTAATGTCATCATATAATAACCATCTACCCTAATATTTGTAGAAACTAAATTTATTTATATCAATCATATATAGTAGCAAATTAATTAAAAATGAGTAAGAAAAGGTAGACTCAATTCTTTTTCCGGCAACTTTTTAACTCTGACTTTTTTATTTTTAACATGACATATTTAACATCACAAAATTTAAAAATCTGTGCCAAGTCAAAATCAGACAAACAACTTAAAACGAAAGGAGTATATAATATGCATTACTTAATCATTAATTTACTAATAAATGATACTTCCGGTGTCTCAATTCATATGACATTATTTGACCTGACACAAAATTTGAAAAAGAAAGGAAGACCTAAAATTTGTGATCTAAAACGAACGACATACATTTGTGTAGCTACAAATTATTTCATTAAGAATACAAGTAGAATTTTAAAAATTAAATTTTCTTTAAATGTAACGTTTTTTCTTTAGACAACTAAAAAAAAAAAGTAAAACGTTGTGAGTCAAGAAATTTGAGTGATACACATACGAAGGCGGTTGGTCTATTGATCCCTCAGGAAAAATTATATGCACCGGTGTAAAAACAACAAATCATTTCATTAAAAGTAGAAGGAGAATTTTATAATTAAATTCTTTTCACATGTGGCATTTTTTTATATGATTACGAAGAAAAATGCGAACACCGCGAATCGAGAAATTCGGGTGATATATATCTGAAGGGTTGGTCCATCAGTATCTTAGGAGAAATCATTTGCGTCAGTGTAAAAAATACAAACCATTTTATTAAGGACAGAAGTAGAATTTTAAAATTAAATTCTTTTTAAAAGTGATATTATTTTTGAGACGATTAAAAAGAAAAGCATGAATGTCGTGAATCAAGAAATTTGGATGATATACATATGAAGGAGTTGGTCCATCGATATCTTAGGGCAAATCATTTGCTCCAGTGTAAAAACTACAAATTATATTATTAAGGATAGTAGGAGAATTTTAAAATTAAATTCTTCATAAAGATGACATTTTTTTAGACGATTACAAAAAAAAAAATGTGAACATCGTGAATTAAGAATGATATATATACATATATATGAAGGTGTTGGTCCATCGATGTCTTAGGGTTCATTATTTGCGCCGGTATAAAAAATATAAATCATTTTAATAAAGATAGAAGGAGAATTTTAAAATTGAATTTTTACACTTTTTTTAAACAACTATAAAGAAAAATGTGAACGTCGTGAATCAAGAAATTCGGATGATATATATATATGTTCAGAGCGTTGGTCCATTAGTATCTTAGGAGAAATTTCCTTAAAGGTAGAAGGAAAATTTTAAAATTAATATTTTTGAAGGCAACGTCTTTTTATACAACTAAAAAGAAAGTGTGAACGTCATGAATCAAGAAATTCAAGCAATATAAATATGAAGGCGTTGGTCGATCGATATTCATGATTCGAGTAATATACATATAAAGGCGTTGGTCGATCAGTATTTATGTTTCGAGTGATACACGTATGAAGGCGGTGGTCTATCGGTATCTATAATTCGAGTGATACACGTATGAAGGCGGTGGACTATCGATATCTATGATATGGGTGAGACACGTATGAAGGCGGTAGTCGGTCGATATCCAATTTTTTTTTTCGAAGATAAGGTTTTTTTTTACGCGAAAAAAGAAAAGCATGACACGTAAATTGATAAAAAAGAAGTGTCTTAATATGAACACTTGTCACTAACTAAATATACATATGAACACTTGTCACTGATAAACCTTTCATACATTGATACATTAAGAAGAGAAAAAACTCAAAAAGGATAGAAGAAGAAGCAGCAGCAGCAGCAAAAGAGGAGAGATAGAGAGAAGTAAACCCTAGTTTCTCTCTCAAAAATAAAGCTCTCTTTCTCCTCACGCCCACCCTCTCCCTAAAATCACTACCACAGCTGCTGCTGTGTGCCGTAGCAATCTCGCCGACCAGTTTTCCGGTAAGGTTCTTTTTTTTTTTTTTTTGATATGTGCTTCGATGCTTTGTACTTCTTGTGAATTTTCATTTTAGATTGACATGTGAGATTTTTATTTCTTTTTGCTGGAATTGATTTGTATGTTGTTGTGAGTTGTAGGGAAGGTTTGAAGAATAAGAGAAAAAATCGAGCTCACACATATACGTACTGATTGCTTGTTTTTATGAATTGAGTTTTCAATTGATTGTTTCATTTTTTTTTTATTAATCTTTTTTGTTGTTGAATTGATTTGTATGTTGTTGTGAGTTGTAGGGAAGGTTTGAAGAATAAGAGAAAAAAATGGAGCTCACACATATGCGTACTGATTGCTTGTTTTTGCGAATCGAGATTTCAATTGATTGTTTCATTTTTTTTATTTTTTTTTGTCTGTTGTTGGTTCTTTTGTGCAAGTTTTTGGATTTGGTTTTGGCCTTTTGGGAGTATTGATATCAGGATTTTTGTGTGAAAAAAATTGTTTTGTGTTTCTGAGAATTTTCGATTCATGTTTAAGAATTGATTCCTAAGGGAATGAATCTCTTTTGGTGTTTTGGTGGTTTTAAGTGTATGCATTGCAAAGTTGGCTGTGTACTTGAGCTGAATTTCGAATTAAAATTTGAGTTTAAAGAGATATGAAAATGTTTAAGAATGATAAATGATTATCTGCAATTATGTTGAAGTGATTTTAGAAGATCTATAAACCTGTATTAGTATTCCTTTTGATGAGTACTTGAATTGTTCCTGCTCTTTTTGTATCTTTAACTCGATATGATGATGAACTTCGTGAATGTACCTTAATCAGAAGGAAAAAGAAAAGAAAACTGGAGTGTGATGCTTGATTAGCAGGCCTGTTTTAAAGATCTTGCTATTTGCTGTTTGGCTTTGTATCTGCTAGTGCTAAATTCTGTTGTGTTGCTTCTCGGAATTCCAAAAGGTGTGACAAGAGGAACGACGATGTCAACTTCTGCTGTTTCGGTTCATGGAAAAGAGATCAATGTAGAAGGTATTAATCTCTGAATAAGTTGGATTTTTGACATGCTTGTTTAGAGACTCTTTGTTCTTTTTTACCCCTAAAGAGATTTATTTACTACTGTTTCAGTTTCTGAAAGAGTGATCCATTCAGAAGGCCAATCTCTCAATAAGTTGGATGATGACACTCTCATTCAAATTCTGTGTTGTTTACCCCTTAAGGATGCGGCAAGAACGAGTGTCCTCTCACGCAGATGGAGGTACTTATGGCGCCGTTCACTCATGCCACCGTTGTATCCTATGTAAATTTCCATCAAGAACCGAATGCAGGTACTGTGACCCGTAAAGTGAGTATTCTTGCATGAATTTTCTAGTCCTTTTTATCTCTAGCTTGTTCCTGGTTCTGTGGATTAAATTTATTTTGCCATCAAAAAGCAAAATCTTGCTTTACAGCTCCAATTCGGAGACAAATTCTTCCGTTCAAGAAGTGCTTTTACTGATATATCATTTCTTAAACGAGCTGGTTTATATGTTAACAAGGAAGAAGTTGAAAACCTTTTATTGAACTTGCATTATCTGGAACATTTATGCATAGGCGATATCTTTGAAGAATTGAAAGTACACAGCCATCACTCGAGTTATACTTGGGATATCTTTTTATCTTGAATTTTGATACTGTGCTCCAAATATCGTCTTTTACATTCATTGAGTTACCTTGTTTGTATTCAATTTCTAAGCATTCCATTCTCGGGTTAGTCTTTGAATATGTATAGTGATATCAAGGCTCACTCTCAATCCGTAGAGCTTGTCTCGGAGTGATTATGATTGAGCTTGCTTTTGACCAGTTGTGTACAGTCAAGTGCTCGACTTTGACACAACGATGCAAATTAAGTACTAATAGACTGTCTATCATCCTTGATTAGTGCATTTCCTGCCGTTGTCCATATAAAAAAAACAAAGATGAGAAACAAGCATCCTGTGACACATTTAAAATCGCTGTCCTGGAAAAGAAAGAGAATCATAGTGTATTTAACCTATATATGTCAATTGTCAAGATACTCCCTGCAAATCACAAGTGGACAGAGACTTTGCTGTGATCGTCTTTTAACGGATTCTTGTTGCCCTCACTTTGCTGTGATCGTCTTTTAATGGATTCTTTTTGCCCTCACATTGCTGTGATCGTCTTTAACAGATTCTTTTTGCCCTCACTTTGCTGTGATCGTCTTTAAATGGATTCTTTTTGCCTTTACATTGCTGTGATCGTCTTTTAACGGCTTCTTTTTGCCTTTATATTGCTGTGATCGTCTTTTAACGGCTTCTTTTTGCCCTCACATTGCTGTGATCGTCTTTTAACGGCTTCTTTTTGCCCTCACATTGCTGTGATCGTCTTTTAATGGATTCTTTTTGCCCTCACATTGCTGTGATCGTCTTTTAACGGATTCTTTTTGCCCTCACTTTGCTGTGATCGTCTTTCAACGGATTCTTTTTGCCCTCACATTGCTGTGATCGTTGTTAACGGATTTTTTTTTGCCCTCACATTGCAGGGATGTTGAGATGATGTTTATAGAGCAAAAGTTGTGAAGATCTTAGAGAAGGATGTAAAGAAATCAAAGAGAAGGCAGAGGAGGATAGCAAAGTTACCTTTAGTTGTGATCAACATGAAGATGTTCATAGTTTAAAAACTTTGGATACTTTTTGCTGTGCATTGGTTCATAGCAAAGATGTTCCTTTTTCTTTTTTCTGTTTTTCCCCCTTTTCTGAAGTTGATGTGACATTTAGTTTATGGAACTGCATGATATATAATCTAAAACTGTTCATCCAACTTTTAGAATTTCTCTTAGCAAAAAACCAGAAGGAAATGCATATTTGTCATCCTTCAAATAGAGCTTCTTTTTTTCCTTGCTTGAAGTGCACGTTAACGGCGTGTGATTTACGCGAATGGTCTTGGAGACATCGCTTACACTGTCCTTTTTGCTTGAAGCTCTCTTCCTGTGTCGATGAGGGACTCTATGTGCCGAATTTCAAGTTTAGTAAGTGGGGAAGTTTAAGACCATTAATTTTCGAGGTCATTGGGCGAAAGAGATCTCGAGTCAAGGAAGGTTTGTCCATGAGATAAGCAGAGGAAGTTTAAGACCATTAATTTTTGAGGTCATTGGGCGAAAGAGATCTCGAGTCAAGGAAGAAAACCATGCTTTATTAGTTAGACCTCCTCATAAGTATGCGTAATAATTCAAAAAGACTTGTGTCCACCTCTTTGGGAGTACGCGATTTCGCCTTTCTTACGTCAATCAATTGATGTAGGAAGAACTATGCATAAAAAGGATTAAAGGGAATAATTCAAAAAGACTCGATTTGTCCTTTCTTACATCAACCAATTGATGTTGGAAGAACTATGCATAAAAATGATCAAAGGGAATAATTCAAAAAGACTTGTTTCTTATGGACAGAGTTTCAAGTTTAACAAGTTTTGATTTCTGATCGTGAATGTTTGTTCACGAGACAAGTAGGATCAAAAGTTTAAAATCATCAATTTTCAAGTTCATTTAGTGAAAGAGGTCCCGAATCGAAAAATAAAAATCAAGCTATAGTATAATTGACCTCCTCAAAAGTACGCGATTTCTCCTTTTCAACCTAATGATGTAGGAAGAATGACACATAAAAAGGATCAAAAGGGAATAATACAAAAGAAATGTTTCTTCAATAAACAACATTTCACATATCTTCACAAAAAGGAAAAGAACTTAGTCCACCAATTGAAGTAAAATTCCAAATCTCAAATTCATTTTCAAGAAAGGCATAAATGATTGGCAACAAACTAGTACATATATATAATAAGGTCCTGGTAGACCTAAAAATTCACAACTTCTTGTCTTTCTTTGCTTTCTCCCAACACCCCCCCCCCCCACCCCCACCCCACTAAATTAGTCTTGTAAAATGGAAAATATGGGATTCAAAATTGAAACTATGACAAGTAGTAAACTGAAAGGAACAACATGGGAAGATGTTGATGTTGGTGATATTGCAATGATTTTTGTTTCCTATGGAAGAACAGTTAGCCATCTCCAATTTTTATATGTCAAGGATGGGAAATTTTCTTTATCCGGGAGACATGGTGATCTTATAGAAAATCTTGAAATTGTAAGTTTCAATTTTTTTATGCTTATTTTTATGTATTCTTAAAGCAAAAACTATCCTACGTTGGTTACACTTCTTTTGAGTTGAGAGTTTATTGGAAATAGTAAGGTCAGTGTGCGTCTTACCCTTTCCAGACTCCACTTGTGGGATTACGCTGGGTATGTTATTGTTGTTGTTAAAGAAAACTATGAAATTGTAAATTGGATAACCACTAATTTGTTTGCTCTAATAGACATTTTGAAAAGAAAAAAAAAACTCGTTTTTCCCCTTGGCCTCTAATGAAGCTCAAACCTAAGAGTAGTTTTAGACTGTTGCATCATTTTCTTGAGTCGAGGGTCTATTGGAGACAACCTTTCTACCCCATGAGAGTAGGGTAGGATCTGTGTACATCTCACCCTCCTCATACTCTACTTGTGAGAATCTACCGGATATGTTGTAGTTTTTGTTGTATTGTTGTTGATAATATACATTGAATTTGAACATGTTTTAAAATCTCAAAGTAACCATAATCACATGTCACCAATTTTAGATTTAAATCGACTCTACGAAAATTCAAATTGTTGTCACGTTATGATTTCATTATTTATGATAGAGATAGGCATACGCTACAGTTGAATCGAGTTTATTTTGGTTATGTTTTTTAGTTGCTCTAGAAAAATTAAGAGGTTTTCTAAACGAGAGACACGGTTCTAATTTCGATCGGAATGTCGTTACATTATCAGTGAAAATTCATATAGCTAATAACAACTTGCTTTAAATTTATACATAATTGTTATTGTCACCAAAAGAGATGCATGATCTAACTCTTAGATACAAGTCTAATCTATCTAAGGATCACATCAATATTCTTGGGCTAGTTTCACGTGCGATCACTGAACTTTACCCGTTTTAATCAACAAAGTCACGAAATTATTTTCCGTGTCATTAAAATCACTTGTCACTCTATCAATAAAGTCACATAACTAATCAGGCACGAAGCCAGATAAGAACATCTGAACCCCTTTCACATTCTTGAACCTCCTTAGTAAAAATTCTGATTCTGCCGCTGCGGGTAACCTCAACATTACTCTTATCTAACAAAAAGTTTTGAAGAATTTGCAGATCAAGCTGGATTATCCATCTGAATATGTGATTGGAGTAAATGGTAGACATGGAATGTTTGGGAGTGAGAGAATTGTGAAATCAATCACATTTGTGACCAACAAAAACTCATATGGACCATTTCCAAAGAACAGACCTACTTATATGGGAGGTGAAGACACAGAATTCAATATAAATGTATTGGATCATGGTTGGATCAATGGATTTCATGGCACAATTTTTGGTGGTCAACTTGAAAGTTTTGGAGTTCACATCAAACCAATTCCAATTACTATTACACCTCCAAGAAAAGAGATTGATTATGACAAAATTGATGTAATTGATGGTTGAGAGTGTATAAATTGTGAAAAATAACTACCTACTTTAAATTTCATGTTCAAAAGTTGCATGGGTATTCGTAATATAAATAATACAAAGATCGGTTGAGGTTTGTGAAGAAAGAAATTAACTTTTTTTTGCCATGCCAAGAGAGCTCAGAATTGACTTTAGATGTGTTAGTTTGTCGAGAAAAGTTGTGGATGTAACACAAGAGGGGTATAGTGAGATGATTGAGATCTCTCCGATTTCTACCTCAAATCCTGAAAATAGAAAATCCTCTGATAGAAAGTTTTATGAACCTACTTGGCACGCATCTGAATTAGTCAAGTTAATGATTTTAAGTTACTGGATATTTAGAACCAATAAAAATGAGTAGAATATCAAGTAAATACTCACCCGCATCAGGTGTTTGAAATATAAAACAAAATATATTGAAGCATAGCTCCTTTATATGTCTTACCTCCAACTTTTACATAAAATGATTGATGACTTCAATTTTCAACAAAATCTAGTCCCTAACACAACAAATCAAATATATTTCGCGGACTTTTTGAAAATGTCATCGGACCGGATGCATATTGAATCCTTAAAAACTAACTGCAATTTTAAAGGATGCGACATAAATGCAACAACATTTTTGGAGAATCTGAGCAACATAGCAATAGGAAGAAGCACAATAACACCTAAAAAATAATATCATATCCAATGTAACCCTACAAGTTGAGTCTAAGGAGAATAGAGCATACACTAACCTTTACTCTTACCTCAAGGAGGTAGAGAGAGACTATTTCAAAAAGACCTCGGCTCAAGAAACGTATATCATAGCAATAAGAAAAGAAAATCCAGTAAGTAAAGTAGACAAATCAAATGATAGGGAAAACATCATAAAACTTCAAAGGAATAACACCTAAAAAGACCAGAACAAAAAAAAAAGGAGCAATATAAATCTGCAAGGTTGGGGAAATTACATGGTAAACAGTAAAACTATTCAATCTTCTGCATTAGCACTGTGGAAAAAACAAAGAATCAATTGGCAGAATGTACACCATCCCACTTTTGGATATGTGGACAACATCAAACTGTAAGGCAAAAGATGAATCCTACACAAGTATGTCTATCTTACAGCAGTAAATTTATCCGAAATCGTGCACCAAAGAAGCCGCGACACATTAAGGCCATGGGCGCAATCAAGTAGACCACCTAAGAAATTATTTACACGATCTGTGTTTACCAACCACACATTGTTTAACTAAATCCAACTCTCTCTAGATACGTTCCAACTTTTTGCATCCTGGAAGTGTTATCACATCAAAGGAGTTGCCACTCATCTTCAGGTCTATTACCATCCGACTCACCGGGGCTTACAGCATCGAAGGAGTCCAGTTCCGGGACCCCAGTATCACTAGTCAACCTGTCATTATACTCAACTGATGTGGAGGAGCTACGAGTTTCAGTTATGGTAAACAATGGAGCACCATTTGATTGATCGACTAACTCAGACGCCCGTATACAGAAATCATCAAAATCACCTACAGAAAGTAGACAGAAGTTAGCCGTCAAGAATCGACTCGTATAAGCCATGGTAAGACGAACGCAGTGGTTTATGGAACAATTTAGACTCAAATATGCAAACGTACTTTTATCTCTACAATAAAATCCGATAGCCAAGGAGGGATCAATTGAATCCAGCGGGAAATGCCTTACAGTACTGCAATCAAAGTCAAAAGGCCATAATGAGATTAAAACTAAAAATGGAAAAATCAAATGAGAAACTAGAATGAGAATTTGCTTACTTGCAGTGATAAGATGAAGTATCAACATCTAGCTTATCTATTTTGATATCAACAACCTGCACACCAGACAGATAATGAGAACAATACACCCTAAAATCCACTGAAACTTCGTTGATAAGATGAAGTATAAAAGTCCAGATTATCAGTTATAATGTCAAAAACCGGTTCATCAGCTCATCAGAAAGATAATGAAAGCAGTAGATTCTACATCCCAATAGATAAGCCCATAACACTTCACATGTTAAAATCACAGGACAAATGAGATCACAAGAACCATAAAGAAAGTTAACAAGTAAAAATAGCAAGAAAGCTGAACAACCAATTAAGAAAATACTCATTTATTAGAGAGTGATTCCCTACACCTCCACTCACTACAAAGGATAAGTTAACGGGATGGATCATAAAGGGAACAATATACTGTAATTTTCCTTTTTAGTAGCATCAGGAAATTAGATGAGGCAGAGTGATGGATCAAAACCCTGAAGGGAATATGTAGGAAGATTAGAAATTCACTGAAGAATCTTAGATTTTCGCAACTGAAAATTGTGAAGTTATATAGAAGGCTTTCCAGGAGGAGTAGTTGACTAGCAAAGCTGTGTCACTGGCTAAACAGGGCGCATGGCACAAGATCACCGAGTGTACTAGCATTATCAGATGATAATAATTAAATGTTGATCGTGGTTACCGCTGAAAATGTAGGCATAAGAAAACAGAACATTGGAGAAACCCACAATTTTAAGGCGCTGGGAAGAGAACAGAAAAATGTAGTTCGGTGATCGTTTTTTATATAGCACCCCTCCCGCTACAGCAATATGGCTAGTATTTTAGCTGGGTAGTCTTGCTAATAAGGTTGCATACATTAGACCCTTGTGGTTCGGCCCTTCCCCCGATTCCGAGCACAACGGGAGCTTAGGCACTAGGCTGCCGTTTTTAGCCTTGTCAGCTCCGTTGAAGATTCTATGAAGGTTCTCTAAAGCAGCAAAGATCTGACAGAATATATTCTACTTAGAGATACGCATAGAGGCTTATTTTCCAAGTGGAAATTGAGAAAACGCTTTAAGAGGAGGATATGGTTTCAGCAAACAGTAAGAGCTCTTAAAATAGAGCTTCAAAATGCCAAACAACAATTTTGTTTTTTTGATAAGGTTGCTTCTTATACCAGCATCAGTTGGTATTTTGTGAGTAGTTCTGGGTGAGTCCTTAAAGCTGTGTTCCAATATACAGAATCCAGTCAATTTCCATTTCCAAGTCTTTTCTTGATTAGATAAAGCCTGCTGCCAAAATCCTTTTCCAAGGGGCCAACAATGATGGTTTTTCCACTTCCCCCTTTGGTGAGTCGAACTCCCAACCACTAGCGCAATTTCTCGTCCCAATTTCGCAGTCATTTCAGGCTTCGGGTTTTGTTAATGCGTATACACGCATTTCATTACAACAACATACCCAGTGTAATCCCACAAAATGGAATCTGGGGAGGATAGAGTGTACGCTGAACTCAAGGATAAACAAATCAAAGCAATCCAGAAAAGGAAATAATGGATGAAACGGATGACACATTATCTAAAGTAAAAATAATACGATACACAAAGTTCAAGAAACAATAGATAATATCATAAATTTACGGGCAAGACACTTTAGGAGTGTTACCTAGGAGCCCATATCACCCCACCTCTCCTTTATAAACAAGCTTTAGTACGCACAAAAGCATGACAAAGACAACGCAATAGTTGACTTCCTTGATGGTTAGATGATCTCAGCCAGCATTGAAATCATAACGTGACAACAATCCGGTTAGAAAGAAGCTGATTTCCATATATAATATCCAAACATGAAAACTTCGATTTTAAGGCTCAAAGATTTATCCTAGATTTTATGTAATGACAAAATAACAGAAATTTCCATCAGAACGTGTGAAATAGAATAGATATGCAACCAAAAAGAAAGATAATTACTGGCTGAACTTCATGTGGATCAAGATAAAAGGCTTTATCATCTTGCATGCCAACGATGTAGGTTGACGCTCCAGGTCTGCCACCTAGGATCCCAAGGCTTTGAGGAAAACCAAATGTAGCTGCCAGTAAAGGAAGATACCTGACATAGAAGAAATTAAAGGAAGTTCAGTAAACATAAAGCTCTGGTCTTTTCTTTTGATAACAAAAAACAATGTAATTATCAAGTAAAGGCTCTGGCTTTTTCAGTACAAATAGTAAATCATCCATCAAACATCAACATTAATCAGATATGGCCTTCTAGCAGTGATCAGATGTGTCATAACTCAACATGAAGATAAAGGAAACACCAATCCAACTAGTCAGAGTCAACTATATGAATCATCTAAGCTTGAATCTCAAGTTAGTTGGAGTCAACCATATAATCACTCGTATCCATCCTGTTCTATTCACAGTTAGATTACTATCACGCTGGTGATCAACCTATAGCAGCGCTTCTTGTTTTACCGAACTAGGAAAGGTATAGTTTAAACAACCATGATTAGCAGTATCTTTGAATATACAATTTCTTATGTGGTTGTTAAACTGTTAAACGCAAGCACTTTTCAGCTAGATTATAGTGCCAGAGTATCTGGTAGTGCCTTCTTCTTTCATGTTCTCACGACAAAGAGAGAAATGGAAGAATTTGCATAGTAGGAATTAGGAAATATTAGTTTGTGACCTTGAATCACATGCAATATTGCGCCGGTCTTCTATCTATTCGTGTTGCATTAAAGTAATGGTTAGATCAAGCCATTTGAATTGATAGTCTTCAAACGAGTCTGTGATACATTTATTTAGTCTTGTTACTGAGATTGCAAAGCATGATCTCCATTAAATTATTGTTAATGCCATTATTTTCATTTATTTTTTTTATGTTGGTGCTTACTGTTCTTGGTGGTATTAATCAATGTAATCTACCACGGCTCCTCTAAAAGAAGATGCATGGTACCCCCAAGAGAAGTCTTGAAACGAGAAAAGAAGATACCTGATTCCCTCAAGAGAAGTATTTTGCAGGAAATGCTAAAAACTCGTCCAAGGTTAAGAAGTAGTTTTCAATTGTCAAGACAACATCTAAATCCTAAATGGTAAGGGAGACTCTTTATTTGGTAACGTAGCGAAATACTTTATATACTAAAACTCGAGAGATTCTTTAAACATCTAAAACTCGAAAGATTCTTTAAAGATCTTTACTAGCACTACAGTGTCCCAAATCTAGTTTTCCATTCCACGAGTAGAAAAAAACTAAAAGCGCGGAAACTTAGCCGAGTTCCACATTACATTGTATAAAGAACAGAATTGTGGAGTCCAACTTTTGACATCAGAATGTCCAACAACCATAGCCAAGTCTGTGTAGCGTAGTAAAATCATTTCCATAAGTCCATGTAATGTTGCATTGGTTAAATTACAATGCAAGATATGGAACAGGATGTTATCGAAATTAATTGTCAGAATATCCACTTTCCCCTTATAAGGCCTGGGAAATAGTTGTTACAGCCACAAGGTATCAGTTATAAGGCCTGGGAATTAGTTGTTACAGCCACAAGGTATCAGTTACCTCTGCAATAGTTTTGATCCAAGAAACAGATGCTGATTTGACAGTGAGTAGCAATTCTAATTTCTCTGCATACAATTACATTATAATAGAGCAAACCAGGCAATGAAACAGTAGTTATAGCACTAAAGTTGTTATATATCCCCAAGGAAGAACCATATCTTTTACGATGCGACTAAATAATTCAATCACAATATTGTTTTACTTGCCAAGTTCTTGATTTATTTATGACCGAATTCAGAAAGATATACCATATAACGTAAATAGACAAGAGTTTTGCATCATATAACAACCAGTGTAGATCAACAAAATAAGATAAATGAAAGTAAACCTTGAATTGATTTTGTCAAGTCCAAGAACCAATGGAACTAAGAAAAGCACAGGTGTCCAGTCAACTTCGCCTTTTGACAAGCCAGAACAATGCTTGACAATGTCCTCAATGCAGAGCACTGGTGCTCCACCTCTTTCTCCATCTTCATCCCCAGATACAACATAGATAGCCATCGCCAGAGACATGTCTTCATTTCCCGTTTCTTCTCTTTTGCTGCGTGCTAACATTTCCCAGGTGCGACACATTGCATACGGACCCACCCATGATCCAGGAGAAAGACCATAGGTCTTGCCGGCTTGCAGGAGGTTATGGATAGAGTAAGCTGACTCCTCAGAATCACCAAAAAGGTGCAAGATCTCCACATACTTTTGTTCAAGCGGCTGCAATGAGATAACATGCTAATTTTTCATGCTAAAACACTATATGTTAAGATGAGAACCTGATCTTTTTTCTTTTTTGGATAAGAGTATGAGATGAGAACCTGATTGTGCATTATCGTGGTTTTAAATTGGAAATTGAGCATTTTAACAACTGAAAGTACTGAAGTATTTTGACTTTCGAGTACCTTGTCCAAAGATTTTCTCCAAGATCTTCCTAATCGATGAACAAGTAGAGCCTATATATACAGGAATCATCAACATCATTATAGCAGGCACAACAAATATTGGAAATACACAAAATGGCAAAAAGCAAGAATATAAAGATTTTAGCTAATCTGTGGCAAGAAAAAAAAAAAAGAGGAGTTTTGCTACTGTGATAAACCTGAGCAACAAGCATCTGACTGCTCCTAAGCATGCAGCCCCAATTAACATCACTGGTATACTTAGTATCTCCAATAGGAGCAAAGCCTGTAATTACATTCAATCAAATAACCAAATTCACATCTTTTCACTCACCAAATCAAAATATAATCACATCAAACTAATCAGGGTAAAAGAAGACCAGAACTTTAAGCACCTTTACGATATGTAACAAGAATTCTAGATGAGAAATCATCAACAAAAGCAGAAAAACCTTCACTTTGGGTTGGTTCTATGGATGGATCATCATCTTGAACAACTTTATAGCAAACACCCAAAAGCCAAATATCACTCTTGGACCCATTAGGTATCCCAGTTTTATCCATCCCAAAAATCCTCCTCATTGAGCCACTGTTCAGCATTCTCTTCACTGCACTAGTCCAACCAATACCATTATACTTCTTTGAACAAAATTCCCCCCTTTTCAAACACCCTTTTGGCTCACTATCAAAGATTGAAAAAGGAGAAACCAAGAAACCAGACCAAACAGAAGATTTATTAACCTTACAGCTGCCACTGCTACAACTGCTTGGTCCTGGTCCTGGCTCTGAAGAAACGGAAGGACCAAGATATTTTCTTGGGGAATCTGAATCAGATGAGCTTCTACTGAACTGGATTTTTTTAGGCATCAAAGATGATAGTTTGAATCAGGACACATGGTACAGAAAGAGCTCTAAAACTGGCAACTTTCTGTCAAAAGCTTATCCGGGGTAGTGAGATTTGGAGAAAAGATTGTGAATTTACGGGATTTTGGGATTTTTACATCGTACAAACTATATAGAACTGGCAATTTTGGCTTAATCTTTATCAAGATTTTGATCTGGGGGTGTGAGAATTGAGAAAAAGATTGTGAATTATTTGATTTTGGGTACTAATGATTGGAAAAATTGAAGGAAAATTTGGCGTGTGGTGAGGTCAAAATATTGGAGAAAGTGGCGTTTACGGAATTGCCTTTGGATGAGGAAAGAAGAGAATTGAGGGAAAGAGAAGAGTTTATATTGTGTCATAAATCTTTGAGAAAATAATAAAAATGGTATCTAAGTTTGGGTAGGTTTTTAAATTTTTATAAAACTAAGTATTTTTTTGTTTTTGTTAAATATATTTATAAAATTATATCAATTAATTTTGATGTAAGTCCTAAAAAAATAGTGAGAATTCATATTTGGAAATGCAATTTTTATATTTTTTTTATTATTTTTGGTCTATATTTTGAGTTTGATATAACTTTTAAAGTGTAATTTCAGCTATCATTGATATACTTTTGTGATGTAATTTTTAAAATTTGATGAAATTTTTCTGTTATTTTTAATTAATTAATTTTTATCATATGCCGATTTTGTTTTCAACTAGTGACTGATTCACGGATATTTGATGCAATTAATGGATCTTCAGGCATCACAAACATGGTTATCGACTCCTTGACGAGACATGGATTGCACTTAGCTCCTTTCAGTGACTAGACACCAATATCTAAAGATTGTTTTACTATTGTGATAGCTAGAATATCCTTTATTTCTAATCATCTTTATACTACTATGTTATTTTTTCAGTAAATTTAATAAATATTTTGTTTAAATAAAAATAATAATCATATTGGCAAACACAGGTTTCTCCATAGGAACTTTGTCTATAAGATACTTTGGCCTTCCCCTAAATGCTAAGAAATGGAGTAAAGTTGAATGTCAATAACTGGTGAAGAAGATCACACAGAGGATTAGCAAGTGTATTGAAGGAGATAGATAGGAAGTGTAGATAATATCTTTAGGAGAGCTCAGAAGGACACGGGTAGGTTTCTTTGATAGCATGGAATAAAGCCTGTCTGTCCAAAAAATGTGGGGAACTGAACTTATGTGGGGAAATTATTGTGGCAGGTGGCTACAAAGAAGGATGTGTTGTGGGTCAAATGGGTTCATGAAGTCTATATGAAAGGGAGAGGTGATGTATGGACTCATATTCTACCACAAGGGAGTAGTTGGAATTGGAGAAGGTTGAATACTTTGAAGCATGTAATGGGTGATTGGTACAGTTCAAGAGTAAACATATTGACTTGGAATGATTTCTATTCAGTATCTTGCAGCTATATCAAACTATCGGAGCGTTTAGCAATAATGAGGGAAGCAGACTTAATATGGAATTGCATTATGGTACCAAAATATAGAATGATCCTACGGTTAGCTTACCACAACAAAATGTTGATGAAGGAGAGACTACAGAGGAAACTGCATACCATCTGCTGGCAGATTGTAAATGGATCTTAGAGGTGAGACGTGAATTAGTTACTTGGGGTGGTATCAGATTCAGTCATAGAGGTGCCAACGAAAACATACAATGGATCAAGGGAAGACACTGGAAACAATTTAAAAAGGAGGTGAGAGCTGCTAAATGCGAAGCATTAGTCTACTATGTCTAGCATGCAAGGAACTGAAAAACATTTAAGCATATTATTGCAAATAGAGAAAAGACATAAAATTCCCCTTGAACTTGTCCACACAACTCACTTTAGCACTTTAATTTTACGAGTATTTGTTTACACCTCTAATCTCATTTGAATTCTATTAAATACCACCCAAAAGACTGATGTGGAAAATAAATAAAAAAGAACTAAAAAGGCGCGTAATTGAAAAAAAAAAGTGGGTTCTTTGATATTTATATTATTTAATAAAATAAAAAATAAATAATAAATAAAAACCCCTACCCAACTCTATCTTCTTCTTCAAACCCCCCACCCCCCTTCTCCTTCTTCAAATTTGTCATTCCTCTCTCCGTCTTCAACCCACTCTGCCACCCCCTTTCTCCTTCTTCACCCCCTCTCCCCCAGACCTATCTTCTTCTTCGAACCACCTCACAATTTCTCCTTCTTCAGACCCCCACTCCCACCATTTCTCCATCTTCAACCTCACCTCCCCCCCTCCCTTACGCGCACACATATATACATTAAAAAAAATATACTTATTTATCAATTTTTTCTACTTTGTACTTTCAATATTCAATTTTTTAAGAAAAGTTTTGAATTTTTTTGAAAAATAAAGACATCTAATGAAGAAAAGCAATCTCCATTTTTCTTGAATTAATTAGGATTAGAAATTAACTAGTGTATAAAAATATAAGTAAGGAAAAGAAAATATTGTGAATGAGCAAAAAGAAATGAAAAAAATAAAAAATAAAAATTTAAATAATTTTCAACATTGCACTGACGTGGCAGTGACATGGCAGTGATGTGGCGCGAGTATAAAACATTTCATATTGTGAGAGTGGTATTATTCTCTTAGGGTGATATTTAATAGAATTCAAAGGAGATTAGGGGGGTAAAATTACATATAAAGTTAAAGTTTTAAAGTGAGTTGTGTAGACAAGTTCAGGGGGGATTTTATGTCTTTTCTCTTGTAAATAAAGAGTTCATAGTAACACAGATTAGAAAGGAGATAAAGGAAAGAGTTAGCATGGTTGAAAACACTAGGAAATCTAGTAAATGCTTACACATAGTTGAAAGAATTTGTTCATAAGGTACACTAGTTTGGATGTCTCTCGTCGTATTTTGAGGTCCGGCTACATCTTCCAAGTTGGAGAAGTGTTGGATGCTCTTCGGCTGTAAGAATTTTGTTGGTATGATGGTAATATTCACATCTCATTACCAAAAACAAAAAGGTCACATGAAAATCAACGGGTTCATTTATGACAAATCTAAAAATATTATAAAAAATATATAATATCACCGTCTAAATTTTTATAAGTTATTATAAACAATAAACAATATTTTATATTTTTTCTACAAGATTGAATCATATATAAGCAAACATTAGATTTTAGTCTAGCATTATTTGAGAGGAAATTTTTTTTTTTTGGTAATAAACTGTGAAATATTACCATTACCAACAAAACTGTACAAATACAAAAAATTTATATTACAAACTCCAAAACAAAAAAAAAAACAACCAAACTACTTTACTCCTTTCTAATTAAACTATCTATCCATTCTCTACATCTTCTAGCTTTCCTTGTGCTCCCAATACCATCCAATCTTATTTTGATTTCTTGTTTGATCTGCCCAGCAGCATAGCAGGGATTAACTTCCTTTTCCCTGAAAATCCTCCCATTTCTAGCTCTCCAAGTATGGTAGATAGTTGCACTCCATACTGCAGCAACTATTTCCTTCTTCCCCTGCCTCCATTGTCTTCTTCTGATCCATCTTACACATTCTTTAACATTTAGACTAGGCAAATACATGTTTACATGAGAGGAAATTTTTTCAGAACTGTATTTACATGTTTTTTCTAAAATATGAAAAAATTTAAATGATGGTTTAAAAAAAGGAGACATGTACGTGAATCAACCAAGAAAGTCATGGGCCTCGTAGTACCCGCATACAACAGCTCTGTGGAGCTTTTCAGATCGAAAACCTGTTCGATATTTATTAATTATTTTTTAATTATGTACAATTCAAATATCGTTATAACAACCATTCACTATAATAATCTGATTTTCTTTTAAATTAATTTTTCCTCTTTTTTTTAATAATAATATTTTATCTATAGCAACAATGATGTCCTTTATAGCGATATAATTTTTTTAAAATTACTCCTTTATAGGAGTCATATTCAAATATTATATAATATACTTTATAATAAATATATTATATATAAAAATAAAATATTAAAATATTTATAGTATTCACTATTAATGTCACGCACACAGTAAATTTAAATAAAAAAAAAACTAAAAGAAGAAAATTATATCTAATTAGTGTACTTCACACGAAAATATTATTTTTTCACATTCATACTCTTACTATTTTTTTTTTAAAATTAAATTGGTTAATAAATATATTTAGAAAAAAGAAAATGTAAAATTGTATTTGCATTGTTAAGGTGAAAATAAAATTGGCTGCACTCTCTCTGTGTTGCTGCTCTGCGTCGGAGACTTTCTTCTCCGGCACTCGCCGGCGCCGACGACCGCCGGAAAAGGTTTCTTCTTTCACTTATCTGCTTTATATCTCACGGGTCTTACGTTATTTTTTTCTCAGTTTCTTCTGTTAGTTGATCTCTTAGTTCCATTTACTTTTGCTAGCAAAAACAACTGAGATTAGTGTATGTATCTAATCGAGTTAGAATGTAGTTCTTTTTTTGAGTTTTCTGAAGTGGGTTTTTGAAATTCATCAAGTTTTGTGACGTTCTTTTGATATTTTTGAGTGTAGGAAACCAAGGGTTCGTTTGAACATGAACTTTTTTTTTTCCTTTTTCCCAAAAAAATATTTTCAAAACGTTATTTAGTTATACGCTAGAATGATTTTTGGGTTAATTTTTGAAGATGATAGTCTAAACCAGTTTTTCAAGTGAATTTTTTTTCCTCATAAGTAAAAATTTGATTTTTTTTATTCTAGTGAAATGTATGTATAAACACAGCTTCAACTTCAAATACTATTTTTTTTTCCAACTACTGATTTTCTTGAGTTCTAATATTGTTGTGTGAGCCTGAGTCCGTTGTTACGATTTCAAAAATTTCTGTTTTGCTTTGTTTAATTGGATTTAGTATTGAGAATGTGTTTCACTTGTAATTCCTTAAGATGGGTTTTAGTTGTTTGTTTTAATGTTTTTCTCTTCCCCATTTCTCTTTTTAAAAATTTGATTCTTTTATCTTGTTTACATTTGGTCTAATTTGTTAAACTCACATTTTTCAGATTTGGTACAAATTACTCCCCATTTCAATTTACGTGTCTTAGTTACTATTTGGAGGTCAAAGGGTATTTGCTTTGACCATGTTTTTTTCAAATACTTTCTAAATATTTTGAATTGTTAACTATTGTTAATTATAGTACTTTTTATGTAGTTTCAAATGTGTAAATTTTATTTTAGACTTTTTTGAAGATTCTATGTCCGAATTCAGACCTAATATTAGTTAGTTTGACCCCCGCACTCTGAATCAAGTCACATAAATTGAAACAACCATGACAAGGAGCATGATTACCACCAATCTCTGATACTATATGCTTTGATTTGTGAGCTTGGATTTTAGCCATATTTCCAATAGGAGATATGTTATGCAGTTTTCTTCACTTTTGATTGGCTTCCTTGCTTCCTAACTGATTCATTTATTTTTTCCCTTATAGGCGATAGTGAATGAATGTTGCTACTATTGAATAATTGAGCACATGCCTGCTGCGAAGAAGGTCTAGATTCAGTTTCTTCCATCTTATATTCTTTATTCAGCATAATATTCATGTCCAATTTTATTGCAAAGGAGGTTATATTGTTTTCTATACCATTGTCAATTATGGGGCTACATATTTGAATTTAGACAAGTTTGTGCTTTCTCGTGATAAAGGCCTGTGCTCTCTTTTTATTTTGTTTTGTTCTCTTTTCCTTTTCCTCTTTCTAATTCTATTAGATAAGTTTGAGGTTTTGACATTTATTTTCTTCTCAACGTCTTCTCTTTGTATATTATTTCTTGTTTGAGATACCTCACTCATGAAGTGAATTCTATTATCATTTGAAAAAATATGCAGCTGTCGAGAAATGTGTGCTTTTACTTATTTATTGTAATCTATCAAAAGTAGTGGATACTTTCGGTCCTTGTATTGTACGCTTATATTCATTGCGTATATGTTGTTTAGTCTGAAAAATGATAAAATAGTGAAAGAAGGTACAAAAACCTTAAGTAAATTGATAAAAGGGGTAAATTATCGCTTCTGCAACAAATTTTCCACATAATGTGTCGGCAGGTTGTTATGACCTTGAATATTTCACATATCTATTCACGGCCCTGTATTTCTATCCTATTTATCGGAAAGATATCAAAATCGTAAATAAGGCACTAATAGCTTCAGTAATTGATTAAAAAGGTGGGAAAATTATCACTTAAGGGTAAAGAAAATGCTCTTCTAATAAATCTAATGCAAAGAACATAGGATATCCCAGTAAGTTTTCCCCACATAAACAGCAGTACTGCTTCAGTTTAAATGGGATATCAAACATTTTAAACTTATGCTTTTGATAAAGATCCTTTTTAAAGTAATATACGAGTACGGTTGCACCTAAGTGTGGCTCAATGGTAAGTGGGTTGAAAATCATGAGGTCTTAGGTTCAAATTCCAACGGATGCAAAAACACTGAGTAATTTCTTCTCATATGTCCAAGCCTTGGTGGACATAGTTGTCTATGCTGGTGGAAATTAGCATGTATCTCATGGAATTAATCGAGGTGCGTGCAAGCGGGATTAGACCATGGTTGTTAAAGATAAGAAAAAAAATTGCTACTGATCAAACACAGACTCTTTCTTGTTGCTGTTTACTATCTGTGGCTGCAGCATCATCTGCTATTGGAGATAAATTTTGTCTCTAATCTACTTTTCTGATTCTTTTTGGCTTAACTAATCATTTATTGTCATAGCCTGACTAGAAGGATCTATTATATATTTGCTGTTTTCCTATATTCTTTTGCCTGGGTTTTTCCATCATTTAAAAATTTGGTATTTTATAGTTTCAGCAAGGGTAAAAGCTGAGTAGTGTAATGGTGGAAATGCGTCAGCTAAAAGTCCTATGAAAACACTGATATTTTGTTCTTATATGATTGTAGCGAGCTTCTTCTTATGAAGTCTGGTGTGCGTGTGTGTTTATGTTTGTGATCTCAACATCTTCTTAATATGCATTTTGTTTTCTTTCTTCTGTACAGAGTGCTACCCATGGTGGGATTGGGCATGTATTCGACAAATTAACAAGTGAAATTGGAGATCCTGTTGACTTTGAACTTCCAGATTGGTTGAGTAAATGGCAACCCACACCCTATACCTATATAAGGCGAAGTATCCTTCAACAGAAATAGTTAACATGGATTTATTAGATGCTCGATAAAAGTTTGATAGTTTTTTTCCTAATTAAACATCTCTTAGTCCTATACATGGTTTGATAAAATAATTGATTATGGTGTTTTGTTTGATGTGCATTGTTTCTTATCTTTGTGTAGCTTCTTTTGGCATTTCTCCTTTTCTATTTGTGTCGCTATTAACTACTTGAAGATTTATACCTCACCAAGAAGGTTAAGCGGCGGCTGGAAGATGATGGCATATCTTGTTCCTGCAGTTCAACAACAGGATCTTCAGACGTGTGTGGCAGGGATTGTCTTTGTAGGTAAGGATGGCTTAGATTGAAATTCATTTAGTAGTCAGAACATGTAGAGACTTAAGATATATATTTGGATATTATATCCCCATGACCTGCTGCATAAATTTGTTGATTGGGAGTTCTTACATGGTTCTAGCTGACAATTTGTTGCATAGCATGTCTTCTTCTTCTTCTTCTTCTTCTTCTTCTTCTTCTTCTTCTTAAAAAAAGTTGATAGACTCTAATAGCATTACTTTTGGCCTAATATACCAGTAACACATCTTTTGATATTCCTGCACTGGCTTTGATATGTCTACACTTTTGTTGTGTAATTTCTACAGCAGTAAACTTAGACATAGGAAGGGAAAAAGAGAGGCAAGTCTGCTAGGTTTTTGGGTTTTGTCCGTTTAGGTTATCTAGTCAATTTCTTATGAGTCTTATATATTTTTTGCAGTTGTTAGTTTTGATGGTTGAGATGTATTTGACTATTGGTGGATGTATAAGAGGATTAGATGATTTTCTTTTCCAGTAATAAGAGATGAGTAATTGGCATTATTAGTTTTCATTGTAGGAGAAGATAGTTGCTATACGGAGGGGCTGTTTGTTAATTGAATGGGATATGCCTTCCTCTGGATAGGATTGTATGAGTATATTATGGATGGGATTATATGGCATGTGACATGTTTGGTATGTCAGATTAGTAACCAGATATCCCATCATTGTGTAATTTGTGTAATTTGTGTTGTGATTGTGATGGTGAGACCTTTCATTCTAAGTAGACTCTTGACGTGGTCTTTTGCTTTTTGTTATTTACTTATTTTATTTTATCTTTTTTTAGATAAAATTTACAATTTGTTCCAACATTTTATTTTTATCACTAAATTACTACTGTCGATCAAATCTGAGAAGAAATAAACTTAAATTGCCTAAGAAAAAGGAAAAATCTCGTCCCAGAAAAGATAAAGAGAAGAAAGGTGATAGACAGTCAATTCGCATGGAAGAATGAATGGGGAAATGGGAAGGGAAATAGAAAAGGAGAAGTTGGGTGTGGGTTGAGTGTTTTGGTAGGAATACGGGAGGGGAAGAGGGACAGAAGGGGAGACGGGAGAGCTTGCATGGTGTGGCGGTGCTTTAATCTGCGAGTATATTGCTGGCAGGGGTGGGGTGTTCTCAATGGGGGCAGCTTTTGACTATGCTGTAAGCAGTAGAAGAGCAAGGTTCCTGGCATAAGGGTTAAGGTGGTGGGATCGTGGGAGGAAAGCTGTATTTTGATGAAAGGGGATGTGGGAAAGCCTCGGATTCAGTTGGGTAGAAGAAAGAAGAAGAAGGTGCCTTAGTTAACTTCTTCTTTCCTTGAAGCTTCTATTTTTGCTTATAAGTGAAAGATGCTCCCAGGCACAAAACCCAAGACAATGACTTAAAGTACTTTCTGGAAAGTACGCTCCCCGACCGGTGATCATTCCAATCACCGGAATCATCATCAACATCCTCTTTTAGTATTATTTTGAAAATAATGGACAACATTTATTTTTCGGTTGGTTTTAAATCTTATGATATTACAAGAACAAGCGGGATAGCAGAAACATGGTATGAGTGGACAGAGAGGAGCAGAAACTTCATTAGAAGAACAACTTTCAGCAGGAACACTATGGCTTGGATCTGTCAGATCTTGAGAGAGGCATCTAAGGCATACGGAAATGTGGTAAGAAGCTGGAAGAGAAGAGACAGGCTAGCCGACAAGAGGGGGAGGTTCATTAATAACCATGAACAGAAAGAGGGTATGGGTGAAGCGAGAATGACCGAGAAGAACATTAAATACTCAGAGGCAATTAAGAGCTCTAAATGATCCAATAGGGAGGAGAAGGGGTTTAATGCCAACCCCATCCTGAAGGAGGGGGGATCTTACGCATTAATGAAGAGCCAGGCTCACAGAGTGAAGTCCTTAATAGATGTCTTGTGGGCACTTTCTCTGAAAATGCATCTGAAACACCTATACTGTCAGAATTAAGAAGATGGGCGTGCAATATCTGGAAGCAAACACATGGACGGAATGTGTACAAAATGGTCAACAATAACTTTCTTTTCGCGTTTACTTCCAAAGCTACGGCAGAACAGGTGATGAAAGGGGATTAGGAATGGAAAAAAAACCCAATGTGAACTTCAGCGGTGGAATCCAACAGTTAGGACCTTACATCAAGACGACAAACCTGACACAGTTTGGGTAAGAATTATCGCAATCCCTGCATCTTTGGTCACAAAGATTTTTCAAGGCAATCAGAGACTACTGTGGTGGATGGGTAGAGACTGAAGAAGAAACACAGCTGCAATCATTTGAAATGGGCAAAAATTAGGGTTCACGGCCATAGTCGAACTATCCCGAAGGAAGTTACACTTGAAAGCGGGGGGAATCCTCTTACAAACCAAATTTGGGTTGAAGCACCGATGAGATTCATCATTGGCGAAGGTCAAAGAAGAAAGGCTAATACCCAACAGATATCATAATTAAATGAAGAAGTAGGAGGGGTGTAAGAAGTAGGAGGAAGATCCAAAGTTTGGCTTATCTAAGAAGCTGGTTTGACCAGCTTTTAAGCACTTTTTAACTTTTTGTAGTGTTTAATTTTACCAAAAAGTACTTAAAAAAAGTCGAAAAGTGCTTTAAAAAAAGCCAAAAGTTGTCAGATACCAACTTTTTATTTTTTGGCTTATAAGCCATTTAAGTTTGACCAAATTATTTATCCTTTTATCCCCATAATATTTTCCTAATTCCAATAGTACGTTCACTCAAATAAAACACTAGAACTCTTTCTCTTCTTTTCAGTCTCTTCCAGCCAGCCGCTGTTTCCTTTGCTGTTCCTCTTCATCTTTTTCATCATTTTTTATTGCGTTTTGCTCAGAGAACTGTATTTTCGATCACGAAGTAAGTTCATCATTAAAATTGTATCTTACATACATCTCCCACTTTAATTTTATGTTTTTTGTGCTCCATTTATACCCATGTTTATTGGTTTGGAACTTTCCATGACCATATTAATATTTTTTCTTCAATTTGCACTGGGAACAATCTGTTTAACCAATGATGGTAGGGATTCCATTCTTTTACAGGCATAACATTTAAATACATTTCTATAAAAGATTTCGTTCTCTCTTCTGAGTTTATTTTAGATGGTACACTGTCAAAATTTTGCCTTTTGAAAAATTTCACTTACAGCTACTGTTAGTGTCCTGGAACAAAAATGACCTTGTCATTATACATTGACAGAAAAAACCTAGTAGCAATGAAGGCTGAGAAGTACATGAAAAGACACCTAATCCAAGTTAGTGACTCAGAAACACAACGAATTTATCACAAAATAGTAACTATGATATCTAAAGAGTTTAAGTTTTTTGCTCCTGCATTGTAGAAACATTTTTTTTTGGGACTATCAGATCACTTATAAGAAAATTATAGGTAAATCTTTGTGATAAGGTTGATTGATAATCTGGTAAAATTAACTAACCTACTATCATTGTTCTGTTTGTAGTCTAGTTACTGCATCTTTTCTTGTCTAGCCAATATAGTTGATAGATTGTTAATTGACTATGGTTGTTGTTGAATTTATTTTCTATTTCTGTAAAGAAAAATACCTGTGACGGATATTCTACTTTCAGTGAATTAAGGATGCTGAAGATATTTGCCTTTTGGTAGATAGCTTTTAGGCTGATCATTGTTTCCGAAACTCATAAGTGCTTGATTAATTGTATTGCTTTACTTTCTTCAGATTTTTTACATTCAATCATGTTGGAGACTAATTTTGATACGAAGTAATGCTAAGTGGGATGATGATGTCCATATTAAATTTATAGAGTTGTGTGAAATAGGGATTAGAAAAGGAAATAGACCAAACACTCATTTATCTAGAGATGGATGGAGTAATATGGTTGATGAGTTCAATAGAAAGACGGGAAGAAACTATGATAAAAAACAAATGAAAAATCATTGAGATAGGATGAAAAGCGACTGGACTCTTTTTTTCAGCTAAACCAAACAGGTTCTCATTGTAGTTTCATGGAATGTGAGGGGGCTTAACAATCCTTCTAAAAGGAAACTTGTTAAGAGTCTAATGCAGAAGTGGAAGGCTGACGTCTATTGTTTTCAAGAGACAAAGCGGGAGAAAGAGGTGGAAGCATACACAAAGCAATTATGGGCTTGCAGGTGGATGAGATGGGGATTTCTTGAAGCTGAAGGGAGAAGGGGTGGTATCTTACTAATGTGGGATAGCAGGTACCCATACCGGACTGGGGTGCAAATGGATGTTGGAAAGTATTCTATTTCTTATAATTCGAATCTATGCATTGATCTTTCAGCTAGTATATTACTGGGGTATATGCTCCTCATACCAGAAATGAAAAAAGTGATTGTTGGGAGGAAATTGCAGCAATGAGAGGGATATGTGGTGGTCCTTGGATCACATGTGGAGACTTTAATACCACTAGATATATGATAGAAAGAAGGGGTTGTAGCAGAATCACCAACACAATGACAGACTTTTCCAGATGGATTGAAGAAATGGAACTACATGATCCCCATCTAAATGGAGGCAGATTCACTTGGTTCAGAGGATCAAATCATCCTAGTGCTGCTAGATTGGATAGATTCCTCTACTTAATGGAATGGGAAGAAGCTTTCAAAAATATAAGGCAAAAGACCGATTATAGCCCAATGTGGCAATTGGGAGAGAAAAAACTCATATTTCAAATTTGAGAATTGGTGGCTGGAAGAAGAAGGTTTTACTGATTTGATACACAAACGATGGGGCGAATTTGAAGTTGAAGGATGGCCAGATTACAAGCTTAGCATCAAACTAAAGCTGCTGAAAAATAAGCTTAAAGTTTGGAGCAAAGGAAAATTTGGAGGTTTAGCTAACAAGAAAAGCTGTCTGTTAAATGAATTGGCAGATTTGGGCCTGGTGCAAGACCTCAGGGTCCTAATTGAGGAAGTATTGATGATAAGAGCCACTGTTCTAGTGGAATTAGAGGAGCTAGCAAAAAAGAAGAATCCAGTTGGAGGCAAAAATCAAGAACACCATTGACAGGTTGATGATTAGAGATGAAGAAATAAAGGAACCTGAGGAGATTAAAGGAGCCATGGTAGAATTTTATGAAAAGCTATATGCGGAGTCAGAGGAATGGAGACCAATTTTTTTAGTACAGTGACTGTCCAAGGATAACACAGGAAGAACAAGACTGGATTCAAAGACCATTTACAGAAAGTGAAGTACTGCAAGTTGCCAATCAATGTGCAACGGACAAGGCACCAGGACCTGATGGCTTCACCATGGGCTTCTATAAAGGCTGCTGGGAGACTCTGAAAGGGGATATTATGCAAACCATTGGGAACTTCTATCAGAGTGAGATGTTTGAGAAGTCTTTTAATGCTACCTTCATAGCTTTAATCCCTAAGAAGTTTGGAGCAGCAGAATTAAAAATTTCAGACCTATAAGTTTAACAAGGGGAATTTATAAGATCATCTCCAAGCTACTCACAGAAAGAATGAAAAATGTCATGGCAAAGCTAGTAGATGGGCATCAAATGGCATTTGTGCAAGGTAGAATAATTGTGGATGTAGTTTTACTGGCTAATGAGTTGGTGGATTCCAGAGAGAAATAGAACAGACCTAGAATGCTGTGCAAACTTGATATTGGAAAGGCGTATGATCATGTCAATTGGGCTTATCATATGAACATATTGAGGAGCATGGGTTTTGGAGAAAAATGGATAAAATGGTGTATTTCCAGTGTGAGGTTTTCTGTGCTGATAAATGGAAGTCTCGAAGTTTTTTTTTTCAGTCTGGTAGGGGATTGAGACAGGGGGGCCCCGTGTCACCTTTCCTCTTTTCTCTTAGCTATGGAGTGACTAAATCACATGATCAGAAAAGCCAAAACAAATGGTTGGATCAAGGGCTTTGGGACTCAAACCAACAGAGGTGAATGCAATCACATATTTACTATATGCTGATGATTCTTTGGTGTTTTCTGGGGCGGAAGCAGAACAAATTAGACATCTAAGGGCTATACTGACCATTGTTGAAGCCATTTCACGCCTCCCTGTTAACTGGAATAAGAGTTTGTTTTTTATATCCAGTTAATCAGGTTAATGATGTACAAGTCCTGGCAAGTAATTTGGGCTATCAAGTGGGGTCTTTACCCACAAAGTATTTGGGAATGCCTTTGGGGGCTAAACACAAAGAACAGGAGATACGGAATGAAGTGTTGGAATGATGTGATTGGAAACTATCAAGATGGAAGAACCAATATTTATCCTCTGGTAGCAAATTGACACTGATAAACTCAGTTCTGGATGCACTACCTACTTATATGATGTCATTGTTTCCTATCCCCAAGGATATTGTGAGGAAGATCAACAAACTAAGGAGGAACTTCTTTTTTTTTTTGAAAATGGTAAGTTGTATTCCTTAGCATTAAGGGTATGTTAGTCACCTCCAAAAAGTGTTAAACCAAGAGTAAGTTTACAAACAACCTAATAAATCTACAATTGGATTTATATCCTCTATACAAAGTTGTTTACACCAAAAAAGTAAAGACAAATACAATTCCATTTTACTTTCTAAATAGAATTGGATCTATCTTCAAAACATCTTTCATTTCTTTCTCTCCACACAGTCCACCATATACAAGATGGGATTATCCTCCAGCACCTTTTCTGACTTTCTCCCCCCCCCCCTCTCTAATCCAACAACTTATAAGTCTGTTGTGTGTTCTGGCATGCTCCATCTGGTATTAATTAGGTTGAGAAAAATTCCCCAAAGCTGGATAGTTAACTTGCAATGTAGAAACAAATGCTTGTTAGTTTCCTCTGTTGTGTTACACAAAAAAACATCTGGAGACTAATTGCATTCCCTTCTTTTATAGTACTTCTTGAGTGAGACAAGCTCTCCTCACCACTAGCCATGTGAAACATTTTATCTTGGTGGGTGTTAAGCTTTGCCAGATGTAGTTCCATGGATATTGTGTCCCACCATCCGTGCCCTGCATCTCCCTTCTATAAGCACTATTAACTGTGAAGGACCCATCCTTGCTATGTTTCCATACAATTCTGTCAGGTTCAGTTGTGATACCACTAGAGCTTCCTATTTTATCAAGGAGTAATGCCACCCTCTCCCTATCGCAATCGTTTAGCAATCTCTTAAAGGACAAATCCTACTAAGGAGGAACTTCTTGTGGCAAGGTAAAAAGGATAAAAAAGGTTATAATCTAGTCAAGTGGGAGATTGTAACAGTTAGCAAGAAACAAGGTGGCATGGGGATTAAGAATCTCAAATTTCACAACCAAAGTCTGCTCCAAAAATGGATTTGGAGATTCTAGAATGAAGATAGGTCTCTCTGTAAGAAATACATATCACAGAAGTATGGCTTGATGAATCATTGGACAACAAATGAAGTAAAGACTACATATGGCTGCAATGTATAGAGAACAATCAGAAATATGAGGAATGAATGCAGTAAAAATTTGAGTATAAAGGTGGGTGTTGGGGCAAATACCTCTTTTTGGGAAGATCACTGATTGGTCAAAGTAATCTCAAAATCCTTTTCCAAGATTTGCACCTTATCAGTTTTTAAAAGAACGATATAATATCACAAGTGTGGATAGAGCAAGGGTGGAACCTATTATTTAGAAGGGCATTAAATGATTGGCAAATAGGGAGAGTCACTGATTTGTTACAGGTACTGAATGCCTTCACAGGAACTACTACTGAACCAGACAAGCCAGTGTGGGAGTTAGGTAGTAAAGGAACTTTCACTGTAAAATTTGTTTACTGGGAGAAAGACAAGATTAATTTAGCTGAGGCATGGCCTTGGAAACTTATTTGGAAAGTTAAAATTCCAACTAAGGTTTCTGCTTTTGTTTGGTTGGTTACAAGAAGGGCATGTTTAACACAAGAGGCTTTACAAAAACGAGGTCTACATATATGCTCAAGATGTCTTTTTTGTGAGAAAGATGCAGGAAGCAATGAACATCTATTTTTACATTGTCAGACAACGACGGATCTGTGGCACATGTTCTTCTGTATCCTAGGAGTGACTTGGGTGCTACCTAGTTCAACTCTAGAAGTAACTGGGAAGACATTGGGAGAAGAGGGGCAGAGGAAGATTGGTGGAAGTCCATTCCAGCTTGCATCTGATGGACAATTTGGAACGAATTGTCTTGGGTTTTTCTATTTTTGGTGTAAACAGGATATAGTGGAGGGAGTAGGAGATATGGTAGAATTTCTAGGCAATGTGTAAACTGTAAGCAAACAATAATAGTCCTTGTACACCGTTTTTGGAAATTTGCTTTGTAAAGTACCCATTAGCACTTTCAAGTGCTGATGTTTTTGGATTAAATACAATGGTACCATATTCGAAAAAAATGTATCATAGTAGGTGTTTATCCAGCAAAAAGTTATTCCGGGACAACAATCGTCCCCCTTCCATAAATAAAATGGTGAGACTTCTTCGGATGATTTATCCAGAATCATCCTATCCCAGGTGCACCAACATGTGGGATTATGTTGGATAAATCTAATGCGAATCTTAATCCTACGAAGTAGCACCTGAGGCACAAAAGAGATACTACTTTCAGCATCTTTTGAGACATTTAATCCATCTTTAAAGTTACGGGTTGTTAGTTACTTTACTTTGCTCTTTCTTGCAGCATGCTATGGTCTAGCTGCTCCTCGGGATGTAAATGTGGGAGTTCTTGTCTGAATAAACCATTCCATCAACGTCCTGTGAAGAAGATGAAGATAGTGAAGGTATGAACATAAACTTTAGCACAGAGATATTTGGACTAATGTTAGTTATTGCAGGTATTTTGATAGCTTGTATCATCATTTATATTATTTATGACCTTGTCGTTATTGGTCGTTTCGTTGTCTTTTGTAAGACTCTGTAGACAAATCCTTTCTCATGTACATCATTTTCATTTTTCTGACAATTGACACCAAAGTACTTTGCTTAGAACTTGATGTTTCTTATTTCCACTTTTAAGAGGTTGTACATTATTCGATAAGTAGTTATAACTGGCCATCTTAGTGTTGTGGTCATAATATAGGGTTTTTGACCCAACCCAAACACACACACACACCTTTTCCCTCTTTTGGAATTTTTTTTGGTCTTTTTCCAATCAATCATTGTTTGCTAAGCTTGCTCATTTGAAAAGAAGTGTCGGGATCTACAGGCCGATTAAAGTAGCTCAAGCTTATTTTATAATGATGAATTGATAAAAAAAAAGTGATCAATCAATATCTGAAAAAACATAAAATTTGTCAAGGCAAGCTAGTCTTGGAAGAAATAAAAAGTTGTTAGTTACTCCCTCTGGTCCATAATAAATGTCCTTTTTTGCCTTTTCTATTTTTGGTCCAAAGTAAGTGTCCTTTTACATATAATCAAGAAGGTATTAATTTTTTTTTTCAAATTTAACCTTATTAAAATAAGAGAAGTTTTATATAATGAAGGAACTATATTAAATAGGTACCATTCAATCAAGGGTAAGTTAGTCAAAATACCTATTTTCTTCTAGGAGTTAAAGGGTTGTGCCAAAGACTAAAAGGGCACTTATTATGGACTGGAGGGAGTAATAAGTAACCACTGACCGATTGTACTATATGTTAAGTTAGTTTGGTCATAAGAAAAGTTACAACAACAACATACTCAATATATTCCACAAGTGGGGTTTGGGAAGGGTGGGGTGTACGTAGACCTTACCCCCTGCCCACAAAGTGGGGTAGAGAGGTTGTATTTGATAGATTCTCGGCTCAAGAAAATTGTTTTTTCAATAAATGGTTTGAAATAAATGTAAGAGTAAAAAGATATGATGAAAATATTAAAGAAAGAGAAGTACTGACAACGTTGAAAATGTTTTCTAGGAAAATAAGTTTCTTATTTATTTTCTTGTGTTCAGTAGGTATGCAAAAATATTATCCTAAATTCATTTATACATAATCTAGGCAAATACTATGAGATGTGGGGTTCGGGTGGTGGGGATGGGGGCTATAAAGGAGTAGCATGAAGATGAGGTGGGTTGGAGGGTGGGGAGGACACAATCAATGTGAAATGTATTTGTAGAATTTGTTTTCCCTACTTCCATTAAGGAGGACGTTGTCCTCATTTTTTAAGTAACTTATTTTCTTAGAGAAAATATTTTTCAAAAATATTAACCAACCGAACATGAGAAAATCAGAAAACATTCCGTACCGAACACACCCCAAGTTTCACTGATGTTCTTTGTGGTCTTTATTTCTTTATGGAGTTTGAAAGTTCCCCTTTTGATGGTTGCTATTTTTCTACTCTTCTACCTTCCTTTCTGCTTGCAGTTTGCAATAACTAGGGGTGGGCAAAAAAACCGAAAACCGAAAAACCGAACTGAACCGAATTAATTCGGTTTTTCGGTTTCGGTTTTTTCGGTTTTTCGGTTCGGTTTCGGTTTTTTTTTTTTTTAATTTCGGTTTTTCGGTTCGGTTCGGTTTTCATATTTCGGTTTTTCGGTTTTTCGGTTTAACCGATTTTTTTTTTTTTTTTTTTTTTTTTTTTTACTTAATTTCAAAAAAAATAAAAATATGACACCCAACCCCAATCTCAAAGCACATTTACATTTAGAGAATTATTTATATAATTGATACAATTGCTTAAGTTTTTTTTACAAATAACAAGTTTTATAATAGTTTTAGCATGTTAAGAAAATTCTTACTATTATTAATATGCTTTGAAAGAAAAATGAAATATATAATATTTATTTAACAAGAAATTAGGGACCATAGATTATTAAAATCCTAAAAGACCCTTAACTTTTTATTGGTTTTGTTATAAGGATATTAAGCATATGAGAAAATTTATTATCAAAAAGTCAAATGTTATGTATGTACTACTAAATGTAAATCAATTGATCTCACTATTTTCTTTATTTAAAAAGTTAAAATTAAGCTTAGTTGAATTAAACTTTAGAATTCAAACTTAAAATAATTTATTTTGAATTTAAAAAGACAAAACAACTAATTTTTAATTTAAAAAGTAGCTCATTTTGTAAGTTAAAAAATAGCCCATTAATTAGGCCCATAACCGAAAAAACCGAATTAGAAAAACCGAAAAAATCGAACCGAATTTGAAAAAAACCGAACCGAACCGAATTAGTTTGGTTCGGTGTTCGGTGCACTATATGAAAAACCGAAAACCGAAAAAACCGAACCGAAATTTTAAAAAACCGAACCGAAAAACCGAATGCCCACCCCTAGCAATAACAGTTAATAATACATCCTGTAGTTGGTTTTTAATAGATCTAGAGGTCTGCATTCTTCTGAGATCTGGAAAATTGTTCTGCCAATTTCTTTTATGAAATAGCCAATACCCTTTCCATTTAAGACCCTAATTACAAGGTTAGCGACAATCACTTTTGACATCAATGTCATTGATAAAACACCGTTAAACTGTTCAGAGGTGCTTTAAATTGTTTAAATCCTTCTTAGGAACTCTTTTGTCAACTTCCACCCTTTAAAATAAGAAAGAGCCTATGGAGAGGGTGTATCTATTACTTAGCATTTTCTTTATCAAGCAAAGTGAGATAACTTTCATTAATTTGCATTCAGAGGATGCTAATGGCTACAGCATAGCTCCTTTACTGTGTTCCTATGATCACTAGATATAATTCAAGGAACTAACCAAATATATGAATTGATCAAGACTATTTACATTTTCAAGACCTAGGCTTTACCAAGTATATAGGACTACTGACTCCCTCAAAGCATCTGAGGTTTCTCTACTTCCAGATGCTGTAAAAGTGCAGGCTTGTACCATTTTTCATATCTATTTTTTCATTTAATTTCAGTCACGTTTTTGGTGAAGAAATAAAGAAATGTTTCTTATTTCATATTCTTCTAATTTTTCGTTCTTTTGAAACCAAGCAATAATCATCTATGTAAGTCAAGTTTTGTTGACACATAACATGCAGACTGAGAAATGTGGCTATGGGATTGTGGCAGATGAAGATATCAAGAGAAAAGAGTTTATCATAGAGTATGTTGGAGAAGGTGAAGTTCTTTCAGTTTCTTGCTTAATACGAAGAATAGTTCATGTTCTCTTCATTCTGAGCTCTTAATTTAGCAAGTTACAACTGCAGTTATTGATGATAAAACATGTGAAGAGAGACTTTGGAAAATGAAGGACAGTGGGGAAACAAATTTTTACTTGTGTGAGATCAATAGGGATATGGTGATTGATGCCACTTACAAGGGCAACAAATCCAGATACATTAATCATAGCTGTTGTCCAAATACCGAGATGCAGAGATGGTATACAAACGGCATTAGTATTTACTAATTATTGGTAGTTCTCTCAAATTCAAACCCTCTTCACAGGGAGATATCAACCTATTGTGATTTATTTGTTTTCATGCTTAATCATATTTCAGGATGATTGATGGTGAGACAAGAATTGGCATATTTGCCAAACGTGACATTAGAAAGGGCGAGCATCTGACCTACGATTATCAGTATGGACATTGAATAATTTTTGCTTTGTTTGTTTTCTGTCATCCTAGCATTTTCAGTCAGCAGTCTGTTATCTGAGAGTGTGCATTTTCCCGTAGTCTAACAAGTGTAGCAGGTTTGTTCAATTTGGTGCAGATCAAGATTGCCACTGTGGTGCTATAGAATGCAAGCGAAAACTGGGAATTAAACCTAACAAACTAAAACTTTCCTCTTCAGATGCTGCATTAAAGCTAGTGGCAAGTCAGGTGGCTGCCTCCTCTCCCAAATTGAAAGCACTGGTATCTGCAAAACATGTGTGTACCTCTACGCTGTCTGTAAACATCTGAGATATAAGAGCAGTGTGTGTCATCTGGAAACATTCATTTGGCTTGGGCATTTATTGACTAGATTTATGACTAAATTTGTTAGTACTTGTCCATAATTGTTGTGGTGATTTCCGAAAATGTAGTTGATAGCAGATTACGACCTTCAGTTTTATTGAGCCAACATCTTTCTGTTCCTTTCTGAATTTTTTCCGAGGAGGACATAAAGAGGATAAGTACTTGGAATTACTACCTAAAAGTAGTGCCTCTAATCCCTTTCCCAATTGGGCAAGACCAACCTGTTGAAGCCCTGCTGCTTTTCCCTGGAAAGAAGCTTTAAAGCTCACTTTTCACTTTTCCCATTTGAAATGACAGGATCTTTTCTGACTATTAAACTTCTAGCATTTGTTGGAAGCTAAAGATGGGAAAGAAGAGAAATTCTATAAGAATAAGATAGCCTTGTCTGAGGTTTTATGTGTTCATTCTTTGACCATGACCAGTACTTTTATGATTGTAGAGAAGCACAAAACAATTTCAAACCCTTAGTGGGCTAGAGTTTAAAATGATGATCAGCTACCTTGAGCCAAGAGTCTATTGGAAATAGCCTCTCTACCTTCCAAGGTAGGGGTAAGGTCTGCCTACACACTATCCTCCCCAGACCCCACTTGTAGGATTACACTGGGTATGTTGTTGTAAAGAAATACAATACGAGGATCATGAGTGATAAATGTGAAGATGAAACAGACGACCTACTTTTTCTGAGGTAAAAATATGAAGGTTGCATGATGATACTGGTACATGAAGTAGGTTATTAGTTCATATGCTGTTATGGTATCTTGTAAAATGAACATATCTGGCAAATCGTGCATGACTAGTTGGATGACTGATAGAGCATTGTCTGAGTTTGGTAGAGACCAGCGTCAGATATTCCCAGATCTATGGGCCTGAGTTAAGAGTGTGAAATGCCTGTCTCAGTTTCACCAGACTTGGATGATAGAGGGAGATCATTCTTATGTGGGTGAAGAATATGTTATTTCACTAATTAGGATGTGGTTTTGGTATTTTGCAATGTTCGAACTCTAATCTAACTAGCCAGCTCTTGCCTGAAACTGATAAGAGTAGTATCAATAATGTTTGGTAATTTTTTGCTGTTCTTGATTCATAAATGTATTTACTCGTGAATAGTTTAAAGGATTTGCAGAGCACTCTAGATTTGAGTAAGGCCAACTATTTCTTCTTATTCTCTCGTCTAATTTGTTTTCTTCTTGTTCTTTCTTTTCTCCGATTTGTTTCCTCTTCTATATTTTCTTTGCAAAAGGTTGATGTTATTAAGGAAAAGATGGTTTTGAAATTCTTCTCCCTTGTTTAATTCTCATAAGAAGTGAAGGCAGATAAGTTTGCTATGTGCAAAGAGGAAAATAAGAGAAACAAGATGAGGAAATCGTTCTCCCTCAAGCCCATTTACTTGTTTAATAGGATAATTTCTCATCTTGTTTGAACTTCCTTCCAAGACCAAGTTATGGTTACCTATATGCTGGTAATTATCTCTGATTATTTCCTTTATATTTTCTCTATTTTTAGAGCCTTAGAGCAACGGTAAAGTTGTCTTTGTATGACCTATAGGTCACGAGTTTGAGCTATGGAAGCAATCATTAATGCTTATATTAGGGAAGGTTGTCTATATCTAATCCCTTGGGGTGCAGCCCTTCCTCATACCCTGCTAACACAGGATGCTTTGTGCACCGAGCTGCCTTTTTTTCTCCCATTTACTGCCTTTGTTTCCATTGATGGATACAGATCAAATGAGTTGCTTACATTTTGTTTCCCAAAGAGGCGATATCAAATGCTATTCTAGTATCCTTCAGATTTCTGTACTAAAATATCTATATCTCCCGATATTGGACTTATAAACCTTTTCTTCACTTCTAATCCAGGATTATCAAACTGGAGTTCCTCCAAAAGGTAGGTTACGTACTCATTTGACTTGCAAGATATCTGCTTTAGGGAAGTTAGCTTCTCTTTGCTTTAACTCGGGTCTCGTCCTGTTTAGGAAGTTGGAATTGCGACTCTGCTCGGACACAGCGTCCACATAATTGCATAGGCCAAGTTATAAGAATAATTGGCTCTTCTGACCGAAGGTATGTCGGTCTGTTTGCTTGCATTTGTTTTTCATTAGTATTGGTAAGTTTTGCAATTTCTACTGGCAAATGATGGAAACTCTGCCAGTCCTCATTCTATGAGAAATTTGTGATTGAGTTACCAATTATATTAAATGTGTTGTCTTTATTATTGATTTTTTATTACTATTACATTATGGTTTTACTTTCAGTAATCTTGGATTTTTTTTTAATTATATAATAATAAGATTTTAAAAAAATTAAATTGAGGTTTAAAAATTATAGGCCGTTACTGTAGTGTAATTAATCAGACAGACATCTTGAATTTGAATACGGCTATACATTGAACTTATCCTTTATATGCAGGATATACTAGATTATGCATTATTATGGCTAGCGGCAGATATATAAGTTTTGACCATGTCTGAGTAAATATTATTTCTTTTTTGTCTCCTATTAGGAAATAGAGAGAGATTGAGCTTCCATAAGTGCTCCAGTTTCTCTCCATTTGAGTTCGTAAATCAGCTGTCCACATACATATGCTTGAGAAACTGCATTTAGAAGGGAATCAAATCACTTAGACATCTAATATGCCTAAACTATAAGCTTTAGTGGTTGGATTATTAGTATTTCTAACTCCCACTTTTATCATTTCTAGCTTTTTCTTTTTTCCCCAATGATTAGACACTGTATACTTTGAGATATTTCTTAGTTTCTTACTAGGAAGTCTATTCAAATGTGTTGAGATATTTTCATGAAACCTTCCACGTATTCATTTCTATTCAGAGAATTAATAAGGAATTTGCTTCACATGTGGTCTCCATGGTTTCTTTCTCATGGCACCTTTTTAAGGTCTCTTTTATAACCTTTCTTATGTAATCAGATTCGTACGAGACATTCTTTCCATTTAGAAATTGTCTATTAACTTTATATGTGTGTGGTACCCCAAGTATGAAAGTCGTCTCGATCTTGTTAACTTGATATTCAAAGACAACATCTTCTAAACCTAGAAGCTAGGAAGTTTCTCTGTGGATACTCTGTCAACTGGTTGGCCGTTTAATTCTCGGCTTCTTCTCATTTATATGTTCATGTTTTTACATTTTTCTGTCCTGTTGACTTCTTGGAGAAGTTTCTCTATGGGAACTCTATCCACTGGTTGGCCTGTTGTTCATGTTGTTACAGTTTTCAGTTCTGTTGAACTTACTGGAGTCTCGAATACCTTATGTTTCCAGGTCCTTTGGAATCATAAAACGTTTTAACAGCAGCACCAAAAAACATTTGGTAAGGAAGCTTTTGAATTGTTTTTTGTGTAACGTGGACACCCGTGATTTGGCTGAAGATTTACTCTTGTTCATCCCCCACCCGCCCCCTCACCCAACCTAACAGATCATGTTTGAAGACGGTAGTGTTGAGAACCTTGACATGTCAAAAGAAGAATGGGACTTTTGTGACACTGTTTAATCAGGTATTTGTCCCAACTTTTCTATTGAAGTTTCAACCTATTATTTGTTTTACTAGTGCCATTGAAATGGATCCATGCACCAAGTTCAGGTTAGTGAATTTTAATCTATGTTACTCGAACTCTCCAACAACACTACTGCAGATGGATCCTCTAAAAATGCACTACTTTTGGAGGATTCAACACGCACCAGTCGACTTCTCTTAAGGAGTCCGAGCATCATAGATTTTACTCAGGGATAATATTCTAAGGAGTCATCAGAGATTTATACACCAATAGAGAACTTATAGTACTTTTTATTTCTATTTGGTGCAATATTTGCATGAGATCAACTTAAATGGAAAGATATGATCAGTGAGGATTCATATAGTTGATCCCGACTTGTTTGAGATTGAGGCATATTAGTTGTTGTTTTCTATGGAGTCTCCCTTACGGAAAGAGTATTTTTGCAGGTCTTAAGCTGTCGAGATAAAGATATACATGATTCAACCTCAATAACCGATACGCGACATGTTCTTACAATCCAAAATTGCAAAGGATGTTTCTCTGGCTTGGCTCCCTGTTGTACCAAATGTGCAAGGTTCCTTTTTCACAAATTCTTCTGTTGATACAACAGTCTGGTGATAATATCAGTACACTTACTTTTACTGGAGATTGAAGTTCTGGTGATTCTTTCCCCATGTAACAATAGCTCACCTTGTTCCAATTGAGTTTTCAACATTGACAGTGAGAATTCATATAGTTGATCTCAACTTGCTTGGGATTGAAGCTTAGTCGTCGTTCCATTTTCTCGTGTTCTTTAAAATTGACAGTGAAAATTCATATAGTTGATCTCAACTTGCTTGGAATTGAAGCTTAGTCTTGTTCCGTTTTCTCGTGCTCTTATTAAATGTTGAAATAGTAGCATTGTTTTTCCTATGGACAGATGACATAGGGATTATAAAAGATAGTTGATCATTTGACTCGAGTTTTTCTTGTTGATGACTAGAGTATTCCTTTGGTTGGGTTACGAAAATCAAGTAACATCTATAGAGACATACTTTCTTTTTGTAATGAGATCGAAGCATTTTGTGATGTCAGATAACCAGGGAATGCATATTTCACAACTCTAGCATCCAATTTCTCATGAGGTTTCGATTACGTTGGCATAACACTTCATACATGCAAAAATAAAAGATATAGATTAAGAATCTATTAACATATTTACGAATTTCAGTCAGTTACGTATTTTTGTTGGAGAATTTTGGAGAAGAAGAAGAATTTTAGGAATATTATGCTTAGTTGAGATGGGATATGATTGCATCACGATCTATGCTCAATAATTAAAGGAAAAATAAAAAGTTACTTGCTCCGTGTTAAAAGAGCTATTCATATAAATGCTATTATTTTGTGATGGTTTTTAATTTTTGCCTCTTAAAATTGTTGGTCTTTAATTTTTATCCTTCAAAATTTTTAGTAAAAAATAATAATAATAATAATAATAAACCGAAAATGTTCCTGACAACGAAAAACAAAAACAAAAAATTGCATGGCAAAAAAAAAAAATTGCAAGACATAAGTTCAATTAAAGTTATACTCTAGGCGTAAGTTCAATGACATGAGTTATGTTCGTAAGTATAAGTTCACGCAAATTATCTGCCAAGATAAAAGAAATTATGCTCAAGGCATAAGTTATGACTTGAGGCATAAGTACAGAGATACAAGTTATGCGTCCAAAACATAAGTTACTATCCGAAGATATAAATTCAGCAGCACAAGTTATGTTTAAGGTATAAATTTAGTGGCACCAGCTATGTCTCAGAGCAAAAGGCAAAAGTTCTATAAAAGTTTTATCTTGCGAATTAGATACTACAAAACTAATGCCCTAAGATAAACATCTCTAAAGTTTCGCATTGCAAAACTAATTTACCCAACGAGATTAGGTCATAATTAAGGGTAAGACCAACAAATTTTCATAAAATGAGTAATAGAAACAAAGATTAAAGATCACGATTTTGAGGCAAAAAGTAAAGACTAACACTAAAATAGCCATAATCTTTTCAAAAACTTGATTTCTAAATAAGTATCGCTTTAGCTCTCATTTAAAAGAATCATGAATACAATATATAGTTCACTAAGTTGCCCGTACTTATTAGATTTTTTTTATTTTTAAGAATTGAGAAGTGGTTCTTTAATAAAAGAATATAATTGAAAATAACTACTCCCTCCGTCTCAATTTCTTTATCTAATTTTAACTTAACACGAGTAAAAAATATTTTTTAATTTTTTTATAATCTTATCATTATACAAGTGCCCTAAATGTTGTGTAGAAAGGATCTTTTTCCCGCCATCATTTTCTACTTATATATATATATATATATATTCTTCTCAAGGGTTAAGCAAATTTCTCACTTTCTTCATAGCAAAATTCAAATTCCTCTATAAAATTCCGATGCCGACGCTTTCGTGGAGGCACCATACGCTCATTCAAGCTCTGCTTTCTCGCGGTCCTCTCAAAGAAAAGGATTTTCAATCTCTATTCACCAAAATCACCGGCAAATCCCCAGGTTTTTTCTTTAATTTTTAGTTTTTTTTTTTAATCAGTTTCTGGTATTTTAGTTTAATTCCGATTACCCAATTACAAGTTTAGTTTATTATCATCCTTGTATAGTTGTATTGGGTTTTTACTTTGTTATGAAACTTCAGGTTTTGTTCTTGGTGTTTTAAAATTAGATTCTCTGTGGTTGCTAACCTTTTTGTTTAGATACTTTGGGGTTCCAGAATCAATTTCAAGGACCCAATTTCTCTTTTATTGCTAATTTTTTGCATAGATACTAGTGTTCCAGTTAAAATTTACTCATTTTCATCCTTGTATTGGGTTTTTACTTTGTTATGAAACTTCCGGTTTTATTCTTCGTGTTTTAAAATTAGATTTTATGTTGTTGCTAACTTTTTTTTAGATACTTGGGGGTTCCAGTATCAATTCCAAGGACCCAATTTCAAATTTCTCTTTTGTTGCAATTTTTTTTTGGCATAGATACTTGTGTTCCAGTATCAATTTTAAGAACCAAATTACAAGCTTACTCATTTTCATCCTTGCATCGGATTTTTGCTTTGTTACGAAATTTCCAGTTTTATTCTTCATGTTTTAAAATAAGATTATCTGTTGTTGCTAACTTTTTGTTTAGATTAATTGGGGGTTCTGCGGGTTCCAGTATCAATTTCAAGGACCCGATTACTAGCTTATAATCCTGCAACTTATTTAATGAATCTGATATGGGAATGGAGCTGCTGATGCTAGCCTTTTGTTCAAGTAAATGTTAGAAACATGAACTCATATGTCCTCTGGGAAGTTTAGAACTAAGGCATAATACATAAATATACACTCAAACTTGGCTAGCTTGTTTCTACTGTGCACATTTAGACATCTCAACTCGTCTTTACTGTGTCATTTGAACACTCCAACTTACAAAATAATCATGTCGCACCTCCAAAATTTACATGATCATGTAAGCGTCAGGTGTTCGCAAGACACACTGGGTACGAGTTGGGAGTGTTTAGTTGCCAGTTCAGACCATGGAGTCGGAATTATACAATTCTCATATTCAAGATAAACTATATTTAATTCTGTACTACAATCATACTGATGACTATGTCCAGTTTCCATCTTGGATTGTGAACATAAATTTTGTATTTATAAAGAACCAATGATTTTATTCTTTGTGTATCTAAATTCTATAAACTAAATTTAAATTATCAGTTGCCTAAACATGCAATCTCAAAGTTGGAGTGTTTACTTGGCGGCTATGGCCAAGTTTGAGTGTATGTTAATGTATTATGCCTTCAGTTGAAGTAGAGTACTTTGGAGCTGACTTATGCAATCTAGTTTAGTCAATTTCATCATTGTAATGGATTTTTAGTTTGTTACGAAATTTCCGGTTTTATTCTTCATGTTTCTAAAATCAAAATTTCTCTTTTGTTGCTAATTTTTTGCCTAGATATGTGTGTTCCAATATCAATTTCAAGGATCCAATTACAAGTTTGCTCATTTTCATCCTTGTATTGGGCTTTTACTTTGTTCCGAATTTTCAGGGTTTTCTTCATGTTTTAAATAAAAATTTCTGTGTTGTTACTATTTTTTCCGTTTAGATACTTGTGTTCCAGTATCAATTTCTAGGACCCAATTAGAAATCTTATTCAAGTTTCATTTTTTTTAGTTCTTAAGGATTGTTGTGTCACTAAGAAAAATTAAATCATTACTCCCATCTTAATGATTATTTGCAAAAGAAAAATAAATGTTATTCGTTGATTTTTTGAAGTAAAGGGTCTAGTAAATTTGGATTTAATCCATCCGTTGTTTCTTTCTCTATTCAAGGAAGTTTTATGGCAGGATGTTTGCAAAAATTGACTTCATTGCGAAGTTACTATATTTATGCCGTCTTTTCTTAATAGAGACTTGTCCATTTTTGCTAGAATTCTTCTTATTGATACAACTATTTCAGTTTCAATTTCAAGGACCCTGGAAAGAATTTATAACTTCAGAATCATTACTGAAAGTTGTAACTTAATGAAATCCATATTGTTTGTTCTTGAAAATTAGTTTCTGCAAATTTTAGTTTATTATTGTATTTGTTGTGAATTGAGAGGATCAATTAAGTCCTTTCGAGATTTAAATAATTTTCGTTTTCCTTATTTGGTTCCAAAGGCAGGAATAAAGTGTTTAATGATTCTGATTTTAATTGGATTTTGTTATTCTGTTTCTTCTGATATTAAGTAGCTTCAATTTATTTAATTCTCTGATTAACATGTTAAAATTAACTGAAATAGATAAAAATATTTCTTGTTTCATAGTTGTGTGAAATTTTATTTGTTTCTGATACTAGTTTATATCTACATTTCAGGTAATCATCAGTCACTATTTAATGAATACCTCAGAAAGATAAACGAGGAGCTCGCTTTTGTGCAGCTTGAGCTACGGGCATGTAGAAATCAGTATGATGGAAAGGTGCATTATGGTGTTGTCAACAATGTTTCAGATGAGCAATCCAAACTTGGAACTAAATATTCAGTTCCTCAGATTGCTTTTTATAAAGGCATTGTGAGCTTTTCCTCCCTTCTTTTTAAGTCTTCTTAACTGTGTTGGGAATGTGGTTAGTTGTTATATAGCCTTCCTTGTCCATATGAGGTAGTTTTTCCATAATTTTTGTCAAGTCATTTTCTTGCTTTGTGTAAGCGTATAGGATGTAAACAGAAAACCTTTATTAATATATGGACTAGAGAAAAATAACTAATTAGATTGCATTGAATATAAAACAAACCTGCTGAGTGTTACTTTTCTCTTTTGAACTCTGAGATAGTTGTGTATTTGTATTTCCATTTACCATTTCTGCAAAGGTCTAGGAATAACCTTTTATCTTCTTACCTTACTCAAGGATGATACAAAAATGAAGTGGAAAAGGGGTGCTTGCTGCGAATTTTAGCTGGCAGTTCCATCAAATGGAGCAAAAGCTGTTACTTTACTTCCCTTCCAAATCTGAGCTAGAAATAAGGTCTACATGTTATTAGCCTTCTAAAACATAGAACTTTGTGCTTAAGCTTCATGGTAATGAATTGCTCATAACCCTGCAACTTATTTAATGAATCTGACATGGGAATAGAGCAGCTGAAGCTAGCCTTTTGTTCAAGTAATAGTAGGAACATGAACTCGTCTGCATCCTGGGATGGACAGTACTAGGCTCAATTAAACTAGAGTATTTAGGAGCTGACTTATACAATCTAGTTATCTAAATTATATACACAAATTAATATTGAGAAGTCCCATTTAAATTGAAGATGTCCAGAAGTTGAAGTTGGTTGATCATTTACTTTATACCATCTCAAAATGTTGGCAGTGGAAAAAGTGTGGTGGGCTTCATTTACTTCATTTTAATCTTGCTTCCCTCTTATAATAAATTTAAACTCACTAGATGTTATGAGGGCAAGAATTAAGTAACAAATTAGATGGATCCAATAATTGATGTTTTCTTAATCAATCAACTAAGTTTCAATCCTAAACTAGTTGGGTACTGCTATGTGAATCTTCCACTCATCTGTATCCATTATGCTCTATTCAGGCTGGTTTCATTCAAATATCGAGTAAATTGTATTTTGAGGTAACTTAGGGGTTCTCTACTCATACTTATCCCAACATGGACATAGAATCCTCTAACTAGAATAGAAAGAATCCTGACAAATGTTGGACCTAATATATCTATACACAATGACTAAGCCTTGATCCTAATGATTTGCTTCTAAGACTGGTTTGTGTTTCTTAAAGAAAATAAATATGAATTTACAAAGATATTGAGATTGTTTTCTAGTAATTCCATTATGAGATTAAAATTTTCTTTTTTTCTTTTTGACATAACATTTTTAAAAAGAGTTGTGTTGTCACTGTATAAGTGCAGATTGAAGCAATTGTTCAAGATGCTGCAGCTCTGGGCTTTATTTCGACGATCGATGCACTGAACATACGGCTTGAAAATCAGGTTTTCTTACTGCCTAACAATAAATGAATGTCAGTGGCTAATGTCAGTTCCATTGTTTGTAGTATTTGTCTTGCTGCTAACTTTCTGTAAGTTATTAGCTAAATGTCAAATTATGGTTTTAAAGATATATTGTTCACCATTGACAACTTTCCTTCTCTAGCTAAGGTCAATATAGCTTGGCCTATTCATGCTTGTAATTTGGCAAGTCTGATTTTCACACGCGTGTGCACGCATAGATTTTCTATACAAATCCGGTACATGCATCATTAACAGGTCAAAGAACAGCATTATAAGAAGACAAAGCTTAAGAAGGCGGATATTTATGACCTCGAATTATGTTTGCTTTATATTATGTTGATTTCCTTGCTTTCTATTGCCTTCTATATTCATATTAAGTAAGTTTCTAGCTGGAAAACAGTGTAAAATAAAGTACTCAAGGAATGATTGGCAAGTTTCATGGCTGCAAATCATTCTCTTACTCATTTTGGAGGTTCTTCATAGTGAAGCTTTTGAGTTTTTTCTTGAGTCACCTATACCAATATGTGCAGTGTGTAACTATTTATTGTGAATGTCCAACCCTCCTAGTGGTTGTTTCCCGTGGAGCAACCAACCTTCTGTCTGATTCAATCTCATCTATTGCTGCTTTCGAATTGTCGTCCATTTCTTGTGTTTGATTATAGGAGTGGACCATTATATAGTAAGTTTACTTTTTTTCAATCAGTAGAGGATAGGAAATGGGAATTAAACCCATGTCTCATTGGGGTCAAGGCTTGAACAGGATGTAGTACCTATGATGTGCCTTTTTGTAGAATATCAACTAAAATGGTATGATGACAGGATATGGTTCTGAATTTGGTTATACCTGTAAATTTGGTTGCTATTTGATCAGAGCTTTTTGTATTCTACATAGCTCTGATTTATATCTTCGCTGTAGTGCTAAATGCTAATTACTTTTGGAAATTTTATTTGATTGACAGTTTCTAGCTGGAACAGATTACCAGTCTCAGGGCGGTTCAACACATATTCCTGCAGCATTTAGGAATTTCTCTATGTCTCAAAAGGAAAAGACCCTTGAGGAACTTGAGAGGGACGGCTGGCTTTCTATAACAGATGGTAAGGTAGGACTAGGAGTGCGTTCATTTCTTGATCTTAGAAGTTGGTTTCGCAGTAACGAGGTTCCTCCATGTGAAGTTTGCAATGAAGCTGCAGTTAAGGTCTGTTCCTCTTAAAATTTCTTCTCTTTAACTCCATGATTGATATACCACGAGTTTTGGCTTCCATATTGGAGCACTTTTATTGCCATTTTTAGCTGGAAAATCAAATGGTCTTCCTATTTACTGTATTTTGGTTTGATAATGTCACTACAAACATCCATTCCCTGTCAAAGAAAGATGTATATGTGCCTAAGATAAACTATATGACTGCTAGATCATCCAACTCATGGTGGTATATGATTATTTGACCAGGCTGACCTTTGCCAAAACGAAGGCTGTAATGTCCGTATCCATATGTACTGTCTGAGAATGAAGTTCTCCAAAAGCAGGGTATTCTTCTCTCTCCTATTGTGACTTTCCATAAATTTCCCATTTGTCACCCAATGACTGAATCTTGCTTCTTCTTTTTTAGCGTCTACGAATTTAATGGCATTTACATTACAATTTTTGGCGTTGAATCCTAGCATAATGGTGAATTCTTTTAGTTTCCATGGTACAAGTTGAATCCTAGACGTAGAAATAGAAGAATGTGGATCATCGTGGATACACACATTAAAGATATTAACCAATCTGCCCAACGTAGAAGCAATTAAGAAAGCCGCATAAGTGAATATATAACCTATAGAAAAGTGAGCTTATCCAACCAATCTTATTATTCAAAGGGAAAGCACTGCAAAGTAGATAACGGCCTCATCTAGGCAGGTGATTGATGAACTAAATTATTGTTGAAACCATAATTTGCAGGCTGAAAAAGTTTGTCCGGGGTGTGGGACAAGATGGCATTATAACATTGCAAAAGTAGAAGCTCTGGATGAAGAAGAGGATGCATCTGCTCCTCCTGAGAGTCAGCAGCCTCGTGAACCCTCAACGAGAAAAAGGACGAGGACTCATGGAGGCATTGATTCTGATACACTCGAGCCTGGATCATCTCAAAGTACGAGGGTGACTCGACGTTCTGTCCGTCTGAAGAGTTCAGGTTAACAAATCTAGTTTGCTAGTTTTGGTGCTCATGTACATCTCTCTAAGTATATGAAACTGGATATATTTTTGCACCCCATGAAGGTTTACCTATCTGGTAAACCAAATTCTAACGTATGATTGTAGATTATAGGAGTATCCAGATCGGTATCTTAATCATGGGCACGTTATTTGTTTACATCCATTAGTTTGTAAGTGATTCAATACCGATTTTGATGGAGATCAAATGGTTGTTCATGTACCTATATCCAGATCAGTATCTTAATCATGGAGATCTAGTTTTGCTAGTTTTGGTTCAAGGCGAGTTATTAGTTTACTTATGTTTTCTCGTATGAATCTTTTGTTACTTGGCACTCTCGTTAAGAAACTATTTATTAGAAATTTGTTTGGAAAAGATAATAAATCTCTCTTGATTTACTAAAACGGACAAATAAAAATGAAAATCTGCTTTTAAAGTGTAAGGACCAAATAAGATGAAACGGAGGGAGTATTAACGCTCGGAAATCATTGAGGTGTCTACGCCATTATTGCACAAACACTGAAAATGAACATCTAAGGCACCTCAAAAATTTATGTGTCTAGGAGACACGTGGGAATAAACTAAGATGTCTAAATGTGACATGCTCGAAGTTAAAATATTTAGTTGCTAATTGAGACCAAATTGAAGTATGCCAATCGAAAAATGTCCCAAACAGAATAATCTACAGTCCTACAAACATGCACTTGTCAAATTAAGATTTATTATGCAGCAACTAGCTAGGGTATGTATTACTCAACAAGAAATTTGCAACTTAACTCAAATTTCAAAGTCAATCCAAATGCATTTTTTATTCAGCAAATTCTGCAATAGTGCCCAAACATCAAATATTTCTATACCAAATTACAAAGGGGTACAGTTTAGGACAACAAAAATAAACTAAACAAACATAAATTGAATACAAAACTAAAGTGTACATACTTAAGAACCCAGCAAACAGTGCCATAGGCGAAAGATGTAAAAGCAAGTTTTCCTTCTTGTCAGCTGCCGGACAAAACTTTAGACACACCACTGCAGAATTACATTAAAAAGTGTTTCCCTCCTCTGGTTCATTTCCAAGTGCAAATCCTTCAACACTAACGACCAACCATATCAAAGATGACAATAAGCTTCGAAGGGAAAAATGTCTGAATAGTGTAGCAAGAGCATTCAGGTAGCCAGCCACACTCTCCGAGAATTGATGATATAGTGGTAAGTTATGAAGCTAAGGCATAAAAAGATCATGAAGCAACTCACCCAAAGGTTCAAATCAATTAAACACTTCAACTTGGCAATTCAACTCTAGCCAATAAAATATATAGTTACAAATGCATGACATTTCAATCTTAACTTTTGAGCATGCTGATGCATTTGACAAGTACATGAAAAAAGAAATTTGTCAAAAAGAACAAGTTATTTACTTCAGTGACTTGAGCTCGTCAAGTAACTTCTTTTTGTTCCCAAAATAATTTTCAATTGACAAATTTCTCTTACCATATACTTGAGAAACCAACACAATGCTCAAACCATAAAGTGAAAAGCCATGCACTTTTAATTGTACATTCTATTGGTTAGAGTTGAATTACCAAATCCAAGAGGTTAATTGATTTGAACATTCAGCTAGGTTGCTTCATAAGCTTTTTCCGCCTCGTCTTCCGAACCACTATATCATCAATTTCCAAAGACTGATCATTCCGAGATGCGAAAACAGCTTCTCTTTCACATGCTCTGGTCATAACAAATAATTGAAACATGTCTCACTGCCAGCACAATCTGGTAAATGCTTTTTGGCACTTGAGGAAGTCTTCAATCGATTGGCTCCATTTTGGATTCTTAATATGAAAAAGACCTCATAAATATTTTCAAACAAATCAAAAGCTCCACTCCACTATAACTATAACATCTTCCTCCTCAATCTAGTTTAGTTTTGGAATATGGAAGTAACATGCAAATAATGACCTGCAAACAGAGATCAATGACAATTAGCGAAATACCAATTCAGAAATTATTTGTAAAAATATACACAAAAATTGGAGAACATAACATAATGATTGAACTTATCTACTACTGAATAATAATAATAATAATAATAATAATAATAATAATGGCAAGTTTAGCCCGCTGGGTTCATTTCCTACCAAACCATTCCATTTATGGTATCAATATCCCTAATATAGCTAGAAATAGTAGCACAGAAAAGACTTCTTAAGAACTTTCTATCTCAGTATATAATCTTATATTTAATCGGAACACTGCTTGCTTGATATATAAAGGCAAAATATTGTTATTATGAGATAGTTTATAGGGGTCCTTAAAACTAAAAAAAGAAGTTTTTTTTTAAATAGAAAAGGATTCAAATATTTTCATTAGATAAAAGGGACTATTTTCTGTATTAGTCCTAAGAACACAGATTTTAAAAGTCTCAGAGTTTAATTTATTTACACAAAGCCCCCTCAAGTCCTGAATGACAAAAAAGGAACTTTGACAAAGTCTATGATAATTAATGGTTTGGGCTAGATTACAACAACTAAAAACTTGTAGGTACGTATTAGAACTCCTAACATGACAAAAGAAGCACTACCACATTCAAATCATTTCAAATTTATATTGCATCTCTTATCTTCTTCCTTATGTTCTTCATAGTACAATATTTTCTTTCTCAGTCTTCTTAATGATAGAAAGAATGGATTTGAAATATTTTACTTTGTGCCTCGCAGAATTAACACAAGTTGTGTGAGACTTCTTTTTGTTTCATGAGTTGGTGGATCCAAAAGAGTAACATTTGGATCAATTAATTTGTGAAACAAAAAGAAACCTCACACAACTTACATTAGTTGTGTGACGCACAAAACAAAATTTCTCATGGAATTTGATGAAATAAAAGTTCATCACAAACAACCCGAGCATCTCTCAGGATATTTAAACATCCCAATAATGTTTCAAACACTAAAACGTGTTAAACATCCTGATGGATATCTGAAACACCTTTCAACAAATGCTTCAAACATTCTCCCTATGTTGAAATATTATGTTTCAAACATTTGGAAGCTATACACATCTTTACTAAAGATATTTAAACATTATGTAAGATTGTTTCTGTCTCGGGATATTTAAACATCTCAATAATGTTTCAAACATTACAAGACATGTTAAACATCCTGATGGATGTTTGAAACACCTTTCAACAAATGCTTCAGACATTCTCCCTGTTGAAACATTATGTTTCAAACATTTGGAAGCCATAGACATCTTTACCAAAGACGTTTAAACATATGTAAGGTTGTTTGTGTCTCGGGGATATTTAAACATCTCAATAATGTTTCAAACATTACAAGACATGTTAAACATCCTGATGGATATTTGAAACACCTTTCGAACAAATGCTTCAAACATTCTCCCTATGTTGAAACATGAAGTTTCAAACATTCGGAAGAGATAGACATACATCTTTACTAGAGATGTTTAAACATATGTAAGTAGGGGTGGGCAAAAAAACCGAAAACCGAAAAACCGAACCGAACCGAATTAATTTGGTTTTTCGGTTTCGGTTTTTTCGGTTTTTCGGTTCGGTTTCGGTTTTTTTTTTTTTTAAATTTCGGTTTTTCGGTTCGGTTCGGTTTTCATATTTCGGTTTTTCGGTTTTTCGGTTTAACCGATTTTTTTTTTTTTTTTTTTTTTTTACTTAATTTCAAAAAAATAAAAATATGACACCCAACCCCAATCTCAAAGCACATTTACATTTAGAGAATTATTTATATAATTGATACAATTGCTTAAGTTTTTTTTACAAATAACAAGTTTTATAATAGTTTTAGCATGTTAAGAAAATTCTTACTATTATTAATATGCTTTGAAAGAAAAATGAAATATATAATATTTATTTAACAAGAAATTAGGGACCATAGATTATTAAAATCCTAAAAGACCCTTAACTTTTTATTGGTTTTGTTATAAGGATATTAAGCATATGAGAAAATTTATTATCAAAAAGTCAAATGTTATGTATGTACTACTAAATGTAAATCAATTGATCTCACTATTTTCTTTATTTAAAAAGTTAAAATTAAGCTTAGTTGAATTAAACTTTAGAATTCAAACTTAAAATAATTTATTTTGAATTTAAAAAGATAAAACAACTAATTTTTAATTTAAAAAGTAGCTCATTTTGTAAGTTAAAAAATAGCCCATTAATTAGGCCCATAACCGAAAAAACCGAATTAGAAAAACCGAAAAAACCGAACCGAAAAACCGAATGCACACCCCTATATGTAAGGTTGTTTGTGAAGAAAAAATGACTTGACATAAATAAAAGCAAATGAATCTTTTATAATTTGCAGAGTTTTAATATTTAACCACAAGTTTTTTGTAATCATTTAACTAACACCAACTTCACCAGTCATTTTTTCTTCCATCAAGAAGATAGAGCTATTAAGAATTTTGACACAGATAAGCACAAGTAGTTAAAACTAAAAAAAAAATGCCTTGCTTTCATAGCTAATGACTCCTAAAAAGTTGAAATTTTAGCAGAGTTAATTTGTTCTTCATTACAAAGATTAGATATCCAAAGAGATCAGACAACACATATAGCTATTCATAAGTCTTAAATAACACAGATAAAATTGGGCTAAACAGAAAATGCAAAGACTGAAACTTTGTGAATCAGAAAATGCAATGGCAGAACCATAAACTAAAAATTCTAGCTCCGACTCTAATATGGAAACTTCTGTGAATTAGAAAAATCGTAAAGAGATCATTACCAGCATGAGATAAATCCAGATCTGATCCAAAACCATCCATGGCTGCGTTCTCCCATCTGAGTATCATCGATCGAAAATCTCATCTTGGTGAGAAAAATAACCAATTGATACTCAAAATCAGTATTATAACTGTGGTTTCTGCCGGGAGGAGTGGCTAAGATGCCGCCGCCGCCTCCGGCGTGAATACCGATGACGGCGGCTGAATCTGAAAATTCACTACCTTTACTCCCTCTGACCCTACACCCTAACAGGACCGTACAGTTTTATAGGTGAGTTTTGCCAATTAGGTTTTAGTTAATATTAAGGTTAATTACATTATAACCCTCTTATGTTATGACTCAGTTACGTATAGTTTTTTTATATTTTAAAATTAAATATTTATATTTTATATATTATGAAAATTGTATATTTATACCTCTTATGATATTATATATATAAACTTTCATCTTTTATTAATAAAAATAACAATTCTAATATATTTTCATGATGATATGAATAGATCTTTACCCTAATTATCAATATAGGGTAAAATCAATATTATTTTGCAAAGTTAGAATAAATTTGAATTTTTAGGGTTCACTTGATTGAGAAATAAACTTTATAAGAATAAATTATTTTAAGATTAGCTATCTGAAAATTATTAAAATAATACTATAATTTTGAAATAAGTTATTTCAATGTTTTATCTCAATTAAATATGTGATAAACTCATTCAAAAATAAATTTCAAGACTATTTATCCCATGTCCTTCATACCAAACGAGCCCTTATTTTTTAATTTTGTTATTTTTAATCCTAAACCTAGTCAAATATATATATATATATATATATAATGAGTTTGGCTCCATTTTGCTAAGTTTATATTTCGCCAATCAATTTTTCGTTCATCTTTTTCAATTCTTGATAATTTCTTTCGACGTATAATTAAATTTAACTATATTTATGACATATGTTTTTTTTTTCATATTTAACTTTCTCTGCTAATGCAAATTTTAAAATGAAATACCTTTTTATATGTGAGTTTTCTTATTTATGATAATTTTAATGGATCTTTATCATGATAGAATTATTTTTTACGTACAACTTAGATTTTAAGATTACGCTTTAAACTCTATCACCTTCTTCTTTTTTTGCGTATTAACGTTCCTTCCTCTAAACCTAACCCGGATATGAAATACCTTTGTATTCGCAAATTCAGTATTTTTTGGCAAGTTTATATTTAGCTATTAAATCATATCCACCTCCCTCTATCACAATTTGTGACAAAATTATATTTACATATAACTTATATTTTAAAATTACATATATAACCTCAATCAACGTCTCCTTTTATGTTTAACCTTTCTCACGTACACTCTAACCCTAATACAAGATATGAGTCATACTCTTTTTTCCTCTTCTTTCATTTGGTGTTTGATATTACTTTTTACTTTTAAATATGAATTTTTTTTATTAGAATATTTTAAATCTCGAACCTGATAAGTATAATTAAGAATACTTATTTTTTTACCATATCTTTTTAAAAACAACTTTAAAAATTTTGAATTGCATTTTTCAAATGAATAATTAATTTAAAACATAGCATTAAATACCACAAACATGACATATGGTACTCTGACTAAAGTAATAAATTTGTTTAGAAAGAATAGATCATGTGGGGTTCACAAATTTGAAAAGAAATAGGTCATGTCCATATTAGATAATTAATTTGAACAATTCTTTGATTATTTTTTTTTTAAATAATCTAGAAAAAAGTATTATTAATTTCTATTTGTTTAAATATATATTGCGGAAAGATAACAAATTTACTAGCACATAATAATATACAAAGTAAATAAAAAAGAAAGATAACAAAACATTTAACGAGGTTCGATTAAGCTTAATTTTTCGAACAGAAATATAGAGACACTTTTTCTCTGTTATTGTGGAAAACTCTCTGTACTTCTATCCGAGAATTAAACTTAGATGAATCTCGTTAAATTCTTATTTATTTATTTTTTCATTTATTTTATGTATGATTATGTGTTAATTAACCCTACGATCTCTTCACAACATGAAAAAGCTTTATATAAAAAAATTGTACCTTATGTTAATTGAGTTTTCAAGAACTTTTGTGTGTTTTTTTGTTTTTAGAAAGGAAAAAAAATTATATTACATACATAAGATATCAGAAAATGCATAATAAAGATATTGAGAATTGAATTCACACTCTTTATATATATATATATATATAATTAAAGTTCGGATCATTTACTCGCATCTACTTGTTATCTCTCATCAACAACATATATTGTTGAAATTTGAACTCAAGACTTCATGATTCTCAACTTACTTCATTGACCACCAGGTCACACCTTTAAGTATTTTAAATAAATATATATAAATTATATTTTTTATCTAAAATATTCAAAATTTAATATATAAATAAAATTTTAACCTACGTATAAATATAAATTTTAAATAAAAAATGATCAATTAACCATTCTTTACTTTACTATATTATATTACTATGTAATATATACTAAAAGTCATGGTGGCAGGGTATTTTATTATTATTTTTCAACTTAGAAAAGTACCTTCATGTTAAAAAAAATAAAAAAAAGGAAGAAATATTTTTAAATAATTATATTACTATGTAATATATACTAAAAGTCATGGTGGCAGGGTATTTTATTATTATTTTTCAACTTAGAAAAGTACCTTCATGTTAAAAAAAATTAAAAAAAGGAAGAAATATTTTTAAATAATTAAAGAAATTTTTTAACCAAGCAATTATTTTAAGAAGAAAAATTTGCATGGCCAAACTTCAAGTTCAAAAAGTTATTTAATATTTTAATAATTGGTGATTGATTTCAGGTACCACATGGCTATTCATTGCTTGTACACAATGTCCACCACTAAATTCTATGATAAACCATAGATAAAATATTATTATAAAAATATATATAATAAAATATAATATAACACAAAAAATTTTATTTAAAATAAAATTAGATGGTATCTTTAAAATTTTTTTACAGTAAATTGTTATTATATAAAAGTTATTGAAGACTTTATGAAAATAGTTATCCTTAATGAAAAATAAGAGTTATCAAATATATATCCATAAAATTAATTAAAGTGTGTGAAGTTAATTTGAATATCATATGATAACAATAATATTTAATGTATTTTTATAAATAAGGTTCGAAAAAGATAGTGTGTATGTAGCTTTATCCTTATTTTATGAAGGTAAATAAGTTGTTTTCGATAAACTCTTGTCTCAAGTAAAGCAAAGTCAAAAAAAATAAATAAGTAAAACAAATACAATAACGAAGAAGTGATGCCAAAATATAATTGCAAAGAACAAATAGCAACAACAAAATGTACAATAATTGAAGCAGAGGAAATATCACGTAACACGAGAATCGAAGAATAATATAGTATGAGAGTAATAATAATTATACTTGTAGGGGAATTAGGAAATACTCTATTACCTACTAATATTTTACCCTAATCCTCGACCTTCCTGTTTAATCATCTCATCTCAAGACTTCTTCGGCCTACTTCTACCTCTCATTATACCCATTGTAGCCAACCTCTCGCATCTCCTCACCGAGACATCTATCCGTTCACATGTCCAAACCATCTCAGTTAGCCACCAAGGAGACCACTCCCACTTTGTCCTAAATAACATTGTTCTCGATCCTATTTCTCCTAGTATGTCCATTCGTCCATCTCAACGTCCCAAGGATGTTTGAGTTTTTGATCGGCCAACGCTCCAATCCATGTAACATAGCTAGTCCGACCACTATTTTACTAAACTTACCTTTAAGCCTTGGTAGCATATTCCTATTACATAAGACACCGAACATGAGCTTTCATTTCATTCACCCGCTCTAATATGATGCGTAACATCATCATCAATTTTTTCATTTCCTTAAATTATTGACCCAAATATTAAAACTTCTTTTCTTGAAAATAACCTGTAGATCAATCCTTACTTTCATATTTTTCACGTAAGTTACTTCAGTACTAAACTTATACTCTAAATATTTTATTTTATTTTGTTCAACCTGAAACCCTTTAAACTCTAGTATGTATCTTCAAACTTTCAGAGTATCGTTAACTCCATCGCATATATAGTCAATTAAAATTTTAAATTATTTACGAAAAAACATACACCATTAACGCCACTCATTATTTTAATACAAATACCATGATTATAAAAATTAATAATAATAATAACAGAAGACCCTCCAAAATCTCGAATCATATGATAATAAAAAAAATTCAAACGTTGCGTACGCGAAATGCCACCTTTTTCTTTTTGCTATCCCTGCGAGAAAATCAAGAAAACAAAAGCTGACCCCACCCCCCTTAGCAGAAAAAGCCAACACAGCTTCAAACTTCAAAGTCCACCATTAATGGTCATCCTCTTAGACAAATTTCCACAAAAATTGCTGTGTTGTACAAAATTCACCATGCCCTTTCAATAAAAATCGAGTCTTTTTTTCTCTCTTTCTATTTGTACACACACATGTGTGTGTGTCACAAAAATCAGTAAACTATGAGGGGTTGTCTCAATTATAGTTCTATTATTATTATGAGGATTTATATGATTTGATTGTGACCCTTTTCAAATATTTTGACTCTTGTTACCTTAGATTTGTATACTTGTAAAGAGAAACAAACAAATCGTTTGGTTTTCTCAGATTTACTGTTTAAAAAAAGGCCTGCTTTGGTGGACACGTAAATCAAGAAGAAGGCTTTTAAGGATTTTTGGTTCATTTCAACCACCCACTCTTACCCTTTTGTTCAGGCCCTTTAATTTTCTGTTCTTGGGTTTGTCTTTGTTTCTTTTTGATGAAGCCTATCAAGAAGACCCAATTATTGGTTGCTTTATTACAGAATGGGATGAACTAATCAGGCTTTTTGGTACAAAATCTCATCTTGGTTTTGATTTTCTTGGTTAGTTTTGCTCTCTTTCTCCTTAGATTTTGGTCATTTTTTACCTTGGTTTTTGAAGCTTGTGTTTGTAGGGTGCTGATAATTTTTGTGCTTTCCTTGTTTCTGGAAGTTGTTATAAGCTCATAAAGATGGGACCTTTGAGTCATAAAATTGGTTTAAATTCTAGGTTTTCTTCTTTCCCTTAGATTTTGGGACTTTTGCGGTGGTATTTTTTTCTTGGTTTGAAGCTTATGTTTGTGGGGTGCTGAAGGCTTTCAGGTTTTTACTTTTCCTTTCTGGGAAGTTGATGTTTTTTGTTTGAATTTTAGGAATCAAAGGTTAAAAGATGGAAGATAAATGTGAAGAAGCATATGGTGTAGCATCTTGGGTCTTTTTTTGTGCTTTTGAGCTAACTGTCAGATTTAACTTTTGAATTGCCTTTGTTAGGTTATTGGAAAATTGGGAATGTTGGCAAAAAAGTGAAGAGTTCCAAAAATATTCTCTTGTCAAGGATTGAGGTTTCTTTCCCCTAAAAATGGCTAACAAAGTTTGGATCTCTGGATGTTTGTTCTAGTCTTGGCTGCTAGTTTTGTTGATTAGCAAATTTTGTTGGATGCTGATTTTTTTTTCTGTTTGTGCGTTCTTGTTTCTAGGAGTTGGTATGAGCTCATAAAGTTTTGACCTTCGTGTCATAAAATTGGTTTGAATTCTAGGTTTTCTTGTCATTTTTGTCCAATCAAACTCATGCCTTCTCAGTAAGGGGAGTGAGGCGTAGTAGTTCTTGGTGTTGTAGGCATTTCATTGGCTTCTTGTGTAAGAAACATCTTTGAGAAGATTTTTTAATGGTAGTTTTTCAGTTTGATGTCTAAAATAAGTAAGATACTTATTTTCTATGCTGTCTATGCTTCTTCCCTTTGAGGTGATACTTTGCTGGACGTTTAGGATAACCTTGTCAGCTGAGGAAACTCTCTATCCACATTTAACTTAAGAAATTTTGTGTTTGAGGAACTTAGATTTATCCATCTTGGGGAGGCAGTTTGGTTAACCAAGGTATCCTGCATGAGCACTAAAGCATTTGAGGGCTTTTGCCGGTAGAATATTAAGCAAATGTGTTCTGCAGACAATTTTAGTGACATGTAATGTAGGCTGAAAAATGCTAATGTAGGCATATTTGTTGTGCACCGTGTTGTGACAAGTTTAGCCACACTCTCTAAGTATTGTTATTATAGACCATCTGTTTTGAGACCTCCTGCAGAGCATACCTAGTTTTCATTTGTCAGTATAGTGTTGATAGCAAACAAAATCGCTAAGCCTTGTACTTATCATGTGCATTTGCATTTGCTTTGTTGATGGTATTACTTGGAAATCATCTCGAGCTTGTGATTATGTTGTTCTATCTTTGACTTTTATCATATTTGATGTACTTGCTGTCTCTTTTCATTTTGCTTTATACTTGTCTATCCTTCAACAAAGATAAAATTTGAAACAACTTTTGAGCATATCACTCTCACTTCTACTAAGGAAGAGAGACGCTACATGAAATTTTTTAAGGAGTTTTTGAAATCGAAAAAAGTCACGATACTAGGTCTTTATACTTCTTTTGAGAAGGTAAGGTATTTACTAAGTCATTATACTTATCAGACATCACTTTCTTTTTTAAGAGTGTCATTATTATTAACTCAGCTAAATTTGAGCTCTCTGCCAAAAAACCAGTTGTAAGAGTGTCATTTTTTAAATAATTCTCTCAGCCCTAGAATTACTAGCTTACTTACCTGTTGAGAATTTCCAAGAATAGGACTATTGTACTATAGAGAAACGTTACCTCACTCTTTTAACTTTGTTCTCCCTCCGCGGGAATGGTCGTTACTTTTCACTTCAAACAAAGTAGTATTCATTGTCTAGTACTATTTAAATGTAGTCTTTCAGTATTTTGATACAGAAACAATGCAACTTGGTACTTTTGGATAAATCTTTAAATATCTAAAATATTTTCAAAAAGAGCTATCTAATTTATTACTGAGCTTGGAGAATTGGTCAAATGCCCCTCTGGATTACTGAAAATAACCAAAGCAAAATGAGTGGAGTGAGCATTAAAAAGGCACCAAGACATCCACTTTTATGCTCAAGGAAATTCTAAACTTGATGTGAAAAAAACTACTTCTAATTCTTTGTTTGTCTCAAGGACCCAGTTGTAGTCAAAGTATGACCATTACATGGGAGTGACGGAGTAGTTCTCTAGCCAATATACATCTTTTAGCCGATGCTATTGTTTCCTGACGTGTTTTCATCTTTCTATCAAATTTCTACTATGTGGCTATGGTTTGTGATATCCATTCTCATTCTATGTGTCTTTGACTTCAAATTGACAAATCCGAAGTGCTACTTTGGTGCTACATAAAAGCAAATTACTTGGTTTTAGAATACCCTTTACCACTTTGTTTCAGCACTCTTTTCAACAGTTAGTGTCCAAAAAAAATTAAAATAAAACACAGTCGAAATGAGACCCTGATATTCTTTTCGCTGTGAAATTTAAGGTGATTTTAAGCGGGAATTAACATTGATTATAAGTTTCAAAATAATGATGAACACAATCCTAAATAATGAAGTAAACATGGTGGTTTCAAGAAGCTTTGAGAAACAATTAATATAATCTAGCTCTTAGTAAAGAAACTTTAGGTACAAGTTTTATAAAAAAGATTTTTAAGTTATGATCTTTTCCATTTCAGACAGCTTGATACTCTTGAAAATCTTAGTCAAGGATTTTTTTCTTTGACTCTTTGGATACGAAATTGGACAAATTTTCACTACAAAGGGTGTAATTTTCTTGGACTTATCCAAAAAAGTAAAGATTGACTTGAATATGTTGCTCAATCCATACCGTGAAACTCAGCTGCAGATAAGGTGTCGTTCTGGACAAAATGTTACTTTGATTTACAATAAATAAAGGCCGTCTTGGATAGGTTGCTCAATCCTTACCTTGAAACTCAGCTGCAGATGAGGTGTCATTCTGGATAAGATATCACTTTGTTTCCAATATAGTCATCCTCTTTGTAAATAATCTTCTGTTTTAAGATGTACTAGCAATAACATCCTATAAGTGAAGCAGTAACATAGTAGGGTGGTAATCTTTGTTCATTATTTACTTACATCGATCTTTCAAATTTCACCTCCATGGTTTCTATGACTCCGTCTAAATGATGCCTATAAAGGAATTTCGAATCTTGGACTAGTTACGCGGCAGCTTGGTTTTCATTACAGACACTCTTACCGAATCTTTGGTTGTGAACTACACTTTTCTGGATGATTTGTCCTGAGAGTAGCATAGCTTCACATTATTTGCACCGCAAGGACTTTGTTAGTATCTGAAGAGAAGTTACAGATGTGCAACTATTAATTATATCTTAATTTTATTTCTTGCAATTGCTATCAGGGATTAGATGTGTTTGTTCAAAAAGATTTGATCGGTGAATTAAGTCTTTGTTCAAAAGTTTTACGAATAATAATATCTTGATCTTATACAAGTATCTTATTACAGCAATTATTTGACATAAGACCTAGTTATTAAAAGACAATACATTAAATAGATATCTGTTTTAGACATGTATGCAGCTTACTAATCTTGAATGCTGACAGTCGAAAAGTTCATAGACTAGTTATCTCATTATTTATAATAGGCACTCTAACTAGTTTCGCTAAACTTCTCTTCTGCTGTCCATAGTTTTTTCCTTTTCCTTTCCCAATTCTCTTGTTAATTTTTCTTGCAAAATAAATATTTTTTAAAAATTTCACTCTGGCCATTGAAGACTTGACAAATAAATGTCCATATAAGTGGTTGGTGTTAGATTGCCTGTATTAACTGACATTAAAATAGGCTGCATTAACTAGTAGTGGCACAAACCTCCTTTCTGACGCCTTATTGACTTTTCATTTATGTAGATCTTTTTCCTGTTCTGTTTAATAGGTTGATTTCCTTGCCTTTTAGTCTGATAGATGAAAATATTTCCAATTTATGTCTGTGCTTCCTTTGGTAGCAGGACCAGGGCCGTCAAGAGAGCTAGAAGATCAGATTTGAGGAGGAGGATATATATTATTGTCAAAACATAGTAGTTTATATAGATATCATGGCTCCTGGAGGCAGCAATTACCAGGATATTGGTGATTCCCGAAGTGCATATGCTGATTATGGTATTGCACCAGAAAGTGCTGAATTCAAAAACTCCCCTTTCAGAAAATCTGCAGCTGTTAGCGGTGCAAAGCATGGAGCGGGATCTAATAGTGCTGTTCATGAGCTACTTGAATGCCCTGTTTGTATGAATCCAATGTACCCGCCAATTCACCAGGTAGGTTCTAATGTAGCTTAAATTGGGATGATAGATTTGCAATGAGAGTGATTTGAGATCTCTCGACATATTCTGTTGTTCACCAAAGTGGTACGAGGTGGAGGAGATTTTTGGTATGTGTGCGTGTGTGTGTAAATTATTGAAGATGACCGGAAGGGTTGAAGAAAAATGCTGCAATATCTTCACAAGTATTCAAATATTTTTCCAAATAGATTACTGATCACCAGATTGTTAATAGTCCAATCTCTAAAAAATGTGACGGATAGTTGATGGTTTGTTTTCTGAAAAGAGTTTACTGATATATTACTCACATAAGTTCGCTTTAAGCTGATGCTTCAGTTCTCCTTTGATGGGAGTAAGCCTCCAGATTCCATAATAATCCAATATGCTTTCTTTCCAGCCAAATGACTATATATGGTCCTAATGAGTCTTTAATTTGAAGTGTCACATATTGATGAAATTGCAGCTTTATATAATCGATACGAGCTATTATAGAGAGAAAATGTCTGTTTGTCTGTTCAGTAGAGATGATATATTTCTCTCCCCACTCTTAGTAAAAAAGTTTGCAATTTTCCAAACAGCTAGATTAGCTCAACTAGAGATAAGTCTTACCCATCCCAATTTTTGGCTTCCCAATGTTTGGGCCCCCTGTTATGTAATTCACGCATCGGATATCCAGTCCTAGGTGTGCGGGTGTTAAGGTTCCACATTGGTTAAGTGAATGAGTTGTGGTTTCCTTACATGGTCTTGGGAAACCCTCACCTTATGAGTTAACTTTTGAGTTCGAGTTGGGCTAAGATCCAATTCTTTATATATACTTAATCATTTCTAAAAAGGGAATCCCACTCCTTATATGGTATTAAAGCAGGAAAAGGTCTTGGGCCCAAGTATCATCATTATCAATAGGAATATGTGCCTTGCCAAAGAAAAAAAATCAGACCTACGCATCAGGGGGAGTGTTGGTATAAAGCAGGAAGATGTCCTGGTCAAGTCTCTTCATTATTGTCAAAAGGATTTCCACGTGCTTTACCAAAGAAGAAGAATCAGTTCTGCACATGAGGATACCTTGTAGGACCTCAACCCACCTACTCAGGTCTTGTATGGATATGCAGGAAGGAGTGCTCCTAGGTGTGTGTAGGAGTTGTGTTTGTTCGTGAGAAAGGATTCCTCGTCAAGTAAGTTTTGGGGGTGTATTGTAAAGTCGGAGAGGAAGAAGAATGCCATCATAGAGGGAATAACATGTAAACTTGAAGGGCTAAGGAACTCCTTTAGCTCAATAATGAAAGTTAGGGTCGATAGAAGGAACAACATGTTAGATGACCCAAGCAAGTCATTAAGCTATTGGATGGGTTGAAAACATACTAGAGTTTGTTTTTTTGCGTAAAGTGGGCACTGAGAATGCTAGTGTTTTAGAGCACTTGAGCTTCTAGTTCATGCAATGATGCCAGTAGTAGTTTCACCCTTAACTTCTATTGCAGTAAGCTAGCTTAATGCACAAAGTGGCCCTTTTCTGTCACATTAACATCTGAAATCAACTATATTTTATGAGAAATATCTCCGACACTTAGCGTTTGATATAAACATCTTTCCGTCATAGCAAGTGCTGGCCGGTTTAAATATACTCTCTCCATTGCAATATACAGGTCCTAGTTTACCTGTGTGCTTATTAGCAAAATGTTAGAATAGATTATAACAAAGAGTTTGACAAAAGGTTGTCTAAAATAATGGTCAATAGTAAGTCAGCGGCAAGATGTTATTGAGTCTCCAACAATGTAAAGTGGTAGCTGTTAATATTTGTTTGACTTGCTGGAGGGGGAAAATGTTTTCATTTGAAGAAAAAGGTAGCTTTCAAGTCATTTAGGCATGCTTAAAAAGGTTTCTCCATCTTTCTTCCTTGGAGTTTGAGTGTTCCTTTTGTTCCTCCAAATAAGGCATATGCGAAGAAAAGATGGTTAAAGTTTATGCTTGTCATCACTTGTTAACTATAGGAGAGCGCCTAGTTTCCTAAAGGATAAACATCTCTTGTTATGGACAGTCAACCCTACTAGCTGTATTAGAGAAAATAACAATGAAAATTTGATGTTTGTCATTGCTAGTTAACGATAAAAGAGCACCTAGTTTCCTATTAGATGAACGTATTTATGGAATTACCATGAAATCGTTAAAGCATATAACTTAACATTATTAGCAGATTTTGAACTTTTTGGTATGTTTTTTGGGATAGAAAGTTGTAAGGCTGCTTTTCCTATTTACCTTTTATGTACTTTCATTGAATACTTACTTTTCTAGAGCAGTGCGTGATAGTTTGGATAAACCAAATTGGAATGTTAGACACTCAACTGTTGCAATACAGATTGTTCTTTGTGGCCCACCATTCAATGCCCTTCAAAAGAAAAGAAAAAGAGGATCATTAGTGCCTTTCAAAAATAGAAGTTGGCTGACTGAACTTATGTTTTTCATTTTTCTTTTTCCTTCTATTTTGTTAAGTTTGTTATCTTATTCTTCAAGTCGTTAGAAGCATTTATTGAGCTTTTACTGAGCTTGTTGACCTTTTTCTTGTAAGTGTCCAAATGGCCACACGTTATGCGTGAAGTGCAAGTCAAAAGTACATGTATGTCCAATTTGCCGCCATGAGCTTGGAAACATAAGATGTCTAGCACTGGAGAAAATTGCTGAGTCACTAGAATTGCCATGCCGATACCAAATTTATGGCTGTCAAGATATATTCACTTATCATACAAGGCTGCGACATGAGCAGAACTGCAGATTTCGACCATACAATTGCCCCTATGCAGGATCTGAATGCGCTGTTACTGGTGATATTCAGTACCTCGTTGCACACCTAAAAGATGATCACAAGGTTGATATGCATGATGGTTGTACCTTCAATCATCGTTATGTCAAATCTAATCCTCAAGAAGTTGAGAATGCTACATGGATGTTGACGGTTAGTTCTCTCTCTCTGTCCTTTTTTTTTTTTGGGTCTAAGCAGAGATTACACTTACTAATAAGAATCTATACTTCCAATTCTGAAAATTGCCAGGTAAAATGCCTATGGTAATACCTATCCGAAAAAAGAACGTCTATCATGAGAGTTGAGAGGGTTAGTTGGATAGCTCTTTCCGTTGTACAGATGTGTGACTGGCGTCATCCCTCAAGTAGACATGACAAACTATATCTGGCGGTGCAAAGAAGATTCTTCAGTTGTTCCATATGTCTCGAGTCTAGTGGAATGATAGGGCTATTTAAGAATCTAGGTTCTATCAAGTTGGAGTTGTTTGAGGGTCTCGATCGCCAAACCAACATATAATCATGGGATGTGCATATCATTATTATGTTTTAAGTGGGAAACTCTAAGAACAGCAGTAATTGTTTTTTCATATAAGGTAAAGATAAATAAGTTTATTAAAGCTAGCACCAAGAAGGTACTGCAAAACTGTAAAAAGAACAAAGGCGAACTACAATGACTCCGTACATTTATGACATCATTGAGTCCAAAAAACCAAAAAAATGTTCCAAGTTCTCCATCCGGTGTTCTTTGCACCAGAAAAACTACCAGCGAATACATTTAGATATAACTACAGGAAAACATTATTTCTTTTCTTTAAAACATCTGCTGTTTCTTTCCAGCCAAATATTCCACATAATGCACAAAGGGATAGTCCTCCAAAACTGTTTCAGCTTGTTCCCAATGCTTTGCCCCTTCTGGCTTGACGTTAGACTCTTGACATCCTTTGATAGTCCTCCAAAACTGTTTCAGCTTGTTCCCAATGCTTTGCCCCATCTGGCTTGACGTTAGACTCTTGACATCCTTTGGCATCATCATTGCACCCCAAAAACGTATAAAGTCTAAACCTGGCAGGTTGAATCACAATGTAGCAATAGATGATTAGTGGCTTCCCCTGCTCTTTCACAAAAGAAACATCTGCTACACATTGAAACCCCTCCTTATTAAGGTATCCAGAGGTAGATGTAGTCTTTTTGCTACGGGTTTATCTGAACCCAGAGCTTTCGAGATGGAATTTAGATCTTGACGAATTTTAGATCCAAACCCACAATTTTAACAGTACAATGAATTAAGTGCAAGTTGAACCCAATAAATTTAAATCCTAGATCCGCCTTTGAAAGTATCTTGTGTTAGGCGACCATGCGTTGTAGCCATCCAGAGAAAAGAGGCAACCTTTGGAGGAGCTTTTGTTTTCCAAATCATTTTCCATGGGCAAACAGCTTCCAGTTTTCTGCTTGATTCTGGAACAGCTTGTAGCAGCTGTTCACAGAGAATACATCACTATTATCAGACAACTAAATCCATCGATCTTATTGTTTTCATCCAATTTAATTGGCTTCCATAGATTCAATAAGTCGCAGATTTCATCCACCTCCAAATCATTAACATTTCTTCTAAAGAGTAACTTCCATTCATGATCTACATGACAATCAGCCACACCACAATCTTTTTTTCAACTGTAACTAAACATAAAACAGGAAATAAATCCCTCAATTTGGCATCTTCTGCTCATGATTCGGACCAGAATTTTATGCATTTACCATTCCCATTTATCAGCTTCTCATGAAGCTGAAATTCTTCTGAAAGCTGACAAATAATTTTCCAAATTGTGTTCTGGCAAGAGGCTGTCACAGGACTGGGCTTCCAACTGTCCGCTTCTCCATCTTTACTAATAATCAATTCTTTCCAAGTTTCCTCCACATCATTTAGTCTCCATAATTTTACAGTGTTCCTGCCTAAGGAAAAGAAGCACAAACTTTCAGTCAGATGTCTGTTCTGCTTTTTTATCAACAACCTAAAGCTGAACAGCCTTTCTTGGAAGATGGCCAAATTTCAATAAGATTCATTCACATACCCTTTTAAGTAAACATTGAAAGAATTTTCTTTAGAAATCATTATTAACCTTCCAGGAAGATCTGGACTAATGAGAGATACAATAAATTCACGTTGTTCTACAAACAACTACTGCATACTGCTCTCAAACAAGAAGTCAATTCAAGATTGAAAATTCAGAAGCTGTCGACTGTGAAAGGAGAGAAGCTGATGGCTGTTTCTGTTACTTTCTTTTCCTTTAAAAGTTAGATCTTGACTGCTACTATTAACCTTTAAAAAAAAGAAAAGAAAAAGAGTGACAGTATTAACTAGTTTTCTTTATCCAATTGTAGAAGTGATGTATACATTTTGTTACATCCGTAAGTTTAGGTTCTTTGTTCATCGTCATGTTTGCATTAGCTACTACCAGGAGGTTCATACTTTTACATCCGACTTTATCTTTTCTGGTCAGAAATGAAGGCATTCAAGAGCATGATTAATTTTGTTGTTCGATTACCAATTAATTTTCCGACTAGCATTTAGCCATGATAAATGAGTGTCTTTTTTTTGTTGATTTTCACATTGTTCCGACTGCAATGTGCTTTTTGAAAGGGTCATGTTGGTAATAATTCTTTTGCTGTTTCCTGCACTAGGTTTTCAACTGTTTCGGTCACCAGTTCTGCCTGCACTTTGAGGCTTTCAACCTTGGATTGGCACCAGTATACATGGCATTTCTTCGTTTTATGGGCGATGATGATGATGCAAAAAGATTTAGTTATAGTCTTGAAGTAGGTGGATTTGGCAGAAAGTTAACATGGCAAGGAGTACCTAGGAGCATCCGTGATAGTCATAAAACTGTCCGAGACAGTTTAGACGGGCTGATAATTCAAAGGAGCATGGCACTCTTCTTCTCTGGTGGTGACAGGAAGGAGCTGAAGCTAAAGGTAGCTGGGCGTATTTGGCGAGAGCCATTGTAAACTAGAATATGCATGCATCTTCTTTCATTGCGGGGATGCCCAGAAAGTATAGTTAGTTATCGATAAATTGGTTGGTGGCTTAATTTTTTTGCATTTCTTGTAAATGGTTATTGCAAAATCTGCAGATGGTTCTATACAGTTTCCTGGTTTTCGGATCAATTGTAGTTTAGCTCAACTGTGGACCATGTATCTAAAGTTGTGAGGCATTTTGAGCTTTTCTGACCAGCCATATGATAATCTGTCTGGTTGTTAGTCTCTTTCTTTATTCCCTCTTGGCTTTTTGTTTCTTCATATTCATTCAATTAAAGATACCTTACAAAGCCAACAATCTTTTTGTGCTAGTGAAAACAGTTGTGAGTATCAAGGAATGGACAGATTGTAGCACCCACCAGTGTAGTCTAGCATTCAGTAAACGACCACAACAACAAGCCCTGGTAGGTGAGTTCTGGGGAGAATAGAGTATATGTAGATGTTACACATTACTTCTGTCTTGAGAAGGTAAAGAGATAGTTTTCAATAGTTCGTCGGTTGAAACGAATGATGAAAAAGAGGCGGCAGTAACAAGTAGAAACAATAGCAAGAAAATAAGATAAAGAAAATAAGATATTGAGGCTAAAGAAATAATAGGTAGTAATAGAAATCTAAAGATATGGAAAAAAAAAAGAATAATGATACTAATACTCCGAGAATATGAAAGAAATACACTCGCCTACCTACTAACATTCTACCTTAATTCTCGATGTCCATATCCTTCTATTAAGGTTCATGTCCCCAGTGAGCTCAAGATGCGTCATATCCCGCCTAATTATCTCATCCCAATACTTCTTAGTTCTATCTCTACCTCTCCTCGAATCCACAACGACCAACGTCTCGCACCTTCTAATCGGGTCATTTGCATATCTCCCCTTCACATGTTTGAATCATCTCAACCTCACTTTCCCCATAACTTTATTCCTAATCTTATCTCTTCTGGTATACCCACATATTCACCTCATCATTCTCATCGATGCCACTCTCATCTTCTGAACATGAGAGTTTTGACTAACCCACACTTCGCCCTATATAACATAGACAGTCTAACTACCTCTATGTAGACTAGCATTCAATAAAATCAATGAAAATTAAGGGGAGGCATTCAAATTCTAGCATAGACAAAAATATTAATTCATAAGTATTCTCATATTAATATATAACTTAACATCAGATGTAGATAAATTTTTAGCATGTAAAGAGTAATATTTTGTCTTTTTTTTTCATCTTTACACATTCAAGCAAAACAAGTGTGATCCCATGATTCTCTTGTTAGTTGAGATGATAATAACTACTAATACACTATATATATATATATATATCATTTTAGTAGTGATGTTTGTTATTCAATCATATAAATCGAATTTAAAAAACATATTTAAATTTTTTTATATTATTACTACTCATTCCTTATAATAATTTTTTTAATTATTAAAGTATATTAGATTCATATTATCAGAAATGCAAATTAACACAGCTTATAATTGATTCTTATGGTCCCATTTTTCTCGAATCGCGGGAGCTTTAAACCAAATCAAACTGAAAAGAGAAAAATTATATGAAATTGAGTGAACCCTAGCCAGTTTAGACAGTACAAAGACGACAAATTCCTTAAACCTCAAAGGGTACAAATGCCTCTGAAACTCCTCACGACAACCTTAGATTAACAGAAAGAACAATGATAATCCGATCACTGTCTCCATCAAAGCTGAAGAAACTACTTCTCCCACTTTCTCTCTCAGCATATACACACACAAATGCTATACCCAACTCTTTTCCTCCAATTCTTGAAAATGTTTATACCCAAAACCCTGCTAAAACCTCAGTCCCTCCTTTCTTCTTCAGAAACTTCTCTACACCCTCAAAGATCCAATCTTTACCAGTTTCTCGAGATGGGAATTTTGAGGAAGCCGTTTCTGGTGTTGTTTGCCCTGGTTGTGGTGTCAAAATGCAAGATTCTGAACCAAAACAACCAGGGTATTTCATTAAGCCTTCTGTTAAAAGTCGAAATTATAAAGTACCCATTGACAAGAATCCAATTGTTGATGAGCCAGAAATATCGTTTTCTCTCAAAAGGGGTTTGCTCAATGAGCTTGTAGAACGTGAAAATCAAGAAAATGTTGAAAACCCAGTTCAGAAAGCTGAGACACCTGTTGTTTGTGCTAGGTGTCATAGTTTGAGGCATTATGGGAAGGTTAAGGACCCGAGCGTGGAGAATTTGTTACCTGATTTTGATTTTGATTACACTGTTGGGAGGAGGTTGATGTCGAGTAGTGGGGCAAGGGCTGTTGTTTTGATGGTGGTTGATGCATCTGATTTCGATGGATCCTTTCCTAGGAAAGTAGCTCAGTTAGTTTCTAGGACAATTGAAGAGAATTCACGGGCTTGGAAGGAGGGAAAATCCGGGAATGTACCTAGAATGGTATTGGTAGTTACAAAGATTGATCTTTTACCTAGCTCATTGTCACCTACTAGGCTTGAACATTGGGTTAGAACAAGGGCAAGGGAGGGTGGGGCGATTAAGTTGACAAGTGTACATATGGTTAGTGCAGTGAGGGATTGGGGAGTGAAGAATTTGGTTGATGATGTAGTGGGACTGGCCGGGCCAAGAGGGCATATTTGGGCAGTAGGGGCACAAAATGCTGGAAAGAGCACATTGATCAACTCAATAGGAAAGTGTTCTGGTGGGAATGTAAGTCATATAACAGAGGCACCGGTGCCGGGGACTACTTTGGGGATACTGAGGGTAGAAGGGGTGCTTCCAGGGAATGCCAAGTTGTTTGATACCCCCGGGCTTTTACATCCTCATCAGATTTCGACAAGGTTGACTAGGGAAGAGCAGAAGTTAGTTCATATAAGTAAAGAGTTGAAGCCAAGAACATATCGAATCAAGGTTCATAATTCTCCTCCAGACTCCTTAAAAGACATGTTATTTTACTGCAAAAGCTTTCTTTCTATTGCAGTTCACCTTCAATTTTGAGTGTTATTGACTTTGTTAATCTTCTTTTGGAGAAATCAACTTCTATTTCACAAGTATTGAAAGAGGAACTTATCTTTATCATTTAAGATCTTTTACCTTTCCTTGAATAGTTTCTTGTAGGGAAAATACAAATATTGAAAATTTATTGAGTCCATCTCGTCAGAGGCGGATCCAGGATTTAAAATCGATGGGTTCAAACTTTTAAGATTTTAGGATTGAATCCATTATATTTTTAAAATTATCGGTTCACATCTATAATTTATTAGAATTTTGATAAATTTTACACATAAATTTATACTCCGCTTTAAAAGTTATGGCTGCAATTGAACCCATAACATTGATGGTACATCCGCCTCCGCATCTCGTTATGCTCATATTAGTCTTATCTAATCATTGCACTGATTGTTAATAGATGACCAAAAGTTAAGAAAGGAAGCAACTTTAGTATAATTCATTATTTCTTTCTCATTTCTTGAGGTAGTATTTTGGCTTAAGTTCCCCTGTGTAGTTCTTATTGTTGCTTGTAATATGTTTCAATCAACTATCTATGATTCCCTTATGATTGTTTCTACTGAACTTACTTACCTAACGAAGTGTTTAACTTTTCTCCATTTTCTAAAAAAGATTTTAGTCAAGCGAAATACTTTTTCTGGAGCTTCAGAGCATTAAAAAATAAATCTAATGGCAAGGTATGCCCAGGAAAAGTATTACCAGAGATTAGATTTTATTAAAAATTATTACCAGAGATTAGATTATTAACCTGTAAAATGCTCGTGGAGATGTGATCATTTTGGTTGTTTGTATCGTCTTAGATACAGGATCTAAATATGAAAATACAACCTAAATTTATCATTTTATTGCACCTATCCTCCATCAGATGTGTCTGCCTATGCTTATGGTCGAACTTCACTTGAAGCACCTTCTTTCTCTAGTTTTGTTTGCGTCATCCACTTTGAAATCTCATGATTTTGTTATTTGTTGCGGACAGGTAGGACATTCAGTTCATATAGGTGGGCTCATGCGGTTGGATGTAGAAGAATTATCTGTTGATTCTGTGTATGTAACAGTTTGGGCATCTCCGCTTATTCCACTTCATATGGGGAGGACAGACAATGTAAGCACAATGCTGGAAGAGCATTTTGGGCGTCAGCTGCAGGTACTTTTTGCTTTAGGAATCGGATGTTCTTCTTTCTTTCTTTCTAATTTCAAATCTTTAATTTTAACAAGTCCTTTTTATTTGAAGTTCATGAAAATGCACTTTCTATTGTTTTTTCTTTGCACGTAGTTCAATACTCTTGGTGTAAATTTAGTTTAACTGCAGAAAAGGAAAAAAAAATACTATTGTCAATAAAAGATGGTAAATTGGTTGCGTTTTTTAATTTAGTATGTGGAATCTCATTGAGCTTGAAGCTGGCTTTGCTTCTGTCATGAATTTTGAGTGTTTGGGTGAAAGAATTTGAAAGTTTTGCTGAAGGTCTGTGTCACTGAATAGCAGTATTAGATGGGAGTGTTGTTGGGATTGGGTGCTTGAGTTTTTAAGTAAAAAGCAATAAAGTATAACAGTCGGATGCTATGTTTGGAACTGTGTGGGGCTCTTTCGTTAAATAAATGCTCTTTGGTAATAGAAATTTTAGGTACTAGAACATCCCCCAGCCCGGGAATTAAGAGTGTCAACAGTCTTAGAGCATCCTTCAAATTTTCTCATAGCTTCTAACAAATGATGCTATGTTTGGATTGTGGGGGCAAGAAAAAGTGCTATCTGACATGACATTTCCCCAATCAAATAGTGTCTCATTCTGGTTGTTGCCTCCAAGTCTCTTGCTCCTATTAAGCCCAGTCGTGGCAGAAGTGGGTTGTGGAACTGGGTGAATCTATCTGCCTAAATGTACTCATATGGATGTGTAAAATATACCGGATTCAATATAATATTTTGTGACTAGTCATTCATTAAATGAATAATAAGACCATATTAATATTTTTTTATAATTGCACATGCGTGTTTGATTCCTACTTTACTTCCACTCTGTGTTTTAAATCTTTACCAGGTGTCAAAGTATATGTAATCTGGGTTGAACTAACGTGGTTTCTCCAGATGTCTCTGCTGAATCCTTCATTTAGTTGTCTGATGATACTTTTTCTGCTTCCATTTGTTTTTCTTTCATAGCCTTACAACTTTAAGGTTGATAACTGGTGGTGAAGCATTGTTCGCTAGATGGCTTAGGTTCATAAAAGGACCTCTAGCAGGGGCCGGATTCTTCAAATGCTTCAGTTATCTATTTGTAGAAGTTTTCCTATATTGCTTGGCTACTAACTTAAAAGTGACCAGCAGATGTAGATACCTGATATAGTTGCTTTTGTGCTTTGACCTTTTGCCTCATTGATTTGATATGATTAAATGTTGTACTGTCTTTTTCATTATGTCAGCCACCGATTGGAGAGGGACGAGTTGAGGAGCTAGGGAAATGGCTGAAGAGGGAATTTCAAGTGAGGGGGAATACGTGGGACTCAAGTTCTGTTGATATTGCTGCTTCTGGTCTTGGTTGGTTTGCCATTGGACTAAAGGGAGAGGCTAAATTGGGCGTCTGGACATATGATGGCGTTGATGTCATCGTTCGTAATGCACTACTCCCAAACAGATCGCATGATTTTGAAGTTGCTGGCTTTACTGTTTCAAAAATTGTTTCCACTGCTGACCGCACCTCAAATAAGCAGCGCCGTAATGAGAAGAAAAGGAAATCGAGTGATTCTACTGCAGAAAAACCTGCAGAATCATCAACTGTCGATGTGGCTTCAACTACATGCTAATTGTGGAAGCATTTACGATCTGGCAAAATCTTGCTAAGTTCGTCAGATGTATGTCGTCGTTCATTTTGGAACCAAAAAGAAAATTCTTTACCTTCTTGGAAGGAAATGTACTTTGCTTGACCCAGCCCTGGAATGCAAGATCGAACGTGGGAATAATCGCCTATGCCCTCTCCGGAACTTGGATAAGTTGATGCGCTTCTACCATGATTTCCGCCCCCTGCAGAGAAGAAACGCGGCATCAAAACCAGAGAAATACATTATGCCAAGGCATTCAGTGTCCCTCTATTGCATTGGAGACCCCTTTCCTTGCGATGATTGTATCCTTTTACGCTGTTCTTACGTTCGTTATACACAATTTTTTCAATGTTCATCGATGCCCAAAATGTGAAGCTAATTGCTGAAGGATACATGTATGTTAACACAAACCAAATGTTTGGTTCTGCTATACCATCCAGAGGATTATTCTAAGATTTGAAGTTTGTATGTTTTCGATTTGAAGTTTATAGATTTCGAAATTTATTATATATATATATATATATTCAATGGATACATGGTGTGGACAGAGAACATGTACTTTACTTCCATTTTAGATCCATCCCTGCTACCATCTGATCAATTTGGTTTTGCTATAGGCATAATATTTTTAACAGTCTCTCTGTTTCCCAAGATATAGGGGTAAGGTCTGCTTGTTTTTTTTCTTATGTGTTTTTTTGGTCCCGTGAGCAACGGTAAAGTTATCTCCTTAGTTTGAGTTGTGAAATCATTAGTTGATGCTTGATATTTCCTGAGTTTGAGTTGTGGGATCATTAGTTGATGCTTGATACCGAGTAGGTTAGCTACAATACACCTCTTTGGGGGGGGGGGAGGGTTTGGATGCTTCGTGCATTGAACTGTCGTTTTTTATCTTGTCACCTTAACTTTGCCAATGTGATTGCTGAGCATATTAAAATTATTTTATACCACAATTGTGATATTATTTTTATAACTACATTTAATGTGGGATAACAATCGCTTGATTACTAATCTCGGGATAAAATATCAAAATGACAACGACGTCCTTCTCAAAAGCTCCTCTCTCAAAGTTCTTTTAAAAAGTCAAGATTATAATCGAACACAAAAGGTAATCCCAATTTATTTAATGTAAAAACAACCACCACATTTTTTATATGAAACCTCATATATTCAATTTTTAGTTAAACGGATCGAATATTTGCAATAATAAAAGTATATCTATTATACAATCTCATCGTTATTCAATTAACAAAACAACAACAACATCAAGAAATCTCACAAAGTGAGGTCTGAGGAAGGTAGAATGTACTTAGACTATACCCCCATTGAGATAGAGAGACTATTTCTGATAAACCTTTAGCTTATAACTCATCGTTATTCAATTCTCGTACTATAATTCAGATTTAACTTGTTCACCAACCAAACGATCCAGGGATGAATTCAATCAAATTTGAACACAACTCATCTTTTCATGGGCATGGGCCCTAATGGGCTTCATTAACAAAATTGGGCCTATAATTTCTTCTCCCTCATAGCCCATATGGTCTATTCTCGTTATAAGTTTATAACCACTGCCATTACAAAACCCTAACCCTAGCACTCAAAGGAGGAGACCAGCACCTGCTTCCGAACTCTTCGTAAACTCCTTCGCCGTCTTCTCTAAGGTAATGGATTTATTTTTCCATTTTTGAATGATATTAAGCTTGCTCATATAGTTTTCACGATTTTCTCAGCATTTTTAATCAGTTCCTTTCTTCATTTTGGGTGTGTTTGAAGATTTCCATGTGATTTACATCGTCCGTTAGTATTTTCATTCATTTTTTGCCATTTTTATAGCGCATTTTCATGTAATTTTCACTATTTTTGAATGATATTAAGCTTGCTCATGTAGTTTTCACGATTTTCTCAGCATTTTCATCAGTTTATTTCTTCATTTGGGGGGGGCGTCTGAACATCTCCATGTGATTTTCACCATTCGTTAGCATTTTCATTAATTTTTTGCCATTTCCAAAGGATTCAGCATTTTCATGTGTTTTTTACCATTTTTAGTCGTTTTCTCTTGTAATAACAGGTTAGTTAATCAATATGTCGTTCGGAGAAGTTGCTTGCACTTACGCATGCTTGATCCTCCATGATGAGGACATTCCAATCACTGTAAGATTCCCTTGCTTTAGTTATTTTAATCCTAGTGTTTTTGATGTTTTGATTTTGTTCTAGTGAGTAATATTTTCAAATCTTATTGCTTCACTGTTGTGTTTGGTTTTATTTTGATTGTGCTTTTGATGTAATATTTCCAATCCAGTTTTTTGATGTGTTCTAATACTTTGATTGTGTTTGATGTGTAATATTTTCTAATTTTAGGATTTCAATGTTTGCATTGGTTGAATCTGTTTGTGTTTTGCTGTGGTAATAGGCTGAGAAAATTTCAACCATAGTAAAAGCAGCCAATGTGACAGTGGAGCCTTACTGGCCTCTCCTGTTTGCCAAGCTTGCTGAGAAGAGAAACCTTGGGGATCTCATCATGAATGTCGGTGCTGGCGGTGGTGGTGGTGCAGTTGCTGTTGCTGCCCCCACTGGTGGCGCTGCTGGTGGTGCTGCAGCCGCTGCCCCTGCTGCTGAGGAAAAGAAGGTGAGAGAATGTTTCTTAATTACTTCTATAACAATGGAAAGGAAAAACAGAATTGCTGTGGCTGATGAAAAAAGTGATTTTGTTGATGATCATATCCTGAAAATCTTCTTTTAGACATGTGTTAGGATATTATTCACACTCGATGAAAACAAAGTTTATAAATAATTTTACGAAAAAAATGAAAAGAGAAGTTTTGCCAAAGAGGTTATTAATGAAAAGATGATTTTGAATATATGGTGGAATCCCTTAATGATGAATTGCATGTTTTAACATATGTTTGGATGTTGAATTTATTGTTAAGGGGGTAATGAATTGTTATTCATGGTGGGTGGAAGAAAGTAATTGAATAATTGGTGGAATCTCCTTAATTTGGAGTTCTTGAATTATGTTCAATGTTTTTTAGGACTCTTCTCAATCACGAAGTTTATAAATGTCTTTTCTCTTTGGGAGGGTGAAAACAGAGTCGGATGTAGGCTTACGTTACGTGTTTAGTAGAACTCAGTAGCTTTTGATCATACCTTGTATATGTGCTAAAAGATGATTAAATTTGTACAAGAAATTAAATTTAGAACCCAATAACTAGCACTTTGAGGTCATTGTACTATTCAAATCCTAAATTTGCCTGCGGGTGAGAGTTGGAGTTTGCACATCTTCTAACCCTTTTGTTTGCTTTTGTCTAAAATGTGGAACAGGAAGAGCCCAAGGAAGAAAGTGATGAGGACATGGGATTCAGTCTGTTTGATTAGGATCTCCTTCCAGTATGATTTTTTGTTCTCTTTTAAAAATTTGATGAGACTTGGTAATAGTACCCTTGTTAAGGAGATTTTTGATCTGGTTGTTACAGTTAAATGTAACCTTGACATATTATGGTTTATGAACATCACTTGTTTTACTTATGTTTACTTTTACAATCCAACTGTGTGTGTGTTTGTGTTGCTTGCCTCAACCAACATGATCATCATCCCAATCCAGTAGCTCTTCCTAAGAAGAGATCTTGTGTGGAACTGGAGACTAGGGTATGTGGCCGACAATGATATCGGTCATGGCCATATTGTAGTTGAAGTTTGCCTGTTTATGTGTTCTGCTGCTCAACATTTTGACAGCACCTATTACATGTTTGTATCAACGACTTTACTGTCATCTCTAGTCAGTAAGGGGGTAATGTTTCTTGATATAGCTGTTGACAAGGAGCTGATATGTATCAAAACTGTCAACTTCTTTTGCTACTGAAATTTTTTAGCTTCACCGTCTTTAACCTCTGGTCAATCTCAACCACTGCTTCAGAGTTAGAGATGTTGTTTCCGGTAGACCTTCGGCTTTAAGAAATAACATGTTGTCAATTTGATCAAATGTTTGGCCTCGTTGATAATGAGTAATGAGCCCCTTATGAGACAATCTAGTCGTAGCTATCCATTGAAGTTTCACCCTTGGTGGCACAATTATTCTTGTAGAGTTAAGATGTTTATGGTATGTATTTCAAGTATTATAAAAAAAAAAGCACTATTATAACTTGTGATTTTTTTTTTCTCAACAGAAAAAGAAAAAGGGAAAAAGGAATAGCAAAGAATTTGGATAGAAAACTTTTCATGCATTATTTAAAAAATTTCCAAATTTGTAAAAAAATAAAGGACAAAAAGACAAAAATAAATTTATTGTACCTGAAAGTTAGGTAGGATTCAGTACTAACTTGATTGATTACCTGTCGGATCATAATAAGAAAAAAAGAACTCATTTATTTCTTTTATTTCTCATGTATTCACATTAAAATTTAATTAAATTTAATTTAAATTTAAATGTGTACGTTTATAATTCTTATTTTTGAATGCGCTCTCCCAATAAAATTTATAATTACTCTTTCGTTTAACTTAATTAATTAAAAAATTATCGTTTATATATTAGTAGATTAGGGGGGGTAGCAAATAAAAAATTAGAATAGATACCAATGGCAAATCCGAAATTGCAATAATATAAAGAATTTCAATTCTACTACGGACATATTCTAGTATACAACCGCAATAATTCAGTGTAATTAAATAAAGTGAGGTCCGGGGAAGGTATAACATACGTAAATCATATTCCTACTAAAGTAGAGAAGTTATTTTCGATAAACTCTCGATTTATAAAAAATATAAATAGGGTAATAACAATATTAATAATAATCATATAAAATAAAAACACAAAGAAAAAGAAAAGGCTTTTTATCTCTTTTGATAAAAAGCGCTCTTAGCAAGCATTTAGACATGCAAGACTTGAAATCACGAGATGAAAGTCAGCGTTTGAACATGCGATTTTATCTCACGATTTAAAATCATGAGTTGAAATATCAAATTATAAAAAAAGCTTGATTTGATTTCAAATCATAAGATGTATTTTTTAAAAAATATAAAATTTGACCCGCAAGTTTATATTTTGTAAGAAAAAAATCCACCATTTAAAATTTACCAACCATTTATTTTATATGTAAATAAAATTTATTGTTGATATTATTTCTCTTACCAACCTTTGCTAACCATTTATATCGTATATAAGTTTGCCAATTATGTGGGAAGAGTAGTACACTGCAATTCATGTTCAATTTTACTTTTTATTGAATTAAAGTTCGATCAATAAATATTATAATTTATTTTATAATAGCTTTTTTTGACACACTGCATTATATTTTATTAAAAACTTTTACTTATTTGGTAAGATTGTATAAGAATTGAAAATTTTTTGATAGTTTTCGCAACTTATGAGCATATTATGTTCATGAGAAAAAAAATACAACTTAAAAAATTCAAATTGCATGTCCAACCAAAACTTCAAATTTTAAATTATGATTTCATCTCGCATAGTCAAACAAACCCTTAGTTCAATTTGATAGAACATAAATCTTTAAAATCTGATATTTTAAGTTCAAATTATACAAAATGTGATTTCTTTCTTCTTCTTTTTTCTTAGATTGAATAATTCAATATCTATAATATATTAGAGTCATAACTAGTGTGATATAATAAATCTCATATTATAAAGTTAATTAAATAATTTAGTAATAGTTGTGCCTACCCTGAATAAATTTTTTGAGCTTTCCAACACTAAAAAGTATAAAATAATTTGGTCTCAAATCGTCACAACACACAACATTTAATAACTTTTTTTTTTTTGTCTTTTATTCCAAATATAATAAAAAATTATTTTCTTAGAAGATTGGTCTAACTATTTATCAACACCAAACAAATTCATTCAATATATTTTAAATCAAATTTTTTTAAAAAATAATTCGAAAAACCTACACAGAAAGCAGAGGAGAGGAAATATCTATATATGTTAATGGGAGAAAAAATAAAAAAAAGTTAAGAAATTTGGGGTGTTGAAGGAAAATGGAGGGAGAAGAACAGAAAACGCCATTGTTGGATGGGTGGAAGCGTAGCGGCAGTGAGCGGCGGAGCAGCAACCGGATAAGTCGCCGGAACTCTGTTGCATCTCTAAGGGGTGATTTCTTGGCAAGATTGCCTGAAAAAGTCAAGTCTTGTGTTAGTGTTGATGTTGAATCTTCATCAAACATTGATATTTCCAAATCCTCTTGCTTATCTAAAGGTATACTCTCCCCACCCCCCCACCCCCACCCCCCAAAAAAAGGGAGAAAAAAGTTCTTGTTTTTGTGGTGCTTTTTGCTTTTCAAGATTCAATTTTTACTCACTTTAAGGAGTTGTTTGGTGCTTTTTTGCTTTTTAAAGATTCAAACTTTTACTACTAACTTAAGGAGTTAAAATGAACTAGGTATTTTCATTTTTGAGCTAATAGCATTGTTGGTCTCTTGGTTATTGGTAAATTCTGATTTGATCCTTGTAATGTCCGAGGAGTCACATTTAACCTTGGGTTAATTGAAATATGTGTTTTTAGTCCTTTTTATGTAGGAAGTAATGTCACATTTGAAAGAAAAAACAGGTACTTGTGTGGTCAGGCCCTTCTCCCACCCCGTGGAGCTGAGTGGACCAGGCCACGTTCTAATTGGTTTGGTGCTTTTTGCTTTTCAAGATTCATTTTCACTAACTTAAGGAGTTAAAATGGACTAGAGAATAGCATTGTTGGTCCCTCAATTAATGGTAAATTTCGATTTTGATCCCCGTGATATCCGAAGAAGCATATTTAACCTTCAATTGATTGAAATATATGTTTTATGTAAGTAGTAAAGTTATTTGTAAAAGAAGGGTCTTGTTCTAATTTGTTTGATGCTTTTTGCTTTTCAACAACAACAACAACATATCCAGTGTAGTATCACCACCAAGTGGGGTTTGGAGAGGATAGAGTGTACGCACGTCTTACCCCTAATTTAGAGGTAGAGATGTTGTTTCTGATAGACCCTCGGCATGCTTTTTGCTTTTCAAGATTCAGTTTTTTCAACTTGTGGAATTAAATTAAGCAAGATTATTTCATTTTTAGAAGTAAAATTTAGATATTTTTGGTGTGACGATGATGTGAGTTGAGCTTTAATGGCATAGTTTGATTCATATAGGCGACTCCAACTTGTTCGGACTGTGGCATAGTTATTGTAAAAGTTAGATGGTTAAAAAGTCGAGTCTTATGTTAATGTTTATGTTGTTGATATTTCCAAATCCTCTCTTTCTACTCCCAAAAGAAAGGGTTCCTCCGTTCTAATTTGTTTGGTTTTCTTTGCTTTTCAAGATTCAATTTTTCTAACTACTGGAATTAAAATGACTAGATTATTTCATTTTTAGAAGTAAACTTTAGATACTTTTGGTGTGATAATGATGTGAGCTGAGCTTAAATGGAATACTGAGGATTCATATAGCCGATACAAACTTATTTGGGACTGAGGCATAGTTGTTGTTATTGTTATTAAATTTAGATATTAAAAAGTTGCAGCAAACTATTGCAAGTTGCATTTTTCCTTGTATCAAAATGGTGTAAGAATGCAAATTTGATATGTTAGTAAGTGTTTCTTTGTTTAGATAGAGTGCCAAACAATTATGTTACAGCAGGATTAGTTTTTTTTCCTTCTTCTTTATGTCATGTTTTGAGTATATGAAAGCAGCATACATGTATTATGTATATGTTTGTGTATATCTGTTGTGTTTATTGGAGAAGGTATGAGGATACTGGGACTATATGTGGTGTTGAACTTGCTGTCTTAGCTACTAATTTCAAGCACATTTCAAATCAGAGGGGGATCTAGGATTTGAACTTGATGGGTTCAAATTCGTAATTCTACCACTTCCATCAAATATACAGGGTTCAAACTTTATTATTTGTACATATTTAGTGATTTTTACATACATAACCTAAGCCAAAATCTATGGGCTCAAATGAACCCATAGATAATACATTGGATGCACCCCGGTCTCAAATATATGTAGTAGCATAAGGTATACATGTGTTCTATATGTGAGAGACGGTCCTTTTTTGTTTCATCTTTTTTAGCTTTCTTGGTTGAAAATTTTGCATAGAAGGCTTTTCTGGTCCTAATTGTTTGTGTTAATAGTTGAGTATGCATTTTGATAATCCATGTCTTGTTATGACATTCATATAAACGATTCCAACCACTTTTTATCAATACATAACTAATTGATTGGTTGATCAGTCAAGATGATATCACGAATTCTTAGAGCTCGTTAACTAGGGGTGGAAGGATGAATGAAACATTTTATAAGGAGCTTCTAATACACGACGCATTCCAAATTAGCACGATCATGGATATTAGTAATCAGTGTGGCTGAATCGCAGTGTTGTTTACCAGTTTTTGTCAAAGTGTTAGAGGAAAAATTATGTTGCGGGTTAGAGATATTGAGATGAAATTTTGTGGAAGATGCTGATCCTAGGATAAGAATGGTGTTTGGTTCCATTTGATTTTAAGGGCTCTCAAAACTTGTAGTGTTATACCTCTCTTTCCCTTCCCTTCCCTCCTCCTTAGTCTCAAACATGGGTGCATGGTTGGATATTGGGATTATATGGCTTGAAGAGAGGTTAGTTAATCAACAACCGTAGACGGATTCAGGACCTGAACAAAAGCTATTGGGTTCACATGAACCTGTTGGATATATGGTAGATCTACCCATCAACCACAACTGATTGATATGATTCTTTGGTTATTTTTTGCATATTAAACTCACCAGGCTTTGAAGGATTTAAAAGCATATCAAATGGCTGGCCATCTATAACCAATCTAGCAGTAACCCTCAAGCCTAGTTTCACTTTCCTTGTTGTATTATTCATTACCTCTTCTTGTTCATTTTTTGAGGGTTTTTTGTTCCACAGGAGAAAAAGATTACTATGAAAAACAATTTGAAACCTTGAAGTCATTTGAAGAAGTCGATTCCATTGTGGCATCTAATTTCATTGATGATGAGGATCTTGATGAACAAGCTCAGCATGAGAGGGCAATGAAGATCTCCAATTATGCAAACATTCTATTACTAGCTCTTAAGGTAACAACGATTACATGCTCAGTTGAACTCATGATGCGAGAATGAGAAAACTCAACTCACATAGCTGACCTCTTGTATCTCATATACAAATTGACCGTTTTCCTTTGTGGTTGCATATGCTTCTGTAATTACAAATTGACAGTCAATGAATCTGGGATAGTGTGAGTATATAATTTCAATTATGTTTCACAATTTTGAGTTTTGGCTAGAGCATTATTTTACCAGACAATCTTTTGGTAACAGACCAAAGCTCTTCGGAGAAAAACATTAGCTTATCCGAAGTATGTTTTCACTAGGTTTTATGTTTTAGTTACATCAAATTCTCCTAGACATTGATGTAACTTAGATCATATCGGAAATCCATACACTTGCGAAACTAGAGCGAATGCATTTTATCCTGCAATGCACTGACAGAAGTGTTTTTGCATGCCGGTGGAGACAAAAACAGTAGGTGATTTCTTCTCATCTGCCCAAGTCTTGGGTGGACAGAGTTATCTGGTATTTGTATTGATGGGAGGTAGCAAGTATCGTGTGCAATTAGTTGAGGTATGCGCAAGCTGGCCTGGATGCCACAGTTGTTTTAAAAAAAAAGTGTTAATCTGGCATCTTTTTGAAATTAGTTTGACAAAGATGGTGATTTATGCAGTTTCACATTATGGATCTAGTAACACATCTTGCATCTTAGAGATAATGCCAGTAGCAGTGTCATTTTATGCGTTTTTCTTTAATGACAGTTGTAACTATCTTTCATATTGCAGATCTATGCCACGGTGAAAAGTGGTTCCCTAGCTATTGCTGCATCTACATTGGATTCCTTACTTGATCTCATGGCTGGTGGCATACTATGGCTCAGTCATCTATCAATGAAAGATATCAACATCTACAAATATCCTATAGGGAAGTTGCGAGTGCAGCCAGTAGGGATCATTATCTTTGCTGCTGTTATGGCTACACTTGGTAGGTGATCTCCTTTGACACGTTAACCATTTCATCCTATTTGCATTATAACTATTGAGTTGTTACATTCGTTGGACGCGCTATGCTTAGAGAAGTATCAATTAGAGCTGCCTGTCACCATGCTCACGTTTCTCCCTTTTTAGGCTTTCAGGTGTTGATTCAGGCAGTTGAAAAACTAGTTGAAAATAAACCTCCTGAAAAGATGACATCGGATCAGCTTGTCTGGTTGTATTCTATCATGGTAACAGCCACAGTGGTAAAACTTACTCTTTGGTTATACTGCAGAAGTTCAGGAAACAACATTGTCCGTGCCTATGCAAAGGTGTGTGCAGTGTCTTTGCGTTCTGTTTTTGGCATCCTTATTGTAATTGTCTAGGCTCCTAACTGGAAGATACTTTCGTCAGGATCACTATTTTGACGTGATTACTAATGTAGTGGGATTGGTAGCAGCTGTACTTGGTGATAAGTTCTACTGGTGGATTGATCCTGTTGGTGCCCTTATTCTTGCAATTTATACCATCACCAATTGGTCGGGAACTGTTTTAGAAAATGCAGGTACCGTCTCATTTTTGTTTTGAAGTGATACTTTTCCAAATAAAAAGAAAGAATTGGTAAATGAGTGATTGAGTATACTGCCTTTCTCACCCAGATTTCCGAGATCTTATAAGGAACATCACCTCATGATAGAAAATCAGATTTTTGTTTAGAATTATCTACTTCACGTATACATCTTGTATGTAGAGTTTTTCCCAATCAAATCATTCGGAAGAGTTTAAAAATTACTATGATGGCTCCGTTTCTTTATATGTTTATTTTCCTCTTTTTGGTCTGTGATTCATCAATCCCAAAGCTTCTCTTTAATCCGATCATATAAGGAAAAACTATTAGTTTCATCAAGAGAGAAACATACCATGATAATGAACACTGCAAATGCGCTTCCTGCAGAACGTAATTTGCATCAATAGCCTGATTAAAAAAACGGAGTGTTCTACTAAAAGATCTCGTTATGCTTGGTAGTGCATACGTGCTCGGGTGAGTTTCAACTGTAAAATTCTATTGCTCCAGATATATATATTGTCAAAATAATGCACCGAAGAATTCTTTGATGTTAGCTTTGTATCATCACAATTATACTATGTCTGATTCTATCCTGAACGACGTTCTTCATGTAGTGTCATTGGTGGGACAGTCAGCCTCGCCCGAATACTTGCAAAAGTTAACATATCTTGTTATAAGGCACCCTCAAGTGAAGCGTATTGATACAGTTCGCGCGTACACATTTGGTGCCTTGTACTTTGTAGAGGTCAGTCTTCTTAAAAATCTCTAGTAGCATAATCATTTTTCTGTCGATGATTTTGAAACTCGTTTGCTTGTCTTAACGTAGGTTGATATTGAACTCCCGGAAGATTTGCCTTTGAAAGAAGCACATACCATCGGAGAAACTCTACAAATAAAGCTCGAGAAACTCCCCGAAGTTGAACGAGCATTCGTTCACCTCGATTTTGAATGTGAACACAAACCAGAGCACTCTGTCCTCAGCAGGCTGCCAAACACTGAACCTTAGCTTCATGGTTTACGGTATGCTCGAAACACTGAACCTCAGCTTCATGGTTTACGTCATGCTCGAAAAAAGAAGGCATATGAACTACGCAAGACGTGGATAAACGGAGGAGAGTTGTGATGACTTTAGACTCGGCGTTCTGTTGTTTTTGACAAACATTTTCACTAGTAGTATAGATGTGTATATTCATATGATCCTGCGCGGTGGATTGTTTGGACCAGTAGCGGAAGAGAGGGTTACCGTACATACAAGAGTCTTCCAGTTCCTGCGGAAGCTCTTTCAGTTCTTACGGAAGCCCTTTCAGTTCTTACCAATTATTTAGGTAGCAAAAGAACTGTATCTTTATTTTATAGTCCGACAAGTATAAAGAACTTTGATTTTGATTTCAGATGAATGGTACTTGTGTTATTTTTCATCTATGTTTGCTCGAACTCTCCAAAAACGATATCATACTAGTGTCGGATCCTCTAGGAATGCTCTGACACATATCCGGCCGCATTTTTGAATAATCCGAGCAGCATAACATTACATGGTTCAATCCCTTTTGAAACTTTTGGGAGATCTTTTTGTTGCATTTAGAGCAATTATCATTTCCAAAATAGAAATGTGGCATTAAGACACATGTGAAGGTAAAGGATTTGAGCAGAAGGGTGGATTGAGTTGAATTTGAAAATGTCAAAATAAATTAAGTTAATAAATGGGTGGACTAATGACCCGCTTAAATGTTATTTGGGCCGAAGCGGATTAGCTAAAAATTGGATCATAAGTTGATTCGCCAAATTCTTACTAAATTTTATGAATAAAAATTGGATCATAAGTTGATTCGCCAAATTTTTACTAAATTTTAAATTCATAATTTTTATATTTATAATTTGTTTGAGTATCTAATAAAAGCTTTTTCCTTGTACTATGACGATATGAAACATATCAATTTTTTTTGAAAAAATTTAAACAAAGTTTTATCAACTCAATTTTAAAATGGATTGAACTAAACAGGTCAAAAATAGCCCAATTAATAAAATAACCAGATTATTACGCTGTCCAAATCTAAACAAATTGGACGAATCATGATTTTATGAGCTTATTTTGCCGTTCCTATTCTCGGCTAATACAAAATTTGATACAAATTTAAGTTATATACACTGGCGAATAATCTAATGCTATTAGAGTGTCTAACGTATTATAACATGTTTGCTACCATTATCTATTTGATATCTATTTTAAACTCGATTAATTTAACTTCACGCCAAAAAATTCTATTCTAAGAGTAAAATACTTTTCATTAAAAGTGATTTCATTTTCAAACTTTACTGATTAAAAATTACTTTATCACTCCACCACAATTCTCTTTGTCTTTATTATTTATCAAAGTATTCTTTCATTTTTGTATACAAATACATGCATCAATAAAATGAAAGAAAAACTCAAAAGAAACTTCCAAATGATGATCTACATTTCACCTTCAACTATTCCACAAAAGACCACGAAGAACGAAGTGTACGCAGATCTTATTACTACTGAATAGAAAAACTGTTTTCGATAGACCCTCGGTTAAATTCTAGAAGTGAGTCTGACTGGCAAAGGTGTAGCCAGTGGACCATCCTCCCCCTTAGTAGTAGGGGATGCTTTCTTTTCTTTTTCTTGAACTTCCTGTTTTTGCTTCATCATCTTCTTATTTACCTCTTCATCATCTTTAACCTGTAGTAAGAAGACGAAAAGTCGGTATGTTTTGAAAGAAGTTTGTACAGTTTCGAAAGAAATTTTAACTGATCAAAAGAAGAATCACTTAGGCAGAACTATACAGAACATATAAATCACACTTGAAAAGGGTGATACTAGAAAGGAGATTAATTCCTCATATTATCTGTATATATATCATCATCATCTATACTTTAAGAAACATCGTATGCTTTGAAAGAAGCTTATATAATTTGAAAGAGATTTTGATTGATCGAAAGAAGAATCTACATTAAATAATATGCCTTTATAAGGCATGGCTATAAAGAACATAGAAATCACACTTAAAAAATGGGCAGTTAGCTAGAATTGTGAAGGGTTATTTGGTACGAGTGAGAAGGTGAAATATCCCAAAATAAAATTTGGGATTAGATTTGTAATGTGTTTGTTTTGACAGTATAAATTTATCAACTTATAAAGTCAACTAAACACAGTATAAATCTAATCTCAAACTTTTACACGATATCCCATCTTATTCCATCTAGCTTAGGATCATTGCCATTTCTCAGGTGGAATAAATTAGTCCCAAAATTATAATGTAGGATAATTTAGTTTGCGTACCAAACAACCCCAGGCATAACTAATGATCCCACCTCGGAGATAAAAATATCTCGAATCTTGAACAATTTTCAACTCATGAACTAATTTTTAAGATTGAATTAGACCCACGATTCGAAAACATACCATTGCAAAGACTAGTATAATATTTTTCCAAAAGCTATTCTACTATTACTAAAATTAAAAAGTGTGACTAAAAGAAGAAATTAACAAACTTGATAATTATTAATAGATCAAAGCAAACTTCACTTTTAATTTGTTATATATCCAATACTAATATACAAAATATATTCAATATACATATACACAACATATTGTACAACCAAATGTATATATATAGTATTTACTTCGATCATATTTAATAAACTAGATGACCGATCAACAAAAAGTAGTTAAGTCACCTTCAGGCTTTCTTATTCCAGGAAAGTATGTAGTTGCAAAAAGCAAAATAGTAGTTCTAAAATGTTGGCCCTATTAGTTGTTGTGGGTCACGGTATATATTGATAACTATCCCTTTTATATATATCTTTTTCTTACCTTTGAATTATTCACTTGTAGTGAATATTCTGGTGAGTAAAGCTCCAATTGACCTTTTTCTTCATCTGGCTTTTTTTGGTAAGTAGTATCATTCATTTTTAGTGCATATTTTGGTGAATACAACTCCAATTGACCTCCTTCTTCTTCTTCTTCTTCATCTATTGATGTTGATTTTGGTGGAGTATTCCCTTTGTTGATTTTGCTATTACTACTATTCATCTTGACAATTGAATGAAAATTATCCCCCCAAAAAAATAAAAATGAAACAACTACAAATGAGATTTTCGAGGTGAGACGGAGACTGAATAGATAAATTCTCTTTTTTTACGTAGCGCTGAGAAGCAAGTTTCGATGGAATAGCAGAAAAAAAGGTTTGGGAAACGGTGCAATATGATGAATAGGAAACTCTTGGGCCATTATTGCTAAGGTGTCTATTGCTTTTGTTTGCCATTTGTGTATTATGTGGCAAGTTTGTGGAGAACTCAAATGTTAGTGCGCTGTCTGTTTTAATTTACGTGATGTAATTTAATTAGATATGAATTTTAAGAGATATACAAAGGTGAGTAATATTTTAAAGTTATTATCAAGATAAATGATTTTTTAAAATAAAAATATATATATTTTTATTGTTATTTTGTAGTGACATTCAATATGAGTAATATGTTGATAGTGTCATTAAATATTTTATCAAATAATAAAATATGTCATTCTGTTAGATTGATTAAAAAGAAAAACGTGTTACATAAATTGAGATAGAAATAGTACTAGGAACATATTTTGTTTGACCTTATTTAAGGCATAGTCGATGTTTATAATTTTTTATTAGTTTAATTATTTTAAAATGTATTTAAGATATATATTTTTTATTATATTCATATGAAAAGAATCACAACTTATAAGATTTTTCGTATAGTTATTAATAAAAGTCAAGAGATCACGCCATCTCTTTGAGAGAACACGACATCTTCGAGAATTTATATGATGAGTGCGTTCAGCAACTGACTGATATGGTCTGGGGTTACTTCAACTTCATTGACTCTGCCCTTTTGTTTCTTCGAAATTGAATCTTTCGAATTGCTACTACAATTTTTGCTGGAATGGCGTGGAACCATCAATTCAAGAATTAGTTAAACTGACTCTCGTGAAATAAAATGTAACAAATAAAAATGAATGGAGGGACTAGTTGGGTCAAAATTGGACCATGTAACTATTGGGCCTAAATTCCAAATACACCAGCTACGTCTCATGGGCCTTCTCAGGCAAACTTGGCGCCAAATCTGACCTGGCATAGGAGACACGTGATCGTCCACCTCAGCTTTCCCGCGAAAAACCCTTGCTATATATATTTTGTCCATCCATTTCGGTTTCAATTTCTGCCTCTCATCAATGGAGTTCACAAGATCTGCACCGTCGGATCGCAAATCATCGTCGGCGAATCCAGCTTCCGTTGAAATATCAGTCGGAGTAGCAGCTCCGGTGATGAATCAATGGAGCACCAAAACACCAGAGAAACAGATTCCAAATCGCATCGCGCGGTCACTAATCTCCTTGAAAGACGTCAGAGAAGCAGCTAAGAAGCTCCGAAAACCCGATCCGACTCGACGCGAGCTTTCTGATCCGTTACTAAGCTCCGATGAACTGAAATCTCCATTGGTATCTGAATCGCCGGGGTCTGAACGGAAGAAGCATGTAAATTCGATAAAGCTTCCGGAAAAGTGAGTGTTTCCTGTACTCTTCGTTTTGCTGGTTTATACACTTTGTGCCTCTTTGACAAGATCCTTTACTTGAATATTCTTCAATATGCTTGTCACAAAAAAAAAATTCTGTGAAATTTAATTTGAATAAATAATAAGATATTTAAATATGAATGAAATTTCTTAGAAGTTGAAATTTTGTTGGTCTCAAAGTTCAACTACTTTCTCCATCTGGGAAAACAGGTTTATCAAAGCTTCTATTTTTCAGTGTATGAAGCTATGGAATTCTTAATTTATTTTGAAAATATAATTCTTATACATAAAAATTATGTAAAAACATTATAAATTAGAGTTTTGAATGTTTGAAGAAATTCTTGTAAAATACAAGTTGTTTGATTTTTCAAATATTTATAGTTTCATTATCTTTTTGAACAAAGGAATAAATTTTTGGTTATAGTATAGTACAGATGACTTTTCAAAAGCCAGTAAGTGTAACAGTATGCTAATTCAATGAAAACAGTAGCCAGAAATTACGATCAAAATAGCATACTAATAATAGAAATTGCATATAAGTAAAGTAACTAGGGGTAGGTACTAGAAGGGGATATAAGATAAACTGAAGGGGATGAGAAATCAGAAGAATAGGTGATGAGAAACACAGAATTGCCTTAGCACATAATTCTCATAGCCTACTGAGAGTGATACCCTTTACTATTTGTTTTGTTGGCAGCTTGGATCCCAAATTAGACTTTGTGAGGGCCTTGCCCGTTTGCTACTTCTCAGCCCAATATCCATTTGTATGACACCCTTATTGGCAGTCCTATTGGGCTGACTTTGATTCATAACAAAAAGTAACAGAAATTTTGGGGACAAACTTCTTCAATTCAAGATTAATCACTCTTTACTATTTCTTGTGTTGGCAGCTTGAATCCCAAATTAGACTTTGTGAGGGCCTTGCCCATTTGCTACTTCTCAGCCCAATATCCATTTGTGTGACACCCTTATTGGCAGTCCTATTGGGCTGACTTTGATTCATAACAAAAAGTAACAAAAAATTTGGGGACAAACTTCTTCAATTCAAGATTGTTGTGTATCTTGTACTCCCTTTATCCCAATTTACCAATTTATGTGTTACAGTTCGGACTTCATGAATTCGTACATAGAATCAAGTTTTTTTTTTAAAAATTAAATTTACATATTTGAAAACTACTTTTAAAAGAAGTATCATAAGTCACTATATTTAACAATTTAAAATATTTATGCCTTAACAATTTAGAATAGTTAAAAGGCATATAAAAAAGTTTTTTTCAAACAAAACTTGATTCAACTCTTGAAATTCGACACCACCACATAAATCGGGGCAGTAGCTGTTTCAAAATATTAGCTTCTCAAAGTAATAGTCTTGTTTATTAGTTTACAGTGATGAGAAAGTAAGAGACTTGGTTGAGTTTTCTTCTGTTATTCTTAAAATGTATGTTTGCATTACCGTATAGGTATGAAATGTTGGAAAAGCTCTTCAAGAGCATGGATAGTTCAATTCGTCTGCTGCATTTGAGGGGATCTGCCACAACTTTCACTAATATTAGTGCAAAAGTAGAGAGTTTGGCCGATAAGTATGAAGATCTAAAGATGTTCAAACATTTTTATTCATGGTGTTTGCTGTACCGAGAGGATTGTTAATATTTTTGTTTTTTGGAAATTTCTAGGAGGTTTACTTACAGCCATTTAGCTCAGCTGAAGTTTATTTTACCTGAAGCCATTGAGATAAAGAAGATCCTCAAGTACGATGAGCGCAGTTGCTGCATGAAACCGAATCTTTATATCATTTTAAATGCAAATGCAGTTGATAATAGTGAGAAGTGGAAATCTAACAGTAGCAGTGTTCTATTGAGGAAAGTATTCCGCTCTCGGCTCTTGGATTTCTTTAAGTCCCACCCTGAGGTAATCAATTTTTTCTGATGTTTTTAATTATTAATTATTTAGATTGAACAATCAGCCAAAATATAGCTGATGCAGTATTGAGGTTTATTGGCTTGAATTCATGTTATTTGGAAAGACTAATATGTCATTTGACTTGCTTCGTTCTAAGTTGATACGTCTTTCTTATTATTCCAAGCTCTGCATTTTGTGTAAGACATCCCGAAACTTTTTGCCCCTCTGCTTCCAGTGTTTCATTTGCAGACAATTGCTCTTGACATATCAAGAGGAATATAAACATTTAACAGCATCGTTAGAAGTTTCAAATGGAGAACAAGATTTTGATCTGGAGGTCTTTCATTATACGACATGTTCTTGGATAATTGCACATGTTTCCGACATTTAGATTTGGAGAAGATTAAAAGTTTAATGATATTGCGTAGTGCCTGTAGGACTATATAGGTGCTTTATTCCATAAAATGCTGAACTTGTATGAGAATGACGCCATACGTGAAGCACATAAAGAGTGGTAATCACTGTTTCATCAAGCTACAAAGTACTTCGGTGCCTGGCCTGCTATTTTGTATGAAAGGAGAAGTTTTTAACAAGGAAATTTGTGTAGAATTTATATAGTGTTTTTAGCAATTAAGATCACAACTGTTCAGTAACCTGTGTTTTACTCTTCGTCTCAGCACTGAAATAACCAGCACAAACATTTCTACATATATGAGGCTATGTTGCCAGCTTAGACCTCGTTAAAGTATAACTGAATGTTTCCCTGGATCCAGTTGCCCCAGTACCCTCTAAAGAATAGTTAAAGAAAGATGATTATATGGATGATGTTGTTTCCATGACAACACTTGTTCTATCCATGTATTGTAGGTAATAATTACTATTTCTGTTTCAGGGTGATGACATTCCTGAGGAAATGCTGCCAGACCCATTCACTCCGTCTAAGCAAGCAGTGACCAACTCCTCTAGTCCTTCTGGCTCATCCTTAACCAGTGAGGCACCTAATGGTGTGTTTTCTCTGCAGTCAATAGCTGCATCACACCTGTCTGAATCTTTTAGGAGATGCTTTTCAAATCGGGCATCTATTACTAGAGGAATGGATGTCAAGAAAGAAGATAGAGCTGGGCTCGTGCCAGTTTCTCCAGTTCCAATAACGCTCAAAGTCGAAAGTTCCACTAAGAAGAGAACAGTATCATGTGCTGATGTTCCTAAATTATCTTTAAAACAAACTAGTAGTATGAAATACTCATCAGGAGGGATTGTTTCAGCTAGTTCACCATCATGTCAACCGCCTACACCTCCTGTAATTGAAGCCCAAAAGGGTGAGGATGGTTCTATGTCTGCTCCAGCAACCCCTATGCTCGAACCTCCTAAGAGATGTTACATGAATCCAGATGATGATCCAACTGAATCACCAATAAAACTAGCCAGACGCCCATCAATTAGAAAGTCGTTGTTCTTTGACACTCCTGTGAAGAGTGTAAAAGCTGCTGATCAAGCCTGTGATAGTGGAAGGCTTTCAACTGATGATGATATTCTTGACATTCTTCCTGAGAATCTTCTGCAATCGGTGAGAAAAGATAAACTTGCATATCAATCTTTCCTTGATAAAATTTTCTTAGACCAACTCCATTGGATTAATTTCAATTTTCATTCCTCAACATAGTTGAACTACAAAATATTTTCACTCTGTATAATTCAAACTTCTATACTTCCATGAGTGTATTACATGGCTTTATGTCTGCTGTTTGTGAATCATGAGATTATTGAGGGATTTGCTCAACTTTCTGTTTTTCCTAACAAGAAGTTAACTTCCATGATTCCATAGATAGGAGAAAAGGAGGGGGAAGCACTAGCGGAGCAAAATCCAGCCATATCCCAGGCAAAAAGGCGCAAACAGATGATTGCTTGTTTGCCTCGCCTCTTTGACATGATTTATTTCCTATTTCAATCTATTAAACGTTCTGTCATGACGAAAGAGGAGCTCATGCACAGAGTAATATCCAGTCGTTTAGATTTTACTGATAAAAGTAAGCCTGGTTGACAATTTTCAGAAGCCTTTAGTCCTTTCAGATTAATTGGAGCTTCTTTTTGATTCTTGATGTTTCATTAATGCAGGTGAAGTTGAACAGCAACTCATATTACTGCAAGAACTGGCTCCCGAGTGGATTTTTGAAAAACCAGCATCCAGTGGAACTCTCCTCTTACTGTAAGCTACCATTCTCAAATTCCAATCATTTGTTTGCTTTGTCTACAGCAATGATGAGTTAAGGAGATCTATGTTGCATTAGAGTCTCAAATTGATTGAGGAATGGGTTGGTGATCTCTTTATATGGACTTTGGGCAACTCCCCTCTCGTAAGCTAGCTTGAGGTTGTGTTAGGTCTAAGAGTCGTATCTTCACGTGGATGGGCTTGTAGGGAGTGTTAGAGTAGGTTAGAGTTCTATATTGATTGAGAATGATATGGTAGTCTCCTTATATGGATTTGGGCAAATTTCTCCTCATAAACTAGTTTTTAAGGTCGAGTTAGACTTAGAATCATAACTTCCCACCCTTCACTCTATTTTCGATGCTTGTTATATTTATGCAGTCAAAATCTAAAAAACATTTGAAGTTTTAATTGTCATTATTCTTATTTTGCAGTGTTAACAAGATACCAAATCCCGACACAATACGTTCAAGACTGGCAGAAGCCAAGTGAGAGAAGCAAGAAAATAGTGATTGTACTTTATTTCCCCAAGTTAGTGAAGGAATAACTATGTAGTCAAAGTTGTAAATAATAGTGTGTGATGTTTACTTAGATATTTTCAGTACCACTTGTGCAGCCAAAATGCCTGTGGAGCTGTGACTTTGTAGACTATGAAGGCAATTGTGATCATTCTTTACTAATTTAGATCTTTGTTTTTCAAGTTTATACAAAGGTTCGAGCTGCGGAATCAGCCGCAGATAGGTTGCCTTCATCACACCCCTAAAGCAGAAGCATGTACATTTGGTCCATTCTAATCTTCCGACTTTTAAGACAGCTTTCGAGAGGAGTATTCCCTTTTGCTGCATTGTTCGAATAGAGTGCGGCCCTTCCTCGAACACTGCGTAAATGCGAAATGCTTAATGCATCGGCTGTCTTTTTTTTGTTGTTGTTTTCTTAGAGATGGTATACACTCTGAAAGCAATACACAAAAAAGAAATGACAATGTTTCAGAAAAAGTTGTACAATTCTATAGGACAAAACAGCTTCTGTTTTTCTCTTTCTTTCATTCTCTATATTGCTTCGAGATATGAAGACACAATAGGCAAATTGATCACCAAATTAGTGCATCTCCTTGCAATATCCTCAAATTCCAGAATACCTGCTGTGTTAACTCTATCATGTACGCACAATAGCAGAAAGTACTTTCCGTTACTTTCAAAAGTGTGACGAGGGGCGATGAAAGGATGAGCTAGTTATTGTCCGGGAATAAGGTCTTTAACACGTACACACTTGTGATATCCATAGTTCTACTGTAGTCTCTTGTCATTGTCCTTCTGGTTGTTACAACTTTCAACCTGATGAACAGGAAAGGTAAAAAAGAACACAAGGTTACATAAATCAGAAACCCGCTTGGAATGTAAAATGACGTTGGACGTTATGAAAAAGTAAATAAAGCACGATTTATAGGACGAGAAATGAATTTAGGATAAAATTTTGCTGAGTTAACCTATGAGTTTGGCAACAGTCGCCCGTTATACATCTTGTCAAGCAACTTCCTTGCATCTGGCCGCCTAAGAAGACCTTTATTATTAGGTACACCAGTTCCCAAGCATACAGGACATACTAGTTTCCCTCGTCCTGTGTAGCCGAGAAGAAACATGTCATTACGTTCATATTCAAGATAAGATAAAATGAATCAGTCTAAAAGCAACAACAACGACAACAACATACCCAAAGTAATCCCATAAGTGGGGTCTGGGGTAATATCGAAATGCAAATGGAGTCATTCTTGTTTTGTGACTCGATAAAGAAAATACTACATCTTATGCAATATTTAGATTTTGGTTTTGTGTAGGGAGTATCATCTGCATTTTGACTTCTCTTCTTTGTTATAAGGACTCAAAGGTTCATTCCTTTTCACAATCCATGCCCGACATCCTACTTCAGGGACTATGGATGTCGAATCAAGTTTGAGTAAATGCTGCAACACAAGCTACTACTTTCATGTTACGAACTTAAAAAACTATACCAGCCATCGGATCAAGCCCAGTTTAATTTCAAGAAGAACAAAAATATGAGCAAATATTCCGAATTTTTTATATAAGACGTGGAAGGTCAGAACAATTTCTTAAAGGATGTTTGAAGAGACTTCGGAATGACTGTCCCAAATCATGCAGTTTGAGATGGATATCAAAGAATAACATATGATAGTTCACACGTAATTTGCCTAGCCTACCCTGGAAAAAGCACACCAACGGTATGGTACTCAAGCATCAGAAGTTTAGAGGAACCTATCTCTTGAAAAGCCAGGAATGCATGCACAGATAAAGATAACAGTTTCAGAATATATGAGTTAGATATAATAACATACCGTAACAATTGGGGCATTCAGTGAACTCGTAAACGTCTTTAGCTCGTTTTCTGTTTAGAGCTTTCCATTTTCCTGTACCACCACACATATCACCTAAATAAAAAAACAAACGACCATCTTAAAGTAGATAGAGCGCCAAAATAAGTTAAGCATACACTATATAGATAACATACTGCTTCATCTAAGTTGGGACATAAGATTCTTTGTTTCTTGTCCTGGATAGTAAAGACTAGCTACTATGACGAAAGATTCAACAGACATCGGTAGTTCCCAAATTATCTGCTTTACGATATAATGCGAGGAAGAGATACAACGAAGACAAGGAGAATAGGAAGACAGGTTCTGAACAGATTTGTAAAACAAGGATCACAGACAGAGATATCAAGCAGAGAGAAAAGATCTCAATAGTAATTTTGCATATTGTTGAGATTTGAGTACCAAAAGAATTTAACCTTTATCAGAAAAGGATCAAAAGGAGAAAAGATAACTTAAAGTAGTCAAAGATCCTTTCAATTACTACATCCCGTCCTCTTAGAAGAGGAAAAAGATAGAAGCACGAGAAACTTGTATGTGAACAATCATGAGTACAATCGCGTCAAGATTGTATGTGAAGGAAACTAACTATAAAGAAATAATTTAGATATTTTTTATTCAGACTTCTCTCTTTTTGGTCTGTAATAGCTCAAGTCTCCACTTTCTAAACCCATTCTTCGGCAATGTTGCAAAAACAGTTTGTTTAGGTGTGTTGTTTTGATGTTCAACAATTCTCAAATTTGCTTAGGTGGTCGTTCCCAAGTGCAACGCTTCTCAAGTTTGTTTAGGTTAAGCAGAACTTGTTTGGATAAAACATTAGAACCTTAAATACAAAGCGATACAGTACTAGTGACTCACAATAAAAACTTCAAAACTTTCGGCAAGTCATTACATATTGAGCTACATGTTATTTACTTTTGTTAACTATGCAGGTGCCTTTCTGTTATATTTCAAAGATTTAGCATATACTTGTATTAAGGATATTCGATTTGGTTATACTGGTTTCAGTTTCAATTATTTTGGGATTTTAATATGAATAATCTGAGAATTTGTTTGCAGTCATGGAGAAGCATAAGAAAAGTTCTCTTATTACATCTTGTTACTAAATGTAATAGGATTGGTGGGATGAAGAAAGCAAAACGGGAAATAATATACACTTACAAATTATAGCGCCACTACCCCCACAATTCCGACAGCCGGCTATTTCATTTCCATCTAAGGCAATTGCTTTTGGTTCAGAAATGGGATTTCCTGAAGCAGTTATCAGAGCTGCAGTTGAGCATAGGCAAGTCAGACACCATCTCCGTGAGACTGACGTTTGAGATCCCTGTTCCCGAAAGCAACAGCACTCGAATCAATAAATATAATCTGATACATTACTATTTGGAGGGTCAAACAATGTTTTTCCTCATTATAATTTTCTCAAACATTAGACATAAATTTACAAAAAGAAAAACCAGATTTTCCAGAATCGTCAATGTCCATTAAATTCAAAATATTAGCAATCCCATCAAGAAGCTGTAAGAAGTAACAAACTTTTTCCTCCATAGGTTCCTGTGAATGCTCAGAAGAAGCTGAAGTACAAGTCTCATTCTCTGAGCTGCAGCTCACATGAGATCCTACCCTCTTCTTCAAATTCACTGCCATTTACAGAAAATTATTACTCCCAAGTACCAACATATTTTTCATGCCCAAAATTCAAAAAGGGTCTTCAAAAATACTAACTTTCAACGAAATAACAACCCCAATCAGAAAGAACAATCAAGAATGACTTTAACCAGTCCAAAAATAGAACAAACAAATAAATATATCCCAATTGAATTTCAATTGTGTATCAACTTAAACTGCTTGACCAACACGAGTTTGGCGGAGCAGTAAGTACTCCTTCATCCTTAAGCAGGGTCTCGGGTTCGAGCCCTTGGATATAAAGCCACCTTTGATAGAAAGTGCTTTAGAAACAAGAAATTCAGAAAGGGTAATCAAAAACATCAACTTTCAAAAACAAAATCAGAAGGAACAATGAAGAATGATTTTAGCCAATCCAAGTAAAATATAAATATATCCCAATAGCATTCCACATCAAGAAATTCAAAAGGGTCTAAGAAAAAATACAAAATTTCGACCTTAATCAATCCAAAACTATAAAAACTAAAGTTCCACTTTGATATTTCTTCTGCATACATAAGTAGGGTCATGAAAAGCTAAAAAAAAAATGAACCAAAAAACAACCAAATAAAAAATCTAAAGAAGAGTACAATAAAAAATGACCTTAACGGCTTAACCAATCTACACCAAATATCCAGCTTTTAATATAACTTACACTGATATAAAGAAGAAGATTTGGAGTTTAAGTATGAGCCCCACAGAGCTGAGGGAGTGGGAAATGAGAGGTGGGAAGCCATCTACCTTTCTATATCTCAGCTTCTACATATACACTCACTAACAGTAAGTAAAAAAAGTTGAGTTTTTAGGATCATATCTGAAATTTTGAAGCTAAAAATATCAACAAGAGTATTCAAAAATACTAACTTTCAAAAAAAAAAAAACCCCAATCAGAAGGAACAATCAAAAATGGCCTTAACCAGTTCCCAACAGATAGATCCCATTTGCTATCTCAATTGTGTTTCAACTTAAACTGTTTGAAAGAACACGTCAAGCTCCACATGAAAAATTCAAAAGGGTTTTGCAAAAAACATAAACTTTCAATCAAAATGACCTTAAACAAATCAAAAAGTCCCACTTTAAGATTTTATCTCTATGCATAGCAGGGTCAAGAAGACTACAAAAATCTGACCCAGAATTAAAAAATTCCAAGAAAATTAAAACAAAGCCCTTAGACAATAACCACTGCTGTATCAACTTACACTGATATAAAGAGGAAGAATTGGAGTTTAAGTATGAGCCCCATAGAGCTGAAGGAGTAGGAAATGAGAGGTGGGAAGCCATCTCTCTTTGGTTTCTCTTTCTATCTCTCAACTTCTACATATAACACTCTAATTACAGTAAGTACAAAAATTAAGATTTTTAGGATTATTTGAGATTTTTAAGCTAAAAAAATATCAAAATTGGTAAAAGAAAGCAAAGGATGTTTTGGGTTTTGTTGGTTTTTTTTTGTTTTTTGGATAAATGTAAGAAAAGGGAACCTCTGCCTCTGTCTGTGTTACCAACATGGATAAACCTTAGCCGCTAACTTTTTTCTTTGTAGGAAAATTCAAATTTATGCTTAATTATATTTTGCCCCCTAAAGTTTAGATAGATGACTTATGACACTCCCTACTATCAAATATTTCTTGCTCCTCTTTTAATCACAAGTCTTAATTTAGTTTCTAAGTTTTGAGTGGGAAAAGAATTTTAATATGAAGTGTTTTCCCAAATTAGCTCTACGCAATGCAAATTTAAATTAATCTAATTTTAATATGAGTACCGAATACCAGAATAAAAATCAAAAAATAAATAAAATTCTTGAGCTAAGTTGCTACTCCATCTGATCTTCATCTCAAATTATTTGTCTTATTTCTCTTTTACATGTTTCTTAATGTCAAATTGCTAATGTATGACATTATATAACTACAATACAATTTATTCAAATTTTATTATATCGTATTATTAAACTTATAACGACGAAAAATCCTATTTTATGTAGCGAGCGATTTAGTCTAATCACATTATTATCTTAAGTAAAAATCAAAACAAGACATTATATTTAGACTAGCACTACAATACAATAGGTTAAACTACAAACAAAACAATACATTATACTTGAACTAACAATACAGATAACTGAATTGTTTAAACAACCCAAATGAGAGGTCTCAAGTTCGAAATCCGTGGATGTTTACATAATTTAGCTCAGCACCAAAATTTCTCTCACAAAATAATCCGCCTTATAGTTGACGGATATATTTCGATAGATTAACAGTACCAATTAAAATCGAATAAGAGAAGATAACCAATAGATGCGATAACAAATTTTTTTCCCAGCAAATACGAGTACACGAAACAATTTTTTGCTGCAACATTCAACAGTGAATAATTTTGCTGCAAAAACAATTGCTCCTGTACCAGTAAAAGATTAAACAAAAACATCATAGCACAAAGCTGCTAACACAGAGCAGCTACAACATACACATAATTTGAGTCATAACTAAAGTTTTCCTGTGCATAAACATTCTATGGCATCTCTAATTTTACCATCCATTTACACTTTGACAAAATGAAAGATAGAAAAGTTGAGGGATATAAGATCCATTTGCTAGAGGTTTACAACAATTGGCCACAATTTTTTTAGGAGACGGTGCGCCCATAGCATAGACAAGAGAGATACAGATTCTTTCCCCATTTTTCCTGCACGGAAAACCAAAATTGGAACACAAGTCAATAACAACAACAACATACCCAATGTAATCCCACATGTGGGGTCTGGGGAAGGTAGTGTGTACGCAAACATTACCCCTACCTTGTGTAGAAGGTAGAGAGACTTGTTTTTCAAAAGACCCTTGACTCAAGTGTAGCAAATCAAAGTAATTATGGAAAAACAAATACGGAGTGAAGAAAACATGGAAACTAACACGTCAATAACTAACTCCAATAAAATTATGAAGATAGGTGTTTTTCTCCGAATTACATACTTGAAAAACTGCGGACTTATACTTGTTTGGCCAAGCTTAGAAAATTTATCTTATTTTAAAGGTCGCAGATTGTTTGGCTAATCAATATGAAAAGCACTTATTGTCAATATTAGAGCATCAAATTCATGCTTGACCAAGGTTCCAAAAGTGCTTCCGGGGATAAATTACTTCTTGTGAAAAACAATTTCTGCTACTACTACTCAAAAGCATTTTTTTTCCTTGAAGTTTGGCCAAAACCAACTCGCTCGATAAGCAATTCTTTTTTAAAAAATGGAACACTTTTGGCTTCTCAAAAGCTTGGCCAAACATGATATTAGCTAATAACAAACCTGATGGAAGCAAAAGATCTGTATATGTGACTCTATCCATACAAAAACAATCTATACAGGCGATATGAACTGGTTGGGACAAAGACTTCACTGGTGCTACACTTACATTAGGTCAGGGTAGGATAACAAAGAGATTGAGAGAACTGTTGGCTAAGCTCTACTGTATAGTCATTATTAACATAAGATCACAAAAGTGTACTGTATATGATTAGTTAGAATATCAGGATATACTACATATTATCACGGGGCATGGATGAAGGTTCAAGAGAATTCTATACAATAAACGAGGTAAATTTCCTGAAAGTTCATGTAATGAAATATCCCAAATGACAAACCTACATAACTATAGAATCAGTCTATCAGCAAACATAACTTTACCCGGCAAGTAATGCTTACTCCTTTCTTAGTTATCTCATCAACAATTTAGGCTAAGTAGAGATAACAATTTCAAAATAGAATTACCTTGACGTGTGTGCTGGGAAACTGAGATGTTCGCAGAGTTTCCTGAGTCTCATCACCAGGTCTTCGGCGAGGTACACTCAGGATAAGAGCAGCTTGGTCTGCCGTAGCAGCTGTCGCCGTAATACGATAACCATTATCCCACCGCTTGTGAATGCCTTCACTGGGATAAAGAAAATCGAGCTCTACCACCTATTAAACATTAAAATCTCCATGTTACTAAAGCTAGCAATACTTCAGAAGGTATGATGTCTTAACAGATGATCAAAGTTTTCTACAAATGGTACTGTAAGAGAAACTAATAGTCGATGCATTGACATTCAAGTAAAGTAAGCACGATAGCTACTGTTACTCATGAACAGCTTTAACTTTGACCTTTGTCGGGGTTACCAGGAAAGAAAAGTGAAGACAAGGTTGTGTTATTTTAAAAGTGGCTCTTTAGATTCTAGAGTCAACTCCCGAGAGCACCTCGGAAGTCGTTTTCAAACAAAAAGTACCTTCACTTTGCCAGTGGAGCACCAATTTCTCCTCCTCTTTTCTTGTAAATAATATTTCACTCAACAAAATATATTTTTTCAACAGAAATATAATCGAATAACCAACATAGGACATTTGAAGAATCCCCTTTCTACAAACCTTTCTATAATAAGGGAAACTCTTAGAAAAAAGATCTAACCGATAATGAAAGTACCGACAGTTCAATACCAATTATGACCCCCAAAATACCCAATTTGAAATGAAAATGCTTTGTGTAAACTGCATATCAGTATGACCTGTCTATGTTCATTTAACAAGACACAAGTCATGCAACATGTCTATGTTCATTTAACAAGACACAAGTCATGCAACATGTCTATGTTCATTTAACATTCAAGCAGACAGATAAGGCAATGAGTGCACCGATGATATCAAGATTACCTACCATATCAATGAAAATGAATGTTGCCTAACTCTCTGTATATGTTTTCTACAACCAGCAATTAGTTTTTTAAAAAAATAAAGCAATAATATGTTTGCTATTGCGGGAGTAATACACCAAACAATTAATTGATAGGATAAACTTAAGTTAAATCTTCTTATTTTTTATAACCAAGAAAACCCCGGGATCGGTGGCATGCAATTTCAAAAGGATTGGCCTGCCCCTCTACTCTTCTCCGCTTAAATATCGGGCTTTTGTCTGCAAAATGGTTTGAACACATGACGTGTGCCTAACCCGCATGTCACAAGCTACACTCTTACCACCAGACGGCAATTAAATCTTTCATATATATATATCAAAGAATGAAACATTTAAACATTTCTGTTACTTTTTCTATGCGAACACTTTGTTCACAATGCATAATCAGGAACTAGCTTAATCCAACAAAATCTGCAAGGTACAACATAAACCGACTACATATTTCCAAAAATTTGGAAGGAATGGAATTTTTTTATAAGTAACAAAAATTTTATAAACATAGGACAACAAAAGAGAAATGGACTTTTTAAAGTAAATTTTAGGACGGACGGAACATTAAACCAAGGTACTTCATTTCCTTATAGAAAAATTGTACTGCGACTACACTTTTAGATCCTCAAGCAAGCCTATGCTTCATGGGAATCTTATCCGATAATTTTTCAACGTTATCATCACGAAAATAGTGGGTGTCGGGGGGGGGGGGGGGGGGGGGGGGGGGGGGGGGGGCGCTCAGGATAGCATATAATCACCATAATGAGATATTGTCTGTGTGTTAAAGACGGGGACAAACAACCTGATCACTGAAGCCTGAGTTGCGTGACATAACAACAGCCCACCTAGAGCCAGCTGTTGCCATGGAGGTCACATGGAAGCCTTCTTTCCATTTCTTGCTTATCCACTTAAAGGGAAATGACTCACTGACTTTATAAGACTGTTGAGTGAACTGTGTGCCTGCAGAAGATGCCATAACTGTTATATACAAAGATAAAGAAAGTCCAGGACCTAGTAGCTGTAACCTAAAAAGCTCAAAGCTGGCAAAACAGTGTTCATCTGCCTTTTTGCATGGGGAAAAAAAACCCTCCACAACAGTTAGATGAAGCAATGCAACTCACTACTATGTATCACCATCTAATGTAAAACTGGCAAATACAAGCAATAAACTCTTGCATCTCAAATTGAACTGCTTTAGTTGGTGTAACTACCTAAGAGAAAAAGCATAAACACGTTATGATTTACCTTCCAATGTTTGAGTTGAATAAAATGTACAAACTTGCAAGAGAAAAATGCTAAATTGCCGTATGTAGAACAATGTTTTAGTATCTAAGGAAGTAATCCATTATCTAAAATAACCTCATCAGACTGAAAGGAGTTTACACTCACACTATAGAAACTGATAAAAAGTTTGATATCTTCTAATTCGCCTTACAAAAATAAAAAACTTTTAATAACAGAACGACATCAGAAGACAACACCCCTAGCAACTAACTTAACTTGTTGTAGATCCATGTTATAGTCCAGAATAGAACTTGCAAACGAAGCTATCTATCCACGAGTTCCTAGAAACCATATATATTGAGATAGGATTATACTTTTGTCTTCACACTTTCGGCACAACGTAAATAATTCCCAGCACATTTTTAGTGCTGTTTATGAATAAAAGGATTGCCATTTGACAACACGAGAGAGAGAGAGAGAGAGAGAGAGAGAGAGAGAGAGAGAGAGAGAGAGAGAGAGAGAGAGAGACATGTTATAGTTGGATGGGTAAAATGGAGAAAGGAAAATCTAGGTCCAGCAGTAGAGTTAGTTTTCCAATGTAAGATGAAGTTTCAGAGGGACCAACAACAAAAGGAACCAACAGAAAGCATAGCTGGCAGTAATACAAACCGCCCAATCAAAAGTTATGCCTTGACCTACTAAACCATAGGCACCAAGCATCTACATATCAACTTAATAGGATAATATACAAAGCAGACACCAAATATGTACTAATGTGATTCCCACAGGGCACAAATACCATAACTCTTGTCTCAAGCACATTTCCGGCATGGTAGAAAATTTGTGGAAACCACCCATTGTTGGTATCAGTCACCAAAATTACCAATTTTTTGCAAGTATCAAATATTTATAAAAAAATTACCAAGCTGCATTCTCTAATGGTGGGTAAAAGATCAAACCAAGCACAAAGAATTAACCTACAGCATGTTAAAGAAAACCCACCTTTTGACATTACTACTAAAGAGCTTCCATTGGAAGCACCGGCAAGAGAACTAATATAAAAGTTCTTCTCCCACTGCTCCATAATCCACTCCTGTAAATACACATTAGAAAGGTTGGATAATCACATTTAAAGCCAAATAGCTGCGTACCACATCAAGACTACATGGAACTTCTAATTACCTTGTGTAAGAAGAAAGGCGACAGCTCATAAACTTGGCTGGTAAAGTTTGTTCCAGCATCCATGATAATAGCCCATAAGCTAGAGCAGGATGCTACACAACTTATAGACAAACCATCCACAGACCCTTTCTCCACATGCTGTGCCAATCTTGTGTCTGCTACATTATAATGGTACCTAAAAGAAGTCATGAATGTTAATAGTAGGGAAAGTTGGAGTTAGATAGATGATTTATCCAATCAACATTATGGATTAAATAAAAAAGGATCATTCTCCTGCTACCATGGAACATAGATGAACATAAAAGAGATCATCCTGAAGAATATTTAGTGCTTATGCCCAATGTATCCTTCTTAATAAAATATGTCAAATGAGAATTGCTAAGGTACCAAGTTTGGTGGATATTTATTTCTCCTACTACCATATCTAGCCTCCAAAGAGTTCAAACTAAATCATCAGTATAAGCTTAAATTTCCACTGCTCCCAAGTCCAAGAAGTTAAATACTCCCTGGAATAATGGTACTTCATCTTTTTATGAATCTTTGCTAGGGGTAAGTTTCTTATTAGAAGCAGTGAAAGCAGCTATATTTCTAGATTCTACGCCGAATAGAGGAAGCTCGAGAGTATCAACTTCCTCCACAATGACAATAAGAAATCAACACTGTTAAGCTAATTAAAAATTCCCCAACTTCTCCCAAACCTTATCAATGAAGAGCGAGAATAGTTTTTGCAGCGTAACATCCTAAACAAAAATGTCAAGCAACAAAAAAGATATCGAAATCTGAATAGAAGCGCTATTAAAAAGTCAACGAGTATATTCAATATGTTAACTCCACCAGACACTGCCAGTAAGGAAAAGGATTATGTACCAAGAACCAACAAAGTTTCAAGCTCTATACTTATCTAGAAGTCAGACACGCAACTTTTGGAGTGGTTTACTACAGCAAACAGATGACCGTCCTATGACTTCAGAACAATGCAATAACTAGAATGCTTTTTTCAAGAACCCCCCCCCCCCCTAAACAAAAAAAAAGTCTCGCTTTTGCCCTTGACCACCTAATGGGACTCCAACCCAAGGATAAATTTAAATCATAGTCAAAAATTGAGTAAATTGAATCTTTTCTCCCAAAGAATTTGGAGATGTGGAGTCTCACCAATTTCATGCTGGAGCTCTGTTAATGGCAAGGAAAGTGCGGAACTATTTGTTAATGTCATTGATATGAATCGACCAGAGGTGTAACGAAGGGCGATATTGAGTAATTCCGAATAGTAGAGGGGCAAATTTGGACCTCTTCCTTTATATATAACCAATAACTCCGCTGTAACCAGCTCAGAAACTCGGCATATAATGTATCCATCCTTTACCCTTCTCCACTTGAATATCAAACTTGGTTCATACTTAAATGTTTCTGCTCTTTTGCTAAGAATAATAAAATGTTTCTATTCTACACTACAATTACATTAAATATTCACTTGACAACCCCCGCCATTCGCATGCCAATTTAAGGTGAAAGAGTCAAGGATTAATGTTCAGCGCCAACAAATACATATAAACTGCCTTACAAATAAGAGACATTGTGTGAGACATGAAATAACTACCTCTGCTTCATCGGCTTTCTGGCATTGTATATTGAAATCCATTGTGTTGCAGGAACTCCCATTCGAATCTTCTTCTGAGGCTGCTCCTCTTCCTCGTTTAAAGCCAGTCTCCCCCGCTTTTGGCCAACTTGAATAATCTGTAATGATTACCAATGAGCCCATATATCGCTATGACATAAATCTTACAAACTGCGGCTTATAAAAAAGTTAAGAGTACTTACCTTTTGGGCACCGTCTGTGTTGATAGGCCTTATAGCAGGATCAGCACCGAGCAAGCTTCCAAATAGAGAGATTAACTTTGAATATTTTGGTTCTTCATCAAATTTCATGTTAATTACTGTATCGAGAAATTCTCTAAAAGGTGCAGGGCAGAAGCAACACAGCATCTCCGGAGATGTTGCCATCTTTTTTTTGCAGACTAGAAATGATTTGTTATCACCCTGTAACTCAGAATACAGAAGACGATGTGGGGAGAGTTAAATGACTGAAACAAACTGTATGCTGAGTAAAGACTGGAAAGAAGCAGGTAAAATATATACCTGATACCCCTGCCATGGAAGCCTCCCTCGGTGAAGAAAAATTAGTGTGTATGCAAGTGATTCCAGATCATCTCTTCTACTGGCAGTCCTTCCTAAGTGAGCATGTGCACTTGCATACCGGACAGTCCCTCTGAAATTGATAGACAGGAGTTAATATTGGGTAGATATGTAAGAAAACTAAGGAACTAAGGCAGAGATAACAGAACATCAACACACCTGAACGTGTCAGGACGCTGATCATATCCAACATGCTGCCCTTTTGAAGTGTCTTTCCACTTTGTGGCTGTACTTGGTAGACAAAATAATCAGGAAAAAGGATTATCAGAACAACAGACATAGAAACCTACACTGAGCTCTCTTACCCAGTCCCAAGTCAACTAGGAACAACTTCTTCTCTTGCGGTGTTGATGGCTGGCCAAGTAAAAAGTTTTCTGGCTTTACATCTCCGTGCACATAACTGAGGTCAACAAAAACAGTCACTCGGAAGAATTAAAAGAAAGGTACAATGATCTCAAACTAAAAGTAGTTTAAAAATTTCAGCAAATAGAAAGAAGCAAAACGATTGCAAGGAGAGCCCATTCATGCCCTTACTTAATAGAAAAGGAAAAGAGCGCATTCATACCCTTTTGCATGCAGCTTTTCCAAAATAGACAAAGACTCAACTGCAATACATGCCACCATTTCTGCAGACATTCTGCAAAAGTAGGATTTATGAGCAGACCTCAAACATTTATCTGACACATTGATATATCGTAATCCAAAACTCAATAAGTTTGTCGAGGATCTTTTTTCTATTCTTAGAAATAAACCCCAGAAAGTTAGAATCTACACTATACTATACACCAACTGTGAGCTGATCTTTATCAAGAATAAAAACACCAGAGTATGAGGACGGATATTATCAAGGCCCATTTTAAGTTTGATATTAGCATTACTACATAATTCATGTCAAACAATTGGTGACTTATTTGGACCATTTCTCGATTTGTATGTGTCATCCTTGAGCAGGAGCAAGCTAATCTTCTCTGTATCATTCCAATGCTAATTGGTGAATTATTGAATGATGGTATCTCTGTTTTCAATTTATCATAATAATCATTAATTACTGAAAGAATGAATACAACCACTTCTGGAGGTTTGACAGTTGAATAACCCTTTATTCAACAAGTATGATTTATACTAGCATTAGCTACTTACGATTGCCCAGAGGAATTCCATACATCCCATAAGCTGGGGCCTAGCATGTCCATAACCTGCATACATGATAATAAGGTCAATATGCATGACTGCACATAGCACTCATTTAATATATAAAACAGCAGTCACTAATCCAGAAAACGTATAGACCAGCATTCGCACACTGAAAAGAGGTCCTAATCTTTAACGACGACTTTGCTTGTAACTCCCTCAGACCGAAAATATTTATCCCTCTTAACTTTTTGGGTATGTCTCAAAATTTTATCCCATTTCAAAAACTAGATCTTTTTCCTTCCAAACTATCTTCAACAACAAGAAAATGGACATGATTCTAGCAGAATCTTTGTACTATACAATTAGGAGAATAAAAGCTTCATTTTTTCTTAAATCGGACAGGATAGATAAAGTGACAAATATTTTTTATCAAGAAAAAAGAATGATCAACTTTTTTATAGTCAAGAAATCCACCCAGGACACTGGTACACGGTTTGAAACTCGGTGGATAACGGCCCACCCCTCCAATGTTCTCCACTTAAATAGGAGTAGTAGGCCTTCGTATGCAGCAAGGTTTGAACTTGTGATGTGTCTAACTTGCACATCACAAGTTGTGCTCTTACCAGTGAACCAATGCCCGGGACTAGTGTCAAAGACAATTTCTGAGATATAGAGCAAGTGTCGTAGCAAAACAAAATCAGTCCCCTCAAAAGACTCATACCGAAAAGAAAGTAAGCGACTACACAAAAACAGTCTCTCTCTCATTCAATTGAAAGCAGACCTGGCTAAATAAGTGAATAAAAAAATAAAGACATCCATTGTACATTATAGCTATTTATTAGCTTGGTAAGTGCAGATATGAGACCCTCAGCAACTTGAAATACATCATGCTGCCTGCATATTATATATATTTAATTTAATTATCTTTGAAGGCTGAAATTAGAATGCTAAAAGAGGTCATAATCACAGTCACAACTCACAATGTTGATGCTTCTCCTAATATGAATATCCACAACTCAATTTCTTTTATCCTCCATAATACAACAAGTAACTCAAATCTGCCTCGGTAAACATACCATGACATAATAGTCTCCTGCTCTTCCTTTATAATGCACTCTTGGCACTCCATGGCTGCCTCCAAGAGTACTGAACAAAAAAACATTTTCAGTCCTGCAAATCTTATTTTAATATAAGCGTACACAATAACTTCAAAAGATATCAATCCTTACTTGTAAACTTGCCACTCATATGGAGGACCATAGCTACAGCCTTTGCTATTTCGATGCTCAAACTTCAGTGCGACCTAGAGCATAACAGAAAGTCAATGTGGTTTTCTTTTATCAGGTAAGATGAGAATTCATTAACAACTGCATCCAGAAGAAGCTAAAACTTGTAGACGGATAAATTAGCCTTGTCAATAAGGAGAAGGGGAAAAAAGGGCTTTATAATTCGTGAGCAACCACTTTACCTCCAGAGCCAAGGGACCATTAGTACGTTCACTTCCACCAGTAAGACGGCGACCCAAAAACACCTGTCCAAAACCACCTTTACCTAACTTCCTTTCAACCTTATAAACTGGTGATCCTCCTACTTGCACCTGAAAACAAAATTTAAGCAGAAGCAAAAAAAAAAATGAGTAGAATTCCAACATTTAATGCAAAGATCTGAAAAAAATTTAGAACACAGCGACACTGAAGCTCAATATCTAGCAGTTAAATTTCACAGGTGTCATCAGCTTTTTTCAGCTAAAAAAAGGTTGCAGTGAGGATGAGAATCACTTGGGAGGGGAATGGACGTCCCATGGCTGGATCAATCACTTTCCACCTACTAAATTGCAGGTATAACTGTGTAATTACATTCGAACTAGTAAGTACCTTGTATTAGAATTGAGAAATTCTAGGACTTGACTGCTAGTATTCTCCTATTTATTATTTAACATGCCTACCGACCAAATATATGGTAGTGAGTGAATATAGATGCAATGGAGAACAATCTACTCGAGGACAACAATGTACCAATTTTACTTTTTACCGAAGGTGGTCGGAGAATAACAGAGAAATATATATTTATTCTGGTTCAAAACACAAAATCCCTTGAAGCGCGTAGAACACCTCAAGCAACACATCACTTGCTTCAACAAACAACAAAGCCACAACAAAATTATATAAAAGATGATGATCATGTTTAAGAACCAGGCAAATTTGTTGTATATAAGACATATATTTGCATAGAGCATAATGGATGTAACTAGCTCATACAACCAGCCCCAACTTGCTTTTTGGGGATTCAGATGCAGAAATAGATGATCACCGACCTGATCAGGGAAAAGAGAGGTGCTCTCATCTTCTTGTGCAGTCACTTTATTATTAGCACTCAACCCACCACTCTCGTCTCCCATATTTTGCTCCTCCTCAGCTTCTTCTTCTTCTCCCTCTACTCTCTCGTTCTCCTTCACCTCAACCGCTTCTGCCTCTACCTTCGCTTCCTCCTCCTCTACTCCCACGGGCTTTGCTGCTGCTGCTGCTGCTGCTGCTTCTTTGGCCTTAGCTGCACGAGTCTTTATATAACTCCGACCACCTCCACCAACCCTTTTCTTCGTTTCAGGTTTTTTTTCCTTTACTGGAGCACGGCGCCGACGTACCCCACTCTGCAACTCCGGCATTCTTTTTTACCCATATAAATTGAACAACAAAAACAACTACTACAACAACAACAACAACCCGATTCCGAATTGCACATCACTATGCTTTCATCATCAAAACCCTAATCATCTGAAAACACCCCCAAATCCTATTTAAGGTTCGGAACTGCAACAAATGAAAGCTCGATCGGACTTTATTTGTTTAATTTCAAGAAACTGAAAAAAAATTCGAACAAAAAGGAACCCTTTTTTGGGGAGATTTTGATGCTAGGGTTTGTTCAAAAACTGTACAGAAAAACGATCTGCAATGCGCGTGAATGTCGATGAAAAAAATAGTACTACCTTTTTAGAGAGAGAGAGAGAGGTGGCCGGTGGGTATCGGTTCTCTTTCTTCTATCCTATAATACTACTAAAAGTATTTTCTTTGTAGTTTGGGGACTTCATTTCCAGTTGATGGAAGAAATGAGGGACCTATCAAGCAATTTTTGCATGCTTTTTATAGTAAGAAGGTGAGTTGGGAAAAGGAAAATCACAAGAAAGTTGGTATTGTTTTAAGTCCACAAAGTTTACTACAAAACAATTTGGTCCTTTTCACTTGTCAAATTAGATAAACTATCCCCCAAAAAATATATGTCTTGGGCCTTGGAGTAAGACTCTTGTTAAAAAAAGAAATAAAGGAGAGGTGAATGTAATAAGGTTTTAACCATTGACTATATGGAATTATTTTTTGTTTTTTTTATTTATTCAATATTTGGTATTCACTTTTATATTTTAATCAATTTAAATTTATGTTATGTAGAGTTTATTTACTGAACAATGTTTGCACCTCTTTGTCATGAAGCGTGAAGGTTTGGAAGGTCAAGTAATGATATACGTATGAGTCGGAGGTTCAATTGTCACTATATTTTAATTGTATTCACTTATAGACGTCGATCGGAAGAAAGCTAAGTTGGATGATGCCAACTGTTAAAAGAGTACAAAATCATGCCAGCGGTTTAATAGTTGTGTACACGGTTTTAAGAAGTAAGTGGACGGTGCATTTGCAAGCCAATATGAGAGGGCCCATCACAATAGTTTTATCAATTAGGTATTAACTCAATCCATTTTGACCCGTACGAATTCAAGTCAACCTGCTCATTTGACACCTCTATCCACGAATGATGTTTTGCTAAACTAGTTCAACTTACATGGTTGTGATTAAGTGATTTAATAAAATGAAAATATGAATAAATTAACCATATAATTTAATGACATGAGTGGAATTATTTTTGTTTTTTTCTCCGATGGGTGTTCAATGCTTGCTTTCGTATTCTAGTTAATTTAAATTTAAATTTATATCATGCAAAGCTCATTAACAGAACAAAATTTTCTCTTAGGTTTTTATTTATTAGTATCAAATCTTAGTCACGTTAATTGTATCCACTCTAGACACCGACCAAAAGAAAATTTAGTTAGACAGTGCGACAATTAAAAAGTACAAAGTGATGATTGTAAAGATCATGCCAAACGTATTAACTGTGCCCACAGTTTTAAGAAGTAAATGATCGGTATTTTTTGCAAACCACTATGAGTGGGCCCAATATTTTATTTAGTGTTGAGTGATGTCCCATTTCGTATTTTAATTAATTTAAATTTACATCATGTAAAACTAACCAATAGAAAATTATTTCCTATTAGATTTTTATTTATTTGTATCAGAGTTCAAACTCAAAACTCTTAATAAAAAGTGGAGAGTTAATAAGAATCAAGAATGATAACAAACCTCAAAAAATCCTTTACTAGATCATAAATCAATGAGTTAAGGGACTTGCACCTTTTTGCCACGAAGCGTGTAGCTTCGAAAGATCAAGTAAAGACATATGTAATGGATTGGAGGTTCAATTGTCGTCACGTTAATTATACCAACTTATAGACGCTGACAGAGAGAAAATTAAGTTGGGCGGTGCCGACAATTTTAATTAGTGATGATCACAAAGATCATGCCGATCGTGCATCAACTGTGCCCACAAATTTTTAAAAGTAAATGAACGGTGTCTTTGCAAACCACTATGAAAGGGCCAAATATTTTGTTTAATGCTTGAGTAATGCTCGCTTTCGTATTTTAATTAATTTAAATTTACGTTATGTAAAACTCATTAATAGAAAAATATTTCCTATTAGAATTTTATTTATTAGTATCAATATTCAAACTCAAAACTTTTAATAAAAAATGAAGGGTTAATAAGAACCAAGAACGATAACCAAACCTCAAAAAATCCTTTACTAGATCATAAATCAAGTGCACCTTTTTGTCATGAAGCGTGTAGTTTCAAAAGATCAAGTAAAGACATATGTACGGACTGGAGGTTCAACTGTCATCACGTTAATTGTACCAACTTATAGACGCCGACAGATAGAAAATAAAGTTGGGCGGTGCTGACAATTAAAAAGTACAAAGTGATGATCACAAAGATCATGTCAATTGTGCATTAACTGTGCCCACTGTTTTAAAAAAGTAAATGATCGACGTCTTTGCAACCCACTATGAAAGACCCTAATATTTTATTTAGTACTTTAGTAATGCCCGCTTTCGTATTTTAATTAATTTAAATTTATGTCATGTAAAACTCACTAATAGAAAAATATTTTCTACTAGATTTTTATTTATTAGTGTCAGAATTCAAACTCAAAATTTTCAATAAAAAGATGGAGGGTTAATAAGAATCAAGAATGATAACAAACCTAAAAAATCTTTTACTAGATCGCAAATCAATGCATTGAGGGACTTGCTCCCTTTTTCTATAAAGCATGAAGCTTAGGAATATCAAGTAAAGATATATGTATGAACTAGAGGTTCAACTATCATCACGTTAATTGTACCAACTTATAGATGCCGACAAAGAGAATTAATTTGGGTGGTGCCGACAATTAAAAAGTACAAAGTGTTATCACAAAGATCATGTCAACCGTGCATTAACTGTGCCCACAGTTTTTAAAAAGTAAATGCACGATGTCTTTGCAAGTCACTATGAAAGGGCCTAATATTTTATTTAGTGCTTGAGTAATGTCCCCTTGCGTATTTTAATTAATTTAGATTTACATCACGTAAAACTCATTAATAGAAAAATATTTTCTATTAGATTTTTATTTATTAGTATCAGAGTTCAAACTCGAAACTTTTAATAAAAAATGAACAGTTAATAAGAATCAAGAATGACAACAAACCTAAGAAATCTTTTAGTAGATCACAAATCAATGCATTGAGGGACTTGCTCCCTTTTGCTATAAAGCATGAAGCTTTGGAAGATCAAGTAAAGACGTACGTATGAACTGGAGGTTTAATCATTGTCACGTTTTAATTGTATCCACTTATAGACACTGGCTAAGAGAAAGCTAAGTTGGACAACTAAAAGAGTATAAATGATGACCACCGAGATCATGCCTCATAACTACACCACAACTTTAAGAAGTAAATGAACGGTGTGTTTGTGAGCCACTATGAGAGGGCCCAATATTTTATTTAGTGTTTGAGTTAATGCCCGCTTTTTTATTTTAAATAATTTAAATATACATCACGTAAAATTCATTAATAGAAAATATTCTCTATTAAATATTTATTTATTAGTCTAACTCAAAACTTTTAATGAAAAATGGAGGGTTAATAAGAATAAAGAATAATAACAAATCTAAATTTTTTTTACTTGATCGCAAATCAATATATTGAGGGACCTGCACCTTCGACATGAAACGCGAAGCTTTGAGAGATCAAGTAAAGACATATGTATGAGTTGAAGATTCAACTGTCGCCGCATTTTAAATGTATCAATTTGTAGACGCCAACTGAGAAAAAGCTAAATTGGACGGTGCCGATAATTAAAAGAGTATAAAATGAATGACTACAAGATCATGCCAACAGTTCATTAGTTGCGCCCACAGTTTTAAGAAGTAAGCGAATGGTGTGTTTGCGAGTCACCGTAAGAGGGTCCAATATTTTATTTAATATTTAAGTTAATACCCATTTCGTATTTTAATTAATTCAAAATTTACGTCATGTAAAACTCATTAATAGAAAAATATTTCCTATTAGTTTTTTATTTATTAGTATCAGAGTTCAAACTCAAAACTTTTAATGAAAAATTGAGGGTTAATAAGAATCAAAAATGGCAACAAACATTTTTTTTTAAAAAAAATCCTTCACTAGATTGCAAATCAATGCGCTAAGGGATTCTCACATTTTTGACACGAAGCGTGAAGTTTTGAAAGATCAAATAAAGTCATACGTATGAGCTGGAGATTCAACTATCGTCGTGTTTAATTTGTATTTCTTATGGAAGTCAAATAAGAGAAACTAAGTAGGACGACGCCAACAATTAAAAGAGTATAAAATGATGACCACCAAGATCATGCCAACGGTTCATTAATTGCGCCTGCATTTTAAGAAGTAAGTAAATGGCGTGTTTGTGAGCCATTATGAAAGAGCACATATTTTATTTAGTGTTTTGAGTTAATACACCCTTTTGTATTTTGATTAATTTAAATATATGTCATGTAAAATTCATCAATAGAAAATATTTTGTATGATATATTTACTTATTAGTATCAGAGTTCAAACTCAAAATTTTTCATGAAAATTGGAGGGTTAACAAGAATCAAGAATGACAACAAACCTCAAAAAAATCTTTACTGGATTGCAAATTAATGTGATGAGAGACTTGCACCTTTTTGCCACGAAGCGTGAATCTTTGGAAGATCAAGTAAAGACATACATATGAATTGAAGGTTCAACCGTCGCCACGTTTTAAATGTATTTATTTATAGATATCACTGTGAGAAAGTGAGTTGGACAGTGCCGACAACTAAAAAAGTACAAAATGATGGCCGCAACATCATGTCAATGGTTCATTAACTGTGCCCAAAGTTTTAAAAACTAAGTGAATAGCTTGTTTGCCAGCCACTATGAGTGGACCCAATATTTTATTTAGTGTTTGAGTTAATGCCCACTTTCGTAGTTTTTGGCACGTGTATATCCATATTAAATAATTAAATATAGAGTTGCGATAAGTGTAAATTTAAAATGATTGAACTGACATTTTGGTTACTTTAGTGTATTAATCATGCTTTGATGATGATTAAGTATAAAGCGTGACAAGATCACCTAAATAAAATAAAAACAAAAGAATTCAACATTTATGCAGAAAAGTGCAAAAACTGCATAAAATGCAAATTACCATGATGGACATAAATATAAGCTACGCGCCAAGAGTAAATTTAATCTGCAGGTTTGAGACTGCTTTTATCAAGTTTATGGACATTTCATACAAACTCAAAATGCCAACAACAATAAAACAAGAAGGGAAATCAGAAAATATTTGAAAAACTATCAAAACAAAGAAGAAAGAATGCAACAACTTCATATTACCTATTAAAAAGTGTAGAGTATGATCATGACACAAAAACATATATTTTTTATATTGAGTCTGCTTAATGGTACATATATTCATTAGAGGATTGTGTATAAACACTATTGTAACCGGTAGAAGCTTAGAAGATGAAACAATTGGAAGGTGAAAATGTAGTATATGAAATAATAATTAAAAAAATATAAAAGTGTAACCTACACTAATTACTGGCAGGTGAAAGAATCCTCCTCATTTACTCGGTTTAATGAATGACTTTATTCATTTCATTTTGTTATATATATATATATGATATTTGATGGTAAAATATTATATTTAATTAGGTATTTTATTATATTTTAATTTACTACAGGAGCAAAATGGAAATCCAACTTTTAAGATAAGGGTTTTTCACTTTTAGTATATAATGATTAGTATTATTATTTATTTAGTTATTTATTATTAATTATTATTATTATTATTATTATTTATTTATTATCATGATTATTACTTATATTTATTTATTATTTTTTTTATTTTAACTTTTCACTTTTTGATTTCCCTTATATAGTACTAAATATATAAATATGATATGATATAATAAAATATTAATATTTAATTATATATTAATTACATTTTTAATTAGTGGAGGAGCAAAATGGTAATCTAACTTCAACTTAAGTGCTTCCCACTTATATAATAATATGATTTAAATTTACGTTATGTAAAACTCATTAATAAAAAAACATTTCCTATTAGTTGTTTATTTACTAGTATCAGGGTTCAAATTTAAAACTTTTAATAAAAAGTGGGAGGCTAATAAGAATCAAGAATGACTACAAACCTCAAAAAATTCCTTTACTAGATTACAAATCAATGCGCCGAGGGATTTGCACTTTTTTGCCACGAAGCGTGAAGTTTTAGAAGATCAAATAAAGACACGTGTATGAGCTGGAGATTCAACTGTCGTTATATTTAATTGTATCTCTTATAGTAGTCAATTGGTAGAAACTAAATTCGATGATGCCGACAATTAAAAGAGTACAAAACAATGACCACCAAAATCATGTTAATGGTTCATTAATTGCGCCTACAGTTTTAAGAAGTAAGTAAATGACGCATTTGTGAGCTTCTATGAGAGAGTCCAAAGTTTTATTCAGTGCTTGAGTTGTATCAACTGTTTAACAATTACTATTTTACTGAGTCTATCCACAATTTCTATCTCTTTACTTCTGTTTGTCTGTCGTATTAAAAATTCATATATAGTGTTCAACTTAATCTCACTATATCATTTTATGATAACCTTTTTATTCAATATTTCAATTTAAATATGTTTAGCTATATGATTTAATGTGTGGTTATTTGTACTGGATGACAATATTTTTTTTTAACTAAATATATAACTTGATATAGGTGAATTATTTATTTTATTATAAATGAAATATGCTCATCACTTATTAATATTTTCAATTTAAATTTTATATAACTTCAACAAAAATGAAATAATCAAAAAACATGTTCAAAAGTCAAAAAAAATAGAATGAATAATTTCATAGCATTCATTTCAAGTTTGACTTTTTAATACTAATTTCTTAGGTAATTTATGTTATTCTTTTGACTCCATTGTTATAATAATTATTTTTCAATATTTATTATTAATATAAAATAATTATCATCGATCAATTTACTAACTCGAAGAGACAAATGTGATGTGTAAATTACAAAAAAAAAAAAGTGTTGTAATTCAAATATGCAGTATTTAAAATTAGGTAAAATTTGCAAATAAATTGAAGTGACGAAATTAGTTCACAAAAAACACAACTCGGCCAACCCTTTAAGTCTGGGTTGGTTATTGACTAATTCATTTATTAACTCAGCCCATAAAAAATTATGATGATATATACCTAAATTGAACTATGAAAAATTTTGTCAAAATATTTTTTAAAAATTATTTTTCTATTTTATATGTTATATGTAGTAATAATAAAAAAATTAATTTTTATTAGGTATTAAAAATTATAATAAAATAATCAAAACTTAATAAGAATTGAATGGATTGGGTTATGACCCGCATTTAATCCAATTTATTTCAACCCAATTAACTTGTAGACGGGTTAATAATCTTTTAAATATCAACTCAATTCATTTTGATCCGCCCAAATTCAATCCAACTCACCTAGTCTCAGTGTACACGTTTTACGTGTGTCCCTCTTATAAAAAAAGAACATATTTTCAAAAATATCATAACTAATATTTAAAATATGTGTTTGTTTAATAATAAAAGAATTTTAGAAAGAAAATTTTAAATTTTAAATTGATAAAGGATCATATTTAAGAGTTTAATCCAGTCCACTTATTCTTCCTTCAGTTTGTTCTAATATTTGCTTCGTTGAACAAAAGTATTGTAGAATCAATGTTTGATTGAAAAATAAAAAAGTTATTTATTTTTAACACGATCACTTAAATGGATGCATTGTATGTATATTTCATGTTATAGTATTATAAAATTTGTAGTACTATACACTGTTAACAGACTAACATTTAAAATAAATATTATCATTATGAAAACGCATTGATATAAAGTTGTATAATATATTAGAACATACAGTATAAGTTATCCGTTTAAATAATTAGCACTTACGAAATCGTATTGTAATTTATTACTGGCTTATTTTGGCATTAATAAATTGATATCATGTCATAAATGCAGTACTTAAAACAACTAGTCTAAGCGTACGCGCCTCGCACGTGTCCCTATATTAATAAATATTAATTTATAAAAATAACATGAATAATTTAAAAGATGTGTTTGTGTAATAATATAAAAATTTAGAAAGAAATTATGAATATCTAATTAATAAATGATTACGTTCAATAGTTTTTAATTAATCTAATAGTTATTTCTTCAGTTTTTTCTGATACTTGTTTCAATTAACAAAAATGTCCTAGAAATAGCGTTTGATTTAAAGTTAAAAATATTGTTCGATTTTATGTAAACACTTAAATGCATGAATTATATGTATATATAAATGTTAATATTTTCTACATGTTTTAAATAGGGAAGCATTTAATACATAAATTTTAGTTAATTTTAAAATCTCAATTATTAAAATAATAATTAAATAACTATTTTTGTCTAGTGTGAATTCTATTTTTAAAAGGATAGAAAAATGAATGATTTTTTGCTACAAAACTTCATACTTAAAATAGTTAGTAATAATTTAATTTTAAACTTTTCGTTTTACCCTTTATAAGATGATTTTTAACTCAGTCTTTTTGTGTTCTCTCTCTTAATCTATGTGTCTAGCCGAACATCTTCACATAAATTGAAATGAAATAAAAAATATAGATTTAACTAAAGCGAGCGTATAACAAGAACGCTCGACTAATTGGAACAACTTAAAGTATATGTGTTTCTATATTTTTCTTAAAAAGTTAAAAGGGAGGATGAGGACGAATTTAACATATTAATGCATCATGAAATTACGTTCTTTAATTTATTTTTTCGTACCGTGAATTAAAATATTATGATGGATAATTAGTTAGTTTAATAAATAAAGAATTGATATAAGTTTAAAATTGTAATCGCTTTTAATATAGTTTAACGGATGAAAGATTTAAGAAGAAAAATTTTAGTTAATTTTAAAATACTAAATATTAGGAGTTATTATCTTTTACAAATTAGTAAAAATTTAATAGTTATAACTTTAATTAATTTTAAAGTCCTAAATATTATGATAATAATTAAATAATAATTATTTTTTAAAAAAATAGTAAATAACAATTTTGTCTATTATAAAGTTTTTTAATGAAGGGTAAAAAATTCAATCAAAATTTCTAAGAGATTATTTCATATTAAGTAAGTAGGGGTAGAATATTATGCATATATTGAATGTCAGATTAGTTGATCAAATCTAAAGATATTACCAAAGATTATTCTGTCGGAAGATTGTGTTGCATCTTCAAACGAAACAAAATTGTTTGAAAAAGTAACAGTGGAAAAGTGATTGTTGCCTTCTTGAACTATTGTGTTGTCATTGAATCCAACTTCAATCTCCTTGCCTACTGATACAAAATTAAGATTAATACTATCAATGTGTCCATTTATAACGTAACAGATCTTGTCTTGTTATAATTTTTTTTTCACTTTTCAATGTCATTATTGAAAAGTAGAGCATGAACTTTTGTGTCCTGCAAAAAATTAAACTTTAATGATAAATATATATATATATATATATAAGAACTCAAACATATATGTAAAGATATAAAATATAATACGAAAAAGAATTATCACCTCTTTATTGACTAATGTTATAGTCATTCGAGTGCCTTCCTTTATTCCTTTTTTATACTCTTTTACTGATTCACCTCCAGTTACTAAAATTTTTATTATCCAATGAGAATTATATCGTCTTAAATTGTTAATTAACACAATTTCGTTCACGAAATCTTTTTCAGATTCCTTTGTAGGATTATCTAAAACAAATTGTGCACAAGAGTTATAATTATATGAAAAACTATTTTATGGGATGAAGAGATTACGTTACCTGAATAGATGAAACTTGTGAATGTATGAGTAGATGAAGAATGCCCCTTATAAATCACATAATATTAATATAAGACAATTAAAGTAGATAATATAGTATCAATATTAGAATCAACTAAAAGAGACAATCTAAGTTAAGTTATTTTGAATATAAATAACTTGAGCTGATATAACAATTATTATTGTCTTTCTCAAATCCACAATATTAAAAAATCACAATATGAAAAAAGGAAGAAGAAAGATTAACACAAAAATATACAAGGTTGAAGATTGAATCAAAAGTGTTGATGTGCAAGAATTGATGAATTAAACTATATAATTATAAGTTCTTTTGTAGAAGTAGAGTGAAAGGCGAAAGTCAAGATTACGTGCAACCACACATTATTATCGGTGAGCCGCTGCCCCTCATACTCTTCTTTCCGTTTTTGGGTCGCTCTTCTTATCTGTCGTACCCCCAATCCTCCTTCATATGAAGGCATTCTAACATATACATCAAATCAAGATCAAATAAAAGATTCTCCATCCCTTCTTTATACTCGTCTATCCCTCGATCAACTAGATGGGCATAGGATAAGGCATTAAAAAACTGTCGATATGTGGGGTGATCGAACCGACTCATCTACAACTCATCTTTGAAAATAAGATGCGCTCCTACGTGAGGAGGGGGAAAATGAAAGTAAGAACCATGCGCATGGATGAAAGAGCGCACTTTGAGGGAAGAAATACTATAGAAAGGCTAAGTGAAGTACTTATAGGGACTTCTTTAACATTCTTCTTTCCTCTTCACTGCGATGGTAGTGAATGTGGCCTCAGCTCCCACAAATGCAGGCTCCCAAAGCCTTAGACTGAGACAGTACCACAAAGCAGACATCGCCTGCGGCTTCCAATCCAATGACAAGCAAAAGACGAAGAAGTAACTTACTATACCTTACCTCCTTGTGCCCATAGCTTGACCTCCGCCTTTTTCTACCTGCACAGATGCCTTCCCTTCCTTACAAAGCGAACCTAGTCAAGCAATGGAAGGAGAAAGGAAAAAGACCCAAAATTATATAATTATAAGTTCTTTTGTAGAAGTAGAAAAATTTTAAAAAAAATTTAAAATATAAGTATATTAGGACATTACTGTAAAAAGAAAAAAATAACAAAAAGGAAAAAAAAAAAAAAAAAACTCATGTAATTATTAAAAAGGGGAAAGAAAATTTTTTATGAAAAAAAGGAAAAAGGGTTTTTTTCCAAATTTAAAAATAAAAAAAATTCGACAGAACGTTTTTTTTTTAAATAATAATATATTTCAAGTTTTACTCTATAAATAGAGTTATGTTATAATTAGAAAATTAATATAATAAAATAATAAAGAAATTTAATAGAAATTTTTTATTTTCTTTTTGGTTTACGTCATAAATAGAGTTTTGCCACATATAGAAAACCTAATATAATAAAATAAGGTGATGAAATAATTAAAATAATAATTTTAAATAATAATTATGTCAAAATAGTAAATAACAATTTTGTCTATTGCAGAGTCTTTTAGTGAAGGGCAAAAAGTTCAATCAACATTTTTAAAGGTCTTCACACTTTTAATATAATATAGATAGATTGACCGTAAGTAATTGTTATGCAACCAAACAAAGAAACACTCATTGAAATTAGTGAAAACAATCACTAATGTTTGCAACTAGGGGCGGCTCGTCTATATCACTCTCTTTGGAGTACAACTCTTTTCTGGACCCCACTAAAGCAAAATATTCATGCATCGGTCTGTTCTTTTTTAATTGTATTTTCAAAAGTCCTAAATATAAAATTGTTTCGTATAATATAGATAGTAATTTAATAAATCGCTTTCTATATAAGCGCGATTTATAAATCTAGTTCCACGAATGCGCTTTATAAATCACATTTCAGGATTTCGCATTCCACAAAAGAGATTTATAAGTCGCAACAAAACACGATTTACAAAGTGCATTCAAAGACACGATTTATAAATATAAATCACATTAGACAAACACAATTTGTTGAAAGAAGGAAAGATTTAAGAAGCAAAATTTACAATTTTAAAATACTAAATATTAAAACTTATTATATTTTATAAATAAATAAAAATTAAATAGTTATATAAAATAAAAATTAAATAGTTATAATTTTAATATTCTAAATATTAATATAATATCAAATGATAATTTTATTACAGAGTCTTTTAACGAAGCTAAATATTTTTTTTAATATGGTATAGATAATACGATTAATTAATGTAAAGTATTTACAAACCAATTTATTTCTCATTATTTATTTATTAGGAATAATAATAATAATTTTTATCAATATATATTTGCCCAATTGCCCATTACAAACCCGCTTTCTCTACAGATATCAAATCAAAAACCCTAATTTCAACAATTTCAATCCCAAAATTCGATCTCATTCTCACAAATTTCTGATTTCTAGCGTGTTCTTCTTCCAATTCAGGAGCTAATACTATCAGCGATGGGCGAACTGAACATGCAAGAGATGCCATTGCCAGCTCTATTCGAGCAGGCTCGAAAAATCCATGTTTCGGCTTCGGAATCGAGCATTGATCAAGTACATTTTTTCTTTATATATATAAGAAATTATGCTGAAAGATCTGATTTTTGTCGCTTGTTGGTTGAATTTGTGTTTGTTTTGGTTGTGGATTTTGTAGGACACAGTGAGGAAAGGTTGCGATATTTTGAGAGTTTGTGAAGAAATGATCGGTAAATTAGGGTTGTTTTCTCTTAATGAGACCAAAGATGACATTAGCACAGCAAATCTCAAATATATTCTGGTAATTACCATTACCACCAACTGTTAGTTCTGTTGCTGTTGATATATATATTTTTTATTTATTACTATAATTTTATCTCTCATTATTTTTTTCTTTTGTATAATTTAAGTTATGATAAATACTCGTGGGAACTTTTAGTTTTGCATTTTCCCTGAACTTTTGATGCTTAAAGATATAAGTGTTAATGAATTACTCCCTCGGTCCCAATTTATGTTACATTAGCAGACAAAAATGGAAACTTTGTAACTTGTGGCAACATGCCATGACAATTGACAAGTGTGGTTATTAAATGAGAAGTGTAAAGTTAGTTTTTTTCAAAATTTAGAAGTGTGTCATTTTTTGCTGTAATGTACTAAAAAGAAAAGTGTGTCATATAAACTGGAACAAAGTGAGCAATAGAACTTTCCTAATGAAGCCTTGACCTAGTGTTTATAGGTTAAATCAAGGTGGCTATGTTGTTGAGAGGTTGCATGTTCAGATCTAATAGAAGTATGAGCTTCAGTCTGATTTATATAAGATCATGTATTGCTAGTGCTAGCTGGTGTTAGTTTTTATCAGACGTTAGGCTCTAATCCTACAATTTTATCCGAACTTAATATGTCCATTATTTCAATTTGACTGTGTGCTTTTCCGTTTTCAAACGATCCAAATAATGTCCATCTTCCATAAATGGATTTTTTTGGACACGTTAACCTCCATAAAATAGTTAAGCTGGACCAACCATTCCTATTGTTCTAATAATACTTGTGTGAAGTCAAACAAAGATGTTTATGTTTTGAAATGGAGGAGTATAGAACTAGAGAATGCAATGCAAGTACTTAATGATTTTGCAGTATTTGTTGTGCAGTTTGGTGGAAAATGACTAGTTTCGGTAAAAAAATGTCCTGTTTATCGGCAGAAAAGCTAGTGCTTTCTTTTCTGGTAATTTCATTTGGTTTTTGCCTAACCATATTGTCTTTGTCAGAAAAATTGTGTAAACGACTTGCTCACTTAGTTGTGGTCTTTTTTGTTGAAGATATTTTAGGTTGCTGTCGTAGTATTTATCAACACAATAGTCATTTTCCACTAAACTACACGACAAATACTGCCAAAATTGTCTGACTTGAATACTTGCTGCGGGTCATTTCATGTTATTGGTTACTGTGAGAATGAGGGTGATGGGTGGGTGGGGTGGAAACTATATGGAGTATGGACTAATCTATAACTTTTCTGCAACTTCATTGCTGCCATTAGAGGTTAAGAGACCTTGTAACTCATGGTAGGTCTTTGGTTTAACACTCTTCAGAGGGTAGTCAGGCCGTCAGCTAAAGCAATTTGTCATGCTGGTTACTGTGATTTTCTTCCATAACCATTCAAAAATACTTACTGCCACGTATTTTTTTAAATCAGTACTTCACTGCCACATCTTTCATCGCCATCACCAAGAACTGTCTCATTCCATTTATCGCAATTTTCTTCCACAACCAGACAACATACTTTACCACGCCCTCCTCATCACCATCATTAATCTCCTTTCCTTTTTCCTCCCTTCTTTCTCTCTATCCTAGCTGTTAGCATCATATTCTTGATCACTTTCATTGCCACTGTAAACAGCATCTCTTCTTTCCTCTTGTACTTGATATGTGTGCTACCATTGTCCTTAGTAATGAATTTGTGATTGCAAGGGAATCAGCTTGCTGTTTCGGCACTAGACATAGCCTGAAGGGGTTTCTCATTGGTCAGGGCTGGGAACTTCTACCATCAAGTAATATTTAAGGGTAGTAGTTGCTTTTGCGTTTTGGTCCACTATTTTTGATTTAGGTCCATGCGACCATCAGTAGCCTGAGCACCTATAGAATCCACTAGTGTCAAGCTTGATGTTCTTGCTTTATTCACTTCATCAAAAAATGTTCTTGCTTTATCCATTTCTAGTTTTAGTTGCTTTATCCATTTCTAGTTTTAGTTTGTTTCACAATTGAACTAGAATTTTCCTTGATCTTGTTTTGGTACTCACAACGGGTATGGAGTCTTATATTTCATTATTTCAGGTCCCTTATTATCTAGCAGAGCTAACAGAAAAAATTGCGGAATATGAGAGGATAGAAGTACTCAAGGCTTCACAAGCTAAGCTAAAGGTAAAGACTATTACGGTCTTTAGCTATGTAATAGATTATGTTCCAAGAGAGATAAACAAACCTATTGTTTATTGATATCTTTTCTTTTTTATTGGTCAATATTTCTAGGAATTCATTTCATTTTGTGAGACAATGGAACTTGTTCCTGAAGACGAGATAGAGACATCTACACAAGGTGGAGCTAGTTCTTTTGTAGATCGAAGAGCTAAGAAGGTAGGCTGATTCATGGTTTAATTGCTGTGTACGACTGTTATATTTAAGCCTTGGAATCTTATTGCCCTCGAACTTAGATTCCTTTAATTTTTAGTGAGATTGTTACTAAGTACATTATGTTATTTTAGATCGCTCGTTTCAAACGTCAAAGAGCTGCCGAGTCAAAACTACTTGAATTAAAGGAGCGGAAAGAGCGTCGTGGGCGATCGACTAAAGCATCTGCATTGTCAAGTCCTGTAGAGACTGGAGAAGATGACGTGATTGATGACGACGGTGAAGAAGAAAGGGAGGTTAGTTAATTCCCTTACCCCCCCCCTCCCCCCCCTCCCCCCCCTCCCCCCCCCCCCCCCCCCCCCCCGCACCACCACCACCACCACCACCAAGCCACAGTTGTGTTGGGCATTACCATAAGTCTTTTCTTTTTCCTTGTCTTTTCCTTTTTCTGGTGTTGCAACTTTTATGGCACTTAATTGGCTGTCATCCTTATCATTCAAGGAATTAGTAAAAATTTTTATAAGCTGGTCAATTGTTAAATAAATGAGCTAATATAAGTTATAAAAAAAGTTATATATTATGTTCTTTTGGAGGTCGACAAGTGAAGCTCACAAAATTGGAGCTTAAGTTAAGTGAATTTGTGGATAGGCACTCATTATTTGTTTTTATTTGTCCGCACGAAATGTTGACCGTCACCTTTTGAACCTATCACAAGGATTTGCACGTGGTATCAATGACTAAGGAGCTTTCCCTTTTGGATATGATTTTATTGGAAGACTCTCTATGTTGCTTATTAGATGCCATTTGATTTCTTGGATTGAACTATATGTTTCCTCTACAGATATACATAGCCTGATTCAAATGCAAAATTTGCTATAGCTTCTTTTAAGTTATTTCCAACCTCATGGTTTGGCTTCTATATCTAATTGTGATTAAATGTCTGATTCTTCAAAACCATTATGCATTGCAGGCATGGCTTACAACTATTTCCTTGGCCCTTTGTAAGGTTTGGCAATACTCATTTGGAGTTGAATCTCTATTTATTTCCTGTGCTTAGTACCTTATCTTTATAGTTTTCAAATCATTACCCTGCAGGCCTTTGATTTGCTTGAAATGCTGAAGAAAGAGGAAGAAATTCTTTCCGCTGTCAGGGAAAAGCAGCTTCAGGTACTGTTAAACTTAATTAGTTGATTTGGCTTCTTCTCTGTGCTAATTTGCCATTCGGTTCTGGTAGCCTCTGATTATAGTAATTGCTATTTGAACTTGTGCATTCAATCTTTAATTATCTCTCCCTTTAATGAGTTCATTTCATTAATTCATTTGAGCCTGTGCGTTCCACCCCAGTACAATCCAGAACACAAGGCATTGTCCTAAGAGAGACCTTTACAGAACTATTACTCTGGAGTTTGTCGGGAGTGGTTAGGAACAGTAATTATTACATGATGGTAGATCAAAAGGAGATGTTGCGTCCTTAAATAAGTGCAACAGTACATGTCTTGTGGACTTCACTCCGTGTTCCTTCATCTTCTGCTTCAATAATTACCTCTGGGATGTATCCTTTTTTCTCCTTTTGGGGAGGAGGGGTACCTAAAAGATCAGCATTAAGTTGCAATGCCTCTCTTCTTCAACTCCGCGAACCTGTTACTCCATATCTTAAGACAGCTTTCATAGCATTGCTCTCTAGATTGTGGTTTTACTTCAACACATAACGTAACTCCTTTTGTAGGACGGGGAGAAAGAATTTTCTCAGCTAATACTTGACGAACGCATCCAAAAAGCAGAATCTTGGCATCGTGATACTGCCGCACGAGCTCACTATACAAGACCTGCAGCACCTATCACCTGTGCCACTTTTGCACAAGATGTCATAGAGGGGAGGGCCAAGGTTTCAGAGGCGCATGAACATAAACACCAGCCTTTACTTTTTGGACCTGCAAGTCTTGTTGGTATGACCCCTACAACTGAACGGGAAAGAATAGCTGCCCAGGTCTTTCAACCTCATTATCGGTACGCATCATCTCTTGAATTACAAAAATATATCTACTCCAATGTTAGATCCTAGATGGACAAGTAGTTCTCTGATCTTTATTCAAATGTTAGCTTGCCAACCATGAGCATAGAAGAAGCTGGGTTAACAGAGATGAATATGATGAACAAATGGCAAGAAAGGAATGTTAAGCTCATGGAAGAAGCAAATTCTTCATGGTACAAGGACGGTCCCAAGTTGAGGTCAGGTGAAGACGAAGAAGAAGAAGATGATGATGACGCCGCCCAAGAAAAGGCAAGAGCTTGGGATGACTGGAAAGATGACAACCCTCGTGGCGCTGGCAACAAGAAGCTAACTCCTTGCGGTTAAGTAGTTGCATCAGAGTTCAAGAATTCCAATCAATAACACCTTTTTGAGCGCCTAAATTAAAACGCATTGACATGTTACACCAGTTTGCCATTCACTCGAAACCTTCTTTTATTATTGTTTCTATATGTGCTACAGTTTTGTGTAATGTCTAGGTAGATGATGTATTATAAAGTGGTTGTTATTTTAAGGGAAAAGGGTCAATATGGGAAAAGTATGCAAAAATGCTCCTCCGGAATCTTTCAAATTAACTTAAAATACCCAATTTTCTAAATATGATCCGTCTCCATTTGACCCGACCTAAAATCCACCTAATTTCATGAACATGTCTGCTTCAAGATTGATCCAAATTGGTCTAAAACAACTTTAAGTGACTCTAAACCTGATATTCAATTATTGGATTTAGCCCCAAATATTTTTAAAAGTTAATAGACCACTTTATTTTCTTCAACAATCAAGCTCAATAATACCCAAGAATAATGTTCTTTTAAGTATTTTTAACCAAATCAATAAAAATAACCGCAAACATATGAAAAGAGGTGGATAAGTTCTCACAAATATCTATATTTGCACAATTTTTCTTTTTAACTCATTTCACGCTCATTAAAAAAATAATAAATTCAAGGTATAGTTTACTAAGTTACTTGTATTTGTTAAGTGTTTTTTTTTTGAGAATTTTGAAAATATTCAATTTTTTTTTGTCTTGAATTTTAAAGGGACACTTATTTTAAGTTTTTTTTTTTTAAATTAAAGCGATAATTATTTTGAGACGGAAGTAATATATCTTGAGAATATGGTAAGAAGAGATATTTAATTTCAGTAGTTATTAATTTGTTCCAATAAATAGTTTGAGCTACTCTAATATTTTAATGAACCACATTTATTTATAGTAAAATGCTTCCTTAATTTAATTGCCAAAGAATTTGCAGATTGCATTACCTTAAAAGGACTTTGCCATAAAACAACAAAATTAATGATATTATTATGCAGTCGTTTGGACATGAATAAGACAGTTATAACCACACAAAAAAAAGAAATTCAAAAATATTTTTTTATCACACGAACACTGTTCGACAGCTAATCAATCACTAATCAAATGTGACGTGATAATATCCAATTCACTTACTAAAAATGCTTTCAATAGGTTCAATTCTAACCACTACATTTTTATTTTTCAAAAACTATTTTATGTGGTACAACAGCTAATCAATCACTAACCGGACGTGACGCTACAAAATCAAATCCACTTCTGAAAAATGCTTTCAATAAGTCCAATCTTAAGTACTATATTTTTATTTTTCAAAAAAATATTTTTTGTGGTACAACAGCTAATCAATCACTAACCGAACGTGATGCTATAAAATCCAATTCACTTCCAAAAAATGTGTTCAATAAGTGCAATCCTAAGCACTACATTTTGATTTTTTTCAAAAAAATATTTTCTTTGATACAACAACTAATCCAATCACTAATCCGACGCGACGCTACAAAATACAATCCACTTTCGAAGAATGCCTTCAATCCTAAGCACTGTATTTTTATTTTTCAAAAAATATATTTTGTGGTACAATAATTAATCAATCAATAACGGGACGTGACTACAAAATCCAATCCAGCTCTGAAAAATGCCTTCAATTCCGGGTTCCCGCGTTCATCACGATGTTTCAAAATTTCACCCACGTCCCAAAAGTCTCTCCATATATTCCCCCATAATAGCTCAAGCTTTTCATATTCCCCTCTCCCCCCCCTCCCCCCCCTCCCAACGCAACGCGGCGTAGCAATGACGAGCAAACGGAAAGTTTCTATGGCGGAGTCACCGGATTCAGGTCCAGCTTCGCTAAATAAGAAGTCAAAGCGACATGCAGTAGTGGAAAAGCCGGATCCAGTTGTGGAGGAACTGGCGGCAACTTCTCCGGTTGAGTGTGAGGACGATTTCGTAGAGGTTGATGAAGGAGAAGTAGAGGAAACTGTATGTGATAGCTCGAACGAAGAACCGTCTGTTCTGAAGAAGGTGAGAAGAGCTGTGCAGGTGAATGAGGAGCAGGAATGTGAGTTTATCGGCGATCCTGTTCCGGATAGTGAAGCTAAGGAGAAATGGCCTCATCGCTACACTAGCAAGGTTCTGCTTTGCATTTCACTATATTGTATTTTTACTGTGTACTTATTTAATTTATTGAAACTGTTCCAATATTAATAGGATGTTAATGAAGTTAAGGATACACACACACACACACACACACACACACACACATATATTAATTGTTCAAAATCAAATGTAGTGTAGAATAAACAATGTACTACATCCTTTCAAGTTTACATCCTTTTTTTTTTCTAAATTTGGAATAAGTTAGTCTCACATACATTGGAATCTGGGAAGTAAAACTTAATGTGATGTTCTCTATCTCAAATCAAATAATTTTGTTTTTCCTTTACAATTTTGAATATGGTTTTGCTTGAGTCGAGAGTCTATTGGAAACAACCTCTCTATCTCACAACTTAGGAGTAAGTTCTATGTATACTTTACACTCCTCAGATCTCACTTCTGTGATTATACTTTCTATATTGTTGTTGTTGTTTCTTGATGAATATGGTATATAATCTAGATTAGTAGTTTAAATTCTGATGTTTGTCTAATAACATCATGGAAAATGAATTAACAATTATTAAAGAAAGAACTTATTTGCCTAAACCTTGGAGGATTGATTTATCTAGTACTTATGCTGATTGAAAGTTAACAAGTTCTTTGTGGAATAGGTGCTGTGTACCTAACTGACCCAAACACTACCATTTTTAAACAAAAGGAGAAAAAAAAAGAGTGTTCTTTATTTTGGAAAAAATGCAGCATGGTGTACGAAGCATCATGTGTTCGAGCAGGTTTCGGGGAAGGGCTTCACACTCCAAGTGATGTGATGTAGGCTGTCTGTCATGATGCTTATATCGGTGTCTGATTTCATGGCTCAAACCTCTGGTCTATAGATCACGCATATAGATCACACAGAGACAATTTAAAAACACTTTTAGACATTGTAGTTTATATAGATTATAGAATCTTATATGATAATAGCTTGATTGCTTAAAAATGGCTGCTTTATGTTAGAATGATAACGTATTAGTTATGAGCTTTCTTCGTGTATGTTATAGATCTAGACTAAACAAATTAATTTTAAAACTTTATCCCTTATAATTTGTATGACACTAGTTGACTACACACCTAGCATATAAAAAATAAAGACAGACCATTGAAACATATGATTTTAAAGAAGTATTAGACATTTGGGTGGCTTTAAAATTGTATATTTAGGATAAAATGAAAAATTTAAAGAAAAATTAATTTTAATTATAAAAAGATGACATGCTTACCAGGACAAATTAAAAAAAAGCATGCTAAATAAATTAGGACATAGTGAGTATGATATAAGAAAAATAAAGGTTTTTGGTTTGAAGTAATAGATTACATGTCTTTTTTGAGGAAGTAATATTTTTATTGATGACATTAAGCAGATGCAATGTACTCAAAAGCAAAAAAAAGTGCACAATAGAGTATGTTAGCTCTGATACATGACAAATATGCTAATATCAAAGAGCTAACAAAATCCAAAAAAATTATAGGGGAATTTATTGGGGATAGATTGTATCAACTTAATAGACACAGCAGATATCTGGTCTAAAAAGAGTGGTTTGGAGTTGATATTCCACTAAAACATTTGTGTCCCCTTTCTGTCCAATCACACAAAAACATGCTAGCGGAGGTCATTTTCTAGATTTTCTTGGTGATTTTATCAACTTCCAAGAACTTTAGCATTCAAATGCCTTCTTAATGTTCTGTGGGATGACCTCAGTGACTCCAAAAATTGAGGACATGTTCCATAGATCTACAACAACCGTACAATGGAGAAATAAGTGACTTTTGGTTTCCATATTTTGGTGACCTGCATATAGCATCTATTAACAATTTGATTTTAACTTCTGCTAAGGTTGTCCTTGGTCAAACAAGTTCCATAGTGTTGTCCAGTTGAAACATATGGCCTTTATTGGTAACTTTTGTTCTAGATTGCTTGTGGAGCTTTTGAGAGTTTGGTGCGCAAGTAGTTTTGACCATGTTTTGCCTCGACTACCTCCTTCTGAAGACCAGGATCCTCATGTCCATATCTCCATAGACATTTCATTAATGTATATTTATTGTGAGTAGCTAAATTCCTAATACCCTGACCACATTGTGATTTAGGTCGTATGACTTTAGACCATATCACCAAGTGGAATTTGTGCACCTTTTTGTTACCTTCCCAATTAAAGGTTTCTGATCTTGTCTAGTTTTTCTGGTAAGCAAAATATTTTATTTACCAAAGAGCAATACAAAGCAGAAGAGAAACAACATACTCGGACAAACATCCCTAAGATTTTCTCTCAAGCCACAACTACTTCCAAACCCCTATTATATCAGGTATACATATTTAACTCTTGCAATCTTCTAGTCAATCTAGGAAAGCAAGATCCTTAACCATGGACATCCTGGATGATTCGTCTAATGATAGCTTCAACATTCCTCTCTTTGCCTTGGAAGATTCATATTTTTTCACTCCATAAGTGATAAACAGCCCATGCTAGTGACATTGTGTACACCTGAGCAACACTATATTACCTTTCATGAGTCTCCTTGCCCAAGCAACTTCACCTTGCCAGTTCATACATTGTCTACTGAGCCCTTGCCAAGATAGTAATTTAGCCCAAACTATGGCAGCATAGGTGCATTCAAAAAACAAGTGATCAACATCTTCATCTCCTTGTTTGCAAGTGGGCAGAGCAGAGAGTCCCGGTAGCCCTACTTAGCTAGCCTGACTATAGTAAGTAACCTTTGTTTTCAACTATATATACATAAGTGCTGCCTTGTTCCAAGTGTAAACATCCCGAATGTTCAAGCCCCCCAACAGATTTAGGCAACACAATTTCTCCCAAGAAGTTAGTACTTTCTTAGACGCATCAACACTTTCGGTCCATAAAAATATTCTACAGATAGACTCAATCACTTGAATAATCTTTTTAGGCAGTGCAAAGATTTGTGAATAGAAAGTGTGAATGACAAATAGGACACTCTTGATGAGTTGAGTTCTACTAGCAAACAAGGGGAGCCTGGAGGTCGAGCTTGTTATCCTGCCAAACATCTTATCAATAAGTGATTTAAATTGGATAATAGAAATCCTTTTAGTACTCAAGGGTGCTCCCAAATACCTAAAAGGAGATTCTCCCTTGACAAAATTGAGTTCCTGTAATATTTCTCCCTGAATTTCAGGCCTCACTGCTCCAATGTAGATGCAACTTTTGTCCTCATTTGCAATTAGTCTTGAAGCCTTTGAATATAGTTGAAAACAGGCATATAGGTGTCTAACAGAACCAACATCACCTCTGCAAAACATCAAGAGATCATCAACAAAACTTAATTGTATGATCTCCTGTTTCTTGCACTCAGGATGGTATTGGAAACTAGGCTGCAAGTGTAGTGTCTTCAATAATGTTATGAGGTATTCCATGTCAAGGACAAATAAAAAAGGAGAAAGAGGATCTCCTTGTCTCACCCTTTTTTTAGCATAAAAAGGAGTAGAAGCCTTCCCATTGGTCATAATTGAATAGGTAACAGTGGTAAAACACTACATTATCTAATTAACAAACAAAGAAGGGAAATGCATTCAAGTAGAATTTGTTCCAAGAAACTCCATTCCAGGGAATCATAAACTTTCTTCATATCTACTTTTATCACACATCTTGGTGAGATGCCCTTCCTCCCATATTTCTTAACCAATTCATGGCTTAAGATTATATTGTCATTTATGGCTCTGTCCGCAACAAAAGCAGATTGACTAGCATCAACCAGAGAACTCATCACCTTTGTAGCCTTCTAGTGATCACCTTGGATATGATTTTGTATAAGTTTTACAACATGAGAGAGCTTGTATTCATCAATTTTAGTGGGGTTTGCAATCTTTGGGATAACAGTCTAATTGTTGTTGAACCTTAACAAATTGAATAACTAAAATAAATAAATCACTCCCTTTGTCCCATTCCTTTTTAGTCAGTCCAAAAATAATGACACCTTTTTATATTAGTAACACTTTAACATTAAACTTTTTGTTTTACCCTTAATGAGATAATCTATAGCCACACAAATATTTATGGTCTTATTTTAGGCATACATTTCAAAAGTCTTCATTTCATTCTTAAACTTCATGCCCAGTCAAATACCATCACATAAATTAGGACGGAGGGAGAGTAACATTTTCCATTTATGACAGTTAGATGTTTGGAATATTTTGAGTATGTAAGTGTACTTATACTTTTGACATTTGAATGCCCTTTCGAAGCATGGTTAAGTCTTGAAGATCAGTGCAACATAAGCTTGGTGCTTTGTTTTGTTTGTTGACGTTTAGGCACCATGGGGCATAGCAGTGTCTCTTTTAGGCCACAGGTTCTTTCTTGAAGAATGCAACAATAAACAATAAAAAGCAGTTATTATTATGATATGTGGATCAAGAAAACATTACGAATAAAATGTACAGCTTAATGCACATGGGCTCTTTATTAATATTATTTTTGTTGTTCGTTTAGTTGTTATTAACATTTATTTAATGTTTTGTTATTTTACCATGAGCAGGATAAGGTGAAAGCAAATGGTGCACCCACGTGCTTAAATTTGTAAGTCTGCAAATATTACATGACGTTGTTCACTGCACAATAGGTTTCCCTCTCCTTTATCTTCTTTTAGTTTATGTTGGTGTTGTTTGATCTTAATGCTATATATGTTGAATTTTGTCCAGTCAAGATGATTCCGATCAATTAGTCCAAGCTAGGTGCCATTTTACCCAAGGAATGGTTGAAAGTCAAACTTATAAACTTGGGGATTATGCGTATGTAAAGGTGAATACTACAATGTTTAAGTATAATTAGTCTTTTAGTTCGGAATTCATCACACCTTGAAAAATAATTGTCTTTACTAGAATTCCATCTTGTTCTTTCTTCTGATTTTTCTAGAATCTAATTGATTTTCATACCATTTTGATAAATCTAATTTCTTGCCAACGAGCTTTTCCTTCCACAATTTGTTTGTGAAAAGGAACATAAAAAATTTCTTGCTTATCCATTAAACTATTGGGATAGTTTATGTTCACATGTCATTAAACAATTCCTTGTCTATCTCGGTTCCTTTCTATATGAACAGCAATTCAACCAATTTAATTTACTAGTATATAACAAGTATTGAACAAAGAAATATACTATACTAGATTGGCTTCCAAGTTTTAATAGAATTTTTTTATTGACGAGCTACAACAATTGCACCTATTATAGCAACTTAAAAGGTTATTTAAATCAGTTCAAATGGAAGAAAATATTTGTTGATAAATGAACTCCAATTTATTGACTATTACTTAGAAAATCTTGCTCTGTAATCTGGTTTGATCTTATAGTCCAAATAATCCTGCACCATGATGTCTTAAAGCGGGAAAACATCAACAATTACATGCACAAAATCTTTCCGACAATTTCTTCCTAATTATAGGTATATGATCAAATGAATCCATCTGAAGATCAATCATTGTTTGCTTTTTTTTTTTAATAATTTTTTTATATAGGCTGAGATGGCGAAGATGATTATATATGCAAGATTGTTGAATTTTTTCAAGCTGTTGATGGTATGCAGTATTTTACTGCTCAGTGGTTTTACAGAGCCAAGGATACTGTAAGAAATGCCTAACTTATTAAGGCTAATTCTTCTGATCAGCAAATCAATTGGTGCTTCTAACCTTTGCTTTTTCATTAGGTAATTAAAGCTCATGACCAGTTTATCGACAACAAGCGTGTATTCTTATCGGAAATTAAGGATGATAACCCACTTGATTGCCTCGTAAAGAAAATCAATATTGTTCCTATACCCTCAAATGTATGTTAGCTTTTACTCAATAAGAAGGTAGTCTGATTCTCTTGGATTTAACAAGCAACTCTAATGCGTGTTGGATATTGTTTGTAGGTACCGTTACAAGTCAAGGAGAGCTTGAGATTAAAATATGACTATTACTATGACATGAAGTACCTGCTTCCGTACTCATCATTTATTTGCTTGCCATCAGGTAATTTTTGTCAAGTGTACTTTTCATTAATTTAATTGCTAAAGTTAATTGTTTTCATAAAGGTATGTTTGGTTTGACAAAACAAAATACTTTCTTTACAAATATCTCATTTCTTCAATATTTTTCTTAGCTCCAATTAACACTTATGACATTGCCTTCAATTTTAAAATGTTAAAGTTTGATCAAAATTTCAGTTCAGAACACCATTTAATTTGTTGACTTTATTAATTAATCTTTAATAAATAGTTTTTAGAAAATATTTTCTCACACCAACCAAAACTAGAAAACATTTTAATAATTTTGAAGAAAGCATCTTTCTTTGTACCCAAGAAGTCAGATATTTCTCTGAAAATATAGATAATAGGGCCTGTGCTGTTTTTGTAGATGTTTCAAGTCCCGATAGTGAATCAGATTCTACCATATCAAGTGATAGCGATTCTGCAGAGGTCAATGAACAGAAACAAGAAATGAAGCTCTTGGATCTCTATTCAGGCTGTGGAGCAATGTCCACTGGACTGTGCCTGGGTGCTGATATTTGCGGTGTTAAACTTGTCACTGTATGTTCTATTATCCAATATGGTTGTTCTTCTACTTTCTCCAGTTGTATTTTTTTTGAATGATGTAACCACCTTATCTAAATATTTAAACTATTAGAGATAAGACACTTTCATTTACTTAAATGTGTATTCAATACACCCTTTCACATGTGCACCTACTTTTGGGCCAAGGTTGTGGAGAGATGACGAGTCAAAGTGGGATAGTGACATTTCAATGCAACACCTCTACTGTTTTTGGTATTATGTCAAAGTGTCTGACTACTTTATCTAAAAGCTTAAGCTATCATAAAAGGGATACTTATCTGTATTGTTGTCTTAACAGTTTTATATATCTTGACTGCAGAAATGGGCTGTTGACCTAAATCGATATGCGTGTGATAGCTTGAAAGTGAATCATCCGGAGACACAGGTAATGAGTGATGGGATCTTATGTTTATCTGTCTTCTATGTACTCTTTAAATGAAGAAATTGTATGCATTATGCAGGTAAGGAATGAGTATGCTGCAGATTTTTTATTGCTTTTGAAGGAATGGGAGCAGCTTTGTGCATCCTGCTCCTTGTTGAAAGGCAATACCCACCCACACCCTTTGCTGAAAGTAGGAGATGAAGTTGAGGAAGATGATAATGATAGTGGCGATGAGCATGAGGGATCTGGTGATGACGAAGGAGGTGAAATTTTTGAGGTGGAAGAGCTTTTAGAAGTTTGCTATGGAGACCTAAAGGAAATAAAGAAGCCCGGCCTTTACTTCATGGTATTTATTTAGCATGTTTAACTTGCCTATTGTAAAGATATGGTACTAGGGCCTAACCCCAAAAACTAGCTCATGATAGGAGGATTGGCCAAGTCCATATAAGCAAACAACCGGTTCATTTCCCAACCAATGTGGGACTTTAACCGACTCTAATACCTTTTTCACGCCCATACCTAATTGGAGTGTGGACCGGGAGCCAAAATAAGGATGGATATGGTTCTGGTACCATGTAAATATATGGCACCTGGGCTTAGCTCAACCCCAAAAGCTAGCTCATGAGGGAAGGATTGCCCAAGTTCATACAAGTAAGCCATCGGTCCGTTCCCCAACCAATTTGGAACTCTAACCCACTCTAACACCTACTTTACTGATAACTCTTTGGTATATACTTTATAGACTACTCCTGATGAATAACTGAAGATTTTGTAGATAAGTTATTGGGTTTTTTGTTTGTTCTTCATATCACTTCCACTTACTACTTGTGACTAGGTACGTTGGAAGGGTTATGGCCCCGATGAAGACACTTGGGAGCCGATAGAAGGCTTAGAGTATGAATTCTGAGCCAAGCGACAAATTGTGAATCCATGTTTTGCATTTTAAATACATTTGTCTAATGATGGATATTTTCCTATAGTGGTTGCCAAAACAAAATAAAGGACTTTGTGATCAAGGGCTTCAAAGCAAGTGTTTTGCCATTACCTGTAAGTTGCCTCCCTTTGTTTCTTTCTGTCTCTTGTCTAGTTCTTGATCTCAAGAATATGAATTTATGTTTCTAATTGCAATGGATTGATTTTAACTTTTTATTGGCTATACTTAGGGGGAGGTAGATGTCATATGTGGGGGCCCTCCTTGCCAGGGCATTAGTGGATTTAATCATTTTAGAAATTCAAAGAATCCATTACAAGATCCGAAAAATAAACAACTTGAAGTATTCATGGGCATTGTGGAGTTTTTGAAACCAAGGTTTGTGTTAATGGAAAATGTGGTGGACTTGGTCAAGTTTGCACATGGTTTCCTCGGAAGATATGCGCTGAGCAGACTTGTTGGAATGAACTACCAAGCACGGATGGGAATGATGGTAGCTGGGCAATTTGGACTTCCACAATTTCGTATGCGTGTCTTCATTTGGGGTGCTCTTCCTTCGGAAGTAAAGAAATAATTATTCTTATATATTCTTTTTCTTGTTCTTCTCTTTGCTCAACTTAAGTTCTTCTCGTCTTGCAGAAATTGCCACAATATCCGTTGCCCACACATAATGTTGTTGCGAGGGGTGGCATTCCTACAGAATTTGAGGTAGTCTACCGGATTTGTTATAATGTCGCATGTTCTTTCATATTGCTATTGGCTGAATATAATTTTGAATTTGAATACAGTTAAATGTAGTAGCATATGAAGAGGGCTTGAAGGTCAAGCTAAAGAGAGAACTTTTTCTTGAGGATGCACTTTTAGATCTCCCTCCTGTATGTAATAGACATTAAAGTTACCTGAAAGACAAACTTCCAATTTGTCAAACATAAATATGGCTCTGTGTTCCTTTATTTATGCAAATAATTTTGAATTTTAGGTGGAAAATAATGAGCCAAGGGACGAAATGCTGTATATTGATGAGCCTAAATCTGACTTCCAACGTTTCATAAGATTAGGGAGGGATGGTGAGTATGTTTAAGCTTATGGTTCTTTGGTATTATCTTGGTAAATCATATTTTAGTTATTTTATTGTGACAAGAAATTATTTTGTAACTTTCTTGTTATAGTGGGTAAAATTCAAATACTTTAATGTGATAAAATATCTTTGACTTTACAATTATAATAGGTAAAGTTCGTGACTATATAGAAATTAATTCTCTAAAGGTCATACCTTTTACAATTATAGGAGTATTAAACTACTAAGCCACACTATAAAGGTTTGGGAGAGGTTGGTAGAGATAAGGATTAGGAGGGATGTATCTATTCAAGTACATGGAGTGCAAGCTCAGTTATGCATCGCATGAGGCGATTGTGGAAGTGAGGATTGATATATAGATCATCCCCGAAGAAGGAAGCTTCAAGTATCTTAGGTTAGTAATCTAAGAAAATAGGGAGATTGGTTATGACGTGACATATCGTGCTGGAGTGATGAAATAGAGACTCACATCTGGTGTTCTATGTTAAAAGAGTGTGCCACAAAGACTTACAAGTTCTATAGAATGGTTGCTAGACTAGCTATGTTGTATGAGACAAAGTGTTGGCCAGTCAAGAATTTACACATTCAGAAGATACATGTACGGAGCTCAGTATGTCTAGATGGATGTGCAGGCACACTAAGAGAAATAAGATTATGAATGAAGATATATGAGACAAGGTGTGTGTAGCCTCAGTAATGGACAAGATGTATGAAGCGAGACTGAGATGGTTTGGATATGTGAAAAGGAGCACATATGCCCCAGTTAGGAGGTGCGAGAGGTTGGCAATGATTGGTCCAAGGAGAGTTAAAGGTAGACCAAGGAAGAGTGAGTGAAAGGTAATTAGAAATGACATGACACATCTTAGCCCACTGAGGACATGATGCTAGATAGGAAACATGGCGGTTGAGGGTTAGTAGGTATTCGAGCGATTTCTCCTCTTCTTGAGGGAGAGCATGGTTCTCCTTATCGGTGTCTTTATTGTTATTATTATTATTTCTTTTTTCATTGTATAACTACTACTGTTTATTTTACTTGAGTTATTTGTGCTTTTTTTTGTTAATAGTACTTTTCTTTCTTCATTATTTTCACCCTAGCTTTACTCTTGTATTTGTCAAATCTATTTTTAAAGTAACTTTTCTTGAGTTGAGGGTCTATCGAAAATATCCCCTCTACCTCTCACAAGGTAGGGGTAAGTCTGCATACACTCCATCCCTCTCTAAACCTCGCTGGTGTGATCACAGTGGGTATGTTATTGTCATATCTTCTAGATTTTGGAAGCTTTGCCAAAAGCAATATTTCTGGTATTGGAACTTTGTATAGTGCAACTAGATATTACTTGAAATAGTTAATAAAATCCCCTCTACCTCTCACAAGGTAGGGGTAAGTCTGCATACACTCCATCCCTCTCTAAACCTCGCTGGTGTGATCACAGTGGGTATGTTATTGTCATATCTTCTAGATTTTGGAAGCTTTGCCAAAAGCAATATTTCTGGTATTGGAACTTTGTATAGTGCAACTAGATATTACTTGAAATAGTTAAGAATTTTATTAAATACATCTAGTCCTTCAGATATGATGAATGGTAGCATAAGCCTTCTTCACATTTTGATTGCATTTTTATATCATAGGCACATTGGGTACTGTTTTGTATGATCATCGGCCCCTTCAACTGAATGAAGATGATTATCAGCGCGTATGTCAAATTCCCAAGCGAAAGGTTTTACACTTGTTGTATCCTGCTATTTGTGGTTGTGATATGAATATATCCCTGGGGTTGTTGATTCCCTCTCCTTGATTATAGGGTGCGAACTTCAGGGACTTGCCCGGGGTTCGTGTTCGTGCTGACAATATTGTTGAATGGGATCCAGATGTGGAAAGAGTAAAACTTGCTTCAGGAAAGCCTTTGGTATGATTTGTTCTTTGTGCTACAGCGTCATTTTGATGGTTATTTTTGTTTCTTATGATTCTTCAACTCCACAGGTCCCTGATTATGCGATGAGTTTTGTTCGTGGTACTTCACCAAAGTAATGATACGATGTTTTCTTAATTTGATTTAGCTTGTACTACCCCTGACCTACCATAATGCTTCTAATGTTATGATGGTATTTGAAATTATGCAGACCATTTGGTCGTTTATGGTGGGACGAAATTGTTGCAACAGTTGTTACCAGAGCAGAGCCCCACAATCAGGTACCACCCCAAGATGAGTGCTCTCCTATTCCGACTTCCCCAGAGCTTCCGGTAGCACAGCTGAGATAGCGACGGGTTCTCTGCCCCTTTGTCTTTGCAAGTTGTCTCAAAGTTACAGTTTTGCATCTTTACTTTAGTATAGTCTGATGCTCTTTGTTGTTCTTGAGCTCCTTTCAGGTCATACTACATCCATTGCAGGACAGAGTGCTTACTGTCCGTGAAAATGCACGGCTGCAAGGTTTTCCTGATTACTACAAATTGACAGGACCAATAAAAGAAAGGTAATATGTCTATCAATATAGTGACCACTTCATGTTGTGTTTGTGTGATCTATCTTAGTGACTCTTCCTCATGCAATCAACTTACTCTTGGTTACATCACTTATACGGTCTAATAACTAATCATGCATGTTTTTAATAATATGCAATGTAGAATATAATCTAGCCTGAGTTAACTCATGAAACTAGTTATCCAACATGCATCAATAATATACCTTGTGTAATCTCACAAGTGTAATTTGGGGAGGATAACATATACACACACACACCTTATTTTTACATCTGTAGGGTAGAGAGGTTCTTTCTAACTTAGAGAAATTTGATCTATTTATCTTTGAGGAGAATATTTATGCTCTTGCTCATGGTCAGATTTAAATCCAAAATTTAGGCTGTAAATATCTTTAGATTTCTCTCACTTCAAATTTGATTTGAACCAAAGATGAAGGATTTTGAGGGTTATCAAATAATACTTAATGAAATACAATATATGAAATGGTGGACAAACAAATAAAAAACTAGAGGAGATTTTATTAATTAAATAAAACTTCTTCAATCAACTTATCTTGTAAAATATTTGATGATGAAATATGAACTATAAAATAAATATATAAATAGAGTAATGTAATTGAGGGAATAAGCTTTTTACAGTAGATTAGCACAATATCTAATTTACGATAACAACATAGAAATTGAGTGATTCCTTATTTGAGCTGTTTGGTTGACTGCAAATCCAATCTTCTGCTATATCATCATGTAATTTTGACATTTTCTACAAATTGTCTGAAAACATCCTACTCGAAGAATCTCATTTCCAGAGACTTACGTTATATTGTTATATAATGTTTTGCACTTGAAAATCTATAGCAACATCGTTCTTATTACAGTGTCTGACTTGAATTCGTTTCATGTTTCTTAGGTACATACAAGTAGGAAATGCAGTTGCAGTACCAGTTGCCCGAGCTTTAGGGTATTCTTTAGCATTGGCATTGAAAGGATTATCTAGAGAGCAACCCTCACTGTCATTGCCACCTAACTTTCCATGTCTACAACTGCCCACAAATGAGGAATCTCTAGAAAAACTATAATTTTCTGACCATTACCTAAGCTAGAAGTATTTTGGGGCTGATTATTCTATAATTTCAATCATTAATTAGTTTTTACTAAGGCGAATGTATCGAGTTTTTGTATGTATTGTTTACTGCTATATTTTGATCGACAGCTTAGCTGCTTTCGCGTAAATGAACCTGTTTGCAATAGTAAATGATTTTGATTATTGGACTATGCTCTATTTCTAATGTAGCAATTCTGCCAAGATTTCTTGGTTAGTTGGAAAAGCAGTTCATTACAAGTGAAAGCTAAAAGTGATGTGAAATGACATTGAGAAATAGACACTTATATCCTATTGAAAGGTTTCACTTCAGTATAGTAAAAACTTGGACATCATTCAGTTTCAAATTCAAGCAAAATGATAATCAATTTGCAGAAACCTTTACGATTCATTCTGCTTGTGATAAGTAAAAAGCTCTCAATCAAGTACTAATTCATCCGCATAACAAAGGAACAACTTTAGTCTAGTACAACAAGGCAAAATCATCTCTTAGCGCGTTTGTTTTTTGCAGATCGATCACTACCCTTGTGGAAATCTCCGAAATCGTTGGTAGTCTCAGCAGTGTTTTGCTTCTTTAAACCTTTTCTCCCACCAAATCCAAACTTGGAGTCCCTAAATTCCCTGCTTTTTCTCTTTTTGTCAAATCCTTTCCCTTTTGCACCAAATGTTGCCTTCCCACCTGAACGATCTCCGGGAGATACACCAGGTCTCTTCTTATTTGATCTCTGGAAGGGTTTATTAACATCCCCTCCGTCAAAAGCCAAATCTAGGCCGCCAGCACCCTCTTTATCGAATCCGCTCTGCTGCCTCTGCTTCCTCCACTTTTTAACAGACTCAATCTCCTGCTTCTTCTGCTTAGTTCTTTCTTTCATCTTCTGTGCTTGTACCTCCTTGGCAAGTTTCTTGTTCTCTCTGGCCTTCCTCCTCTCCTCAGACTCCTCAATTCTCCTCTTCTCAGCCAAGAGTCGGCCCTTAACTTTCTCCATGTGAATGTCAGACTTCACCATTTCCGCATAATAATCAGAGGGCCTCAGAAACGGTTCGCCAGTTGACTGAAAGCTAACAATAGCTTGGCGTGAACCCTCCAACCCCTGTGTGTATAAAAAATGTTCCCTCACCAAGTCATCGTTCACATCCACCTCTTCTTGCTCCTCCCTGTCGAAGGTAAGCCTGTGAGTCCAATCCAAATCAGCAGGCCAACTGATCTCAGCCAGCCTTTCAATCAAACCGTCCCTGTTATATATGGCAGTCTTTGAAGGTTCAGCCAACTTTACAACTTGCTGATCTTCTTCTTCATCTTCTTCTGATTCCGATTCAGTTTCTGGGTCAAAATCCTCATTCTCTGGGTTTATCATGGCCAATTCACCCTCAACCATCATACAATCACACTTTCTGATAAGAACAGAGAAAAGATAATATTAGAGTTATTGACTAACTACCTCAAATAAAGGAGGCTGGTTGGGAAAGGTTGACATGAAACAGAAGACGATCAACAATCGAGTTCTTTAACAGTTTAAAAATAACTCGAGGACTCATTCAGCTACATGAATTCAGATTAGAGGGGTTCTTCAAATTCTTATTTATGAAAAGGGTATAATTTACAACTTTCAATCAAGGAACTGAACATAACAATACAACAGCAGAAATTGAAATTTACAAATTTCAACCAGGGAAACTGAACTCTAACAAGACACCGAATAAAACTTGGCGTTTTTTTTTGGTGATGTGTATCAAAAACCTATCTTTTTAACAAGCCTACATCTTTTCTTTGTTTCTTCTTTCTTTTTTCACTCCATATTTGTAACCCAATGTTTCACTAGAATGCTTAAGTAACTGATTGAAATACAACATCCAATCCAGAATTGAAAACCGAGGACTGAACACTAACAAAAACACACCAAACCAAACTTACATTTTTTTGCGATATGTAACAAAAACTTTTCTTCTTAACGAACCTGTGTCTTTTTTCTTTTCTCACTCCATATTTATAACCACTGATTATCTACTAAACACTTCAGTATATGATTGCAATTTACAACTTTCAATCTAGGACCTGAACGCTAACAATACCACAACCAAAATTGAACTATATAATTTCAACCAAGGAACTGAACTCTAACAACACATCAAAAAAACTTACAATTTTTTTTCCGCGATGTGCAACAAAAACTCATCGTTTTAACAAACCTTTATCTTTTCTTTATTTCTTTTTCTCACTTCATATCAGTAACCTGTTGTTGATCTTGATCCACTAGAATGCTCAAGCAAATGATTGAAAATTTTATTACTCCATATCAGTAACCTGTTGTTAATCGAAAACTTCTCTTGTTTTTAACAAACCCGTATCTTTTCTTTGTATCTTTTTCCTTTTTTTCACTCCATTTCTGCAACATATTGTTTAACCACTAGAATGATCAAGCAAACGATTGAAATTTACAACTTTCAATCCAAAAAAGTGAACACTAACAATACAATACAACATCAAAAATTGAACACAAATTTTCAACAGAGGAACTTAACTCTAACAACACACCAAACAAAACTTGCAGTTATTTTTTACGATATGTAACAAAAACATCTTTTTAACAAACCCATATCTTCTCTTCTGTCTCTTTTTTCCTTTTCTCGGTCCATATTTTTGTAACCCTTAGTTTAACCATTATAGTAATGCTATTAACAATTGAAATTTACAACTTTCAACACAAAAAGCTAACCGAGGAATCAAACTCTAACAATACACCAAACAAAACTTTACATTTTTTTCTGCCGTATGTAACAAAAACTTATCTTTTCTTGTTTCTTTTCACCCCATACTCGTAACCCATCGTTTAACCACTAGAATTTGTTGAACTTTACAAATTTTCAACTGAGGAACTCAGTGTTTTTGTTTTATGATATGTAACAAGAACTTATCTTTTTAACAAAACCCAAATGTTTTCTCTGCTTCTTTTTCCTTTTTTCACTCCATATTTGAAACCCATTAACTATCCACTACAATGCTTTAAGCAAATGAGTGAAATTTAGAACATTACCCAGAAACTGAACACTAACAATACAACACCGACAACTTTTCTTTTTCCTTCGATAAGTAACAAGAACTTATCTTTTTAACAAACCCATATCTGTTTTCTGATTCTATTTCATTTTCTCAGTCCATGTTTCCTATGGTTACCATTACAGTGCAAATTAAGCAGTAAAAAAAAAACAACCTAAAATAACACACACACAAAAATATAATTAAAGTCATCTTAAGTACATCAATGAAGAATCACAGGAAAATTAGAGAGAGAACTTACCACAAACTGAAGAATTCGAGAGAGAGAGAGAGGAAGTTCTGAGATTTTGGGACGAAGGGTTTAGGGTTTAGTAGATATAATAATTGGTGGGCTGAAATATAGTAAACGGGCTTGAAAATTATTTGGGTTTTGCATTAAAGTTCACAAGGCCCAAAAAAGGCTGATTTACCCAAATTTCTCTTTTTAGGCCATTATTTCAATTTAAATTTGGAAAAATGACGCGGGAATATGATCGCGTTATAATATTGACACAAAATAGTTCACGTTTTAACTTATGATATTTAATAGCGTAAATATAAAATTATATTAATTAAATCTATAAATTAATAATTCTCTCAGTTATTAATTAAAAAGGTATCTTCTTTTATCTTCTCATATTCTTTTAGCAATCGTATTTCTCTTCTAAATATCTTTTATCTTTCTTTCTTCTTTCTTTTTGAATATTTACAGGAAATTACCCTTTTCAAAATGTGATTATACTCAGATCTTTTAGGGCTCAATTTATACATTCTGTGAAAGAGTATGTATATCATTTCTAAATTTTTGTTAAATAGCATATTGATATACAATTATTTATACTAGTTTTACGAGAGATATACATGTATGGAGGAGGAAAACTCATAAATAACACACATTCAAAAATGACAAACTCAAGTTACGTGTATTATGCTTAAAACTCTATAAGATACACAATATATAGTCAGCTATACAAGTTTTTATAATATATATGCACCTTTTGGCATGCATTTCACAAAGGACATCTTATACGATTACTGATTGTATCTCATCACATACTCTATATTAATTTTTGATCGCAATTAAAAAATAAAATTATGTAAACGAAGAAATAAACGTGTTGTAGTTATATTAAGGTGTTATTAGTGAATACATATCATAGAGGATGGAGCAATGAATTAAGAAAGAAAACTTTTACCTTCCCAATTAAAATGTACCGTAAAATCTATTTTTCGTTTTATATATAGAATACTAATTTTTTAGGTTTCTATTTGCTAAACTTAATTCATGGCTATAAATGTGTGCGTAATTACTAAAGAATGTATATAATTATCAATAGCCCTTTTAGTGTTCTCCCTATTTTTTTTTAAGAATAGCCCTTAAAAAGATTACCATTTAAGAAAATATTTGACTCGGATATAATATTTCTTTCTATATTATTTATTCATAAGAAGAAAAAATTAAATTATCGTCTAAAATATAGTTTCATTTTCCTCAATAAAATAAATAAATGACTAATAAACAATTGTCTCAAAAAAGAATAACCAATAAAAATTTCACCCCGCTAAAAAGCCTAGCTTCGTTAAAACTTATTCTAATTTTCTTTTTAATTCTAATAAGATATTTTATGCATAAAATTAATTACTTCGTATTTTTTAACTAGCAAATATGTCAAAATACTCATACTAATTGTCAAACGATATTTAAAAAAAATAATAAAGTGAAGCTTTATTAATTGATAATTTCTTAAAATTATATTTGAAGAGTTATAATCAGAAAATTTGAGAAGATTGAGGTTGTTTTGAAAATTTTAAGTTTGGTATGCGCAACAGAATAACGAAAAAATTGATATGGTGTAATTTTCTAAAAGTAATCAATCAAAATTGTGAGGTACACGAGCTATTGTTGTTGTGATTAATGTTTAGTTTACAATTTGCTATCAAAAAACTAATATTTTCGCATTATTTTGAATATATAATTTTATCACAGTATATAAAATAAGTTTTATAATGATACTTTTTAATTATATCATGTCAATTAAAAATTTAATATTAGTTTATCTATACATCAGATTATGTGAAATCTAACAATTAAATATGACTAGATTATGTTATTAACTTTAGTTTAATGACAAAACAAGTTCAGATTATGTTATTAACTTTAGTTTACTGACACATACAAGTTCGTAACAATCTATGTAATGGCTTGAGTGGGCAAAAAAGAATAAGAAGAGAAGAAAAAGAAGTGAAAAACAAATCGTGAGAAAAGAAATCAAATCATTTTCTTGTGCAATCATCAACTAAAAAACTCAAATCAAATGTCAAATTTGCAAAGTATTCTTCGATCAGTAACGCCAATTATTTCTACTAAACCTCTACCAAAGGTAACTCATTAATTTTTGTCAGCGGGATTAAAGGCAAATGAGATTGAAATGTCTCTGCCTAGCAGATACATCTAGTTCTTCTTTCACTTGTTCTTTTTTTTATCTGACGTCTCTTCTTATCAAGAAATGTCTCAATCCAGCAACATATGTCTAGTTCTGCCTTTTTTTGTTGATTATATTTGAAAGGGATTTTCGTCTATATAATTTTTTTCAACAAATTTATTAGATGTCATACCTCTAATATTAATTAAGAGTTATATTTATTGAACGTATCTATATCAATGAATTCTTTTTTTTTTAAATTTGCACGATCGGTCCTTTCAAAATTTATTTTCTACTCATTATATTCACTTCTTTTAATACTATTTATCTCTAATAAGTTTGCAATTTGGAAGGACACAACTGAATATTTCACACTTGGAGATCTGTGGGATTGCTATGAAGAATGGAGTGCATATGGTGTTGGTGCTCCAATTGTTTTAAAAGATGATGTTCCAGTTATTCAATACTACGTTCCTCACTTATCTGCTATCCAGATCTACACCGTCAAATCTCCAGCAACACTTAGGTATATATCTAGATTTTATCGAGACTCTGACTGTTACTTTAATAAGTATTTTTCTCAAAAATTTATTATAATAGTTTATGTAGGTTTAATAATCATGTGTTATCTGCTCAATTAAAACACATCACAATTTAAGTATCTAAATAAAATCTACTAACAAATTTAATTGAATGAAAAAGAAACTTGTTATAACCAATGAGTTTGATTTATGAATCTCTCTAAATTAAAAAATCTTAAGTGCCTAACTATCCTCTAATCCAATAATTAATTTATCTTATTACATTAATAAGTTCAACTAATCTATGTTGTTACTCATTATTATATAATCCAATAAGCAAATTTCTTATTTTGTTACATCTTTTAAATTTTGCAGGTGAAAAAATAACAAAAATGGTCCTAATATTTGAGGATAGATTTTTAATAGTTTTTAAAGTACGTATTGAATAATTTTATTATTTTTTAAAGTTTGTTAAAAATTAATATTTTTAATTTCCATTAAATATTTATTGAATTTTATTCATTGGACTTGAAAACTATGAAAAAAGATTTAATAATAAACATATAGAATGTTCCATCAAATTTGAAATATGCAAACACAATAGAAAAGAGAGATTGCACCTCCTAAAGCTGTTGTACATTTGAATGTGTGTTCTCGCTAATTTTTTTTCATAGTTTCTATTAAATCTAACAAACATAAATTAAAAAATATTTAATGAAGACTAAAAATATTAATTTGTAACAGTATTAAGATTTTATTTTACTAGTATATATTAATCTAGTAGCGCACATACGTCTTATGAGTTATTTCTTGTTCTTACTAAATTTGAAAAATAAAAAATACTATGAGAAATTTTGTAACCTTTTTTCTTGTAAATTTGTATGCAATTAAGTTTTGATAGTTAAATTATTTGGTTCAATTCATAATGTAACTTAATGATACGTATGTATATTATCGATATTAATAACAACATTACGATTATATTCATTAAGTATGGATTTATTAGTACAGATATCAAAATTTTTCTTAAAATCAAACTTAACTGAATCGATTATTGGGTTCTTTTAAATAAAATCATAGGTCTCAATATATATATTTATCATCATATCGAGAACTAGAGTAGGTTTTTTATTTTATAAAAAATACGTAATCACATGAGTTTTTCATTATTATGAGCAGTTTAGAGTCGTAATAGACTCATATGTCATGAAAATTATATACTTTTTGCATTATTTTAAAAGCTTGTTATATTTTATACAACAAATCGAACATTCAAATAGTAGCGTGACTCTAAGATGGAGTTTACGAAAAATTATTGAATCATACTGATACAAAAGAAAATTCTAGAAGATTGGGGTTGTTTTGAAAATTTTAAGTTTGATATGCACAACAGAATAACGGAAAAATTGATATGGTGTAATTTTCTAAAAGTAATCAATCAAAATTGTGAGGTATACGAGCTATTGTTGTTGTGATTAATGTTTACTTTACAATTTGCTATCAAAAAACTAATATTTTCGCATTATTTTGGATATATAATTTTATTACAATATATAAAATAAGTTTTATAATGATACTTTTTAATTATATCATGTCAATTAAAAATTTAATATGAGTTTATTTATACATCAGATTATGTGAAATCTAACAATTAAATATGACTAGATTATGTTATTAACTTTAGTTGACTGACACAACAAGTTCAGATTATGTTATTAACTTTAGTTGACTGACACAACAAGTTTAGATTATGTTATTAACTTTAGTTTAATGACACAACAAGTTCGTAACAATCTATGTAATGGCTTGAATGGCAAAAAAGAAGAAGAGAAGTAAAAGAAGTGAAAAACAAATCGTGAGAAAAGAAATCCAATCATTTTCTTGTGCAATCATCAACTAAAAAACTCAAATCAAATGTCAAATTTGCAAAGTATTCTTCAATCAGTAACGCCAATTATTTCTACTAAACCTCTACCAAAGGTAACTCATTAATTTTTATCAGAGAGATTAAAGGCAAATGAGATTGAAATGTCTCTGCCTAGCAGATACATGTAGTTCTTCTTTCACTTGTTCTTTTTTTTTTATCTGACGTCTCTTCTTATCAAGAAATGTCTCAATCCAGCAACATATGTCTAGTTCTGCCTTTTTTTGTTGATTATATTTGAAAGGGATTTTCGTCTATATGATTTTTTTCAACAAATTTATTAGATTTCATACCTCTAATATTAATTAAGAGTTATATTTATTGAACGTATCTATATCAATGAATTCTTTTTTTTCTAAATTTGGACGATCGATCCTTTCAAAATTTATTTTCTACTCATTATATTCACTTTGTTTTAGTACTATTTATCTCTAATAAGTTTGCAATTTGGAAGGACACAACTGAATATTTCACACTTGGAGATCTGTGGGATTGCTATGAAGAATGGAGTGCATATGGTGTTGGTGCTCCAATTGTTTTAAAAGATGATGTTCCAGTTATTCAACACTACGTTCCTCACTTATCTGCTATCCAGATCTACACCATCAAATCTCCAGCAACACTTAGGTATATATCTAGATTTTATCGAGACTTGACTGTTACTTTAATAAGTATTTTTCTCAAAAATTTATCATAATAGTTTATGTAGGTTTAATAATCATGTGTTCATCTACTCAATTAAAACACGTCACAATTTAAGTATCTAAATAAAATCTACTAACAAATTTAACTGAATAAAAAAGAAGCTTGTTATAACTAATGAGTTTGATTTATGAATCTCTCTAAATTAAAAAATATTTAATGAAGACTAAAAGTATTAATTTGTAACAGTATTACGATTTTATTTTACTAGTATATATTAATCTAGTAGCGCACATACGTCTTATGAGTTATTTCTTGTTCTTACTAAATTTGAAAAATAAAAAATACTATGAGAAATTTTGTAACCTTTTTTCTTGTAAATTTGTATGCAATTAAGTTTTGATAGTTAAATTATTTGGTTCAATTCATAATGTAACTTAATGATACGTATGTATATTATCGATATTAATAACGACATTACGATTATATTTGTTAAGTATGGATTTATTAGTACGAATGTCAAAAATTTTTTTAAAATAAAACCTAACTGAATCGATTATTTGATTCTTTTAAATAAAATCATAGGTCTCAATATATATATTTATCATCAAATCGAGAACTAGAGTAGGTTTTTTATTTTATAAAGAAGCATAATCACATGAGTTTTTCATCGGTAAGAGCAGTTTAAAACCGTAATAGATTCATATGTCATGAAAATTATATACTTTTTACATTATATTAAAAGCTTGTTATATTTTATACAACAAGTCGAACATTCAAATAGTAGCGTGGCTCTAAGATGGAGTTTACGAAAAATTATTGAATCATACTGATACAAAAGAAAATTCGAGAAGATTGGGGTTATTTTGAAAATTTTAAGTTTGGTATGCACAACAGAATAACGGAAAAATTGATATGGTGTAATTTTCTAAAAGTAATCAATCAAAATTGTGAGGTACACGATCTATTGTTGTTGTGATTAATATTTACTTTACGATTTGCAATCAAAAAACTAATATTTTCGCATTATTTTGGATTTATAATTTTATCACAATATATAAAATAAGTTTTATAATGATACTTTTTAATTATATCATGTCAATTAAAAATTTAATATGAGTTTATTTATACATCAGATTATGTGAAATCTAACAATTAAATATGACTAGATTATGTCATTAACTTTAGTTGACTGACACACACAACAAGTTCAGATTATGTTATTAACTTTAGTTTAATGACACAACAAGTTCAGATTATGTTATTAACTTTAGTTTACCGACACATACAAGTTCGTAACAATCTATGTAATGGCTTGAGTGGGCAAAAAAGAAGAACAAGAGAAGAAAAAGAAGTGAAAAACAAATCGTGAGAAAAGAAATCAAATTATTTTCTTGTCCAATCATCAACTAAAAAACTCAAATCAAATGTCAAATCTGCAAAGTTTTCTTCGATCAGTGACGCCAATTGTTCCTACTAAACCTCTATCAAAGGTAACTCATTATTTTTTTGAGTTTTTATTTTGATCATCTCTTTCTCAACAAAAGAAAAAAAATTGAATTTACTTTCAGTCATACAAGTTTGTTTCAATGGATTCTAACTTAAAAATGTTGATATCAAGTTTTTTTTAAATCTAACTGTGCATGTTTTTCATATTTAATATATTCCAAGTTATTATAATTTTTATATATATATTTTTCTGGTGAATCTGATGTAAATCCGATGTCTCTGTTGTTGTTGTTTGAGAGAAAGAGAGAGAGAGATTAAAAGCAAACGAGATTGAGTTGTCTCTGCCTAGCAGATACATCTAGTTCTTCTTTTGCTTTTTTTTTTTTGGAATAATTTTTATAAATCTGATGTCTCTGCTTATCAAGAAATGTCCCAATCCAGCAACATATGTCTAGTTTTGTCTTCTTTTTTTTTTGGGGTCAAAAACTTATATTTTCTCATTATTTTGGATATAGAATTTTATCACAATATATAAAATAAATTTTATAATGACACCTTTTAATTATATCTTGTCAATAAAAAATTTAAAGCTGCACCAGACTTTAAAAATAAATTAAAAGTAATAGAAAAACATTGTACATCTGAATGTGAGTTCTCGCTAATTTTTTTTCATAGTTTCTATTAAATCTAACAAATATAAATTAATAAATATTTAATGAAGACTAAAAATATTAATTTGTACAGTATTACGATTTTATTTTACTAGTATATATTAATCTAGTAGCGCACATACGTCTTATGAGTTATTTCTTGTTCTTACTAAATTTGAAAAATAAAAAATACTATGAGAAATTTTGTAACCTTTTTCTTATAAATTTGTATGCAATTAAGTTTTGATAGTTAAATTATTTGGTTCAATTCATAATGTAACTTAATGATATGTATGTATATTATCGATATTGATAACGACATTACGATTATATTCATTAAGTATGAATTTATTAGTACAGATATCAAAATTTTTCTTAAAATCAAACTTAACTGAATCGATTATTGGGTTCTTTTAAATAAAATAATAGGTCTCAATATATATATTTATCATCATATCGAGAATTAGAGTAGGTTTTTTATTTTATAAAAAATACGTAATCACATGAGTTTTTCATTATTACGAGCAGTTTAGAGTCGTAATAGACTCATATGTCATGAAAATTATATACTTTTGCATTATATTAAAAGCTTGTTATATTTTATAAAACAAAATCGAACATTCAAATAGTAGCGTGACTCTAAGATGGAATTTACGAAAAATTATTGAATCACACTGATACAAAAGAAAATTCGAGAAGATTGGGGTAGTTTTGAAAATTTTAAGTTTGGTATGTGCAACAGAATAACGGAAAAATTGATATGGTGTAATTTTCTAAAAGTAATCAATCAAAATTGTGAGGTACACGATCTATTGTTGTTGTGATTAATATTTACTTTACGATTTGCTATCAAAAAACTAATATTTTCGCATTATTTTGGATATATAATTTTATCACAATATATAAAATAAGTTTTATAATGATACTTTTTAATTATATCATGTCAATTAAAAATTTAATATGAGTTTATCTATACATCAGATTATGTGAAATCTAACAATTAAATATGACTAGATTATGTTATTAACTTTAGTTGACTGACACAACAAGTTCAGATTATGTTATTAACTTTAGTTTAATGACACAACAAGTTCAGATTATGTTATTAACTTTAGTTTACTGACACATACAAGTTCGTAACAATCTATGTAATGGCTTGAGTGGGCAAAAAAGAAGAAGAAGAGAAGAAAAAGAAGTGAAAGACAAATCGTGAGAAAAGAAATCAAATCTTTTTCTTGTGCAATCATCAACTAAAAAACTCAAATCAAATGTCAAATCTGCAAAGTTTTCTTCGATCAGTGACGCCAATTGTTCCTACTAAACCTCTACCAAAGGTAACTCATTAATTTTTGTTAGAGAGATTAAAGGCAAATGAGATTGAAATGTCTCTGGCTAGCAGATACATCTAGTTCTTCTTTCACTTGTTCTTTTTTTTATCTGACGTCTCTTCTTATCAAGAAATGTCTCAATCCAGCAACATATGTCTAGTTCTGCCTTTTTTTGCTGATTATATTTGAAAGGGATTTTCGTCTATATGATTTTTTTCAACAAATTTATTAGATTTCACACCTCTAATATTAATTAAGAGTTCTATTTATTGAACGTATCTATATCAATGAATTCTTTTTTTTTTCTAAATTTGCACGATCGATCCTTTCAAAATTTATTTTTTACTCATTATATTCACTTTTTTTAATACTATTTATCTCTAATAAGTTTGCAATTTGGAAGGAACAACTGAATATTTCACACTTGGAGATCTGTGGAATTGCTATGAAGAATGGAGTGCATATGGTGTTGGTGCTCCAATTATTGTAAAAGATGATGTTCCAGTCATTCAATACTACGTTCCTCACTTATCTGCTATCCAGATCTACACCATCGAATCTCCAGCAACACTTAGGTATATATCTAGATTTTATCGAGACTCTAACTGTTACTTTAATAAGTATTTTTCTCAAAAATTTATTATAATAGTTTATATAGATTTAATAATCATGTGTTCATCTGCTCAATTAAAACACGTCACAATTTAAGTATCTAAATAAAATCTACTAACAAATTTAACTGAATAAAAAAGAAGCTTGTTATAACTAATGAGTTTGATTTATGAATCTCTCTAAATTAAAAAATCTTAAGTGCCTAATTATCCTCTAATCCAATAATTAATTTATCTTATTGCATTAATAAGTTCAACTAATCTATGTTGTTACTCATTATTATATAATCCAATAAGCAAATTTCTTATTTTGTTACATCTTTTAAATTTTGCAGGTGAAAAAATAACAAAAATGGTCCTAATATTTGAGGATAGATTTTTAATAGTTTTTAAGGTATGTATTGAATAATTCTATTATTTTTTAAAGTTTGTTAAAAATTAATATTTTTAGTTTCCGTCAAATATTTATTGAATTTTATTCATTGGACTTGAAAACTATGAAAAAAGATTTAATAATAAACATATAGAATGTTCCATCAAATTTGAAATATGCAAACACAAAAGAAAAGAGAGATTGCACCTCGTAAAGCTGTTGTACATCTGAATGTGAGTTCTCGCTAATTTTTTTTCATAGTTTCTATTAAATCTAACAAACATAAATTAATAAATATTCATTGAAGACTAAAAATATTAATTTGTAACAGTATTACGATTTTATCTTACTAGTATATATTAATCTAGTAGCGCACATACGTCTTATGAGTTATTTCTTGTTCTTACTAAATTTGAAAAATAAAAAATACTATGAGAAATTTTGTAACCTTTTTTCTTATAAATTTGTATATAATTAAGTTTTGATAGTTAAATTATTTGGTTCAATTCATAATGTAACTTAATGATACGTATGTATATTATCGATATTAATAACGACATTACGATTATATTAGTTAAGTATAGATTTATTAGTACGGATGTCAAATTTTTTCTTAAAATAAAACCTAACTGAATCGATTATTTGATTCTTTTAAATAAAATCATAGGTCTCAATATATATATTTATCATCAAATCGAGAACTAGAGTAGGTTTTTTATTTTATAAAGAAACATAATCACATGAGTTTTTCATTGTTACGAGTAGTTTAGAACCGTAATAGACTCATATGTCATGAAAATTATATACTTTTTACATTATATTAAAAGCTTGTTATATTTTATACAACAAGTCGAACATTCAAATAGTAGCGTGGCTCTAAGATGGAGTTTACGAAAAATTATTGAATCATACTGATACAAAAGAAAATTCGAGAAGATTGGGGTTATTTTGAAAATTTTAAGTTTGGTATGCACAACAGAATAACGGAAAAATTGATATGGTGTAATTTTCTAAAAGTAATCAATCAAAATTGTGAGGTACACGATCTATTGTTGTTGTGATTAATATTTACTTTACGATTTGCAATCAAAAAACTAATATTTTCGATTTATTTTGGATATATAATTTTATCACAATATATAAAATAAGTTTTATAATGATACTTTTTAATTATATCATGTCAATTAAAAATTTAATATGAGTTTATTTATACATCAGATTATGTGAAATCTAGCAATTAAATATGACTAGATTATGTTATTAACTTTAGTTGACTGACACAACAAGTTCAGATTATGTTATTAACTTTAGTTTAATGACACAACAAGTTCAGATTATGTTATTAAAGACACATACAAGTTCGTAACAATCTATGTAATGGCTTGAGTGGGCAAAAAAGAAGAACAAGAGAAGAAAAAGAAGTGAAAAACAAATCGTGAGAAAAAAAATTAAATCATTTTCTTGTTCAATCATCAACTAAAAAACTCAAATCAAATGTCAAATCTACAAAGTTTTCTTCGATCAGTGACACCAATTGTTCCTACTAAACCTCTATCAAAGGTAACTCATTATTTTTTTGAGTTTTTATTTTGATCATCTCCTTTCTCAACGAAAGAAAAAAAAATTGAATTTACTTTCAGTCATACAAGTTTGTTTCATTGATTTCTAACTTAAAAATGTTGATATCAAGTTTTCTTTAGATCTAACTGTGCATGTTTTTCATATTTAATATATTCCAAGTTATTATAATTTGTATATATATATCTTATTATTTTTCTGATGAATCTGATGTAAATCCGATGTCTCTGTTGTTGTTGTTTGAGAGAAAGAGAGAGAGATTAAAAGCAAACGAGATTGAATTGTCTCTGCCTAGCAGATACATCTAGTTCTTCTTTTGCTTGTTTTTTTTTTGAATAAATTTTATAAATCTGATGTCTCTGCTTTCAAGAAATGTCCCAATCCAGCAACATATGTCTAGTTCTGTCTTCTTTTTTTTTGGGTCAAAAAACTTATATTTTCTCATTATTTTGGATATAGAATTTTATCACAATATATAAAATAAATTTTATAATGAGACCTTTTAATTATATCCTGTCAATTAAAAATTTAAAGATGCACCAGACTTTAAAAATAAATTAAAAGTAACAGAAAAACATTGTACATCTGAATGTGAGTTCTCGCTAATTTTTTTTCATAGTTTCTATTAAATCTAACAAACATAAATTAATAAATATTTAATGAAGATTAAAAAAATATTAATTTGTAACAGTATTACGATTTTATTTTACTAGTATATATTAATCTAGTAGCGCACAGAGTTATTTCTTGTTTTTACTAAATTTGAAAAATAAAAAATACTATGAGAAATTTTGTAACCTTTTTTCTTGTAAATTTGTATGCAAATAAGTTTTGATAGTTAAATTATTTGGTTCAATTCATAATGTAACTTAATGATACGTATGTATATTATCAATATTGATAACGACATTACGATTATATTCATTAAGTATGAATTTATTAGTACAGATATCAAAATTTTTCTTAAAATTCAAACTTAACTGAATCAATTATTGGGTTCTTTTAAATAAAATCATAGGTCTCAATATATATATTTATCATCATATCGAGAACTAGAGTAGGTTTTTTATTTTATAAAAAATACGTAATCACAAGAGTTTTTCATTATTACGAGCAGTTTAGAGTCGTAATAGACTCATATGTCATGAAAATTATATACCTTTTGCATTATATTAAAAGCTTGTTATATTTTATACAACAAATCAAACATTCAAATAGTAGCATGACTCTAAGATGGAGTTTACGAAAAATTAGTGAATCATACTGATACAAAAGAAAATTCGAGAAGATTGGGGTTGTTTTGAAAATTGTAAGTTTGGTATGCACAACAGCATAACCGAAAAATTGATATGGTGTAATTTTCTAAAAGTAATCAATGAAAATTGTGAGGTACACGAGCTATTGTTGTTATGATTAATGTTTACTTTACAATTTGCTATCAAAAAACTAATATTTTCGCATTATTTTGGATATATAATTTTATCTCAATATATAAAATAAGTTTTATAATGATACTTTTTAATTATATCATGTCAATTAAAAATTTAATATGAGTTTATTTATACATCAGATTATGTGAAATCTAACAATTAAATATGACTAGATTATGTTATTAACTTTAGTTGACTGACACAACAAGTTCAGATTATGTTATTAACTTTAGTTTAATGACACAACAAGTTCAGATTATGTTATTAAAGACACATACAAGTTCGTAACAATCTATGTAATGCCTTGAGTGGGCAAAAGAGAAGAACAAGAGAAGAAAAAGAAGTGAAAAACAAATCGTGAGAAAAGAAATCAAATCATTTTCTTGTGCAATCATCAACTAAAAAACTCAAATCAAATGTCAAATCTACAAAGTTTTCTTCGATCAGTGACACCAATTGTTCCTACTAAACCTCTATCAAAGGTAACTCATTATTTTTTTGAGTTTTTATTTTGATCATCTCCTTTCTCAACGAAAGAAAAAAAAATTGAATTTACTTTCAGTCATACAAGTTTGTTTCATTGGTTTTTAACTTAAAAATGTTGATATCAAGTTGTTTTTTAGATCTAACTGTGCATGTTTTTCATATTTAATATATTCCAAGTTATTGTAATTTATATATATATATATATATATATATATATATATATATATATATTTATGGTGAATCTGATGTAAATCCGATGTCTCTGTTGTTGTTGTTTGAGAGAAAGAGAGAGAGAGATTAAAAGCAAACGAGATTGAATTGTCTCTGCCTAGCAGATACATCTAGTTCTTATTTTGCTTGTTTTTTTTTTTTGAATAAATTTTATAAATCTGATGTCTCTGCTTATCAAGAAATGTCTCAATCCAGCAACATATGTCTAGTTCTGCCTTCTTTTTTTTTTTTTTTGGTCAAAAAACTTATATTTTCTCATTGTTTTGGATATAGAATTTTATCACAATATATAAAATAAGTTTTATAATGACATTTTTTAATTATATCATGTCAATTAAAAATTTAATCTGAGTTTATCTATACATCAGATTATGTGAAATCTAACAATTAAATATGACTAGATTATGTTATTAACTTTAGTTTACTGACACAACAAGTTCAGATTATGTTATTAACTTTAGTTTAATGACACTAGAAGTTCAGATTATGTTAACTTTAGTTTACTGACACCTACAAGTTCGTAACAATCTATGTAATGGCTTGAGGAGCAAAAAAAGAAGAAGAAGAGAAGAAAAAGAAGTGAAAAACAAATCGCGAGAAAAGAAATCAAATCATTTTCTCGTTCAATCATCAACTAAAAAACTCAAATCAAATGTCAAATCTGCAAAGTTTTCTTCGATCAGTGACGCCAATTGTTCCTACTAAACCTCTATCAAAGGTGACTCATTATTTTTTTGTTAGAAATAAGTATCTTTTTTTGAGTTTTTATTTTGATCATCTCCTTTCTCAACAAAAGAAAAAAAAATTGAAATTACTTTCAGTCATACAAGTTTGTTTCATTGGTTTCTAACTTTAAAATGTCGATATCAAGTTTTTTTTAGATCTAGCTGTGCATGTTTTTCATATTTAATATATTTCAATTTATTATAATTTATATATATATATATATATATATATATATATATATATATATATTTATTTTTCTGGTGAATCTGATGTAAATCCGATGTCTCTGTTGTTGTTGTTTGAGAGAAAGAGAGAGAGAGATTAAAAGCAAACGAGATTGAATTGTCTCTGCCTAGCAGATACATCTAGTTCTTCTTTTGCTTGATTTTTTATTTTTTGAATAAATTTTATAAATCTGATGTCTCTGCTTATCAAGAAATGTCCTAATCCAGCAACATATGTCTAGTTTTGCCTTTTTTTTCTTTTTTTTTATGGTCAACAAAACTTATATTTTCTCATATTAAAAATTTAATATGAGTTTATCTATACATCAGATTATGTGAAATCTAGCAATTAAATATGACTAGATTATGTTATTAACTTTAGTTTACTGAACATACAAGTTCGTAACAATCTATGTAATGGCTTGAGTGGGCAAAAAAGAAGAAGAAGAGAAGAAAAAGAAGTGAAAAATAAATTGTGAGAAAAGAAATCAAATCATTTTCTTACAATCATCAACTAAAAAACTCTAATCAAATGTCAAATCTACAAAGTTTTCTTCGATCAGTGACGCCAATTGTTCCTACTAAACCTCTATCAAAGGTAACTCATTATTTTTTTGAGTTTTTATTTTGATCATCTCCTTTCTCAACGAAAGAAAGAAAAATTGAATTTATTGAATTTACTTTCAGTCATACAAGTTTGTTTCATTGGTTTCTAACTTTAAAATGTCGATATCAAGTTTTTTTTAGATCTAACTGTGCATGTTTTTCATATTTAATATATTTCAATTTATTATAATTTATATATATATATATATATATATATATTTTTTTTTATTTATTTATTTATTTATTTATTTTTCTGGTGAATCTGATGTAAATCCGATGTCTCTGTTGTTGTTGTTTGAGAGAAAGAGAGAGAGATTAAAAGCAAACGAGATTGAATTGTCTCTGCCTAGCAGATATATCTAGTTCTTCTTTTGCTTGATTTTTTATTTTTTGAATAAATTTTATAAATCTGATGTCTCTGCTTATCAAGAAATGTCCTAATCCAGCAACATATGTCTAGTTCTGCCTTTTTTTTTCTTTTTTTTTATGGTCAACAAAACTTATATTTTCTCATATTAAAAATTTAATATGAGTTTATCTATACATCAGATTATGTGAAATCTAGCAATTAAATATGACTAGATTATGTTATTAACTTTAGTTTAATGACACAACAAGTTCAGATTATATTATTAACTTTAGTTTACTGACACAACAAGTTCAGATTATGTTATTAACTTTAGTTTACTGAACATACAAGTTCGTAACAATCTATGTAATGGCTTGAGTGGGCAAAAAAGAAGAAGAAGAGAAGAAAAAGAAGTGAAAAACAAATCGTGAGAAAAGAAATCAAATCATTTTCTCGTTCAATCATCAACTAAAAAACTCAAATCAAATGTCAAATCTGCAAAGTTTTCTTCGATCAGTGACGCCAATTGTTCCTACTAAACCTCTACCAAAGGTAACTCATTAATTTTTGGTAGAGAGATTAAAGGCAAATGAGATTGAAATGTCTCTGCCTAGCAGATACATCTAGTTCTTCTTTTACTTGCTTCTTTTTTTAGCTGATGTCTCTTCTTATCAAGAAATGTCTCAATCCAGCAACATATGTCTAGTTCAACCTTTTTTTGTTGATTATATTTGAAAGGAACTTTCGTCTATCTGATTTTTTTCAACAAATTTATTAGATTTCATACCTCTAATATTAATTAAGAGTTATATTTATTGAACGTATCTATATCAATGAATTCCTTTTTTTTTTCTAAATTTGCACGATCGATCCTTTCAAAATTTATTTTCTACTCATTATATTCACTTTTTTTAATACTATTTATCTCTAATAAGTTTGCAATTTGGAAGGACACAACTGAATATTTCACACTTGGAGATCTGTGGGATTGCTATGAAGAATGGAGTGCATATGGTGTTGGTGCTCCAATTGTTTTAAAAGATGATGTTCCAGTTATTCAATACTACGTTCCTCACTTATCTGCTATCCAGATCTACACCATCGAATCTCCAGCAACACTCAGGTATATATCTAGATTTTATCGAGATTCTGATTGTTACTTTAATAAGTATTTTTCTCAAAAATTTATCATAATAGTTTATGTAGGTTTAATAATCATAATACTTATATGAATTTTACCCTAAATTTTGTCTGCTACTTTCATTAAGTATTTTTTTGAAAATTTATCATAGTTTTCTTGTTTGAATTTTACCCTAGATTTTGTCTGCTACTTTCATTAAATATTTTTTAAAAAAATTTATCGTAATTTTCTTGTTTAATCGATATACCCTAGAATTTATCTGAATTTTACCTAGATTTTCTCTGCTTCAGCTACTTTCATTAAGTACTTCAAAAATTTATCATAATATTTTTTATTATTATTATAATTAGAATACTTATCTGGATTATACCTAAATTCTCTATGCTACTTCCATTAAGTAGTTTTTTGAAAATTTATGCTAATATATTTTTATCAATTTTACATTAGTATGGACACAATATAAATTTTTATTCTCACTTTACTCAATTATTACCACCATGAAATTATCCTTCATGCATCTATGAATCTTGAATTCATTCTATCACTCATTTCATATTATTTTTAAGAAAGTTTTTTATAAAGAAAAAGAGAAATAGTGAAAGTTGAAATATCGCTTTTTTATATCAGTTAAAGTTTTATACATTGATGATATAATTTGTATTCTATATTTAATACACATAAAATGCTCAACCAATATGTTGTGTCCCAAAAAATTCACTCATCTTATAAAATTTTGGTTCTTCTCAATCATTTTTCCTCCCTCTTTTGAAACTTATGTACATTTTAATGTTCGTAATCAACTTTATATCTTACCCTCAAAAGTAATATTTCAGTTGATCTGAAAATCCACTGAAAATATTTTAAGTGACCCAATAGAATGGTGTTTTATCATTAACGTATGGTAAAATTCGTGATGGTGCTTCAATATTTTAATATACTACGTCCAATTAGATTAGAACGAGTTAGACGAGGGACTGTCCATAGTCGTCTTGTTCTTGAGTAAAGTTGAGCATAGCTCTCTTATCCACTAAATTGACAAGAAGTTATCACTTTGATATGTTAATATCATTGTCTTATTCTTTACTTCCTAAAAGAATAGCAAAATTATTACTTAAAGAAGTTAACTACTATCAATTTTTACTAATTCATATCAGAAAAGATTATCAAATACTATCAAGTCATGTTCTAAGAATGATGTGCCATTACTAATATTCTTTCAGTTCTTGCAGCTTATCAGGAGATCATAATGCTGATGAAAGTGATTTGAAGAATATGAGTGATGAAAGTGATAGCAAACCGATGGAGAGTCCAAAAGGCCGCCTTGGCTATCTCTATTTTGAATATTCTGAGGTTACCGCTGTTTCCTGGAGAATTCCCTTAGTGGAGAAGGTACGCATAGTTGATTTTCTAATTTAATATAATCATTTAAATAATCTAAAAAAATGTATCATATTGCGTGAAGGATTTGGTGAATGAGAAGTTTTCCTTCTTAAATTAAATATATGTAATAAGTTGAAATTCTACTGATCAATGAAAGAACATGCATAATATCATTCTTTTCGCAGAGGTACGAGAAATAATCGGAGGCAATAAAGTAGATTTTAATTGTTTTGTAGGTTTTGAATTGTCATGATAAATAATAATATTTTTTTTATTTAATTTTGATGTTTTAGGTATCTAAATTAAGCCAGAATCATCCTGGAGTTGAGAAATTGAAGAGCACTGACTTGTCTCCAGCAAGTTGGATGGCTATTACTTGGTATATTTTATCATTTTTTTCCTCTTATTAATAATGTTAAGTAAATTATGATAATAAAACCTAGCAATAAAACTTTTAACCATTTATTTTTATGCCAAAAATTTATCATATACAAAAATAATTATGAATCAATATCACAATAAATTATTTTTCAAAAAAAATTCATGAAAACATTTGTAATTTTTTAACAATTTGCATATTTTAATAAGTTTGAGTTAATATTTTCTAATAAAATTGCTAGGTGCCCAATCTATCACATACCAATAAAGAATATGACGAACAATGTGCCAACATATTTCCTCACATATCATACAATATCATCACTGTATCAAGGTATGTCTTTTTATTTTACTGTTTAGTTACAAAAATATCATCATGACTATTGTAAAATTGGTCAAAATATTTCAATAGAAATTCTTTTACTAATTCCATGAAAGTATACTAAAGATTAATTTTATACAAATAACCACTTATTTGGAATTATAATTGTTTTTGTAATTACGTTTAAATATATTTTTATATGCAAATAATTTTGAATTTGATAGTAATTCAGAACGAGATATATGATTGTTGGTTATATTTGTGCATGTTATGTGCTAGGTTAGCAACATATATGTGCTAGTTGATCTTTAATTTTTCGTATTTTTGTCAATATATATTATATTTTAATTTTCTAATATTATTGCATTTTCTAATAAGAAAAAGCATCGTTGTTTGACTTTTATATTCGAAATGATTTTTTCCATTATATAAAAATTATATTATGATTTTTAAATATTATTACAGATAACTTAAACGATGAAGCAGGCGAAGATGCTTCATTGGAAAAAAAGGAGATTGGTGAAATTCCTCTTGCTCCTTTTGGGCTGGCATCTTACAAGATGCAAAATGATGTATGGATAAACAACGCCCAAGCTTATGCTAAATTCAACGATCTTCAAAGTGCTGCTGATTCTTGGCTAAAGCAGCTTAATTTTACTCATTATGATTTTAACATTTTCATGGCTTCAAATTCCTACAACATGGACCATATTTTCTTGTATTGAACTCATTTGAAAAATAGGTCTCATGTTATTGTTTCTAATTTGATTATGTATTACGTGAGAACCTATTTTATGGTTATATTCTGAACTTGATTAAATGAAAATTTGAGTTATTTGAATTTTTTGTTGACTTTATCTTATATAATTTCTTGTTTAGATATACAATTTTATCATAATATATAAAAATAAATTATAGTATGATACATTTTGATTATATCATGTCAAATTGTAAATATAATTTTATATGTACAATTAAAGCAACACAAACTATTGAGATGATTGTTGGCAGTGCATGTTACGTGCTTAGTTGGTGACATATATATGCTTGTCAATTGTCATATTGTTTAATCACAAAACTTTTAGTTTGCTCATATACGATCTTTATGTCGTGGTCTAATTACACATTTTAACTATATCATGTGAATTAAAATTTTAAATTTGAGTTTATCTATATAATCAAATCTACACCGATTATGTGAAATCTTTAAATTAAATTTTTATATGATCAGATTATGTGTTACTAACTGTAATTTGACGAGGCATACAAGCTCACAACTTCTTATATTATGATTTGAACTGGGAAAAAAGAAGATATAATTCTTCTTTCATTTTCCTCGGAATACCCACAGAAACACTTGTCACAGATATAGGGTGCCTTCATACAACAAGGTGCCCTCGTATATCTATTATTGGTTGTGCCTCACATATTATAAAGAAAAAACTCAAATCAAATGTCAAATCTTCAGAGTTTTCTTCGACAAGTGACACCAATTGTCCCTTCAAAAACTCTAACAAAGTATAATTCATTAATTGCATCTTAGATAAATATGTTTATTTTGAGATCTCATTTTATTCATTTCATTTTTAAAAAGTAAAATTCATTTTTCATTCATACAAGTTTTTTTCCAATGCATACTTATAAAATCTATTGATATCAAATTATGTTCAAATATTTTCTTATATTTAAATTATTATAGTTTGATAGAAATTAATAAACGAGATGTATGATTATTGGTTGTGCACATTACGTGCTTGGTTAATGATGTATATGTGTTTGTATGTTAACAAATTATAGGATGATATATTTTAACTATATCATATCAAAAAAGAGTCAAAATATTTTCTTCTTTCATTAAATTCTTGTCGATAAAGAGGTCAAATCAAATATCAAATTTTAATAAGCATTTTTCAATCCGTGATACCAATTGTCCCTTCAAATACTCTACCAAAAAATTATAATTCATTAATTATTATTTTTTATAATAAATATTTTTATTTTGAGTTCTTATTTTAATCATCTCATTTCTAAATTAAAAAATTCATTAAAAAATCATAATTTTTCATCAATTTGCTTATTTAGTTTGAGTTAATTTTTTCTAATATAATTGTTGGGTGCCAATCTATCACGTACAAATGAAGAATATGACAAACAATGTGTCGACATATTTCCTCACATATCGTACAATATCATTATTATATGAAGGTATGTCTTTTTATTTTACTGTTTAGTTACAAAAAATTTCATCATGACTATTGTAAAATTGGTCAAAATATTTCAATAGAAATTCTTTTACTAATTTCATGAAAGTATACTAAAGATCAATATTATACAAACAACCACTTATTTGAAATTATAATTATTTTTTTTGTAATTACGTTCAAATATATTTTTATATTTAAACAATTTTGAATTTGATAGTAATTCAAAATGAGATATATGGTTGTTGGTTGTATTTGTGCACATTATGTGCTTGGTTAGTAACATATATGTGCTAATTAGATATTTGATTTTTCATATTTCTATTAATATATATTGTACTTTGATTTTCTAATATTATTGTATTTTCCAATAAAAAAAGAGAATCGTTTGTTTGGATTCATATTTAAAATGAGTTTTTCTCTTTATATACACATTATGTTATGATTTTAAATATTATTGCAGATAAAGATATTTCATTAGAAAAAAAAATTGGTGAAATTCGTCTTGCTCCTTTTGGGCTGGCATCTTACAAGATGCAAAATGATGCATGGATAAACAATGCCCAAGCTTATGCAAAATTCAATGATCTTCAAGTGCCGCCGATTCTTGGCTAAAGCAGCTTAATTTTACTCATTATGATTTCAATATTTTTCATTAGTTGGAATTGCTATAATATGGACCATATTTTATTGTATTGAGTTCATGCTTTTAGGAAATAGGTCTCATGTTATTGTTTCTAATGTGATTTTGTATTACTTGAGAACCTATTTTATGGCTATGTTCTGAACTTGATTAAATGAAAATTTGAGTTATTTGAATTTTTTGTTAACTTTATCTCATTTAATTTCCTATTTAGATATATAATTTTATCATAATATATAAATTATTTTGAATTTGATAGTAATTCATAAACTAGATGTGTGATTGTTGGTCGTGTACGTTACGTGCTTAGTTGGTGACCTATATGTGCTTGCCATAATGTTTAATCACAAAATTTTTAGTTTTCTCATATATGATCTTTAGATCGTGGTCTAATGATACATTTTAACTATATCATGTCAATTACAATTTTAAATATGAGTTTATCTTTACGATCAAATCTACACCAATTATGTGAAATCTTTAAATTAAATTTTTATATGACTAGATTATGTTATTACTAACTGTAATTTGACGAGGCACATAAGTTTAAGACTTCTTATATAATGATTTTAATTGGGAAAAAAGAAGATATAATTCTTCCATTAAATTCTTGTCAAGAAAAATGTAAAATCAAATGACAAATCTTCATACATTTTTTTTTTCAATTAGTGATACTAATTTCTCTTTGAAAGCCTTATCGAAGATATAATTCGCTAATTATTATTTCGAGTTCTCATTTTAATCATTCAATTTTTAAGTAAATAGAGAAAAATAAAATCCGCTTTCATTTGTATAAGTTTGTTTCAATAAATTCTTATAAAAGATGTCGATATTAAATTATGACCAAATATATTTTTATCTTTAAATTATTCTGATTTTAAGAACAATTCATCACAAAAATATGATTATTAGTCATGCACACTATGTGCTTGATTAGTGATATGTTTGTGCTTGTCAACAAAATTTTAGGATGACACATTTTGATTATATCATATTCTATAGTTTTAGATGTGAATTTATCTATAGTTAAAGTTACACATATTATGTGAAATCTTGAAATAACTTTTTTTAATAATAATAATAATAATAATAATAATAATAATAATAATAATAATAATTATTATTATTATTATTATTATTATTATTATTATTATTATTATTATTATTATTATCAAGTGCTAGTTATTTTCTATGAAAAATTTTATAATGAATGAGACACTACCAAACAATAGTTGTATGAGGACATTCTATTCGTGACAAGTGTATTTGTGGACCCCTCTTGTCAGTCCCCCTCTTTTTCACTTTCATTTCCCCCGAATGGCCACATAAATACTTGTCATAGATATAGGTGCCCTCATATAACGGGTGTCGTCGTACAACTATTGTTGGTTGTGTCTCACCCATTGTAAATTTTTTTCATATATTGATTTGAATTGAAAAAGAGAAAAAGAGAAGAGTAGTGAAGAAAGATTTGTGAGAGAAAAAAGAAGTCAAGTTATTTTTTTCTTTGATTCATTGATTTTTGTCAAGAAAGAACTCGAACTAAATGTCAAATCTGCAGAGTTTTCTTCAATCAGTGACACCAGTTGTCCTTTCAAATTTGTTGATATCAAATTATGTTCAAATATTTTCTTATATTTAAATTATTATGAGTTCGATAGAAATTTATAAACGAAATGTATAATTATTGGTCGTGCACATTACGTGTTTGGTTGATGATGTATATATGTTTGTTAACAAATTTTAGGATGATATATTTTGACTTATATAATATAAAATAAGAGTCAAAATATTTTCTTCTTTCATTGAATTCTTGTCAAGAAATGGATTAAATCAAATATCAAATTTTAATTAGTTATTTTACAATCCGTGATACCAATTGTTCCTTCAAAAACTCTACCAAAAATATAATTTATTAGTTATTATTTTTTTATAATAAATATTTTTATTCAGAGTTCTTATTTTAATCATCTCATTTCCAAATTGAAAAAAAATTCGTAACTTTTCATCATTTTGGTTATTTAAACAAATTTGAGTTAATTTTTTTTAATATAATTGCTAGGTGCTCAATCTATCGCGTACCAATGAAGAATTTGGCAAACAACGTGTCAACATATTTCTTTACATATCATACAAAATCATTATTATATCAAGGTATGTCTTTTTATTTTACTGTTTAATTACAAAAAATTTCATCATGATTATTGTAAAATTGGTCAAAATATTTCAATATAATTTTTTTTACTAATTCCAAGAAAGTGAACTAAAGATTAATTTTATATAATCTGCCACTTATTCGAAATTATAATTCTTTTTGTAATTACGTTCAAATATATTTTTATATTTAAATTATTTTGAATTTGATAGTAATTCAAAACGAGATATATGGTTGTTGGTTGTATTTGTGCACATTATGTTCTTGGTTAGATCTTGATTTTCCATATTTCTATCAATATATATTGTATTTTTGATTTTCTAATATTATTGCATTTTTCAATAAAAAAAGAGAATGGTTTGTTTGACTTCATATTTAAAATGAGTTTTTATCTTTATATATACATTATATTATAATTTTAAATATTATTGCAGATAAAGATATTCCATTAGAAAAAAAAAATTGGTGGAACTCCTCTTGCTCCTTTTGGACTGGCATCTTACAAGATGCAAAATGATGTATAGATAAACAAGGCTCAGGCTTATGCAAAATTCAATTATCTTTAAAGTGCTGTCGATTCTTGGCTAAAACAGCTTAATTTTACTCATTATGATTGTAATATTTTTATCAGTTCAAATTCCTATAATATGGATCGTATTTTCTTGTATTTGAACTCATTTAATAAATAGGTCTCATATTATTGTTTCTAATTTGATTTTATATTACTTGAGAACCTATTTTATGGCTATGTTCTGGACTTGATTAAATGAAAATTTGAGTTATTTGAAATTTTTGTTGACTTTATATCATTTAATTTCCTGTTAAGTTCTATAATTTTATCATAATATATAAATTATTTTGAATTTGATAGTAATTTATAAATGAGATGTATGATTGTTGGTCGTGCACGTCACGTGCTTAGTTTGTGACATATATGTGCTTGTCATAATGTTTAATCACAAAATTTTTAGTTTTCTCGTATACAATCTAATAACACATTTTAACTATATCATGTGAAGTAAAAAATTTAAATATGAATTTTTCTATATAATCAAGTCTACACAGATTTTGTGAAATCTTTATATCAAATTTTTATATGAAATCCTGAAATCAGATTATGTGTTACTAATTGTAATTTGACGTGGCATACAGGTTCATGACTTCCTACAAAATGATTTAGATTGAAAAAAGAAGAAGATATAATTCTTCTTTTATTAAATTCTTGTCAAGAAAAATGTCAAATCAAATGGCCGTAGTTTTTTTTTTTCAATCAGTGACATCAATTATCCCTTCAAAGCTCTACCGAAGATATAATTCATTAATTATTATTTTTTAAAATAAATATTTTTATTTTGAATTCTCATTTTAATCATTCGATTTCTAAATAAACAGAGAAACATAAAATCCGCTTTCATTTGTACAAGTTTGTTTCAATGAAATCTTATAAAAGTTGTTGATATTAAATTATGAATAAATATATTTTTATTTTTAAATTATTCTAAATTTAATAATTATATATATATATATATATATATATATATATATATATATATATGATTATTGATCGTGCACACTATGTGCTTGATTAGTGATATATATGTGCTTGTCAATAAAATTTTAGGATGACACGTTTCGATTATATCATATTAATATAGTTTTATGATTATTGATCGTGCACACTATGTGCTTGATTAGTGATATATATGTGCTTGTCAATAAAATTTTAGGATGACACGTTTCGATTATATCATATTAATATAGTTTTAAATGTGAATTTATCTAGAGCAAAAGCTACACATATTATGTAAAATCTTGAAATAAAAAATTTTAATAAATATTTTTATTATTATCAAATGCTAGTTATTTTTTATGAGAAATTTTATAATGAATGAGGTACAACCAAACAATAGTTGTGTGAGGGCATTCTATTTGTGACAAGTGTATTTGTGAACCCTTTTTGTCAATCCCCCTCTTTTTCACTTTCATCTCCTCCGAATGACCACATAAATACTTGTCACAGATATAGGTGCCCTCATACAACGGGTGCTCTCATACAACTACTGTTGATTGTGCCTCATCCATTGTAAAAAAAATTTATATATTGATTTGAATTGAAAAATAGAAGAAGAGAAGGGTAGTGAAGAAAGATTTGTGAGGAATAAAAAGAAGTCAAGCTAATTTTTTCTTTGATTCATTGAATTTTTTTCAAGAAGAACTCAAATCAAATGTCAAATCTGCAGAGTTTTCTTCAACCAGTGACACCAATTGTCCCTTCAAATATGTTGATATCAAATTATGTTCAAATATTTTCTTATATTTAAATTATTATGAGTTTGATAGAAATTCATAAACGAAATGTATGATTACTGGTCGTGCACATTACGTGCTTGGTTGGTGATATGTATGTGTTTGTTAATAAATTTTAGGATGATACATTTTGACTATATCATATCAAAAAAGAGTTAAAATATTTTCTTCTTTCATTGAATTCTTGTCAAGAAAGAGGTCAAATCAAATATCAAATTTTAATTTAACTAGTGTTTTTTTCAATTCGTGGTACCAATTGTCCCTTCAAAAGCTCTACCAAAAAATATAATTTATTAATTATTATTTTATTATAATAAGTATTTTTATTTTGAGTTCTTATTTTTATATGCAGATGATTTTGAATTTGATAGTAATTCAAAACAAGATATATGATTGTTGGTTGTATTTGTGCATGTTATGTGCTAGGTTAGTAACATATATGTGCTAGTTGATCTTTAATTTTTCGTATTTTTGCCAATATATATTCTATTTTAATTTTATAATATTATTGCATTTTCTAATAAGAAAAAACATCATTGTTTGACTTCTATATTCAAAATGATTTTTTCCATTATATACAAATAATATTATGATTTTTAAATATTATTACAGATAACTTAAACGATGAAGCGGGCGAAGATGTTTCGTTGGAAAAAAAGGAAATTGGTGGAATTCCTCTTGCTATCTTTTGGGTTGGCATCTTACAAGATGCAAAATGATGTATGGATAAAAAACGCCCAAACTTATGCAAAATTCAACGATCTTCAAAGTGCTGCTGATTCTTGGCTAAAGCAGCTTAATTTTACTCATTATGATTTTAACATTTTCATCGCTTCAAATTCCTACAATATGGACCATATTTTTTTGTATTGAACTCATTTGAAAAATAGGTCTCATGTTATTGTTTCTAATTTGATTATGTATTACGCGAGAACCTACTTTATGGTTATATTCTAAACTTGATTAAATGAAAATTTGAGTTATTTGAATTTTTTGTTGACTTTATCTCATTTAATTTCTTGTTTCGATGTATAACTTTATCATAATATATAAAAACTTATTATAATATGATACAGTTGAATTATATCATGTCAAATTGTAAACTTTAATTTTATATGTACAATTAAAGCAACACAAACTATGTGAAATCTTCTAATTTTTTAAGCAAGTATTATAATTATCAAGTGCTAATTACTTAGTATATATTGATTTGAATTGGGTATAAAAATAAAGAGGAGACTAATTAAAAAAAAATAGAAAAAAAAAGAAAAAGTTAAATGGCAAATATTCATAGTTTTTTAATCAGTGACAATAATTATCCCTTCAAATATTCTACCAAAAATATTCATTAATTATTGTTTTTAGAAATAAGTATTTTTATTTGAGTTCTCATTTTAATCCTCTTGTTTCTAAAAATATATAATATAATTCACTTTCATTTATACAAGTTTGTTTCAATTAATTCTTATAAAAATTGTTGATATCAAATTATGTTGAAATATTTTTTTATAATTAAATTATTTTATAGTAATTCATAAACGAGATATATGATTGTTGGTCGTGCACGTTACGTGCTTAGCTGGTGACATATATATGCTTGTCAATTGTCAAATGTCTAATCACAAAACTTTTAGTTTGATCATATACGATTCTTATGTCGTGATCTAATTACACATTTTAACTATATCATGTGAATTAAAATTTTAAATTTGAGTTTATCTATATAATCAAATCTACACCGATTATGTGAAATCTTTAAATTAAATTTTTAGATGATCAGATTATGTGTTACTAACTTTAATTTGATGAGGCATACAAGTTCACGACTTCTTATATAATGATTTGAATTGGAAAAAAAGAAGATATAATTCTTCTTTCATATTTCTCCGAATATCCACAGAAACACTTGTCACAGATATAAAGCGTCTTCATACAACAGGTTGCCCTCATATATCTATTGTTGGTTGTGCCTCACTTATTGTAAAGAAAGAACTCAAATCAAATGTCAAATCTTCAGAGTTTTCTTCGACAAGTGATACCAATTGTCCCTTCAAAAACTCTTGCAAAGTATAATTCATTAATTGTTTCGTCAATTTGCTTATTTAGTTTGAGTTAATTTTTTTCTAATATAATTGGTAGTGCCCAATATATCACGTACCAATGAAGAATATGTCAAATAGTGTGTCAATATATTTCCTCACACATCATACAATATCATCATTATATCAAGGTATGTCTTTTTATTTTACTGTTTTGTTGCAAAAAATTTCATCATGACTAGTTAAATTGGTCAAAATATTTCAATAAAAATTCTTTTACTAATTCCATGAAAGTATATAAAGATCAATATTATACAAACAACCCCTTATTTGAAATTATATTTTTTTTTTTGTAATTACGTTCAAATATATTTTTATATTTAAATAATTTTGAATTTGATAGTAATTCAAAATGAGATATATGGTTGTATTTGTGCATATTATGTGCTTGGTTAGTAACATATATGTGCTGGTTAGATCTTTAATTTTTTATATTTCTATCAATATATATTTGTATTTTGATTTTCTAATATTATTGCATTTTCCAATGAAAAAAGAGAATCGTTTGTTTGACTTCATATTTAAAATGAGTTTTTATCTTTATATATACATTATATTATGATTTTAAATATTATTGCAGATAAAGATATTTCATTAGAAAAAAAGAAAATTGGTGGAACTCCTCTTGCTCCTTTTGGGCTGGCATCTTACAAGATGCAAAATGATGTATAGATAAACAAGGCCCAAGCTTATACAAAATTCAATTATCTTCAAAGTGCCGCTGATTCTTGGCTAAAACAGCTTAATTTTACTCATTATGATTGCAATATTTTCATCCGTTCAAATTTCTACAATATGGACCATATTTTCTTGTATTGAACTCATTTAGAAAATAGATCTCATGTTATAGTTTCTAATTTATTTTATATTACTTGAAAACCTATTTTATGGCTATGTTCTGAACTTGATTAAATGAAATATATAGCACGTTACGTGCTTAGCTGGTGACATATGTGTGTTTGTCATAATGTTTAATCACAAAATTTTTAGTTTTCTCATATATGATCTTTAGATCGTGGTCTAATGATACATTTTAACTATATCATGTCAATTACAATTTTAAATATGAGTTTATCTATACAATCAAATCTACACCAATTATGTGAAATCTATAAATTAAATTTTTATATGACTAGATTATGTTATTACTAACTGTAATTTGACGAGGCATATAAGTTCAACACTTCTTGTATAATGATTTTAATTGGGAAAAAAGAAGATATAATTCTTCCATTAAATTCTTGTCAAGAAAAATGTCAAATCAAATGATAAATCTTCATTTTTTTTTTCAATCAGTGATACTAATTGTCTCTTTAAAAGCTTTATCGAAGATATAATTCATTAATTATTATTTTTTAGAAATAAATATTTTTATTTCGAGTTCTCATTTTAATCATTCAATTTCTAAGTAAATAGAAAAAAATAAAATCTGTTTTCATATGTATAAGTTTGTTTCAATGAATTCTTATAAAAGTTGTTGATATTAAATTATGAACAAATATATTTTTATCTTTAAATTATTCTGAATTTAATAATAATTAATAAAAAAAATATGATTATTGGTCGTGCACACTATGTGCTTGATTAATGATATATATGTGCTTGAAATTTGTTTTTTAGGATGACACATTTTGATTATATCATATTAATGTAGTTTTAAATGTGAATTTATCTATAGTTAAAGCTACACATATTCTGTGAGATCTTGAAATAAAAAGTTTTCAATAAATATTATTATTATTATTATTATTGTTAAATGCTAGTTATTTTCTATGAAATGTTTTTATAATGAATGAGGCACAACCAACAAGTTGCGTGAGGGCATTCTATTATTTGTGACAAGTATTTTTGTGGACCCTCTTGTCAGCCCCTCTCTTTTTCACTTCCGTTTTCTCTGAATACCCACAAAAACACTTGTCACAGCTATAGGGTGGCTCATAGAGGGTGTCCTCATTCAACTATTGTTGGTTGTGCCTCACCCATTGTAAAAAAATTTTCATATACTGATTTGAATTGAACAAGAGAAGATGAGAAGAGTAGTGAAAAAAGATTCGTAAGGAAAAAAAAAGTCAAGTTATTTTTCTCTTTGATTCATTAAATTTTTATCAAGAAAGAACTCAAATCAAATGTCAAATCTTCAGAGTTTTCTTCGATCAGTAACACCAATTGTCCCTTCAAATATGTTGATATCAAATTATGTTCAAATATTTTCTTATATTTAAATTATTCTGAGTTTGATAGAAATTCATAAACGAAATGTATGATTACTGGTCGTGCACATTACGTGCTTGGTTGATGATATGTATGTGTTTGTTAATAAATTTTAGGATGATACATTTTAACTATATCATTTCAAAAAAGAGTCAAAATATATTTTTCTTTCATTGAATTCTTGTCAAGAAAGAGGCCAAATCAAATATCAAATTTTAATTAGTTTTTTTTTCAATCTGTGATACCAACTCTCCCTTCAAAAGCTCTACCAAAAATATAATTTATTAATTATTATTTTTTTATAATAAATATTTTTATTTTGAGTTTTTATTTTAATCATCTCACTTTCTTAAAAAAAATTCGTAACTTTTCATCAATTTGCTTATTTAAACAAGTTTGAGTTAGTTTTTTCTAATATAATTGCTAGGTGCCCAATCTATCACGTACCAATGAAAAATATGGCAAATAATGTGTCAATATTTTTCCTTACATATCATACAACATCATCATTATATCAAGGTGTGTCTTTTCTTTTTAATGTTTAGTGACAAAAAATTTCATCATGACTATTGTAAAATTGGTCAAAATATTTCAGTCGAAATTCTTTTACTAATTCCATGAAAGTATACTAAAGATCAATTTTATACAAACAACCACTTATTTTGAATTATAATACTTCTTGTAATTACGTTCAAATATATTTTTATATTTAAATGATTTTGAATTTGATAGTAATTCAAAACTAAGATATATGATTGTTGGTTGTATTTGTGCGTGTTATGTGCTTAGTTAGTAACATATATGTGCTAGTTGATCTTTAGTTTTTCGTATTTTTGCCAATATATATTGTATTTTTCCAATAAAAAATGAGAATCGATTGTTTGACTTCATATTTGAATTGATTTCTTTCTTTATATACACATTATATTATGATTTTTATATATTATTAGAGATAACTTAAATGATGAAAGAGGCGAAGATGCAAATGATGTATTGGATAAACAACGTCCAAACTTATGCAAAATTCAATGATCTTCAAAGTGTTGTCGATTCTTGGTTAAAGCAACTTAATTTTACTCATTATGATTTTAATATTTTCATCACTTCAAATTCCTACAATATGGATCATATTTTCTTGTATTAAACTCATTTGGAAAATAGGTCTCATGTTATTTTTTCTAATTTGATTTTGTATTATGTGAAAACTTATTTTATGGCTATACTCTGAGCTAGATTAAATGAAAATTTGAGTTATTTGAATTTTTTGTTGACTTTATCTTATATAATTTCTTGTTTAGATATACAATTTTCTCATAATATATAAAAACAAATTATAGTATGATACATTTTGAGTATATCATGTCAAATTGTTAAATATAATTTTAATTTGAATTGAAAGAGAGAAGAAGAGAAGAGTAGTGAAAAAAGATTAGTGAGAAAAAAAAAGTCGAGTTATTTTCTTCTTTGATTTATTGAATTCTTATTAAGAAAGAACTCAAATCAAATGTCAAATCTTCAGAATTTTCTTCGTTCGGTGACACCAATTGTCCTTTAAAAACTCTAGCAAAGGTGTAGTTCATTAATTATTTTTTTAGAAGTAAATATGATTATTGAAATTCTCATTTTAATCATCTCATTTATCCAAAAGAAAAATAGAATTCGCTTTTCGTTCATACAAGTTTGTTTCAACGAATTCTTATAAAAAATATTGATATCAAATTATGTTCAAATATTTTTTTATGTTTAAATTATTTTGACTTTGATAGCAACAGAGAAATGAGATATATGATTATTGGCCGTGCATCATACGCGCTTGATTGATGATATATATGTGTTTGTCAACAAATTTTAGAATAACACATTTTAATTATATCATGTCAATATAATTTTAATTGTGAGTTTATCTATATAATTAAAACTTCACAGATTATATGAAATCTTAAAACAAATTTTTTCGAACTAAAAAATCAAACCGAATTGAATTAATTCGATTTTAATTCTTCAGAATTCTTCGATTTATTTATGATTTATTTTTTTAAAAGAAATCCGATGTTCAATTTGATTTTCTATTTTAGGGTTCCGGTTCTTTTATTAATCGGAGAACCAAACTTGTATTAAATAAAGTAAAGATAATCCTCAAGAGGATGAAATCTTCAAACAAGCTATTTATCACTACCGTGACTCTCAAGAGGAATGTTTCCTAAAGCAAGCAATCCCATCAACATTGGATAGCAACAAATGCCCTAACCTCAACTCTCACAGGAGTATCACACGTCAACAATCAATATCCAAAATAATCACAGTTTAAAAAACTATTCTCCATTTTTATAGACTAAATTAACTATTACATAAATACCCTTAATGAAATAAGTGTCTTCTTAATTTAGTTAGACATGATGGCTTGTGTCTTTTAGAATAGCCAGTAATCTCTTTCTCCATGCTCTAAGTAGTCGTCAAAGTGGAGTCTTGTACTATCATTATATCATATTCTTGAGCTTCAAAATTTCAATCCAAACACCCTCTAAGCATCCGAAGTAATGATTTGATCGATAAAAAAACCTTGAACTCCACTTTACAAGATCTTGATGAAACTTGACTTGCATCGATTGTTAGCTATCTCATTTTTCTTGCTTCATTGTCTTAAATCTTAATTCATAGCAATGACGACTTATTCGACACTCAAACTCAAGTTACAAAAAAAAGAACAACCGAAATATACTCTAAATCTGAGATTTGAGATCATTTTGACAAAAATTATTCAAAATGATATTGATAAAGCAAAGTCCAAATATTATCAGTTGAATCATGTTGCTAATACAAGTAAAAATGAAACAATGGAATTGACAAAACAATTGAAACTGAAACTTCTACTCAAGATTCTTTTGTAGTTCCATTATTGCCTTTTGTTGGCTTTATAACACTGCAAAATTTTATCCAAGTCAGATCCGATAACTTTAAATAGATATAATTAAATTTATAATGAGGCTAAAAGGATACAAGATTTGATTTGATCTAGAAGATAATGAAATATAATTAAATGAACAGCAAATTAAATGGTATGGAAGAATATGTGAGGCCCAAAAATCTCAAATTTAGTGGTGTCCTTGGTAGGAGATGGATCTGAATCGATTCATTGGTAACAGAACAAGAATAAGAACGAGTTTGCTTTTTGCTTAAGAATAACAACATAAATAAATATATGCTTTTTTAGTGTATTCCGTTATCTGTACCGAGTCCTACTATACATGTCTAGTCTCTTTTATAGGGGGAATTCTCAAAGTTTAATAGTTGAGAATCAATGTGTATTAATTTATATTAAATGAGAAATAAATGACATTGATAGGCAAGAGAGTAACAGATGATATTGTCTTCGAAAAGACTTCATTGAGGTTGGTTTGTCGTTTATCTCTGCATGCTTTGATTATGTCGGATACAATTCCTTTAGGATGTTGAGTTGCCATTTTCCTCTCGAATGCTGGCTAAGTCTTGTTTTATTGTTCACATGACTTCATCTGGTTCATCCACGTGTCAAGCTCACGACTTTTACCCTATAATATATACTTACATTATTTAATTATTTTTAATATCTAGACTATTTCAATTTTAATAGTAGTCCATAAATGAGATTTTAGCTTTTTCTAGTTCTTTTGATATATATATATATTCTTTTAACAATATAATGGAAGTATACAAAAGATCAACTTATATGAAAGATCATCACTTATCACTCCTAACAAAAAAAAAAAAAAAACAATGGGGTCTAAAACAATGGGGTCTATTAGTTTTGGTTAATTATTAATTTTAATCATCATGATTTTAGTCTTTTTTTTTTACCACAAATTCCTATAATATGGAGATTGGGTCATGTTATGTTTCTTATTTGAATTGGTATTCCTGGAGAACCTATTTTTATTCAAACATTTTGGACTTACCATTTCGTTTTTACTCTTGAATTCTCTTTTATATATTGTCTTTTAATATTTTATATGTGCGCTTCTTTTCTTACAGTTAAGTGGCTTTCACTCCTTAACAAAAAAACTTGAACTTCATGAGTATAACTTTCGATAATATAAGTTCGTATCCTTTTTTCTCAGAGGATATTTTCTATGAACAACACTATTTATGTTTTAATAACAGATTATGACGATATCAGTGAGGTTTGTTTTAAGTCGTTACAATTCTTTATGATTTGTTTTAATAACAAATTATGTCGATATGTTTTAAGTCATTGCAATTCTTTATGGTTTGTTTTGTGAATTGTACAGTTTCATCATTGTTTGTTTTAAAGGCACTTGAAGGAGACAAGATAGGAACTCCTTTTGTTTATTTTGAATTTATCACGATCCAAAAAATAAGACCATGATGACACCTACCCTAACCTACTGATAGATAAATCAATGTTTCACAAATCATAACAACAAAAAATAATGTGGAAGAAGTAAAATTATAGAATAGATAATAGTAAAGAACCCAACCCTTATAAATAAAGACATGCAAAAGAAATCAAAAATGGCAAAGTTTATCCTAAGTAACACCAGTACGAGAGCTTCTAAAAAAAATACGTATGTTTACTACTGCAAATCTGCTCAGAATATCAAGAAGACAGAAAGGTACAGCATAGATGAAGCTAGGTCATTACTCCGAACACGGTTAGCTCACCACAACTTCGAAATAAATACAGTTTCTAATATGTCAGGATCAACATGATCCGCTAGTATTAGAATTTGCATAAGAAAGACATAACAAGAGTAGTATGAGTACAAACACTACTAAAAGAATTACTATTTTCTCATTAAAATTTTTCACTGAAAATATTAAGTGACTATTCCATAAATATTTTAATTAAATCAGTAATTAAAAAATAATAGTGTTTTCATATCAATATTTTAGTGGAGATTATGGAAATGAATTGTAATTAATTAATGGAAGGAACTTAATACCAAGTGGAGCTTTTGGCAACAAATTAATTTACTTACCTTCAACATAGAATTTAGAAAGACCACAATTTGGGGACTTTAATCCAATATAGATTATGAGAACAAGAGTTATTAATGTAGTTCAAGATTTTATCAAAAAAAAAAAAAACTATCTTTGTTTTCTTTTAAAAAAAAAAAAAGAAGAAGAAGATTAATTCAGCTTAAAACTCTTAAGATAATTAATAAGAATTGATAATCTAATTAAAGATTTTTTATTTTTGGTTTTACTATGCACTTATGCTAATCCTTGATTACTCCTTTATATAACTTATGTAAATAATGAGACACATATACTGATTGTTAAATGTGATAACGTTATATAAATTGACAGTATAAATAATTTTTAATTATTATTAGTGCACATTAATCCAAAATAAAATAATAATATCATCATGAATTAAAAAGTCATATATATATATATATAAAGATACAAATTCATGATGATATTATTACTTTATTTTCCATTTGATAATATCACACTTGCTACGATGCGATATTTTAATTTATTATAAGTCATTTAACCTAATGTTTTACAAAACTTACGTATATTATTATCAATACACGAAACTTAAATTCGAAAATATTAAATAAGTGAAATTGTTTTTTAATGATTGCTAATTATAGCTCCAATTAATATTATGCATGTTAATGATCATGAAGTATCATGTAAAAATTGCATTGCAAACAAAGGAAAAAAAGAACATGATGGAAAAAGAAAAAGAAAAAGAAACTTACCTTTTATAAATGCTTCAAGGTAGTGGTAGATGTACAAGCCATAGATTATATGTTATTTTCGGTGTATAGAACTTAAACTCAAAAATAAATAAGTGAAACCAATTTGGTTAGACAGTATTTATAAGCGGTGTCACGGTCTCACGGGATACACCGTCTTATCAAATATTTTGACAAAATATGTATATATATAGATAATGAGCAAAATGAAAATATAACAAACTCAGTGTATTCCCATAAAAAAGGATCTGGAATGAGCAAAATGAAATAGAAAATAAATCGCTTGTCATTAAAGTGCATGCTTAATTAAACCATCTTTACGTCTACAAATATTATTATCGCTTACGAAAAATCCTGTGTACGCAACTGATTACTGAATATTAGGTATGAGTGTCCCCCCAAGTTCTTTTATTAAATTCAAAGATGGACTTCCTATATTGTTTTTTAAGTTCCTTTTCATCACTTCCCCTTTAATAGGGAAACTAACTTTATCAACAAACTTTCCTGTCATAACTTGCCTAGGATGTTAAGATTTCTTCAATAAAACAATGGAATTCTGACAACTTAGAACTTCAGACAAGAAAGCATAAATAGTAGAAACAAATGATCTTTATATATAAACCCTTCATTGTCCTAGTTTGTTCAATCTCACAATCATTTATTTCCTCTCCCACAAATCCAAAACAAAGGGACAAAAATCACAAGAAAATTAGTCTTACTTGCAAGGACCAATAAAAAGGTTTTTGTAGTACAAGATAACATCGTTGATTCTTATATATTTTATTCACCAAGATAATCTTACTCGATTCTGAATCTGTCGCAAGTTCAACCTGCATCACTTGTAATTCAGATCGAATTAGAGCGAAGTAGATTCATTCAGCAACTTTCACAACAGCCGGCAGGTCTGAATATTTCTTGTGCTTGTGAATTATAACAATCACAAGAAAATTACTAGCTTCACTAGCCAGGACAATAGAAGGGTTTTTGGAGCACAACAAGAAAATAACATTGACGTTTCTTGTTACATTCATCAAGATAGTCTTACACGATCACTTCTGAATTCTGCGGTGAGTTCAACTATCGCCTTTGAATCCAGATCGACTTACGATAAAATAGATTCGTTTTATTACTTTCACTGCAATCGGAATTTGATCTTCTGTGTCTATAAATTTAAAGAAGAAATGGCAAAGTTGGTGGGGCATGTAGGGACAGGTTTTGGCTTCTTTCTAATAGGTAATTGGCACTTGTTCAACCATATTAAACTACATGCTTTGCACCCAAATGGCTATAATTCCTTACTATGGTTCCCAACTCCAAAAATAAGGCATTTTGAACTTTTCTTGATTATGTGTGTAACCTTAATTTTCTTATTAATGGAACTTTTTGGTAATCACCATCTTCTAAATTCAGATGGAACAATCCCTTCCAACCATCTTCACTATATTGAACATTCATCCATCTCTTTATCTTTATTTATTTATGCATTTTTCTCCATGTTAATTGACAAAACTACCCCTTCAACCCAAGCCCAAAATGGGATCACAAATTTTCTTGCATCAATTGCTTTTGGCCTAGAACTACTTCTATTTCATTTCCACTCAACTGACCACATGGGTGTTGAAGGACACTACCATTGGCTTTTACAAATAGTCATTTTTGTGACTTTGATCACTACCCTTTTGGGAATTCCATTTCCTAATAACTTCTTGAATAATTTTGTGAGATCTTATAGCATTATGTTTCAAGGAATTTGGCTTATGGTCATTGGTGTTATGCTTTGGACACCAAAATTTATACCAAAAGGTTGTTTTATTAACTTGGAAGAAGGGTATCAAGTTGTTAGATGTCATGGACATGAAGCACTTGAAAGAGCAAAATCATTAGTGAATATTGAATTTAGTTGGTATATTATTGGATCCACTTCTTTAGTAATCTCTCTTTACTTGGTTGGTTTCAAGATTTTCACAAAAAATAATAATGTTGAGTATCACTCATTGAAAAACAATATTGAGGATCAAGAAGATGATCTAGTGGATGTTGAAGCTCAAAAGAGAAGTGAATTCATCAAGAAGAAGTTTGTTGAAATGGGCAAAGTGTTTGCTACATAATAATTAGGGAGAAGGAGAAAATTATGTACATATTTATGTTACACACACATACAAAATATATAAATGTATTATTTATTTATTTATTTTTGTTGTACAGTCTTCTAGTCGAATTAATATGACACTATTTGGCTATAGCTACAGATTGTTAATCCACTTATTTTTAATATACATAACAAAATTTTTGAGATCGACTATATAAATTTTCACGATTTATTTAACATCTAACTCATGTGATATATACTAAATAAATAAAATTGAAAAATAAATTGAGGTTGCTTTTCTTAGTTTGGGGATGCAATTTTAACACGAAATTGAATAATTCACATTAATTAAGGGGCATAAATTGAGGAAAGCAAAATAAGTATGTTTAGTCTTCTCTTGTTCAATCAATCCTAAGGGGCACTTCAACTTGTCTATTTATTTTTTATTTATAAAATCTAACAAATATAACATTAATATAGAATAATAGGTAAATTATTGGATCAAAAAATATTGGAAAAATGTTAATTTAAACAAATCATGAGAGTAGGCGGTATTTTGAAAAGATATTTTTGAAGTGAGTTTCAAAATAAGTCGTACTATAAATATTTCGCAACATAAATAAACAGCGTAAACTTATAAAGCTTACGTTCTGAAATTTGAACCGCAAAACACAAATTAGCGACCATGCGTGCAAATAACTCAACTATTATTTTCTTTTTTCTCTTTTTTGTGTGTGTCTAAAAACTACATAGAAAAGTTTACTATATAGTATTTATTTCAAAACTATAGTACTATCTTTAATCATTAACTTACATGTAATATTATAATTCACCTACCCCACACATTATGAAAATTTGAATTACACTAGTCTTATTATATGGGGAAAAAAGTGTGTGATAGACGCTGGAGTACTTTTTCAACTATACAATTATTTCTTTTTCAAACTTTAATGTGAAATACCGATAAAAGAATTAACTTAGATAGTCGTCTATTTAAATAACTCCATTAAATATAGTTGTCCGTCTTATTATTTTATTTTTTTCTTGGGCGTTGATTTCTTCCTGTATAGTATCTCTCCAGCAAGAATGATTGGAGGCTGAAGCAAGTTTTCTTTAAACCCTAGATTAGATTATTTTACGGGTAATGATTTATTTGGACCTGATATATGCACCGAGTTGTACTATCTTATCATATTTGCTTCATAGTCAATCCATGGATATATCATGAAGTTACAAAAATTGTTTCTACCGGATCGTGACTTCATATATCAAATATTTCAACGTTATGGCATCCGATATTTTTATTTTATTCCAACTTCTATTAGCGCCGGACCTTGAGTCGAATTGATCGTGCCATGTGCAACGTCCGGGATTGGAACGACCTATGTTGTAAGGGAGGAGAGAAGGTGAACCAGCTTCGACTACTGTCAGGCTATATTTCACGGTGGACAGAATGAGGGGGACTATTGATCGAAACGAAAGATGTTGGAATGCACGGGACAGAACCCTTTCACTCCTTTTTCAGTCGCGTGCTTTCGTGATCGACGGGCAAACGGCTCGTCTCGCCGTGACCTTCTCTTGAATTCTCAAAAAAACTTCTGTCGCTCCATTCCCGCAAGGGCAGAGAACCCGTCGCTGTTGTAATAAAGAATAAATTCAAAAAGAGACTTTCATTTTCAGTCTCCCATTTATTTATTTTATTTAGATTTCTTAAAAGAAAAAATAGTAGATTACATCGATGAGATGCAACAAGAAGAAAATTAACAGACTCTGAAAAAAAAAATTCTTCTCATTTACATTTGTCTTAATCATAGGCGGTTGAAATGAGTTATTTCGATCCGATCATTGTGTAAACTAAGAGTTTAAAAGATAAGGAGACAGATGATATTTTAGTCAATACCAAAAACATAAATGAGTTTGGAGCGAAGAGTCTGTCCAAATAAGTTAAGAGAATTTTATTCACTCTTTTTCGTTTTCTTAATTAAAGAAATAATCAAAAAAAAAAATATCAAGTACAAAAATAAGTAACAATTATCTCTTTTTTTAATAGACAAAAAAAGTTTTAATAAATATTTCATCGAATTATCTTTTTCTTATTTAATTTGTGAAAAAATATATATGTGTGTATGTTTAATTTTTTAAAAAAAATCTCGCACCAAACTTTACGTCGTGAAATATCATAATGTGCCTCACACCTTGTCTAATATGTGATGATAGGCGCTTAACGGCATACTTTTATCATGCTATACAGTCAAACTTTTTTATAGCGATGTTTTTTAATTTAAATATTTTTTAAAAAATTTATGATATGAAAAATTAATTTTAAAGAATAGTTATTATTATAAAGTATGACCATTATAAAAAGGTTTGATCGTATAAAAGAAGTTTCACATGATCACCCATTGCTTTGATATAGATTCGTGCTAGTTAGAAGCAATGGATGCTTGAGCACTTTAAAGAAGATATATTTATTATTATTATTATTATTATTATTATTACATTGGTGGTAGGAGAAGGAAAAATAGAGAGAAAGTTATAGGATGGGAAATCGAATCTCGATCAATAAAGTGAAAGTTCAGATAGCCGATCAACTGAGTTATTAAGATTCTCACTTCAGAATAGTTATATTCTCCTTCTAAACTTGACAAGCATTAGAAAATGATTACTGCAATTCATTAAACAAAATTAACATAAGATAATAAGAACAATTATTCAATATTAATAGTGTAACACATAAACATCATATTGAACAATACCATCCTTAGTTTTTGCATTCAATGAGAGAGTCCTTGCCTCAACATACCCTCTAGCAAATCGGAAAAGCCCAGTACCGCCGATGACCGGCATCTCCCGGACCGTCTCGAACACCGGATTCCGTCCGAGCACCGCCAACGAGCTACCGTTATATTTCCCTTCAATAAAATCAAAATTCATGACCATCAATAAACTAAATTCACTTAGTGAAGATGAACCATAAAACCCTTGTGCCCTTCCAATGATCTTGGAACTCAATTTTGGTCCTAGGGTTAGGGCATTGTCTATCATGTTGACTAGGCCGAAACCCGTTTTCGTGGTGTTTTTTGGTGGTGGCACGATCGTAATCGATGTTGGCTTCGTTCCACTCTGAATGTCATGAAAATAGAATTTGAAATGGCTAAGTTTTTCCCTTTTTAGCCCTTTGGACTTTGTATTTATAGATTTTTCGAACGCGAATTCAGAATCTTCTTCTCCCGTGGCCGGAAAAATTATGAGAGAAAAAAGAATGAAGATAGTACCAAAGAAGTGTGAGAGTTTAGCCATGGAAGTAAGATTTTTTGGGTGTAAGGAATAATGGAACATTCTATTTTATAGATGGCCAAGCCACAATGTCCAATAATTTTACTATGGAGATAATTAAAGTAGTTTTATGCTTCTAGTTTATTATGAAAAAACAAATAGTTTTATGACTTTATTATATATTATAATGTGTAAGGTAAAGAAAAAAATTGTGAATATGAGATTATGAATTATATTACAGATTTAAATATGATTTTTTTTATTATAGAAGTGAGACAGACGAACATTAGATAAAAAAAAAATTTTTGTAGGTGGAGTCCGATGCCTCGAGTGACAAAACATCACTTAGTGAGTAGGAGCAAAAAGGACGTCCTATCTACTTTCTATAAGCAAGCTCTCTCTAATCAGAAAAGAGGGATCATACGTGAAATTAACACAAATACTATTTTCTTTTCTTTCTTTCTTTGTTTTTTGCTTCTGTTGCTAAAAAACTACATTGAAAAGTTTACTACTCCCTCTGTTTCAAAAAAAAGTGATGTTTTCGTCTTTTAATTTTGTTTCAAAATAAGTGGTGTTTTACATAATCAAGAAAACATTAATGATGTTCTTCCAATTTTACATTTATTTGAATGGAGAGAGTTTTACATAATCAAGAAAATATTAAAGAGTTATATCATTTTCGAGGTATTTATTAAGGGTAAGTTGATAAAAGTACATTTTACTTCTGGGATTGAGTAGTTTTCTTAAAAGGCGTGCCTAAACTAAAAACACCACTTATTTTAAAATTAAAAAAGTATACCTTACTTCCAACCACCGACACACACCAAAAAAGAAGGGGGTGGGGAGGGGGGGAGGTAGTATTTCAAATCTATCTACTATCTCAATCAAATCAAATGATAATGTTCACCCACCTACTACTCTTAATATAAAAAAAATGTGTGTTAGACGCAAGGGCTTTCTCAACTACAATGATTTCTTTACCCCACACCTTGTTACTATGATTATATACACCTAACAACACATATATATATATAATGAACTTTGTCCCCCCTTGGAAATAGAAAGGTAGATGAGTATGTTTAAATATAGAATCACTTTTCGTAAATTTTAAAGAGTTAGAGAAGAGAATTTTCTCTCAAGGCGCTGTTGTCATCGTCGTTCGACTCAACTTTGATTTTGACTTCAATACAATCAAAGCCAACATATACCTTCTTCACCAAACATATATTATTCCACATGTTAATCTTCCAACGGTTGGTTATAAATTTTTAGAGGCTTCGCTTCATTCATACTCTATAAATTCATCTTCTTTTTTCCTTTTTATGTGCATTGTTTTTTTAAAAAAGTAAGTGTCAAATGTGATTTACTGTCGTTTGTTGAGTCAACAGAAGTTCTATAATTTCAATTATCAGTACTACAAAATAGTATCTCGTTCTACCCTAGGAGGAATTAATTCAAACCTCGAAAAGATATGAAGTGATTAAATTCTTTTAAAAAGTACAAGTTTTTATCAGACGAGAAACTAAATTACTCTTTAATATTTTTCCTATTTCAGTATACAATTTTGAATACATAGATAACAAATACATATGGGTCCATCATGGCCTCAACTTTAAGAATTATGGGCCATTTAAAAGTCCAGGCCCAATTGAACCAAGAGTCCAAAAGTTCTCAATTTTTCAATGGGTTTCATGAAGGACCATTTGCACTTTTGCCCTATGGATTTTCAGTTTTTGCTACTTGTGATAAATATTTTTTCACGCGGAGTATAATTTATATTTTTGTATTATAATATTTTATAAGTTATGCTTTTGTGCTTTTAAAAAACTTATTTCTCACTAAATAGAAGTTTGATTTTTAAGATAAAAATTTAAAATCATCCTATTTAAAGAGACAAAAAAATAAAAATCAACTTATTTGAAGAGAAAAACATGCAATTAAATGATCCATTGTTAATGGATTAAAATGTAAAGAATTAAAGGAATTTTGATAAGGGATATTTACCCATGTGTACAACTCAAACAAACAATTTATAAAGATCATAATTCAACAATATTTTATATTTAGATTGGCCAATATATATTCACATTGAAATTTATGGAGTCAAATATTCTTAAATATTATTTTTTAAAACTTATTCTTGAACTACCATATAACTCTCTTCATTTTTTTTTATTTATAATTTTTCATTTTAGAATATGTATAACATGATATATAAAAGTGTATACATTAATTATATAATTGCATATATAAAATGTACAAGTAATGTACTTATTTTGTATAACCATATTTATTTTTTTAGTCTATTTAAAAAAATATTTCTTTTTAATTTCAGATTTTCGCATGACATGTTTAAGATCATAAAATTAAAGGTCAACATATCTTTAATTTAAAATTACATAATATTTTTAAAAAAAAATTCTTAAACTTCATGTCAAGTTAAAATCAGACAGATCGATTAAAATTGAGGGAGTAACCAATATTAAGACAAATCATAATTAGCCTTTTAACCACTATTAACTTTAGCAAGATTTAGATTAGAATATTAACATGCTTTATAAGTTAGGCAACCCTCCCACAAGAAGCCCCTCACCTATATGTATATCTATATTCTATTTATTATTTGTTATATGTATATAATATATATAGGTGAGAATATTAAGAAGATTAGAGACACAAAGTTGGGAATTTGTTAAAGTATTTATTAGGCTAGAAAGACAAATTCTAGAGAATTGTTGATGTTTCAATAATAATTCCTCACAACTTTTTAGTGCAATATTTTTTAGAGAATTGGTGAGGTTTAGTAAAAAGTTATTTTAGTTGTTACTCTCTTTGTTTTAAAATAAGTATCGTTTTAATAATAAAAATAAAATTATTTTAAAATAATTATTGTATTAAGAATTTGAGATAATAATTAATAATTATTTTTGATTATATTTTTATATTAAAAGATTACTTCTTTTTAATAGCATTTAATTCTCAAGAAAATTTAGTAACGGGAGTAACTTAATAAATGATATGTTATATTTGCTATTTTATTTTTTATTAAAAAGTGTGAAAGGAGTTCAAATGAAATGAAAAAAGTACCAAAATCCATTAAAGTGTTCAATATGCTTAGCAGGTGGCAAAATTGGCCCGTGAACTCATAACTTGATTATGTTTGCGCTGATTGTTGATCCGTTCATTTATAAATTCACTCCATTTCAGTCAACTCGTTTCAGCCCGTCAAAGTTTGAATTAATATCTAATCCAATTTGATCAATGAGAAATCTTATCAAAATATAATAGAAACGATGAACATGAGATTAACTAACTATAAAACTTGTCTTATCAATTCTTACATCGAAATATGAGAAAAAATTAAACTAGGAGATAGTATGAGGGTGAGTTCATAATTCAACTGTTGTTGATCCACTTATAAATTTAAGAAAATAAAATTGTAAAATTCAAAAGCCTTTAGTAACCTAGTGTGAATCAAATCAATACGGACAATATCTTAATAATTGAACTTGAACCGTGACAGAATAATATTAGAGTCTGATACATTGCCTAACTAATATTGTAGTGAGGTATTTTATCAATCGACGAATTCATTTCGATCAAATAAAATATTATGTCGAATAAAAATAACGATTTTTTAGACATAATCTAACTTTCTACTTTGAAATCTTAAGAAATTTAAAAGTATACTTTTCCAAAATACTAATAATTTGTATTTGACATTAAAATAGAAGTACAAGTTTGACCTTTTTCAAATGATACTCGTGACTCTTCTTAATACATTGTGACCAAATTGACTTTCAATTCTTCTAGTATTTATTTGAAGAGTCACCGTCACGATATAACGATAAAAATTTATTCGCATTAAATATTTATATTAATTTAATTAATATATAATTATATATATTTTTATATATAACATTATTTATCGTCTTAATTAACACAGATTCTACGCGTTTGATATAAAAGAATATCTTGTATATGAATACCATAATCCATAATACATGTGATGTGATTACATACTAGTTGAGTTTGGACTCTACCATTTGATTCATTATTATATTTATTTTTTTAGTATTTTAAAGATTCTTTAAGAAATATTTATAATTAAATTAGTGAAAATAATTTGATATATGTGGAGGAAACGTACAAGTAAAGAACAACGTGGATAAGCCAAGTGATTTGGAAAATTATTTATTGTTGTACGAAATAAATTTAAAACCTTTTAAAAGTAATTAAGATATAGATAAATTGAGAGTGTGCAATCGAATAATTTATGAGAATCAATAATAGCTGAACTAATCAGATGGTTCGTTCTAAATATGAAGCTGATATTTAAATCGGAGATCAATCTTGTATCCTAGCCATTTGAAAATCGCAGTATTAATTATCTATTGTTCGTGATCTTTGTCTATCTTGCTTTTTTTTTTTTGTATTTTCTATTCGAAGTTCAGTATCGCAAAACCTATTTTTAGGGCCGATCCTCCCGATATTTTTAATTATTATTAGAAGTTCGAACTCTAGACCTCTTTATAAATAATACTAACATTTAGACCAAAAAAAATGGCGAAAGAAAATAATTTATTGATTAGTCATATTAGAATAACTTAAATTAGAGATAATGTTCAAAGCCATAGCGCCGTCGCCGGCGAAAACGGATGTCGAACGTGCGATTAAAGAAAACGTTTTGACCAATTTGCCCCTCATAGATTTTGGAGTCAAATATACACATCAAGAGTTCATGGTAAAAGTCAAATAAGAGAAACTATGGGGTTATTTCTGCAAAAAAAGCAGTGTTTCCGTAAGAAAAAGGTCGAACATACGGACAACCCCTTAAATTTGTCACTATGTATTATTTAAATATTTAAATCTCGATATGTGTCAATTAAAATAATTAAGCATACGATAAAGAGTTTTTTATTAAACGTTTTCGGTTGAAACTTTTGAAAAGCTTCTAGGGGTGTTTTTAAGTGTTCACTACGTAGAAAAGATCAGTAATTATTTAAAATATATCATATATTTCAATTATATATATATATATATATATATAATAGCCTCAATAAACCGTAAAACTACGTACATATTCCAATTGAGGTCGGTGTGATAATTAAAAAGAATGACACGTTTATATTTTTAATTTATCCACGTAATGAGCGATCAAGAACACGTACATAAATTTTTTTAAAATTTAAATTAAAAGTGTCTAATAAAAATATTTTATTATGTATTTAAATATTCTATTAAAATAACTATAATCCTCGTATCTAAATAAAATATACCGAAAGATTTAAGTTATTGTTGATTTATTGAGCTTAAGAAAAAAGAATAAAGTCAATTTAAAAATATTTTTTTTGTGTTAAAGTTATTAGGATATAGTATTAAAATTAAAAATCAATGTGAAAATGTCAATATTTTTGGTTTATGTTAAGGTCAAGTGTTATTAAATTTTTATACTAGTCAAATTTTCGAACTTTCTAGGATAATGCTTTTAAATGGTTTTCAAATAGCAATATTTTGGTGATTTACCAAAAAAATTCACTAAAATGTATAAATTTTAACTATAAACTACATTATTATTGTTATATGTTAATTTAAATTTGTTATAAAATATATATATATATATATAAACTTTAAATTCTATATTCGTATCTCACATATTATATTTAAATTCGATTCCCAGATAAATAAAAGGAAACACCAAAAGAGTCACTCTACTAGAATTTTCTTATTTTAGACAAACTATTTGATGTCACTGATGATAACATATAACTTTTTACTTTCTGATCACCAATTTATAGAAAGGTATAGTTTTGTGTTTTATATATATATATATATATATATATTAGATGTTGAATTACCTTGAATTTTTGGTATGTATACTAATGAATGAAATGTTTCATATCGGTGAATGAACAAAATTCTAAGCTCCTTATAAGACTTAAGCAATCCTCCTCCCTTTGAGGTGCGAGTTAGGCCTAATGTGTAATCTGACATGCATGTATTTTTTTATATTTTGAATTTTGTTAATAAAACTTTTCTAATTTCGTTATTGGTTAAAATGATAATATTTAGGATGATTACATACGCAATATCTCTTCGTACATGCAGCCAGATCTTTCTATAATATTTTATTATGATAATTTTATTTTATGTGGAATAGATCTTTTATATTATGTTATATTACATATTCTTCGTAATTTTGGTATAACAAAAGATATCGAAATAAATAATATTATTATAAAGAGATTTGAGTGTGGTTATAAACTTTTGTAAAAGTTCTTCCAATAATAATTAGTAAAGTTAATTAATATTCTTCACATATAGGAACTAGAGGAAATATTGTAGGCTTTTAGCACCTGAGAGAAACTGAAGGGAAGAAAACATGTGAAAGAGAGAATCCTTTTGAGAATAAAACAAGGTTGTCATTAGAAAATCAAAATGATTTTAAATTATAATAAAAATTATAAGTCGTCTTCATTTTGTCAGTTGAATATTTGAGCTTACAAAATAATTATTCAGATATTTTTAAAATTTATGTGTCGCCTCAATATTGGATGTCCACAAGACGTAGTGGGGGCGAATTGGAGTATGTAGTTGTCAATTGAAACCAAGTTGAGATGTCTAGATGTGTATTCTCAAAGTTGGAGCACTTGCTTGCCAAGTTAATATCAAGTTTGAATGTCTGTTTACGCATTATGACTTTTTACTATAGCCTATTAACTCGTAAAAATGACTGAGTTGGTGCAGCATATGATATCTCATAAGGAGGATGAAGGATCGATTCCCCTTGCCAATGCCTTCTGATTAGCTGAGTTCATCGCATAGAATTTGCTTACTACGATTTACATCTTTTGTGTGATTTTTAAGCTATTACACAGGAGAAAATTTACTCAGTACACACTCGAAAGATAGCGAATAAAGTTTTTATAAAAAGAAAAGTTTATTATCCTTTCTA